>CM028358.1:12831211-13454211 GCA_016618105.1 Dendrobium huoshanense | reverse complement strand
ATCAACTTAAGAAGATAATAAAATAGCATCATTAATTGAGAGTATTTTTATACTAATACCTAAGATGTAATTAACCACAAGGGTTTGCGTCCGTATATAGAAAACTAACACCCACATCTAATAAATCTCACTCAAGCTGATGTAACGAATGAAAATAATCTCATAGCTATCGAAATATATATATTATTATTTGTCAAAATGTATAGGTGAAAGCCAATTTTTTCATGAATAATCATATATATAATTTTATATGCTCTTTTATTAGACTGCTTGCATAGAGTGTAAAAGTTTGTTACCGATTTATTCTATGAGATAATGCGGCCATACTATTTGCATTCTAACCTCGCCATCAGTATCCTTTCGAAGACCCACAACCCACTTCTACCCCACTCATAATCAATCATATGACTTTGGCTTATAATCCAATTCTTCCAACAGTGATTACTCTAATACTAATTTGTAATGTCCTAGAATTTAAATTGAAAGAATTATATATTTTATATCTTCTTAATTATCTACTAGAGCCACTATTTATTCATTAATTTAATAAATTTAGCAAAAGTCGTTAAAAATCATATACATCAAAATATAATTTTATATTCATTCTTTCAAAACATGATTTGTAATAGTCAATATATCATTTAATGCATTAATCTATCTTTCAACTTTTGACTTTAAAAGAGTAAAAGAAATTGCATGACAAAATAAAACATGAAAATATTGATCATCCTCACTCTGTAGGACCTGACTCTTTCTCATACTTGAAATCAAAGCCACATAATAAGCTTACAAAGCCCAACAAGCAACCAAAACCAACCACTACATTCAATGTAAGAAAAAAAAAGAATCAATATATATGATCAATCCAAAGCAATATCAATTTTTTAATTATCAACCTGAATAATAATTAATTAATTTAATCAACATCAATCACAAGTAGAAACAAATATGATCAATAAAATTAAAGTATCTCAGTATGCTAAAGAAGTCCATTAATTTATATAAAAATTAGTAAAAAAAAACTATCAATCAATAACATATGCTATATAGTAAAAAAGGTCTAAAATTTATATAAGTTATATTAATGTTGATAATTTTATTATAAGTTTCTATCAATTATTATGTCATGTATCAGTATGTCATATCAATATATTGCATTAATATGTTTATCAATATCTATCAGTGTCCTTATCATATGTTATATTATGTTATGTCAGTCTCAATACTAGTTCAATCAATTTTATATCAATTTAACTTATCAATCAATTTATACGCAATTAAGTGCATGCAAATATGCATTGATACAATTATGAATAGTAAGACAGAATGTCGAGCTAGTTACATGGGATTTTTTTCGTATCTTGTATCAATATCAAATATCAAGTGTTAGGTGGTTAGCTTTTATGAGTTGTCATTCTTATCTATAAATTTATATTATATTCTTATGACTCTCAATCTTATATCTTGTATTAGGATTACACCATAACTCATAATTTAAAGAAAATTATGTCTGCACAACCTCATATACAGGGTATCATGTTCTAGCCAACCTGAATCATTTTATAACTAGTTAGTCTTTCTTACAATGTCATATTATCTTATGTCAATCATGCCATTTTTTATGCAAATCCAATATCATGTATGAGATGCCATAGCATATGTCAAAAAATCTATGCACTACTCATTTACTTGATAAAATCATAACTATCAATTTATCCAGTAAAATTCAATAATATTATAGTCAAAATTTTAAGAAGAATCATATCAATTATATACAAAAAGTTAATGATGAAAGTTTGATAAATTAGGAGAAAATATATTTTTACTATTTTCAAATACAAAATCATTAAAACTAACTAACCATAAGATTCAGGTTAAAAATCATGATCAAAAGAAATCTCAAAACAAAACTAACAGAAGAAAATGGCCCGAACAACTCTCTCTCTCTCTCTCTCTCTCTCTCTCTCTCTCTCTCTCTCTCTCTCTCTCTCTCTCTCTCTCTCTCTCTCTCTCCTCTTCCTTCCTCGACAAGGTGCACAAAATGGGAAAGATGGTTGGAGGAATGGCTTAAGCAAATGATGTTAGATATTGCATTTTTTTTTAAAACCCACTAATCTGACTAAGCACAGTTGCGCTCAAATATCAGGCACTATTGTGCTCGCCACCCAATACCTGATGCTACGGGGAGCTGCCTTGGTGCTGCAACACTCACCCAAAACCTATTTTTTATCCCATTACCCATTACTTAAGAGTTCAATCCTAAGGTGCCACTACCCAGACATCGTAGGACTCAATGTTGTCGCGTCACCAACTACACAATGTTCCGCGCTCTGTCTCAAAATTTTTAGTTTTTTTCATTTTAAAAATTGTTTACACAATTTCGGCTTACTATAAGTATAGATAAATGAGGAGGATCTATATATGATATTTTCTAACTTAGAGAAAGAAATATGATAAAATTTCAAAAGAAGTGCTCTGGAGAGTTCTAGAAAAGAAAGGAGTTAATAATGTTTATATTCAAGTCATTAAGAATATGTATTTAGGAGCTATTACTTATGCTCAGATACAAGGTGGTTTGACCAAGTATTTTCCTATTTTAGTTGGATTACATCAAGGATTAGCTTTAAGCCAATATCTTTTTGCTTTAATCATAGATGTTCTTAATATACATTTTGCAAGATGATATAACTTGATGTATGTTTTTTTTCTTGTGATATTCGTTTTATTGATAAGATTAGAGAGAGAGTTGAAGGAAAACTTGAATTATGGAGGTCAACCTTAGTGTTTAATGGTTTTTGTTTGAGTGGATTTGAAATAGAATATATAGAGTGTAATGTTAATAGCAATAGATATAGTGTGGGGATTATGATTGATATATCATAAAAAATTATCTTGATCGAGCACGAATCTCGAGGCAAAATCAGTCCGAAAACTTCAAAAATTAAATTCAGGATCATCTAAACTTTGATTTCAGCAAACTTACAATCAAACTGAGCATCTCGGAAATACAAACCCAACGACACCAAATTCGACTCAATCTGAGCCCAATTGAGTTCAAATCAAGGACCCGAAGCGCTGTCAGAAAGTTCATACCACAATTTGAGTTACCAAACGATTTTCAAATTTGATGAGCTTATAGTCAAATCGAGCAGCTCAACGAGAAAAATCCAACAAGCCCAAGATTGCCAAATTTCGAAGTCATTAAGACCTTCAAATGCCTGATAAATGATCCATGATTGAAGGATTCAATATCGGCCGTTCATCCGAACTACTCCATATTTGCCCCTAATCTCTCATCTTTTTATAGGCCATGCCACTCCAGAAAATCTATAAATAGATCCCTCATTTCTCATGAGAGGGGACCCAAGCTAGAAAAAGATAAGAAGAAGAGAAGAGAATGATAGGAGGGAATAACTCCTCAACCATCGCCAGAGTTCTACCCGACGCCGGAATTCTGTCGAATGCCCGAGTGACGCCGGAATTCTGCCGGACGCCCAAGTAACGCTAGAATTCTGCCTGACCTCCGAACAACACCAGAATTCTGCCCGAGTTTCAAACGACGTCAGAGTTCTGCCCGACACTAAAATTCAGCTCGATCTCCAAGTGACGCCGGAACTCTGCTTGACATTGTAATTGGATCTCAATCCGGAAGTGAAGCATTGTAAACTGATAATCCTAAATTTTAAGGCAAATCAGCCTCTTGTACTTCAAACAAATACTAATGGAATTATTCCAATTGGGCGTGGCCCCGTGGTTTTTTCTCTTTCCAGGGTTTTCCACGTAAAAATCTTGGTGTTATTTTATCTTATGTTTGTGTGCTGAAGATCCGTGCAACGCTAAGACGAATACTTAATTTCTAACTCTACCGCTGCGTATATTCTAGTCCGCAAAAACGATAGTGATCAAATCATTAAAAAGAGTACACATTTTAGATATATCGAGTCTACTTCTCAAAGTGATGGTGAAATATATGGGAATGTTATTAGTATAATTCAAGTTGGATGGTTGAAGTAGGGAAATGATTTAAGCCTGCTATGTGATAGAAAAGTACCCCTTCAAACATAAGAAAAATTTTTATAAGATGGTAGTGAGACATGTAATGTTTATAGCATAGAATGTTGGCCATTAAAAAAGAAGCATAAAATTAAGTGAAGTGTTGTAAAGATGAGGATGCTCATGTGGATGAGTAGCTTTACACTTAGAGATAGAATATAAAATGAGTAATATATATATATATATATATATATATATATATATATATATATATATATATATATATATATATATATATATATATATATATATATATATATATATATATATATATATATATATATATATATATATATATATATATATATATATATATATATGAAAATGTTATAGTAACTCCAGTGGCAAAAAAGATTAGAGTGTAGCCTTAACTGATTTGGTCACATAAAATGCTAGCCATTCAATGACTCAACCAGAATAGTAGATATATTAGATATGACTTTTGTTAATAAATATAGAGGTAGACCTATAAAAACTTGCTTAGAAGGCAATAAAATTACATTTTCTTACTAAATTTAAAAGAGAATTTGACTCTTAATAATAAGGCATAATGGAGAAAAAAAATTTATGTAATCGACCCCACGTAATAGGATAAAAGGCTTGATGATGGCATTTTTGTTGTATTTAAGTGATCTCCAATTCCATTATGTTGGATTTAGCATAAATCATGTCCAAATAGCCCCAAAAAATGATAACTTTAAATCCTACAAAATCTTACATCTTATTTCATTTCCGCTGTCTTAAATCCTTGATTTAGTAAATCATAACATTGGTCGGAATTAACTTATAAATTTTCAAGTCCTTTGAATATTCTTTTTCTTCACACAACGTGGCTTGATGCCTTCTTCTCTAGGCATGAGCTCTAGGTGGGACTTCCACGCTTTTTTGCCATCGAGAGTTTGGGGAATTTTTCGAGTTTGGGGAATTTTTGGGAGAGAAAGAGGAGCATTTCGTATTATATATATATATATATATATTATTTTTAATAATTAATATTATTTAGTTGAAAAATATGAATTTTAAAAAATTAATATTATTTGTTATTTAATTTGATTAAATGCAATTTGTTATATTTTGTTAGTCCTATAAACTTCTAGTTAATACTTTATAACTAGAATAAAGCCATTAAGTATAACATAATTATCACTAGCATAATTGTCTAGCTAAGCTCTAAATTCTTCAAGGGTTAAATTAGTGGCTAGAGATAAGTTTAATTTAATTAGTAAAATAGAAAACAGAAAAAATAATTAATATCAAATCAAACAAATTATATAATAATAATTTAATAATTAACACTAGAAGTTTATTATCTTAAGTTAATTGATATTATTGTTTATTTAATGTTCTAAATGTAAGATATTATTTAATTAGCGTAGTAAATTATTAATTGAAATATTTAATTTGATTAATTATGATTTAATTATTCTAATTAGGATTGATATAAGCAAAGTAAATAATAAGATGTTCCAACCATATAAATTCTTAAATCTTGAAATAAATAGCTAAATAAATTATCTTGATTTAACTAGATTTAGCACATATCATATCGAACAAATTTTCAAGATTTAGCCCATAATGAATTTGGAAAAACTAGATTTATAGTATTTACTAAATTATAATAGAGTTAAATCTTACTTGCGCCCAAAAGACCCCTTAGGCTTTTGTTGCAACTTGAACCTTCATTCTTTGACACTTCACCTTCTTCTACTTTCTCACCACAGTAGAAGCTAAAGTTGAGGCAAATTGGAGGCGTGCAAGTTGCGAAAATAAGTGTGGAAGTTGGTGCATATTTGTATGGTATAGGTCAATCCCGGAGGGTTTTATCTAGATGTTATTTTGTTGAAAGTGATTAGAATTTATCTATATTTGAAATAAACAAAAAACAAATACAATCTAGTTGAAAATACTAAAATAAATTTGATTATTATAAATAAATTTATAAAATTATATTTTTTTGTTAGGGTATTTACATACATAATACATAGAATTATATTATTTATGTATTTGACATGTAAACTTCACTATTTACTCACATTAAACTTTTAAATAAAAAAAATCCTTTCTTACCTCATCCTTAAATCTTATCGTCTAGATCCCATCCATTTGTCGCTCGCTTCTAGTCATGCAATAGTGATTTCCTCATCTTTTCATCTTTTGCACACCACTGGTCATCAATGCTCATCCTAGTGATAATTCATCATGGCTTGCTCATATATCATGACTTACACATATATCCATTGTTCACACACCACTAGTGTCACAACCCAACCTAATATATTATTTGGAGAAATATTAGATTTCTTTTCAGATAACATACACCAAAGCTTCTATTTTTTTTTTCAATATACATAAAAATTTACTCATCCACAAAAATTCTTTTTTTATATTTGTTCATAAAAGTATACAATACATATTCTTACTATAATAGTCCCTGGACAAACATACACGTGGATATGTGCTATTACAAATGATAAATATATGATTTAACATATATGTGTAAATGCACTACAAGAAAATAGGTCATTAACAATATAAAAAATAGAGACAAAAAATGGTCGCTAATAATATATTTTAGCGACAAAAAAAAAAGCAAGGCCTCTAATAATAAATAAGCTTGATATTAGCCACAAAAAAAAATTGACTGTTAATTTTGTCGCTAAAAGTTTAGAGAGATTTTTTTTACTAATATATACATGTCATTTTAGTGATTACTTATTAATTTTTTATAAATATCATTAATATTTTATATAATGACGATTATTTTTAAACAGATTTTAGGTTGAAGCTAGTATGAATGATTTAAAAAAAAAAATCAAAATGATGTAATTGATTAATCCTTCAATTTTTACAAAATATATGTTAGAGTTTCCTTAATTTTGACTCAACCCTTATTTGTTCATATCCTTAATTGTCATACGTTTTGCACAAACTTGCCGGGATGACAAGTCGGCGGATGCAACAGATAATAATAGTCTAATGATTATAGAATGACAAGTCGGCGGATGCAGCAGATGCAACAACACTACCAACTGTTGGATGGCAGCCATCTTTGTCTCAATCATCTTATATAAATATGTAATAAGTGTAGAGAAAAGGATAAACAGTAAGAAGTGTATATAGGATTGTATACATGTATTTCTCTGTAATTTGGTATTCAAGTTTTAACTTTAATGGCATCTCAGTTATCCCTTCAACAGCAACATTCAAATTGACCTATAAGTCTGAAGAATTTCCATGATAATGATACTATCATTATAGTGTTTGATCTTATCATACTATTATTGCACTGGACGCATGGATGCGATCATGCGAAGATTATATCAAATCTTCAATTTTTTTTTGTTTTTTGGATTTACATTTCATCAATTACAAGGAGTTATAAATATAGTGCAGAGGCTTTGAAAGATGTTGTTCATTTTCAATATTATGAAGCTCAAACTTTAATACAGTAGCTCATTGTAAAAATCATAAAGTGCTATGAGTTTTGAAAATTATAAAATGAACCAGTGCTTTCATGTTAGAACAACAATGCCTAGGTACTGGGCTAAATTTTGCACTTAAAAATGTCTTTTAGAAAGCACCACGAGATCACCCAGGAAATCCCAGAGCGAAACGGCTAGAGCAACGGTTGGAATGATGAAATATATTTAGATTGTGTCACACCTACTTTGTTAATTTAATGTATCATTAAGGTAAGAATTTCAACTTTCTTTTATTGATATCACGAGCTTAGATAACTTATGTGTTGCTCATTAACGACTTAATGATAATAAATCATTTGTGCTATTATATAATAATTTTTATAAATTTTCATTCAGGATAATCAAGTAATAGCAATCATGATGATGATGTTCAATTTCACGAAATTTTCGTAGGCTTTGTTTGGGACAACTTTCTTAATGCTTTCTAAAATAGTTTTTTAGTTAAAAATTTTCTTGAATTAGAAATTTTTGAACTTGAAAGCTATTTTAGAAAGCGATGAAAAACTATCCCCAACGAATCCTTAGATGTTTGAATACTTAGAGATAAGCTCAGGAAGCAAAATTCATGAAGACTCAAAGTGCAAAGTGAATGCCCAATATTATATAGTTTAGTGTATGATTTAGGTAAAATGAGCGAAAACATTAGTAAAAGTTATTGAGTTTTTTTATTTATGAGCATTCATAATTAATTTAAAAAAAAAAATCAAATTTTCTTATTATTATAATTATAAATTTTTAACAATTTATTGACCTTAATTTTCTATATATGCCTGTTTTTTTTTTTTCAAATAAATATTCTTGCATGATTCACACCTAATACAACAGACTATTTATAATTACATTAACAACAATAGAAACTTCAACATCAATTGCACATGTTTACAAATCAGGACATAAACTATTTATATTCAAATAGGAACAATAACTATGTACAAATTATTTATACTTGTGATAACAGCAACTAGGCACAATTACATTCAAAAAGAAAATGCTCTAAAGATAAATATTGTTTAGTTAAAACAAAGGCCAAACCTTCTTAAACTTATGTGGAACCTCTTTCAATTTGAAATCAACAATAGGCAAAAGAGAATTGAACAAAGATTGCACTAGGTTTGACTTAATTCAAATTATGTTTGAGCAAATTTCAACAAATTTGAATCGGGATCGAATCATGTATGAATTAATCATGTTCGAATCAAGTTTGAACAAGATTCAAACCTTTTTTAAATCCTGATCAGCCGTTTCTTGAACCTGTTACTTCGACCCTCTGTGTGGTTTTACGTTAATGCTACTATTAAAATCACCTCAATTTTAACATTTTTTTTTACATAACCTATATATATATATATATATATATATATATATATATATATATATATATATGTTTGCTTTAGCTACATCATCATGATCTTCTTACGTCTTGTACAAAGAAATCTCCTAGCGGAAGAACGAAGAAATCAACAATAGCTATAGGAGGAAGTGAAAGGATGTATATTTGAGAGAGCTAGGAATAAATAGCTTTATTATGATTTTAACCGAGATATAGTTCGACATAAATATATTTCTTTTAATTTATATTTTCATCCAAAAATAACTTTAGGGGATATTTCATCAAATAAATATATAAAAGGAAAAGTAGATCAATGAGGTGTATTAAGAGGGACAGAAAGTCAACTATGGTTGACTAGGGAATTATCAAATAAAAATTACATTTGAGCATATTTTCAAATTAAATTCAACCACCTAATAATTGTAATGGAATAAAAAATAACATAAAATTATGAAGTTAAACATATTCATATTTTCTCTAATTCCTTCAATATCATATATACAAATAGACTAAGGTTTTGTTTGAGACAACTTTCTTGTTGCTTTTTGAAGCAGCGCTTCAGTCTTAATTTTTTAATTTTTTACTTAAAAAGCTGTTTTAAGAAGTAATAAAAAAAACAATCCCAAAATAGAGTCTGAGTACAAAAATTAGAAGCAATAAAGAGTCGGCCCAAACGAAGCAAAAATAAGCGCATAATCTAAAAAATATTTATGAAACATGCAAAATTCTTCAAATGTGAAGCTGTCCAAAATTGCAAGAACAGCTTCCCAACCTTTGTGAAGCATGTATTTTTCTGTACAAATATTCACCATTTATTTTAGTAATAAAAAATAAAAAAGAGAAAATTTTATTGATATTGCGCGCAGATATAGCTGTACAGCTCTTTTCCTACTAATTTTCTTGCAAAACTAAAAGAAATGAAATTATGATAAGCCCATTTTTTGAGAAGAAAAACAATAAGCGAATTTTTGGGCTTGGTTCTTAAGAGTTAAGTGCCTGGAGTTTTGGATAAGGAACGAAAGGTAAATGATGGAGGCCTCCTGTCTGTAACAAATAATGAAGGATTCCCACGATAGGCTAATGTCCGAAGTTTCTTCGAGAACAATTAAGAAACACTTGCAAGTATATATGTTAGGCTTTTATTTTCCTGACTTATCATACAAATTAAGAATCAATGATAATACTCCTTAAGAAAAAAAAAGACAAGATATTCTGATATGTAAAACACATATTACAAGAGATTCTAAAGCCGTTCGGTTTTCTTAAGGGTTAGTGGAATTCAGGATATCATATATAGTATATACTACTAATCTCAGCATAAGTCGAACAGATTCACTCTGACATGTTTGGCATCAGGAAATTCTCACAATTTTTTTTCTTAAGTCCATAGCTTACATGTTAAGACTTAAGACTTGTGATGAGTGTCCCGTTTAAGAGCGAGGTAAAAATATAATAGATAAGCTTATTTTTCTGACTTCTTTTAAGATAAAAATCTTATCACAAACATTTTGTTAGCTAGATACAAATTAATAACCCACGCTGAGAGCAATGAAAATTCTTTGCCACAATAACTACATCTTAAATCCAAGTTTTATGCCTTGAAAATCAAGGTCTGTAGTGCATGAGCCAAGGCCCTCGGTGAGTAGACACATTTTTTAGCATGATGATAAGCCTAGTATATAAGAGAGAAAAAGTAGTCATATTTGTGAAGTACATATCACATAAGATATATCACCCAAGATTTATTTTGAAAATATTAAGAGCCATAGCCCAATATATTATAAATAAAATTTTTGTTACACTTTCGGTATGCAAATATGTTATGAAGTTTGTTAGTGTGCTTGTTTTTTTGTGTTTGTAACAATCACATTAATATTAAGAATAAACGCATGCTCATAGATAGAAGATATTATTACAAAACTTTAGTTCCCAAAAAATATTAAACTCATGTGTGATTAAATTGATCAGCTAACTCGAGTAATGATGTTCAAAAAATAAATGATATTGGTTCTGCTTCTTAATTCAAAGAGAAGGCAAAGAGAATTATAAAAATATATTATGATAAAACATGCAACTATTTTAAATCATTAATGAAAGTCCTCTGTGAAAAATAGACTATCTAAGATAGTATTTATTATTCCAAACAAGACTAGTTCAGTTAAGAGTTTGAAGATCACAAAACAAAGTATTTTTTGATAAGAGGAAAGGAGTAATCCATTAATGTCATCCCGTATCAAAAACAACATTGTTGGAGTGATAAATATAGTAGTGTTTCAAAGGGAAAATATCTGTTGTAGCGAATATTAGTGTTATTATAAAAGGCCTTGAAATGATTAATAGTCATATAGCAATATCAAAGAGGGTTGGAAAGAATACCATCGGATAAGGTCACAATCTCTTTTATCATGTTATGATTCCTTTCACATTTGATACTTTAATAAAGAAAACTCTGATAATCATCATCTTTAATTAGCCAATTGATATAATTAATTCTCTTATTAGCCTACTTATTTTCTTAATTGAAAGTTTTTAAGAGATCTTAGGGAGTGTTTATAGAAAAAAGTAATAAGAGAGACATCAAGAGGATTACTTATACCTAATACTTGCTTTTCATTTTGTCAATTCACCTCTTTTTCATCCTTTTTTTTCCTCTTGTTATAGATCTTTATTTTCTTACTTTTAAAAAGCTATAACTAGGTAGCATTAAAGATTTTAAAGGGCTTTTTAGCCTCTAGTACTAGAGAAAGAACAAATTTATGTTTGCTTTCAAGCCTATACTCTTCAAGAAAAAAAATGGACAAAGAGGGACCCTTCATCTCATGTAGAAGGATTTGAAGCACCTGATAGGAGGGGCCTCACTCAAAATTTGTGCATTTTGTGTTCAGTTCTACTAAATAACACAAGCACAATAGAAATAAACTCTTTCTAAGTGCGCACCAATGAAATTAAGCTAAAGCAAACAAATATAAGTGATTGTGCAGGATTCAATATGGTTTTGAGAAAAGATGGAGCTCATATTACGAGTTATTAACTTAACAATATACATTAAGTGATTAAGTTTTTGTTTGTGATAACTTACTTATTGTTTTCTAAAGTAGTTTTTGAGTTAAAAAAATTATTGTTTATTTTTTTTTTTGTACTAGAAAGCGGCTTTAAAAAACAGTAAAAAACCTAAATATCATCCACATATATCATTGTCACAAACACTTTTTGTTCTTAGGCTATGAAAAAAGTCACATACTCATGAGTTTTTTCCCGTTATTTTGGAATTTAATTAGAAAAAAATATTAGAGGATTATTTTGAATTATTTTAGAGATTTTCCTTGATCATTTGACTAGGACTAGTTTTATTGTCCGTGCACATAGTGCACGTTGCTAGAATTTAATAAATATATATTATAAGAAGATGCAAATTATTATATAAAAATAATAATAAAATTTTGTACTTGAATAAAATTTTAAAAATAGAAATTTATCTTATGAAAAATTTAATTATATTTTTTGATTAAAAAATAAAGTTATTAATTTTATACGTTTAAATAATTCTAATTATTAATTATTCTAATGAAAAGTTATATGTTGGTCTTAAAGTTATCACGTAGAAAATATATTAATACAATTTTATAATTCAATACTAAAATATATATTTTTTCTATGTTGAACTAATATCATAAAAATAAATCATTCACATTTAGAAGAAAAGCTAAAAAATTCATTATAAATATAACATTAAGCATGATATTTATATACTAAATTAAAAGGATAAAAAGGAGAGCAAGTTTATTATAATTCATTCACAAAAGAAAAGTTGATCACTCATAGTTTACTATCTTACAATCATAATAACACAAATGAATTATTTGTTCATTTGAGAGATAATGAAATTAAGATATTTATTTTTCTCTCTCTTGCTAAATATATGAGTAATGCATTATATCCAATATCCATCATGCTTAAAATCAAAGAGAATGCTTAACAAGTTTTTATTTCCATACCTCAATTTATTTGTTTAGAAAGGCTGTACGTTCTCTTTCACGTAGCTGAAATTTTGATTTTGATAGATCTATGAAGACTACGCAAGGAGAGACACTGATAGATATATAAGATATGCAAATTTATAAGGAGAGGTTAAAATTTTTAGAGCCAAAACAATCTGAAGAGACATCGAGAAGGAGAGATACAAAAATAGTTGTTATAAGAGAAATACAAGGTAATGGTGATAGGATTGAAATTGTTCATTCAAAAGAGACGGCAACTTCGGAGAAGGAATAAAGTATTGTTGAGGACAATAAGATCGAAAACAATAAATTAGAAAAAGAGATGTTGAAGATTACAGTCAAAGGGGCAAAATTTGTAAATCCAGAAGAGTCAGCAAGCTCTGGTAAGAGTGCAAAGATTGAGAAATTAGCACATGAGGTAGAGAAGGAGGTTATAAATGTTGCACATGAGTTAGGGATGGAGTTTATAAATGTTGTAGTAGAAATTGAGATGATGAAGATAGATTCAACAGTTGTGAATAAAGTTAGAGAAATAAAAAATGATGTCTCCAATATAATTATTTCTCTGCACTCAAGGTAAGTCTCATGTTATTTCTGTAGGTTCTATGCATTTATTCTTACTTAACACTAATAATTGAAATTTGATCAGGAGAAGAATTTCAATCTAACAGCCTGGGAGATTAGCTAGTACCGAGGCATTATTATTTCTCTGTGCTGAAGGTAAGTCTCATGTTATTTATGTAGGCTCTATGTATTATTCTTACTTAACACAAATCATTGAAATTTGATCAGGAGAAGAATTTAAATCTAACAGCCTGGGTGATTAGCTAGAGGCATTTCCTTGCTCTCAGCTCCTGCTGTGCATATCTGTAAATACATATAATATTTAAGCTACAAGAATTTGAGTGATATTCTATTTCACTCTTCAATTTAAGTTGACAAATGTTTTCCTAAAAGATAAAATACATTTTTTAAGAACCTTAAAACAACATTTAAGGTATGTTGAATAAAATTTATGAGATAAAAATTCTTATCAGTAGCTATTAAGAACCTTAAAACAACATTTAAGAATAGATAGAGCACAATATCAATATTAAAAGATATTTACAATGGTTCCATAATTGCAATATATAAATTCTAAAAATTCAAATCGGTATGTTACATAAAATTAGTTAGTTTTAAGTTTCCATATAGCTTTTAGCAGTGCGATCAAGGTTATATGAAGTCCAGATTCACCAGTTCACTGAATTAGAAATAGTAGAGATCCAGAAATGAGAAAGCTATCAGAAAATTTTAAAAAACATAATTCGGACAAGAAATATATGATTTACATCATAAAATTAATTACCTAAATTTGAAGCCAAAATGGTGTCGAGATTCACATGTTCGCTGAAGTAGAGATCCAAAAACGAAACAACTAAAGAGAAAACATATGAGAATAATATATAAGGGAGAAAGAGAACATGCGACAATCATCTTACGGCCACCGAACGGTCGGAGGTTGGTACGTTTCGATGGTTGAATTCATCTTCATGCATCCAAATAGCGAAAAAATGTTGAAGAATTCTTCAATTTAAGTTGTCAAATGTTTTCCTAAAAGATGAAATACATTTTATTAAGAATCTTATAATTGACATTCTTAAACAATGAGATTTTAACAATTAATTTTCAAATTAAGAATTGGTAACCAATTTTGTGCAAATCTTGGTAATTGATTAAAAATGCCAGAAATAAAGTTAGACGCAATTTATGTGAAGAATTTAATGTCATGAAAATAAATGTTGGAATAAAAACTAATGTAAAACAACAACAAAATATATATTAATTATAAATAACAATATTACAGAATATTGAAATCATAATTTCAAAAAAAATTTATAAATTTTCTTAAAATAAAATAATTAAAGGTGCAAATTATTTACCTTAGCCCCGAAGTACATGATAAATAAGCAAGAATAATCACAGCATAAATATGTTAGATGTAGATAAATTATGAAAATAATCCTAAAAAGAAAATGAAATATTTGTTTATAGAAATATTACATTACTAATATCTTTCGTGTGTTTTTCATAATGTTAATTATATTATAGACTCTGGAAATTATCACCCGTCACTTTTTATTATATGAGCGATTAAGAGAAAAATCTTAGGAGGCAAATTTTATATTAGATATGATACTACCAATAGAATTTGCCCTAAATGAAGATTTTATGCCCTAAAATTATCACACCTTCTTTTTCAAGGAATAATGATTGAATACTCACAAAATCCTGATTGCATAATGTTAATGGTATTATTCTCCTATTACCAACTATATAATTAAGATATTTGAGGAATAGGAAGCATGAGGTGATGAATGAAGTTTATTGTAATCAACAAAAAAAAAAATATAACTATTTTGGCAAACAATTTTAAGAAATATAATTCGGACAAAAAATATAAAAATAATTACCTAAATTTGAAGCCGAAATAGTACAGATTCGCTGAAGCAAAAAATATAGATACATAATTGAAATCCAAATCCCGAAAGCGCTAAAGTGAAAACATGCCACAGTCATCTTACCAATTATATATATAAGGGATAAAGAGAACATTGTGACAGTCATCTTACAGGAAACGAATGGTCGGAGGTTGAAACGTTTTAACGATTGAATTCATCTTCATGCATCCAAATCACCAAAATAAAACTTTGAAGAATTCAAGGAGACGGAAATAATTGAAGAAATGATCCTGAAACGTTTAAGAAGTTAAAAAAATATAGGCAAAGAAATCTACCGAAGAACATGATGGCAAGCGGAGGCAACTAGAACGTTTAAGAAGTTGAAACACCGAAATAAAAATACGGGTGCTTAATTGCTGGGAAGAACAAACTTGAAAGAAGTTTAAGAGTCCAAAAATTTTGGAGAGAAACCTACCTCGGCGAATGGAGTTAGCTAGAGCTAGCCGAAGAGTATGGATGACGGCGCAAAGATGAAGAGGTGAAGGCGATATTAGGATATGTTTAGAGTTGCACGAAATGAAATTAATAAAATACTATCTTAAATAGCTTTGAATTAATAAAACGTCCAAAAGAATTAATAAATTAAACTTAGGGAATCTAACATGCCGAAAATGTAAAATTAATCGAATTTGCTTTAATGGTAAAACGTACATAAAATTTATGATAAAACGTGCAGAGAATTAAATTAGAATGATCATTAAATAGAATTAGCTTTAATAATGGTAAAATTTACATAAAATTTATGATAAAATGTGCAGAGAATTAATTTATATAATGTGAATTTTTTATTTATTAAATATTTTTAATAGAATGGATGACCAAGATAATTAAAAAATAAGTAGAATGGATGAACAAGATTTGCCAGACGAAGGAAACTCAAGCGCCTTTTATAATAGTAGTATAGATAATGTGTAACATTAATAATATCTTCTATAATAACTTTTTGAGATATTAAAAGCTGAAGATTAGGGACAACGGCGCGAAGACGAAAAGGCTAAGGCAATATTAGGATGAGTTTAGACTTTAGATTTGCACGAAACATTAATACATACATGAATTAATAATTAATTAAGTAAAACGTTCAGAAGAATTAATAAATTAAATTATTTAAAAGGAACCTAAGGGAAACTGGATGGACAGTAAAACGTTCAAACAATAATTATTTAAAACGTTTAGAAGAATTAAGTATTTATGGCAGTAGAACGGAAACTTATAAATTAAATTTATAAGTGAAACGGAATCTAATAAATAAATTAATTAAATGTATAATTAAGTATTTATGGCAGAAGAACTGAAAAGCTCTTACAAAAAATCAGTTAAATAAACATTTATATGATAAATAATAGAATTTGAAGAGTCAAGGATGGACGTTGTAGATTAAATTAAAATTTATAGATGAACGATCAAGATTTACTATGGGTGAAGTCCCAAGTCACTTTTATATAGTAGTATAGATATAGATATGTTTAAGAGACGAGATATTATGATTTCATTAAAAATTAAATTCATATAATTAATTATCACTCCAAGTGTAGATAGAGAGCATTTTGATCAAAGCAATTAATTATGCCTCAAGTTATTAATTGTCATTGACACATTAATGAGTTTATCATAAAATATTAAAAAAGACTAAACCAAAAAATAAAAACTATATATACTCGATTTTTTTGTTGCAAAATCTAAGTATTTTCATCATATAAAATAAGAACCTCAACTATATTATTATTTTTTTCTCACTAGGTCACACTGTATTTAGCTGTCCCAGTCTTCCCTAAATACTTGCACAACAAGGTGTACTCATTAACAAAATTCCCTCATACGGCTTACCATGATATCATGAGCCCCAAAAGTCATGGAGCAGCAGTCTCTTTATCTTTTTTACTCCTTACCTCTTGCCTTTTAAGAAGCACACACAAAGCCTGTAAAGGTACGGAGATCTAAGCAGCTTTAAGTGTTCTCCATACATCAGAAAAATATCCACTCCAAGATCTACTGGTCAGCAGAAATCATCAATACAAACAGTACAGTTTTTGGTCCCAGCATGACCTCTCCACTATCTTCCCATAGCCAAATAAGGCCCCCCATACTATGACAAATTATTCTTTACGGAGTCTGAACAAGAGATCAATAAAAATGCATTACATCATCCCAAAAGTGTCGATATCGAGGGTGGTACTGAGCAGTACCGAGTGACGATACCGCTTGATATCACGCTCGGTACCTAGCGTGCGGTACCAGACGGTTCTCCTATCTTGTATCCACACTGAATAATCTCTGGCATACTATACATTATGCTTATGAACCAAGACAACTAAAAGACATGAATGCAAAGACCAACTTCTGTACAGAACGCAATTATAAGCGCACACATCATCTGCTGAATCTTATACGCATCTATCTCATGAAAACTCTATTTATGGCTTGGCATGCATGGTACTTGTAGGCCCTGACAGCAAAGCTTTTGACATTCACGACACCTATAATCCAAAGGTTTTTACTGTGTTCAGCTTCTTTTTTAGCAAGAATATATGTGTATTGTGTAACAGTACAGGAGAATTGATGAACTGATAGCGTTATATATGAATATATTTGTGAGCATATTCTCTGCATGAGAGAGAGCTCGGAGTGGCTTAATCAAGTAGTGTAGTATTACTTATTACTAATGCAATTATAAAAGTAGAAACTGGGTCATAAGCACAGTGTAATGAAGATTAATTTGCAAATGTTAAGGGAGTGCCAGTGTTGCAGTGTTAAGGAAAAGAAACAGATAGGATTAGAATCGCAAAAAGATTTAGGGATTTCTAAGAATACTCAAAATTGAATTTAGTTTTCTAAGAAAACTGAAATTCAATTTGCGTTTGTATAGAATTCAATTTTGGTTTTCTTAGAAAATCGAATTCTATTTTGCATTTTCCATCTAAGTATAATATTTAAATTTTAATTTAATATAATATTTATAATTAATTAAATAAATAGGAAAATTAGAAACTAATGAACATAATAATTAAGTATTTAATTTAACAGAATAATATAAAATGAAAATTACAAAAACCATTTTTTTTGTATTTTTAATTCAGTATAATATATATTTATAATTATAATGTTTATATTTTTAATTAAAATACTATAAAATATATTTATAGTTATGTTACTTAATTTATATTAAAATTTTAATATAATCTAATATAAATTTATAATTATAATAGTTAAATTTTGTAATTTTGAATATATTATGTGTATTTTGTAATATAAAGAATTAATTTGTTGCTTAAGAATATGAGGAATTAAATTATGACTATTGTTGTGGGCTACAATAGTTCTAATTTTACTATTTTTTTCTGTAATTATCATTAGCTGTTTATTCCGGAAAATTTATCATTTCTAAATATTATATTAAATTTTACTTTAAATATTAAACTTTATTATATTAAATTTTTGAATATTATACTATATACTATAATACAAATTTAAATATTAGATTAAATCATATTTTATATAGAAAACACAAATTTGATAATGGTTTTCTAAGAAAACCAAATTTTAATTTGCATTTTCTATAGAAAACACAAAATGAATTTTGGTTTTCTTTAGAAAACCAAATTTTAAATTAGGTTTTCTAAAGAAAATTTATTTTGATTTTCAGTTTTTACAAAAAACCAAAAAATAAATTGCATTTTCGTTCGATCTCACATTTCCCACAAAAATCCTGACTTCAATTTGCATTTTTTATCCTATATAAATTTTAGTTTAATTGCATCTTTTATCCTTAAATATATAAACGGCCCGGCTTTGATATTCTGAAAATAATAATGAAAAAAACTTAATTTTTTTTTTATTTATTTGACATTTTTATCATTTTTCCATAAACTATATATCATTTTGCTGTTAATATGAGTAAAACTATAAAAATAATATTGCTGGCTAGAAAATTCGTGGAAATAGAGTGAAAATATTTTAAGTCCTAGTTTTACACGAATGTCCAACACACAAATAAAAAATGACAACGGTCAATTGACAAAAGGTTCAATGACGGAGGTGGTTGGTTGGTGAAAGGTTCTACTTTCAACGGACGGATTAACATTGGCGGTTGACCGGCAAAATTCTGATGGTGGCAAAGGTCTGGTGACAACGGACGATTCAAAAATGACAGTCTATAGTGGTGGATGGGCCGAGGATTGATGATAGGAGACTGCCAAATTTTTAATAATTTCATGTGCTCATCTTAAAAAAAAAGTCCTTCAATTAAAAAAAACGTTTATAATTGAAGAAACATATCAAAATTTCATTAATACAATTAGTAACATATATATATTCACAAGAAAAAAGAGAAAAAAAAAACTTTGCAAATTACACGAAATACTTTAATTGGACCCACATTATAAAAAAGTAGCAATGCAGACTTTATGAATAAATGGTTTAAGAAAGTCAGCACTAGTACTGATCTAAGATTTTTGCTACTATTCAAGTACTGATCATGTCGTGAACTCAATTAAAATTTAAAGTTGCTTTGTAACTTTTATTTTTGGTCACAATCAACATCACAACTACAAGACCTGTGTGGAGAAAAAGTTGCCCAGAATGATTGATGTAGCAAGCTTTAGATGCATCTCTTTGGGAAGATGCGAAAGGTCTATTAAACTACCTATTGTAGCCATTTCATGTCAGGAGAAATTATTACGTGTTAAGTGTGGCTATCGAGTTAAGTTTGAATATATGAGTATCATAGGCAAATTCATGATCAAGTGAGGGTGGAAAAATGAAAAAAAAAAAAGAGAGAGTACGTTTTTGGAATTGTGCTCCCCCCTCAAAGAACTTTTTTTCCTTAAACTTAATAATCTTGTGCCCATTCCGTCTCCCGTCGTTCGCAGAATCGCAGCCGAATGCTCGAAGCCCTCTCGTACCGTCGTTCGCAACTCGCAAGATCAGGTTGCCTTTGCAATCACAAGAGGTCAACAGCCTTCGCTTTCACAGATTGCAAGAGTTTGCCCACCCTAAAAAATTGATTTGGATCGGCCCATGATGAGTATATATATTATGTATGCTTATAAAAGTTATAATTTAGATGTAGAATTATGTCTAGACTCTACACGTAATAATTTCTGCCAACTTAGAGATCAATATCTCATAATGAAAAAAAAAAAAAAAAATGTAGGGAGGCACTCTAATAAAAATTATATTGTATCACAAGGAATTTAAACAAATATATACTTAATATATTTAAAAATTATTATGGTATAATTTTTCTATGTACAATATTAATTTAAAATGAATTCAATAATTTTTAAATTTATTTGGGAGTAAGTTTTCTTATTTTAGTATTAAATAAAAATTTTGTACGCATATAGATGGTTAAGAGCAACTTATAATACGAGTAGAGTTCGAATTATTTCTGGCTTGAGCTTGAGCTTGATTAATTAATCAAATTTGAGCCGGAACTCGAGCTTTATTCTATAAGTTAGAGATGTCTCACAATCTAGTTCGTTTATTATGAAAGAGAGAAAGCGCTTATAGTATAAGCAATTATTATAATAAAATGATTAAAAATAAGAAAATAAAAGAAAATTAATAAAGAAGTGCTTAAATATAAGAAAGTGTTATCTAATTTTTAAATATTTTTGTCCTTAAAATTCTGAATGCTAATATATTTTAAGTGCATTTTAAATACATATGTTTAAAACGAGTCGGCTCATGAGTTAAGGAGCGGAGTCAAGGTTGGCTCAAATTTGGCTCATTAGCTCATTAAGCTATTTATTTAGTCGAGCTCGTGCCAGCTCATGGCTTGATCACTCATTTACAACCCAACTTATAAGATGACATTTTTTACTTATAAAATTTGAGAAGGTAAATATCATAAGGAATTGATCAATTGGAAAGATTGAGCTTTCATAAGTTGAATATTATTAAGAGTGATCTTTCTCTTAATTGAAAAATGTGTTATTATAATGTCGTAGATATGAACTATATAATATAGCATTTGTGTTGATAAGCCATTCTTCTTATAATATGGGTGAATTAATACTAATAAAGTGAGGAACAAAAAACAGTGGATGACAAAATAAATAAAAAAATATGAAAAATATTTAAATTTATTTTTCAATTATATTAAATTTTTATTAAACTATGTCAAAACTTAAAATTTGTATTTTTCAAATCAATTTTAGACTGCAAATTATTTAAATTTTAGATAAAATCAAATAAAAACCATTTAATCTAATCTCAAAGTACATCATATGTAATCACAATTTGGCTCAATCAGGTCTGGATCAAAATTAGATATTATTCATTATGTTTGATTTTAGTTTTATTTTTTAAAAATTAATTTGATTTTTGGGTCCAATTAGTACGAAAATCTGATTCAATTTCCAAAAAATTCTGTAATCTTTTTGTCAAAGTCAAATGCACAGAAGTCATACCCTCATGAGCGGGAAGCCTATTAAAAAAAATATATATATATAAATAAAGCATTGAAAATAAAACAGAAATAATTTATGGGTTTATTTTATAATTGTAAATTTACTTTACTTTCCACGCATTTATTTATTTATTATTAACTTTATTTTAATCTTTTTAAAACAAAAAAAATGAAAAATTAAATTCATTTATTTGTTTTAGCTATTTTAGAAATTATTAAGAAAATATATAATATAATTTTAATTAAGGGCGTTAAAATAAGTTGATGAGTCAAGTCTAAGTGCAACTTGAAATTAACTAGATAAGAATTTAGTTAATCTAAATCAAACCTGTTTTATTAAAAATATGGACTCAAATTCGGTTCACTGACAACACGAATGACCCGATGTTGAATCGATAATCTATTTTGATTAATTTTTTTTATAACTTCTCTATTATAAAATTTAGGTTAATTGAAAAAATAAATAAATAATATAAACAAGTAAAATAATTTAAAGAAAAAATATTGAACATATCACTTTCAGGTCTAAGACATGTTTGTGCGTCTATCAAAACCCGACTTATTTGATGAACGAGTTAACCTGAACTTGAAATTTTCAGAACAATTCTAACTTGACTGAAGTAGTCCATTTTTTGATACCTTTAGTTTTAGGTTTCATTTGAGTTGACTTTTTTATTGCTTCATAAAATAATTGTTTTGTTTAAAAAGAACGAAGTCTTGGTTAGTGATAAATTTTATATAGGACTAGGTGAATGAATTTATCCTAAATTAAAAAAAAAAACAATATATATATATATAACTTAAATAATTAAATCTATAAATTTATAATTTTTAAATACTGCCCATTTCATAATGCCAATATATAAATAATAATTTTCTTACAGTAATATAAATGATTTAGTTTTTATTGGAAGCAGTAATGATTTGATGTCTGTCATACTTTGTTATGGTAGCAGCCATAAATTAGGCGATCATAACACAGACATTTTTTTAATATTTTAAAAATAATGTTTATTATTATTTTAATACAGCCAAAATTTAAATTAAAATTTTAACAATTATTTTAAAGATTTTATCAGAGAAAAATCTCTCTCTCTCTCTCTCTCTCTCTCTCTCCATCTATCGCTTCCTCTATCTGTCATTCCATCTCCCTCTCTCTCTCCATCTGTCTGTCTATTTCTATCATTCCATCCGTCCAAATATCACATTTCTCACCCTTGCGGCTCACGCAACCACACCGCGGTTGCATCCTCTCCTGCATCTTACAATACAGTCCAAATATCATTTTTAAATAATAATATTTTAATAACAAACATAAATTATATATAAATAATCGTTTAATTCCTATTTATAGTTTAAAAATTAAAATATTATTCTATATAAATTAGAATAAATATTTACTAATCTATTAAATAAAAAATGATATAATTTGAATTTAATTATAACTTTTTATTATAAAATATTTTTGGTCTTCTCACTCTGCTTGAAGGCTTGAAGAAAAATACCTAAAGCCATCGAGATTTCTGGAACCTTAATGATTAAGGTGGATGAGATGGATTTGGTCCTTTAATAAATAATGTGACACAACCGATTATATAATGCTACTTTTGCTTCACGACTTCCCTTTCCACCGCATCTTTTTTAGAATACTCGTGCTTTGCACTTTGGTCGTTTATAAAAGCAATCAACAAAATCCATGTGTGGTTGATGATATAATTTGTTTTTTTTTGGCTCAAAGAGTGTCATGTGGGGAATAGAAGGAGTCCATTTTAATGATTCATGGAAAGCATTGTTGGAATGAAAAGATTCCATCTAATTTAGCATTGTTTTTTTATTTGAAATTATGAATTTTAAAATACTCAAATGATTTAAAATAACTATAAATTATTTCCTTAGAAGTTATTTTTGAGATTAAATGCACTTCAAATAATGATTGTCTCATCACGATGATTCTAAAATTACTCGAAGAAAAAAGGACTAAAGATGAATATATTTAAATGATTAATGGGGTTGAACCAACCGTTCTCTTCTAACATATGGTCAAAGTGTTAATCCTCATACTAGAAACATTCAACATGACTACTCGTTTGCTGATTAGCAAAGGGCATCTGGCTGATGCTGGACATCACCTTTCTATGATTAATGCATATATATATATATATATATATATATATATAAATTCTTCTTTTAGTCTCTCATTCTTCTTGGTAGAGGTCAAGTTAATCCCATCAATGGAATCTTTCCTATATCACTCTTAATGTACCTAATACTTGAAGAGACCATTTGAGATATAGTGGACTCTCCCTAGCCATGATTTTCATTAGTTTCGATTACTCTCAATCCCTCTCAGCTTTAGTCACAGAAGCTCTATGTATTGTCTGTCCTAAACACACTATCTAGCACCCTTCTTGAGAAGATTTAATTTGTAATGTTCTATCCACTCATCATAACATATAGATTTCCTTCTAGTGGCCTTTTTTTCATATCAGGTTTCATAATCATCTCTCCTTAAGAAGGTTATCTTGCTTGAAAATTTTCCAAGACATTCATCTTGTCCCACTCACTATAATTAGCATTTTATCTTGAGGGTTATGTCCGAATACACTTCCATAAAGAAGTTGGCCCCACTATCATTTTACCTTCTTATCTAAGTTTCCAACATTTTACAAAAAGGTAAAATCCCCACATAATATTAAGCACAAAATATGAGTAGTCCTTCATAATGTTGTGTGTTTCTTATATTCCACTCTCAAATATGTACCATAAACCACTCATAATGGACCTACCTTATTATTACTACTTCTTTCCAGTCTAAGATATATGAGAGCTAAATAAAATCCTCTTCAGCTTCTTTTAAGACACTAACATAAATTGAACGGTGAGACCAATAATATATATGATAAAGTAATAAAGGGAGAGATAATAGGAATCTAAGACACGACATGTAAGAATAGATGAAGAGGGAGGGCAAGGAGTAAAGGGTTTATAAAGTTCTTAACTCTTACGCATTATTAAGGCTTAAGAATAGTAGTAAATAACTTCTACCCCTCATTTTCTCCTCTTAAATAAAAGTCCTAGCCAATCCTTAGACTTGGCCAAACTCTCCACTCACTTACTCGGCCTGTATTGATCAATGATATTGGATCCTCTGCTTGAGACCAATATTTACTTATAATATGACTTATTCTTCTAAAGAAATGGTATAAAGTCATGTCCCTATTCTTATAATCAAGAATTTATTTGGCATCTCCCTATAAAATTTGACATATTTCATTCTTTTTAGGAAGCCCTCAGTCCAAGATTTTAGAGACTTTCAATTTATCCTCCTTTTTCCAAGAGGAAATCATTTTATCTATACTTATGGCCTTACTATTGCACCAAATTTTATGAGTCATTTATGAATATTGATTACTTTCAAGGTGGTTAATATTTTAAAACAAGTGTGATGAATGTCATCACCATTTTTGACAAATTTATTTTAATCTATATACCTTCTCAAAATTATTTAGAGTGGACAACCATTGAAAAATCTAATCCATTCCTTCAATTTTATTTATGAAACTGAGAGTATTAAATTAATAAATTTTATTTGTTAAACAAAGACTTTATCTTTGACCCAATTAGGTCAATTAGATTAGCCTAAAGATATGATCATTCATTCCCAATAAAGAGAGGGCATGATCTTGACCATTCATTACTCACATGAATATGGACTACTTTGGTAGAAATTAACTGTCAAAATACTCTATTGAAATCCATAATTAGGTTTTGATTCTATTATATTGAAGCATAAGAAAATAAATACGAAACCCCCATATAAAAACAATTCAAAGAAGCTTATTCGCTTCGCTTTCTAAAATTCTAGAGATTTGACTATTGTTTAGAGTTCCAATCAACCATGCTAGATGTTCTAAGATTCATAGTTTGCCGCATTCAGTTGCCTCTTAATTGATTGCATGTTTTTTAATCCCAAGCCAACCCCCTCTATCAAAGAAGAAATTATTCTGTGCGGTCACCTGACCATCTGGAGACGAATTAGGATGTGCCAAGTCACATGATACACAACAGTACTCAGCACCGTTACATAGTAAAAAAATGATGTGGCGTGTCCTGATTCGCCTCCGAACGGCATCTAGTGACCGCACAAAATAATTAATCCTATAAAATAGCTTTTTTTTTCTTACCATCTTCAATCATCTATCGGCTCCTAGTTATCTTATTCCCTCACCTTCAAGAAGAGAAATTATTCTAACCATTTTTGAGATACTTACTACTCAATGCCATTCGGCCCATTCATTACCCTCTCTTTTCAGATTTTTTTTTATTATTGGCGTCTAAATTATCATTCAAAATAAAGCTCATATATTCTTTCTCTCTGTCAACAAATCTTCTAACACGCAAAAGGGATATATTTATTGATCACGCACTTGGAAATTATTGTCTGGGTTCTCTGCGTTGGAAGCTGCAGTTCTTACATCGCTAGATCTGGATCTATCTATGGGAAGACAGCAATGTTTGCATTATGATGTCGTGGAAGTAATGATGACCATTGTCTTTATATTAAAAATATATGATCCAACTCTCTTCATTACCTGTCTCAAGCAACTTCTTTTGTTTGTATACCAACTTCGTTTTCTTTTTTGGTTTTAAAAACTAAGTATTTTTGTTGTGTGATTCACTACAGGAAAAATGACTATTATCGGCGATTCTAACCGGCGGTTCTAACCGGCAGTTTAGGGACCGCCGGTGTTACCGGTGGTTTAACCGCCGGCGTTTAATGGCGGCCTAACCGGTGTTTTTTGTACGTTAAGCCGCCGGTACTAACGGCGGTCCAAAAACCGCCGGTAAAACGCTGGTATAGCCATAGTAACCGCCGGAAACAGAAAAACCGCCGGTATAGCCATAGTAACCGCAGGAAAAAACCGCCGGTTTTTGACGTTTTTCCTGTAGTGATTATTGCAAGATTGCTAAACAGCTTTTTAGTTCTTAGTTTGCAATCATAATTTTATTTGTCTAATATTTTTTTTAATTACTTTGTTACTCTATTTTTTTTAAATTTCTATGTAAAAAGCAGCTTTCTAAAAAGTTAATTTCTCTAATGCAATTTTACAGTCAACTTTATAAAACGTTGTTGTCGTTCTAAATAATACATTAAATCATAATTTTTTTTTTCAAATTGTTTAAGGATCATATTGCTATTGTTATTTTGTGACAAAACAACCGGTCATAAAAATGATCTCTCACACACCAAAAGAAATTGTGATCAACAAATTAATAGATCACAAAAATGATGATATGTATTGATTTTTATTGGCCTGTCTCAAAGGACTTAAATGCTAGTTGGTGGACATTTTTAGATGCTTTTGGTGGTCATTTTGCACTTGACTCCGATTGCAAACTTAAAGTTCGAGACATTGTTGAGAATTGATAGCAAATAGTTTTCTAAAAGACATCTTAAAATTATCTTCTTGATGTGACAATATGATGAAAACATATACAACAAAAAATCATTATAACATCCAATACAATTTATATTGACAAAAAATACAACACTCACCCTACAGTGAAGGTTACTATAATCTACAACACAAATAACAATATCCAACCATTGCTTAAGAAGAAAGAAACATAAAACTCTTTATCATCCTTCTCATCATCACATGTCGTCGTCATCATCATCATCATCATCATCATCGTCATCTTTGCATACCTTCTCATCCACCATCTGCTTTATTCACCATCCAAAGCATCTTCTTAAAGCGAGTCGATCCTTCAACATTGACCGCACAATCTCCTTGACCTCCCATGTGATCAATTGCTCTTGAAATAGGCTCCATTCAAATAATGTGATGCGGAGGGGACCTAATCATATATGTTGTTCTAATCCTTACACCCATTCTTTGGTTAGACCCAAAGGTTGTATTCGTGCTTCGGGGTTAAATTCATACTAGATAAGACCTACCACTCTATAGAGGCTTTCTTTATGTTCATATGATAAGCTACGTTGAGGGTTTGTGTTAGAAATCTTTATATAATATTCTCCCAATCATATATCATTATAGCAACTTCATCTTTAATCTCTCTATTGTTTGGAAGTTAGAGTCCTGAGGTAGTTATTTGCTTATCTTTTTTCCTCACTTAGGCTAGCCTTCTCACTATAGAAAAATTATTTATTTTTTAGGGAAAAATTGGTCAGAAATCTTTAAATTTCCATTAAAAATTATATTTTTTGAAAGTTTTTAGAACACTAATAAAAACCACTAGGAAAGCCCTTTAGGAGGCTATTTTTATCATCAATAAATTTCCAATAAATAAAAAATAAAAAATTATGATACATGAATTTCATTACAAAATGACTTGTCAGAGGTTTATCAGGGCACTAGATCGCTATAATTTTTAAGATATGATATCTCTCACAAGAAATTATTTTGGGTTGATTGTATACACATAACTAAAAACTAAAAATTATTTTAATCTTATAATTTAATAATTTGTACATATAAACAAAGTTCTAAACTAAATGCAGTCTCTTACTAACCTTACTAATATTGTATGTGATTAGCAATATGTAGTTTCAATGAGCCTAAATCTAATGTAGATTATCTTTTTATCCTAACTAAACATCCATATTGCACTAACATTAACAAATTTTAATTTATAAATGATTTTCACATTAATGAAATATAAATAAAGTTTAATTTATAGACAGAGAGCGGAGTAAAGCGGCGCTCCAAATCGCGTCACTGAAAAACATGAGATAGAGAGTTGAGCCTGTAGCGCTCCAAACTTGGTGTCACGACACTGCAAGGCAGGTTGGCAGTTTTTTGAAGAGTTGCATCCCTTAATGGTCTTAGTATATTTTCTCTTTATTTGTTTGTAAGAGAACGGTGCAAGGGTGTAGAGAGACAAAGAGAGAGCGATAGAGAAGCACTATTTCTCCTAAAATTTTATAGTGAATTCTTGGTGTGTAGTGGCTCCATGATTTTTTTCTCGATTATTAGTTTTTTCACGTTAAATTTGTGTTCATTTTGTTTTTCGCAGCATTTTCTCTTTCTTGTTTGTGTTCGCTGCATGTTTTACTTCCCCAACAACTAATATCAAACCTCTGTTCTTCAGTTCGAGTGGAAATAGTTGATTAAACTAGATACAAGATTGAAAAGTTCTAGAATATGCAAATTAAAGATTTTTTATATCAAAGAAGCTTGTATTTACCGTTGGAAAGAATTACCAAGAAGCTGGGTTCAATGACTATGAAGGACTAAGATGTTCTTGTACAGATAACCTTAAGCTTGATTCGACTTTCACTTTTCTCATATGTTGTATTCAATATTGTAAATGAGAAGGATACAATTGATCTCATGGTTGCACATATTAAGATGTTTGAGAAATATTTGACCTAAAAAAAGTTCTTGAAGAAGAAGTTATTTAATATGAAGATATTAGACAACACTTCAATGACAGAGTACCTGAATAATCTGAACACTATGATGAGTCAGTTGTATTTAGTTGGGAGCGTTGCTATTATTATCTTCATTTCTATATAGATGGGAATGGTTGGCTACTACTATGAGTAATTCTTTAGGGAGTTCAATGTTGAACTTTGAGAACATTGTAGGGTTATTGCTTACTGAAGAGGTTCTCAGGCATGAAGGTGAATGGTGAATTTTCAAATTCTGCTTTGAATGCTGAAGTTAGAGGAAGGGGTTTAGACATAAATCTAAGTAGAGAAAGATATAAATCTAAGAGAAAATTTTACTCAGGTAGAGAGAAAGTTGCATGATAGAACTGTGGAAAGAAGGGTCTCTTGTAGAATAATTATATTATTTCAAAGAAGATTAGCGGTGGTGGTCAAGATATACTCTGCAAATGTATCTGCAAAATAGTTTCAGTTAAATTCTTTGATTTTGTCTTTGGATAATTCTAAATATTGGGTTATATATTATGGTGCTTCATTTTAAGCAAGTTCTAACAAAGAGGCATTCAAGAACTACACTAAAGGTGATATATACAAAGTGTATCTAGGAGACAACTAGCCCTACAATATTGTAAGATAGGGATATATTGATATTAGAATATCAGATGGGTCAACTTAGAGACTCGAGGATGATGTGCATGTTTCTTATCTATATAGGAATTTAATTTCTGTGAGTCAACTTGCAAACTTAGGCCATATAAAATCATTCACATGAGATTTATGGAAGATTGCAAAAGGGACTATGGTTATAGGTCATGGAAGTATTAAAAGTGCCCTGTATGCTATCAACAAAATATGAGATTCCATTGGAGTTGCTAATTTATATGTTGATAAATGTCTTTGGCATCATAGGTTTGGCCATATGATTAACAAAGGAATGCATTCATTTTTTACTAGAGGAAAACTTTCTAGTTAAAATCTATAAATTTAAATATCTGTTAAGACTATGTATATGATAAGAAACAAAGGGCGATTCTTTCAAAAATTGGCTCAAAGGTAAAACCAAAAAAGCTGGAGTTAGTATATACTGATGTATGAGGTCTTGCACCAGTTTCTTCTATAGTAAGTTCTTTCTATTTTATCACTTTTATTGATGATCACAACAGAAATGTATGGCTGAACTTCTTAAATACAAATTAGAAGTGTTTGATATTTTAAGAACTGGAAGGCCATGATTGAGAATGAGATATGTTAAGCTTAAATGTCTTAAATCAAATAATAATGACGAGTATCATGACAAGAAGTTCAAGGAGTAATATGCTTTGAATAGAATCAAACATGAGTTCACTATTCCAAGAATACCACAATAGAATGGTGTTGTAGAGCACATGAATATAACTACCATTGAGCATGCCATGAGCATAAGATTGTATGCTAGTTTACCCAAATAGTTCTAGGCAGAAACAATGAATACATCAATTTATCTGATCAATTTCAGACCATCAGTTCCTTTGAATGATTACATAAGGAAGTTTGAAGTGGTAAGGAGATAATTTTATCTCACCTCAAAGTTTTTACCTATTCATCCTATGTTCATATTGATGCACGATTTAGGAGTAAGCTTGATTTAGAATATATCAAGTGTATATTCATTGTATATGGCTCAAATGAATTTGACTAAAAATTCTTGAATTATTAGAATAAAAAAGTTAATAATAGTAGGGACATAACATTCAATAAAAATGAAATGTAAAATAATAGAAATGAGGCTCTTAGAGATTCCTCTAAATATATTGAGATAGGGATGATGATGATGAAGACAAAGATAAAAGGTGTGCTCAAATTAATGAAGCATAGAGAGCTCACCAAACACCTGCTATTGAAATTAGGAGATCTTATAGAATCTTAAAATTAGTTTAAAAACATTCTTCTTCATTTTTACTATCTATTCTGACATATGGTGGTAAACTAGAGTGCTATGGTGATGACATTAAAGTTGATTATTCAAAGAAGTGGGAGAAAACCATAGATAATGAGATATTTTTACGTGAGTTAAATCAAACTTAGGAGTTGACAGAGTTATCAGATGGCAAGAAAGCACTATAGAGTTAATGGGTTTACAGAAGAAAATAAGAATTTGATGGTAGCTAGGCTTGTAATTAAATATTTTAAACAAAGAGTGTACTACACTAAAATGTACTCTCTAGTGGTGAAACTAACTATAGTCAGAATTATATTGAGCATATTAATAATGTATATTTTGTATCTTGAGCAAATGGTTGTAAAAATATTATTTCTTCATGGTGACCTTAAAGAAGAATTATATATGATACAAGCTCAGGGATATATAATCATAGGTAAAGAAGATTTGGTGTGCAGGCTAAAAAGAGTCAATATGGGATAGAGTAAATACTAAGATCCTCCAGCAGAATCCAGTGTACCGAATGAGCAACACAGCGCAGCTCCAGTACCTTCAGAGAGTATGATGCAGTTAGCTACTGCGATTGCACATGTTATGGGGGATGCCCAGAGCAAGATGAGTGGGAGCAAAGAGGAAGAGGTAGACAGACACTTGCAGATGTTCCACAAGCTGAAGCCTCCGTTGTTCAAAGGGGCTGTAGGACCACAGGCTGCTGAGGATTGGATAATGAGGGTGGAAAAGATTTTTGATAGTATGCAGTGTCCGGGGAACAGAAAAGTACCTTTGGCAGTATTCATGTTGGAGAGTGAGGCAGAGAGATGGTGGATTGGACAGCAGAGAGAGAAATTCCAGGGGAAGACAAATGCTGAGATCACCTGGGATGAGTTCACTGCAGTATTCAGGATGTGGTTTGTACCACCGTCAGCTCAGCGACAGATGCAGGAAGCTTTCATGAGATTGGAGCAAGGCCGCAAGTCAGTGATGCAGTACGAGGCCGAATTTACTGCACTTGCGAGGTACGCTGCTCACTTGATTCCTACTCCTGAAGACAAGTGTTATAGATTCCTACACGGGTTGAACAGAGAGCTGAGGCAACCACTAGTACCTTTCCGGATCCATGAGTTTTCTGAGCTAGTGGAGAGGGCCCGATTAATAGAGATTGAGCTGGCGACACCAGTATCGAGGTACGAGGATACCAGGAGGAGAAGAGATGAGGTACGACGAGATGATTCCAGAGATAGAGAGAAGAGAAGCAGGTATGAGGGTTCGAAGGGATCTACATCGGGATCTGCGTCACGATCAGCATCGATAGTATCATCTGGTGGTTATGGCACTTGCGTTCACTGTGGTAGACGACATGCAGGTCAGTGCTACCTATTGACGGGTCAGTGTTTTCACTGTGGACAGCAAGGACACAGAGCAGCAGATTGTCCTCAGAAAGGACTGGGTGGAAGGACTGGTTCTGGCACGGGTACAGGACAGCAGAGGACTGTTGGCTCGAGGGCCTACAGTGAGAGATCAGGGAACCGGATGGATGATAGGACTGTCAGAGATCAGAGGGAGACAGTTGCGCCACGACCTTCTGCATTTCCTCCAGTGGTGCCACGCATTTACAGTCTACAGAGTTTACAGCACCAGGATCAGCAACGACCAGAAGATTTTACTGGTAAGATTGATTTGACTAACCGATTGATATTGACATATGAACATTGCATATTGACATTTGATTGATTGCATTGTGTGTTCTGTATGGATTCCGACGAGTTTTGATTTGGATTTCGACGAGTTTTGGTTTGAATTTGGATTTCGATCGAATCGTTTTGCATTGTCTGTTTTTGCTTCGTACCTGTAGGGAAATGTCGGGACGACATTTTTCTAAGGTGGGGAGATTGTAATATCTCGTTCCCTTACTGTTCCTCTCAGATTTGGATTTTCCTCCCAGAATCGGCCAGGACGAAGTTTGGATCGTCCAGGCCGATCAGTGCATTGAAAACAGCTGATTTCTGGAGCAAATTCTGGACAGAATCGTCCAGGACGATATTGAGATCGTCCAGGACGATCTGCACTGTTCCTAAAATCGTCCTGATCATCGCCCTGGAGTATCGGCCAGGACGACCAGAATTGGTCTGATCGTCCAGGCCGATCGAGACGATCGGCCAGGCCGATCAGTGTATGATATAAGGAAATGAGCTCGTTTTGAGGAGAGAGAAAAATCAAAATTAAAATCAGAAATATCTGAGGAGAGAGAAAGAGAAAAGGAAAAAGAGAAAAGCTGGTTTTTGGAGACCGCGGAGCGCTTTTCGTCCGACGCTGCTGTTGGGAAAAGTGAAGATCTCGTGGTAAGGACTCCGAACCCTGTTTCTGTTTTCAAAGATGTTGTGTTTTGACCGAGTTGGGATTTGTTTTATGTTTTCGTAGTCGACTTTTCGACATGATTTCGATTTGACACAACTTCCACCGCACAACTTCTGATATGTTATAGATATGTTTATTGCACACGATTTGACTGTATTCTACGAAGATTTTACCGGTCGGAATTGATTCTACGCGCTTTTAATTGAATAGGAAATTATCAGGACCTGATTTGATTTGGATTCTATAGATCGATAGCCTTGTATTGACGTTATAGATATTCTATTGTAATTTGGAAAGATTTGGATATTGTATCTTTTTGCAGGATTTTTGTGTAATTTTGACCGACTACCGTTATGCTGCCCGATTTTCATACGATTCCTGAATTGTATGAAATTGATAGATTGAACTGATATGCATTGATTATTGATATGATTGCTTTACTATTGACTATTGAATTGTTTATTGATTGAATTGACTACTGATACTGATCGCAAGTGGAACCTGGTTGAACATTGGTTGGAGATTGATATGATACCTGTACAGGATGGTGGGCCGACGGGCTTTCCTTTAAACATTGATTATTGATTATTGAAGGGAGATATAAGGAGTTTATTGATATGCCGACGGGCGAAAAGAGTGACGACTCTTATTGATTGAACCAATATATTATCTACAACAGCAATATGGATTCTACAACAGCAACATGACCAGTAGATTGTACTTGTTCAGTATTTAGTATTGAATTGCATGTTTACTGTATTGATTTACGGATTTATTGCTTTATCGATTTCTGCTCTTTTGATTTGATCGGATTTACTGTATCGTACGGATTCTATTGATTTCATCGATCGACTACCGAGCATTGACTACTGAGTATTGTTATGGACATTGATAGATATAGATACTGCATCGATAGCATGGACATTGTACTACTGCTTATAGAATTATTGATACCGCTGCCTATAGATTCATTGTATTTCTGCCGTATCGCTTTTCTCTACTGATTCTATTGATTTGATCGTATCGATTTGATTGACGACATTGATTTATTGAATTGATTTACCGAATTGCCTGCTGCTGCATTGACTGGTTTTATTGACTATTGATTTCCGCTGCATAGACTCATTGACCATTGACTGATTCGGATTGATAGATTGACATGCATATTGATAGCATTGCCGTGCTTTGATTTCAGTTATAGGTATTAGGTGACCTGCTGGGCTTTGTAAAGCTCATTATATGTGGTTGATATTTTCAGGTCAGGGCTCGGGAGCAGGAGATAGGAATTGATTCAGATTGACAGGTTTTAGTTCTTTTGATCGATAGATGATTCTTTTTGTACTCAGGACAGGATAGTTTCCTTTCTTGCATTGATAGTGTAGTTCCTGAGTATTGTACATGTTGTTTTGAGGTATGAATCGACTGATATATTGATATTTTAAATTTTATAGATGTTTGATAAATTGCTTACTGAAGATTTATAGATAACTCTGGTAAATTGTTGTGAAATTGATCGACATTCTTTCCGAGATAGATCCCGGGGCGTCACAATATGGGATAGAGTAAATACTAAGATAGCTAGTTTACATGAGATTTGACAAATTCATGTCAGATAATGGGTATACAAAGTCCCATATATATCTTTTTTATTTTTTTAAAATATTTTGATAATTATTATATATTACTATTCATGTATGTGGATGATATGCTGATTGCATGATTTGATATAGAGAAAATAAGAGAGCTAAAGAAAGAGTTATCAAAGAAGTTTAAAATGAAAGATTTGAGTCCAGCTAAAAAAATCTAGATATGGAATCAATGGGGATAAAAGTGTAGGTACATTAAAAATGCCTCAAGTTGAGTATGTTGAAAAAGAGTTATAGAGATTCAAGATGAGTGAGGCAAAGCCAGTTTGCACTCCCATGGGATGTGGTCATTTTCTACTATCTAAGAAACAATCACCAAAATTTGAAGCAAAGTAAGAACAAATGGGGAGGATTTCATATGCTTCATCAATTAAAAGTTTGATATTCTGAAGTGGATTCTCAGGTACATAATAGGATTAGTTGATAAAACTCTTTACTTTAGAGATGTAGGGATTGACCTACAGAGGTATGTAAATTCTAATCTTATTGGATATTTTGATAATAGGAGAAGCACAACTGATTATATCTTAAGTTTGAAAAAGATTGCAGTGAGTTGGGTTTCCAAATTACAAAAGATTATTATAGTCTCAACCACATAAGCTGAGTATATTACTATCACTGAGGCTAGCAAGAAGATGATATGGTTATAAAATTTCTTGTCAGAGCTTAGTAAGGGGCAAAGGAATAAGAAGTTGCATAGTGACAGCATGAGCATTATTAATCTAGCCAAGAATGATGCATTCTATGTTAGGATGAAACACATCAAGCTTCAACATAATTTTATCAAACCACTTCCGAAAGATGGTTAGTTATTTTTGGAGAAGATTCACACATCCAGAAATCCTGCAAACATGCTAACTAAGATAGTGACTTTTGATAAATTAAAGATATGTGTAACTTTAGTTGGTCTTCATGAAGGATGAGAGTAAGGGTGAGCCACACTATAGGTACTATAATTGATGCTTGTTATCAAGAGAAAGATTGATCGCAATATGTTTCCAAGTGGGAGATTGTTAGTTTTTTGTTGAATTTGATTGTGTCAATCAATCAGGTTGAATGTTAACCTTTTTTGGAAGCGATTAGAGCCACATCATATATGGCTTTCTATATTTTGACATGGAGTCATGTCCACATATTTGTAACAATCAAATTATATACTATTTATTAATTTTTATGTGTAGCATCTCTTATAGCCTTTCTAGCCCAAAAAATAAGAGGTTAAAAAATGTTTTTTAGATTTTATGTCATTTTCACTACTTATAGATAATTTTTAATTCTAGTGTTCTCCTCCTTACTTTCCCACCTTCACTTTTTTCTTGCCTATTTCTACTTAGTTAGATTTACCAAAAGGCTTGATGTTTTACCCATTAACAACATTGGATTCAACAACATAATTTAATTAGAACTCATGTTAAACTTACTTCTAATGCCAAAAAGTTTGAACTAAAAAAAGTCAATCCAAACTAGGTTAAGGTATGCATTATGTAATTTTACTAAAATGCATAATTTTCTTGTAATGTTTTGTCTCAATTTAATCCTATAAATAGGGAGTTGAATTGTGAGCATGCATAGTGAATCATTTATATTAGTTTGATACATTTTGACAATCTATTGAAAACCCAAAATATTATCTTTTTAAGTTCACAATATCTAATCATTTTTTCTATAATTTGATTCAATCTAAAATTTTAGGGCCACCTTCAAAATTTGAATCTAAGAATCATTTCATACAAGAATCATATATATATTAAAGTGGCAAAAAAATCAATGATGCATTAAGTATTTTTATGAAGAAATGAGGCCATACCCATCCAATTTTATTAAGTCATAAAAAAGATACAATCAATGGGTCTAAACAATAATAATAATAATAATAAGACTTGTAACACTAATAATAGTTACAAAAGGGGGAATAAGGATAAGTAAAATAAGTGAGTACAAAAAAAATAAGGGTTTAGATAAACCTAGGTCAAGGATGGAACAAAACATATATAGGATAATGAACCATCTAAGGCAACTAAAAAATTAAAGACAATATACAAATTGAGAAAGGCACTTTCAATGAATCAATTGACGCCTAGTTGAACTATATATATCCATCTAGCCTCATCGTTGCCCCTTCAAAAACATAAGGTTTACAACCACTCATATAATTCTCATAATTATTAAGTATAGAATAAAGAAAGGATCCATTGATATATCCAAAAATAGAAGAACCGATTTCAAGTCAGGTAAATAAAAATTGACATTAAAAATAGTGATGGTCATCAATAGAAAAATGCAAGAAGTATTAGTCAAATAAGAGCAAAAAAAGGGGCATAAATGAAGAGGTGCCAGATCCAGGGAGTGCACTACCATAAACCAAGAGATTCCCCAAACATTAACAAAAAATATGAGGTTTGATCTATATAAACAACCACCAAACTTAAACTAAAAATCAATAGAACAAGAAACTCTATCGTATATGACCAACACCAATTCCATGAACTAAAAAGCTTCCCAAGCATTAACAAACAAGTCTAATTATTTATATACATCAACAATCACCCAACATAAGGAAAAAAATGAAGAGAATAAGGAACTCTATTATGTATGACCTAAGCAAAGATAAAAATAAAAGAAGTCAAACCAAAAAATAGAAATGTCGACATTAACCTCATAATTTCCAACATAGACAATTCCACTTATATAGCTCATCATAAACCCACAAAATATCCAATTCTAAAATATTCAATATAAATTATTCATAAGTTCATAAAATTAAAAAATAAAGTAACAGCCAGCAAAAGAGGAAAGCTGCCCTCAATTTTACATCTAATATATAAACAATAGAGATGAAGCAATGAACACAATGCTATTGGTAGGACTGTCAATATTTGACACGACACGAGAACCCGACCCAGACCCGACCCAATTTCAAAACGGGTCGGGTTTGGATTCCAGAAGTCGACACGTTTGAAAAACGGGTCAGGTTCGGGTTGACTCGATGGGTTGCCGGGTCAACCCGCCAACCCGTTTTAACCTAACCACGCGGTCATGCCCCGCTGCCGCTGCTGCCACGCGACCACGCGCGCGACCAGGCCCCACGCACTCGCCCAGTCGCCCAGCGACGCGACCTCTCGCGACCCCGCGCGACCCGACCTCGCTGGCTCAATGCTGCCGCGCGACCCCGCCTGACCACGCGCGCGACCCCGCCCGACCAAGCACAACCAGCGCGACCTCGAGCCTGACCCCGCGCGCGACCCCGCGTCACTCCCCGCACGACCACGCCGCCCGCTCCGCGCGCGACCACGCCGCCCGTACTCGCGCGACCACGCCTTCTGCCTTTCCCGGGTCGGGTCCGGGTTCACATTTCTGACCCGTTTACCTAACCGGGTCGGGTTAGGGTCGACCTGTTTGAACCTGGGTCAGTTCCGGGTTCGACCCGTGACCCGAAATTGACACCCCTAGCTATTGGGTAAAGTAAAGCTGCTTAATGTAGGCTAAATTTTCATTTTTAAGAATATAACGATTACTTTTCAAACAAACAACATGATGTATTTTGGTAACAAAAACCTTTATCTTAGGAGTAATCCCTTGAAAATTTTATTTCTTTATTCAAGCAATAAATAATTAAAATTGATTTGAACAATAAGACAATATAATCTTCTTGAAATTTCACATGCAAGGTTATCAGTATAAAAAATAACCAATTGTAAAAATCTCCAATTTGAAGAAATCCCCATCAAGAATTCGAGTTATATAAAGTCAAAATCAAAGAAAAAGTATGCATGTCATTCATGATAATTATTGCAGAACAAATAAGTTTGGTTCACCCTAATATCACATGTTATAACATAATCCTTGATTTTAAGTCTTCCATTAAGATTTTTCCAAGGCAAGAAAGTATAGTTTATAGCATAACCTTAGATCAAATAAGTTTTTTCCATTTAATAGAGGGAGGTTAATTATGGATTAGGGAATAAAGGTACTTGTTGGAAAAGAGACTCTTACATATATGACTATATGTATTGTAAGAGTCTTCCTGAATTCCAATGTTAAGAATCTATTGAGTGCAAGAAGTATGTACTTAGTATGATAAATACTAATTCATATCATAGATAGATTCACCAACCTTAGCATCCCTATTGCAATGAAACTAGTCCATCACAACATTCCCAAAATTTTCAATTAAAGATTCTCCATAAAACTAGGTGTTATAGAAGAAAAAATGCTTATTATTCTTATGAGTATTGAAGAAGAGATGGGGTTTTATTTTCTAAGCAATACTTTGGAGATCTTTCCAAAAAAAGGGAGGTCTTGTAATTTGATTTGGTCCGAAGGGACTCATAACCATTGAAGCACCACTAGAAAATATGGGATTCAATTTAATAAAGTCTCCAAACGAGTTTGATTTTGCATAAGACAAGAAGAGCGTCAAAGGACAGAAGGCCTAAATCACCTTTTTCCTAGGGAAAGGAGGTGGCTTTCCAAGAAATGGTGTGGATTTTAGCCTAGATTTCTTTACAATAAATAAAAGTTTTGACCATAATTGTAATTTTTCTTCGTAGGCCATGCAAAGAGAAATAAGCAAAAGACAAAAATAAAGGTAGCTCCAAATAATGGTTCTAATCAATTGGAATATACTAGCAATTTATACAACTTTTTATTTCCACTCACCAAGCCAAGAGTGAAGTTTATTAGTAATTTTTGAACAATTGGCCCATTTAAACCAACAATACCTTTATTCCCATGGGATTATCAGGCTATACCCCTTAAAATACATGTATGAGGTGAGGGGTATACCCTAATAATCCCATGGGAGAGGACGACAACCAAAACCAATAATACCACATATTTGCTCAACAAATTTATTCAAGTTTGCATAAATTCCAATATCACTCTTGAGTCACTCTTGAGTAAACTCATAATAGACTTGAGATACTTAATAGTGGAATACTTAGCTTGCTCTCCCAAAAATAAATAAATCATTTGCACATATAAGATGAGATACCATAGAATCATTGTTATTGATACATTGGAAACTAGAGTTGGTGAAAAGGACATGAATGGTCCTAGAGAGCACCCATGATAAAGCTAAACACGAATATAGACAAAGGGCATCCCTATCGAAGAACATTTTTTGAACTTAGAAATAATAAAGCACACCATTTATGATCACATAGAAATGAATATTGGTATTGTATGCACAATTAATAAAATGCAGGGTAATCCATAAGTTTGTTATAAAGGTATTGGTGATTTATATTATTGATTATTTTCTTAAGATCAATCTTAATATTAAAAAAAAATTAAGAGAGCTAGTATAGTTGAAACATTTAAGAACCTCATTTCCAAGGATAATATTATGTTCTATAGTTATTTTAAAAATAAAAGCAGACTGTGCAAGATAAACAAGCCTTGGGAGCAAAGGATTTATCCTATTAATAAGCAATTTTACAATGACCTTTTACATAAGTTTATAGTGATTAAAAATTTGTGCATGTAGGGTTTTGAGAACGAGGGTAATGACAGAGTCCTTAGCATGGTTGGGCATTTTAGATGTAATGAAAAAAAATGTTTAATTACCTCAATGAAGGAATTATCAGGAATTACTAGTTATCTTTAAAGAATTTTGAAGTAAATCCATTAGGTTCGAATAGTTTATCATTGCCAATTTCAAAGTAGGTTTGCTTAATGTCTTCATAATAATAATAATAATAATAATAATAAAGTTAATGTCAAATTTATCTTCAATAGTGAGAGTTGGCTTAGTGGGAAGCTTAAGATGATCTTGACTATGAGAAGAACCCACTATATTAAAGATGGTTGAGAAATAAGAGATGCCTTGATGAACTATATTTTGAATAGTTCAGCAGGCTTTATTAGAAAGTAGAAATTTCTCTAATATGATTATGATTCCCTCTACTTTAAAACTTTTGATAAAGAAAATTTTGGTCATCTTTTCCCTAAAAAGCTAGTAGAACTTTCCTCTTTGTTTAATCTAGATGGTCTCAAATTTAGTGGATGCAATTAAAGCTTGTTGATTTTTAAGTGCTTGGTAAAAAAAGCTAATCATGAAGATGATTTATCTCCAAGCTATCAAAAATAGAGTTTTGTTTTGATTTAAGGTTAGAAATTTTGGTGGATATATAACAACATGAATTCTAATTAGTAACCTTCAAAGCAAGCTTAACATTGATAAGCATATTGCAAAGGCCAAATTGCGGATAAAAATAGAGTTTTCTTTGGATATAAGGTAAGAAATCTTAGTGGATTATAAGAAAAGAATTTTATTTGAAGCCTTTAAATCAAGCTTAAAATTGATAAGCCTATTGTAAAGGAAAAATTTTAGATAAAAAATAGAGTTATGCTTGGATTTAATGTTCCATAAATCTAGGGAAATGATATTAGTAGTTCTTATACATGAATGTTCACCTAGAGTGGGAAGGATTTTCAATTTAGAGAAGAATTGGAGGGTGATCAAAAGACATTGAAAGGGTGACATCATAATGAGAAAAAGAGATAGGTGTTTAACCAATGCTCTTTTCAAAAAGCTTTGTCTAAAAGGCATTTTATATATGGGATTTTGTAGTTGTTGGTTAGGCGAACTAAAAGGAAGATCATTATGTGGCAACTTCAAAAGGAAGGCAGATAGATTTCCGCTAATCTTCTCATCATGAGATCAAATACAGTTAAAGTCTCCTAAGATGAATCGACGAATCATAACAAATTGATAAATTTTAGACATAGCTTGCCAATGAGTTTTTCTCTATTTAATACTATCATTGACATAAAAAAAAAGGTCACTACGAACTTAATATATGAGAAAAGCACTAAATAATCTTGGATGAATTGCAGATGAGCATTATGTTGGTGAAAGAGACACGAATGATATTTCATTTGATCCATATACGACCATTGTGAAATTAGAGGGTGATCAAAGGACATTGAAAGGAGGACTTCATAATGAGAAAAAAAGACGGTGTTTAACCAATGCTCTTTACAAAAAGATCTGTCGAAAAGGCATTTAATTGGATTTTGCAAAGGTAATACAAAGCAAAGAGGTGCATTAAGTTTATAAAGATCCTTTTAAGGTGCATTAAGTTTATATGTGCTTTCATGATTCCTTTTTCATTTTTAAACTAATTTGACTGTTCCGATCTCTTTGTCTCTTTCTTTTCTTTTTGCCTTTTTAGTTATCCACACTAAAAGTTTTATGTAGAAAATCTTTTTCCGGAAAACAATGGTCTATTTATGAGGGGAGCTAGTTTTTTTTTTTGGGAAATGAGGGGAACTAGTTTACATTAGGAAACTTTATGACAGTGCGTGGAGGCCGACAAGCTAGCCTAGAAGGCCATTTTGGGTGTAGGGCTGAGATGTATTAAAATGAGAGGCAAGGAGCCTCCTTCACTTGATTGATCCATGCCTCCATTTGTAAGCAAAGCCACTCCTGGACTCCATCGATCTTTAACTCTCCATATCTAGCTCCTCGCTCCCTCTCTGAAGTCATTCTCTTATATATCCAAGTGAAGGAGCTAATTTCTTCCACTTTGTTCTTCGTCTTCTAAATGCTCTTCAAGCTTCTTCTTCCTCTTCTTCTTCTTCTTCCAGTTAGGCGAGTAGTTTCTGTTGGAGAAGCAGGGCACGTGCAGAGGCTAGGAAGCTACTTCTTCATCTTCTTCTCTCTGTATTACTCTCGTAGTTATATCCATCTCTCTCTGTGCACGTGCTCCCCTTCTCCAACAAGGACTTCTCACCTCTACTCTGCTATCAGGTCAGGCTTCAGGCTTCAAGTGCAAATGCATGCAGGTATTGCCATTTTTTCTCTCTCTCTCTCTCTCTGAGATACAACATACTCTGTTATATTCAGGTATAATACGCTTACACTACAGATTTAACTAATGGGCTTTGAGGGGTTTTCACCTCCCTTAAATTTTGAAAAACTCAATGTATTTATGTATAATTTAAAATTTTTTATTTTTTAGATATAATTCTTTTAATATATATTACAGAAATCTGAAATTTTGAATAAATACATTTGTCTTCTTTCATTAGAAAATTTTAATTGTCACTGTTTATGCTGCTACTACTTTGCTCAACAATAGTGATTATAGTTGGGGGGATTTATATTTAATATTTAAACTTATATATTTATTCATATAAAATTTTAATATCTAAATTATATTAAATTGCAGACATGAAAAATATATTTCATTTTAAATAATTTAATATTAATAATATTTTGAATGTGATAAAAAAAATAAAAATATCATATAAATAAATATAAAAATTTTAGATTTTAAATTTTTTACCATATTTTTTGCATAATTTTTATTTTTGAAAGTAGAGAAAATAGCAAAGTAAAATTTTTTCTTCTTTTGAACGTTAGAAATTGAAATTGAGTCTTCGTTTGGGACGGTTTTTTTACTGCTTTTTAAAACGGAGTTTTAATACAAAATTTTTTAATTTTGTACTAAAACTCTATTTTATAAAGCAGTAAAAAAGCGGTCCCAAACGAAGCCTGAATTTGGGCTAGATTTTCTTAACTGGCAGCGTTAATGAATCTATTTAGCAGAGAAGTTGGCTTCTTTTTCAGGAGATCCACAGACACAAGGGCGGGCGGGGAATGGGAAGCCGAACGTGGAGGAGGACCATCAAGGGGAACAGGGAAGGCTACACAGAAACGCAGGAAACGGAGGCGCGTAGCACACGCAAGACGCGGATGTCGAGGGTGGGGAGCGGATTTCACGGGGGAGAGGAGGTTCTTTTTCGAACTGGGAGTCGTGGGCCCGAGCTTTTTACGGACCCGGTGAAATTAAAAAGGGCCTTGTCATAAAATTTGGGAATAACCGGGGGCTGAAAAAAAAATTTATCTTTTTATTTATTTATTTATCTTTTGGCATTTAACAGAACAATTGTTTTGAATAAAAGTTAAAAAATTAGTCTATTTTGTATTATTTTGCAAATTTAAAATTCATTCTATAATTTTTATTTATATTGAGTTCGATTTTGTAAAAGGAGTTGACAAATTATAAAATTAAATAAAAGATTGAGAACCAAATTGATTTCTTTATATAGTATTTGTTTGCTTTTCTCTCCTTTTTGTATTTTGATGATGATTTTTTTATCATACAATTATTCATATTTATGCTTGACAAGTGATCTCCTATTTATAGCATAAATCAATGCCAATGTTATAAAAATTGATATATAACTCAATTATATACAAAATGTATAGTTTGAACTCGATAAAAATAGAATAGTAGCAAATAAGTTGTACTTTTAATAAATTACTTGACGAGAATTTTGTACAAGTTTTGAATTGAGGGAAAGTATTCTTAGCGAGTTCCTTTGATGAGAATCTTACTAAGCTTGTATGTATATTATTTGTGGATTGATAAAATTTCATTGTTTGCAAATGGTTTTGATTAATGGAGATGCCTCCCTTGAAGAAGGTGATGATTAAATAAATTGAAGAAATCTAAGAGGAGATAGATCCTCAATTGAAACATATGACCATTGTTAACCTTTGGTGTTAATGTTAATAAGGTTGCAACTAAGGTATTGAATGTTTCAAGAAAAAGTTTTGAAAATATTAAGAAGGCGATCGTGATAAAAGTAAGATGGATACTCCATAACCAAGATAATGTGGAGAATTCAACTAAGGCTCTTTCTTTTTGCACGCATAAACAACTTCTTCAATTACATTTTTTTTATTGTACCTTTTTTTATTTTTTTTGAAAACTTCTTCTTCAATTATTTAGAAATTGAGAGGCTCTAGAGTAGGGTTTAGATTTTGGGTTGATTTCTAACAACCTGAAAGAACATAAGAAGATTACTTTGCGTGTGCTAAAGATGAATTTTGTTGGTGGTGATCATGAGTTTCCTGAAGTATCCGATTCAATAAAGGAGTAAAAGGTGACTAATATAGAATAAGATTTTATAATAGTCACAATTGAAAACATGATTTCAACATAAGGTGTAACAACACATACTCTTAACTATCAAGATATTGTTCGCTTTAACCTAAGAGCCTCACAGTTTTATCCTGTTGGTATAACTTCTCAGTAGATCACCCATCTCAGAATTACTATGGGATGAGCAAGTTTAATTATAGTGTTTCTTAATGAAATTTCAATCATTACAAAAAAAGACGTCTCAATGTTTAAGAGTTTAGCTTCTTTTAGTTAAGAGATTTCACAATCTCCCTCACTTAAGTAACTAACATCTTCATCAACATCTTTATTCTAGAATTATCCACGAGACATATAAGATTCTAAAGATTGCCCATATAAGTTCAAGTGGTTGCTCCCATCATGTAGCACTTTGTTCTATATATGGTTCAAAAATGGCTCATATAACGTAGCACTTTGTCTTGTATGACACTTAGTTCTCATCTTTCGGCTGCCGCATTGGTTTGACATCATTTGCAACAGCTCAAACTTTTAACTATCAAGATATTATTCGCTTCGGCCTAAGAGCCTCACAAATTTTTCATTGTCACCCATCCTAAAATTACTTTTGGATGAGCATAATTAAATGCGGAGTTTTTTTTAATGAAATTTCAACTATTACACCAAAAGGCACCTCTATGTTTAAGAGTTTAGTTTCTTTTACTTAATGGGTTTCATATAAGGGTCAGCTCACACATTATTATTGTTGAGCTGAAGAATTCAAAGAAGCTAATGCCTAAGGAATTTTATGGGGGTGTGGATATCTTGGTTGCAAATGATATTGATCTTGTTCTTTTTGTTGAAATGATTATTTCAAGAGAGATATGGCTCATTAAGGATTTCATTGATGAATAAATTGGTTCTAATGCTAGTATTGAGCAAAACCTAAATAAGAAAATGAACTTGAAGGCTACCAAGGATAAGATGCTTATTAGAAGGATGTGTCCATGTTCCACACACACACACACACAAAAGATTTTAATATATCTTTGTAGCGGAGTCAAATGAGGGATGGTCTTGGATGACAATCGTAGAAGATATGTTCTAAGAATTGCTTGATGAGGTAGAGTCACTAAAGAAGTTGGTAGTTTGCATGAATTTCGTAGTAATATTGAAAAGTTAAGGCTAGATGGATAGATTTGGAATTGTACGATTATTGGGGAATTAATGAGTTTCTTAGCATCAAGTCCCCAACAAAATCACTAGAAATTTCCTTAGCGTCTTAGCGAGATGAAGGAATAAATTGAATTAGCATGTTGTTAGTCGCCCTACCAAGTTGCCCAAGAGGTTCATCGAGGGCATTTGTTGTAAATTGATGAGCTTAGGACTTAAATTGTTATGATCAGGAAGTTCTCAACGATTTCTAATAGGAGTCATGTTATAACTTAGATTATCTTACCTTAATTGAGTTTTCATGGCTCAATTCTATTCACATTCACCCTAACGCCAATCATGTGCCTCATCCCCCTTCTCCATAGGAAATATCATATGATATCGTCTCCTATATTTAGCAAATCATGCAATCTCCAACTCGCTATAACGACTCATGATTTCTCATTCTCATCATTGCCTTGACTCTCAATTTATTAAGTCATAGACTTAGGGCATCCAATATTATTCTGATTTTTCTTTATTGCAGCCAATAAAGCCTCTTTGCCTCCTTCCTTCTTCAACCAAACAATAGAGAAGTTCATATTTTTCTTTTTCTCTCATGTGCTTAGCCGAAAGGTAGAATCAGAGATCATTTTTTCTTTTAATTCAATCAAATAAAAATAATAGGCCCATATATTTTTCCTCTCTTTCTCTATATTATTTACACCCTTTTAGTCTTGTTCTTCTCCTCCCGCCCCTTTTTTCCTTTATGACTATTGTTTTATATTCTTCACTCGAGTTGGTAAGAAGAGTTTAATTCCTTATTTATGTTGTTTTTTATTTATTAATTATTTTTATGATTGAGGCTTTATGGAATTAGAAAAAGGTTAATAAATTAATTTATAATGATAGGCTTGTATTGTATGTTGTATTTCACATCGATTAGACTATATCGACTTTGGAGTAATCTTTTATTGAATAGGTTTTTCTAATGAATTTTGATAAAGATAATTTATTTTTATTTAGATAAAGTCTTATCTTATTTTTCATTTTATAATAAATTTAATATTAATTTAGATATCATATTTTTGGATCTTTGAGTTGAACTTCAGTTGCCCTTGTTGGTGAAATCTCAATTAAAAATTTTGAATTTTGAAATGTTCGCTTGAGATAAGTTACTTTTATATATTACGGGATAAATATGCCGTCTTTATTATGAACAACATTCTTGTTGCTTGTCTTAAGTTCCTAAATATTGTAGTTCAGTACTCAATTATTGCTATGCATATGTTAGTAGACATTGTTTATTATTCAAAATGAATTCCTCATGTGATAGAGATAGTTTTACTTTGGTTTATTATTGCACAAACTTTCATACATCAAATTTGATATTAGTTGTAGAAATTATATTTTAATGCACGTTATTTTTATTAAATGCAATAAATGTTATCACTATAAATTATATTTATTATAAAATTAATAATTATCATATTGACTATATAATACGAAACAAATGGACTCAATGTGATAGCTCTATAGGAAATAATTCGATTTTTTGGATTGATACTTACCTTCTTATTGCAAATTATCTTGATAAAATTGATTATAGATATATAAAATGATACAAATTAAAAATTGTGAGTGGCTTATGAGTCATATTTTGCAAGGTATGAGGATACTTTATGTGGTTGAATATGGATATATTAATGATAGTTTGACATATACACTTGTAACATCATTATATTATAATTTATCCTAAGAAATGTGATATACTTCACATTGATGATAGTGATTATTTAAAACTGTATATTAACTCTCACCTTTTTATTATTCATGATACACACCGTAGTTTCTTTCGGTTTATGCTTTCATACATAGGAGGTACTTTTTGAATTTGATTTATTAAATTCACTTGTTGTAAAACTTTCTCATAACAAATTTTACTTTAGTAATTGGGGGATCATCATTATGAGAGCATGCTTATCAGTAGTAGGATCTAGCTTTTGTTTTTAAATTTCTTGCAATAGTCTATTTACATATAAAATTTATTTTTTGCATGTACAAAATAGAATTTTATAGCCCTTTATCATATCTTGTGTTGTCTAGATGTACCAACTTCAAAATCTCAGATACGATAAGTTAATTTATAGATGGGGTTGAGTTTGTCCTTCCCCAACTAATATGGGTTTTGGAGATCTCCCACAATAGATTTCCCTTGACCCTTAATTCTATTGTACTTATATTCTTTTTAATTGTTTTTTTTTTCTACTTGAATTTTAAAGAACTTTATAATCAATGAAATGAAAACCCATTTTTCTTTGAATTTATTTTTTAATTGAATGTAATAGATGATATCATTAAAGCTTTCTACAAACATTAATAAATGCAAGTTCAAAATTTTCAATAAATATAATAATTTCAACATTTATAAAATAAATATAATAAAAATTTTATCAAAGGAAGGTCTACGTAAGGCTTTGACTAAAAAATATCCAAACTTACATTGATGAGGAGAAAGAGGAGATCAATTATAAGATTCTTAGTTCAATAAAGATGTGAAGTTGGATGAATTAGACATGCTTCAATAGAATGCAATACAAATTATATGATAAACATTTTCATATTACTAAAAGATAGATTAGAGCACATTACATAATTTATTATAAAAATCCGTCGTATTCTTATATAGCTACTTATACTTTCAATATTATAGAGAATATTGGTCATCAAGACTCATCCTTTTTAGGATGTTAACAATAGAAAAGAATCAATGCACTAGTCCACAACTATCTTAAAGGAGTTGGAGTCTTTTTAGATGAATGAGAATTGAGATTTAGTTTAACTCCTTGATGGTAAAATAATTATTATTTTTAAATGCATCTTTGTGCATAAAGATGGAACTCGAGCTAAAGATAATATTAGATACAAAGGATGATAGGATGTAAAGGGCTATATCTAGAAAGATGATATGCACTTCAATGAGATTTCTTACCTATCATGCATGCGATTCATATTTTATTAACATTAGTTGTAGTGCAAGTCCTAGAGATATAACATTTGGCTATGAAGATGGGTTTTCTCCTTGGTGATTTAGATGAAGAGATTCAATCGAAATAATCACAAAAATTTTAAATTAGTGGAAAGAACAAAGGGTAAATGAAGTTTGATAATTTCATGTATATCTTGAAATCAAAAATTGATTTGAAAGAAATATTTGTAATGAAAGATCTTAGTTCTTTTAAAAAGATTTGGGATAGAGATAATTAATATAGGAAACATGCATTTTTCATGAAACAATATAGATATATTGAGAATATATTAGAAGATTTAATTCATAAACTATAAAACCATGTTATTTCTCTATTTGTTGTTTTTTTTTTCAACAACATATTTTCCTCAATCATGATAAGCTTATGACTAGCCTTCCTTATGCTAGTATGATATACATATATGCATGTTATGATGTGCATATATTTAAGCATTTCACAGGCAATTAATGTTACAATTAAATATATTAAGAGACTTGACAAGCTCATTGGGTAGCAATGAAGTGAATTTTACTAAGATAAAAATCTATGTGATTTGTGATTTTTTGTTTTATTCAAATTATGCTAATGATCTTGATAGGCGAAGATTTAAGATTAGACATATCTTTAATATCCTTAGATGTGTCATTAGTTGGAAGGCTTATGTTTAGTATGCATTTGCTTTGTTTATTATAGAGATACGGTTTAAGCACTTTCTGATGATGTCAAAGTAGATATTTAGGCTTCATTTTGGACAGTTTTTTTATTGCTTTATAAAACAACTTTTTAGTAAACAAATTTTTTGAACTAGAAATTTTTATGAGATCTTCTCCACATCTTTATTAGTTGTTTGAGAAGAGAATTTGATTTATTTTATCACTCTTATTACTCAGTACTCCAATTTTTAAATGATAGATTTGTCTATGCCAATTCACCTCATCACCATAGGACATTCTTGATTGAGCCATTTAAATTCTTATATTATTGCATTTGTGTAATTGTGTTTATTTATTAATATACGATATACGTATATGATGCTAGTTTTATTTCTCTCATTAATCCACTTTATTCTCTTTCAATTTGTTTGGTTAAAAGGAACTGAGAGAGACTAAAAGATTCATGAAAATCATAAATGTTTTGAATTGAAATTAGTCTTCACTTAGTCTTCGTTTAGGATAACTTTTTTATTATTTTTTTAAATCAACTTTTTAATACAAAAAATTTTTGAATTAAAAATGTTAGTACTAAAAAACTGTTTTAGAAAAGAATAAAAAAACTGTCCCAAACAAAACCTTAATGTCTTCGAGCTGAAAATAGATTTGACTATTGATATGTTTAGCCTAATTTTAATTCCCTTTGATTCACTACGAATCCATACTCGCAATCCCCATCTATTCAGGTTTTTCCCTTTACCGACCGCAATCTTTTGTGACAATACCTCAGCGATTGCTTTAGCCAACAACCCCGTGTTCCACGCGCGTATAAAACATATAGAGATTGATCACATATTCATACGTGATCATATCCACCGCAACACCATCTGCATTCTACCTATAAGCACGATGGACCAAACCGCCAACATTCTCACCAAATCTTTATCCACTCATCGGTTTCAAATTTTACGCAACAAACTGACGGTTACACAAGATCCATCAGTTTACAGGGGTATTAGAAGAAACAAACTAAAAGCAAATGTACGGTCGTCTTGTATTTCTTTATGACGTGTAAGCACGGTATTGGATGTTGGCTTCTTGTGTCCATACTACCTTAAGTCTATTTAATAGACCAAGTACCAATGGCTGTAATACGATGAATAATAACATTGCTATGCTTTACCTTTAAGCGCTCTGTGTCTTCTTCTCCCAGAGTCCTTACTTTCTACAATTATTATTACTTCCAGCAATCTCCCTAACTGAACTAATGCATTTCTATGCCGGGGATTAATATTTTTCTGGAAGCATTGATGGAAGTGTTGAAACTTTCCCATAATACTATATGATAAACAAAGTTATAGGATGCCATAATACTATATCCGGTTAACAAGATCATAATTTTACACCTAATTATAAAAATTTCATCTATGAATTTGCAACTATTACATATTAAAAAATGAAACATGTTTACAACAGTTTTTTAGATGGATATATTGTGATGATTTGCCTGGAGAAGAATTGATAGTTATGATAGCTTTGAAGTAATATACTTTGGCTAAAAATAATCTTCTTTTAAAGACAGTATCTAAAGTAGTTCTGGAGGCAAAATTGGAACCTAGACATCTCATAAAGTAGTAGCAGAGAAGTACTATATTGCTATGAAAGGATTTAGGAGTTTCCACAGTAAATTCACCATTCATCAAACCACTCTAGATGGATTTATTATTGTGTGGAATTCGGAGGGTGTCCGGAGACCAATAAAAATGCGCCACATCACCTCAAAAATGTACCGCGCTCCATACTGCTCGGTACCAATGTGTAATAGGACGGAAGAACTGTTCGGTGTCTGCACATAATAATAGCTCCTCTGGATGATGATAGGAAACACTTGTAGATCTTCTGAAAAATAGCGAAAACAGTGATTGGACTGCTGTCCACAGTAGGAAAACTCAGCAAATCTGCTGTTTACAACAGTTTAACAGCAGAATTCTAGAGGAAATTTGAAAGAAACTCAAGCAAGATTTGTATTCCACTAGATAATGAATAAATTAGCAAGATACACTTGATCCTCAATTCGAGAGGAGGATCGATCTCTCCCAAATCTCTGGAAACGTCAAGAGCCCAAAGAAAACCTAGATCTAAGAGATCTCAAATTTCAGCCAATTCAAGATACTCAAACCCTAGGAAAATCAACTATTTAATGCATACAAATCAAAAGGAAATCCCTAAACAATCCCTACATTCAATTTCCCTCCTAGAATCCATTCAAAAACCTTCCTAAAAGGAGCTCTCAAGCCTCGCGTGCGTGTGGCTGACGGAAGAGGCGGAGAAATTCCACCCGTTCTCTGCCTGGGCCGGTCCCGCGTGGACGGGCTGGACCGGTCCATTGGACCGGTCTAACAGATGACCAACAAGGTGAACAAGAAACACATGCTAGTTTGGAGACGGAAGCAGTGGTAGAACATAGTTACCCAAGTAGCTGATGATGGAGCGGATAATAATTGTACTGGATATTGAGGAACAACTTGTATCTCCTTAAGATTTTTGGTAAATAATATTATCTAAAGGAATCACAAACTTAAGTATAGCTGACTCAACCTCAGGCAATATAATATTTCTGGTTTATTAAGTTCACCAAGAATCTGACAGGATCATCAACATCCACTGCAGGAAAATCAACGATTATCGGCAGCATTTTCCGGTGGAAAATGATCAATTTCCGACGGTTTTGTATTCTGGTGGCTTTCCGACGGCAAATTTTCCGCCGATAAAACACGCGTAGGAAAAATATTTGCGGCAGTATTTTCCGGCGGCAAATATTTCATGCGGTTTTCCGGCGGAAAAAAGCCTCCGGAAAATATCAAAAAATTAATTAAAAAAAAAAAAAAACCTACCCGGCTGCCTAACCATCCCCCGCCCTGCTTGGCTGCCCACCCAAGCTCCCGCTCTGCCCGTCAGGAGGCCTGCCCGTGCTGCCCGCCCGAGCTCCCGCCAAGCCTGCTGCTCGCCATGAGGCATGCCCGCACTGTCCTGCTTGACCGGCTGCCCGGGTGCGTGTCTTGCCCAGGATTCGAACCGAGTCCATTTTGCTAAGTCCGCCCAACCATTATGCTGTGAGGAAAATGTGTTATAATGCTTATTATTTTTTATTTAAACTATACTTTACAAAAATTATAATAAAAAATAAAATATTAAAGTTAATAATTAATTAAATATGTTATTAAATTAAGAATTAATTAGACTAAGTTATTAAATTAATAATTAATTAAAATAAATTAAAAATAAATTAAAAAATCTAAAAAAATATTACTTAATTAAAGCCGCCGGAAAAATTAATAAAAAATTACTACGAACAGCTGAAAACTCCACCGGAAACAAAACCACCGCAAAACCGCCAGTTGAGAAAAATTAGGCCGTCGGAAAGCCGCTGGTAAGCCTCCGGAAAAATCCGCCGGTAATTGACGATTTTCCCGTAGTGAGAACTCATCAGGTTCACCGAGAATTCACCAATTAACCCAGAACTCGCCAAGCTCGCTATAAACTCTCTAGGTTCACCAAAAACTCAGACAAGCTCACTATGAATTCATAAAATCTAGCCTAAAGTCGCCAAAGCTATAATGTATTAGCTGGAGAAATGTTAAACTCACCAAGAGCCTTGTACCCAAACTCAAAAAATTACTTAATAGCATCCGACCAGGCAGTCGGCAACTTCATCTAGTGATAGAAGATAGCTTCAGTAAATTATCAAATTGGTTATATCTCTCATGTACTTTTATAGCAAGTAGTTGTTAAACATTCCTCAGCATTTTCTTATTTCGTATGACCTTAATATGGCCTTTTCTGTAGCGCCAAATCCTGGATTGAACCTATAAATAGGGATTAGGAGGAAGGCTTGGGATACATCAAGTTATTTGTACTTAAGTCTTATACTTTTGGTAACCTAATAAAATCTCAGAGCTTCTCTCTCCAAATTCTCTCTTTCTATCTCTAGTTTTTATTCTTTGTGCTTTGTTAGCCTTGTAGGTAAGGTTCCAGTACTGCCCATGGACAAATTTAGATCTAAAATTCTCATTTATACAATTAACGTGGACTGATGTCCAAAATCAAGAATTTCAAGGATTGGAACAACTAAAAAGATAGAAAATCAAGAATTCGTCACTAATAGATAACTCGTCCAAGGAATTTAGCAAATATCTATGGAACTCATTCTTAGCATTTGACAAATACTAGGGGAAGTCATCTTTAAGAGTGGACAAATAGTTAGGAAACTCATCCCCTATGTTCAACTCACCCAAGAATTGAAGTCGTTTGAGTGAGAGTACAACTCTTCGAAGAATTAAAGTCTTCCAAATGAGCACAAAGAATTGAAGTTGTCTAAAAAAGAGTTCGATTTATCTAAGAATTGAAGACATCTAAGAGAGAGTTCGATTCATCCAAGAATTGAAGTCGTTTAGAGAGTTCAATTTATCCAATAATTGAAGTCGTCCAAGGCAGAGTTCAACTCATCCAAGAATCGAAGTTTTCAAAATATAGTTCAATTTATCTAACAATTAAAGTCATCTAAGAGAGAATTCAATTTGTTCAAGATTTGAATTCGTTATGGGAAGAGTTTAATTCATCCAAAACTTGAAGTTGTTTAAAAGAGAGAGTTCAATGACTTGACAAAGTGAAACTCATGAATCTTTGGTGAACTCATCTCTTAAAAAACTTTTCTTTTCTTTTTTGTTAAAAAAATAATTAAAAGATATAAATAAAAGAAAGAAGTGTGAGGAAAATTATCAAAAATGTTTGATATAAAATTCAAAAATCAACTTTCAAACTTGAAGCCGGCCAACTTTAAGTTAGAGAGTTTGCACATTATCGACTAAGATCAAAATTGGAGAAATTTCTATTATAAATGAGTGCTTGGCTAACTAAGTAAAAGACTGACTAACTTTAGTTCTGTGATTACAATGATTTTATCCTAATTTGTATTCCTTTCTTTGCAATAAGGCCCGCATTAAGTAGGAGAGAGTCCATTCTAGTCTGTGAGTCTAGAGGGTTAATCTGACAAAGAAGAAAGCTCTGGTGTAAGATGAGGTCTATCCAATTTGACAACTTCTCTAAGGAAACATCAAAGATAAAAGGTCGAATAAGACTTGGGAGAGTTATATTAAACCATTCTTTAGCATTCACATACTTCTGAATCAATTACAACATAATCATTCGCCTTAATATGTTGAGAACATATCAAACTCAATAGCTTATTAATGCTAAATATTCAAATATACAAAAGTGAACAACATATAAACAAAAGATTTTACTAAATACTCATAAAGAACAAAAATTTTACAAAAGGCTAGGAGGAATCATCGGTTCATTTACTAGATGGTTCTAAAAGTCGATAATTATTTTTGAAGAGTTGTTATTTATTCTTTCTAAAGAATCATTGGTCCATTTATTGGAAAAATTCAAGAAATTGTTAGCATAACTATCAACTTATTTTGAGAAATCTCTAATTCAGTTGTTAGCTCACCCAATAGAGAGCTTGTGGTTTGTTTTGAGAAGTAGCTTAGTTGGCAAGAGTTAAAGGATCATCTGAAATCTTATTTTCTTCATTCGAAATATTGTTCGACTTAATAAGAAGCAATTTGGAGAGCAAGATTTATGAAGAAGATTACAGAATAGAGTATTCTTCAAATGCTAACCCAATGTCCATATTTATAGACTAACATTCATGTTGACTTGTCCAATCAATTTAATATTATTTCTGATACAATAAAATGGTGTGATAGCTCATCAGGACAATAAATTCTAAGAATTTCTTTTATTATTATAAATTGAAATGTCATGTAATTTTCTTGTTATTTTTACAAGATTATGATAAAAATACAAGATAATCAAATAACTAAATGTAGACTCAAATATTTCATAGACCTGGTTTAAGTCCATTTGGTTTGAAGTTCAAAGCAAGCCAATCGAGTAACAACAATGTCAAGCCTTTATCCCAATCGAGCAAGAGGAATGAAAAATAGGGAATCTGTCAGAATCACCCAGAGCTCACCAGATTCCCTAAAAACTCGCTAGCTTTACCAAGAACTTTCCAAATTCACCAAGAGCTCAACAGGTTCATTATAAACTCATCAGACTCATCATCAATTCGCCAAATCTAGCCTGAAATCACCAAAGCTGTAATGTATTCACTAGAGAAATGTCAAACTTGCCAAGAGCCTTAAGAACTCGCTCAATCTCAAGAATTACTTGCCATTCAACTAAGCCCGTCAACAACTTCATCTAGTGGTGGCTTCAATCAGTTATCGACATCAAATTTTATGTATTTTTGCTACATGCTTTATATATTTTTTACTTCAAGCTGTTGTTAAGTCATGCTATGGGTTTTCTTATTTTGTATAGCTTGAATATGGCCTTTCCTATATATGCATCATTTCCAAGTTGGCTATTCTTGAAAGCATAAAATAAGCGCATTCATGTTTGGATAGCATGACTTGACTTTATTATTGACCAAGATATAATCAAAATGGCATAGGGAATTTCAATGCTCTAGTCTCTGCCCAGTCAGTTCTCAATCTCTTATGGATCTGCTCCTAATTCTCTATTCCACCATAAATGACAGAACAACACCACTTATATGAACTTAAAGTCATCCATTTCACATTTGAAAATATTTCTCCAGAGCATAAAGTTTGTTTTAAATATCCAGCATGATGTCGTGCTCTATAAAGTTGAAGGGTAGTCATCTATTGGTTCAATACCTGCAGCTGTTTCATCTGGTTGTAAAACCACTATGAAATTTATTTTCATATCAAAAGAAAAGCCTAGAAACAGCTGGATCGTAGCCTAGAATATAAATGAGAAGGAAACTTGGTATACAGATTGGCAAATACTGTAGCTAGGACTGAAATGCAGATAATGGACAAGATCACTTAATTAGGGAGATCTAGGATGACAAAAAGCCAAATTAATTCAAGACTATTAATATAAGAAATCACACTCTAATCTGTCATATGCATTTGCAGTAAAGGAATAAATAATAAATACACAAATAATTATTATTGGAAGACATGCATGTGCTATGAATCTTCATATTATTGGAGCCCATTGAATAATGCTAAAGATGGAAATCTGTTGGATCTTCTTTGGAGGAAGATGAAGTTCCTCTTGAACTTCTTGGATGAAAGAGAGAGAGAGAGAGAGAGAGAGAGAGAGAGAGAGAGAGGAGAGGGAGAGAGCAAATCAGAATGATGAAATGTTTATTGCTATTGGCTTGAACCTTATTACAAATTATAGCATCTATGTATAGACTCCATAGGTAACACAAAGCTATACACGAACCTAAAGAAAGAACAACTACAAATACTAACATACATTTAAATCAATCGCAACAAAATCAATATCCACAATGAGGGAAATAAAAATCCCATAGATTCATGGAAAAGAAGGAAATCATAATCCCATAAATTCATGTGAAGAAAGTAAATCAAGATCCACCAAATTCATGTAAGAAAAATAAGAATTCAAATTTTGTTTTTAAAATTTGTAGGTATTTCTTAGATCACTTTATTGTTTGTCTTGTATCAAATAAGTTGATGAATAAGAAAGAATTATTTCTTATCCTTATGGTTTCTACTTTATATCAACCCTTCCACCATCTTCTCTCTCATTCTTGTTCTCTATCCTTCCTCCCAAAAATGACAACCATAAGAATCTCAAACAACAAATTTATTAACACCATGACTTATTTAAAGTAAAAAGACATTAAGTGAGATTATATGACTTCGAAGAAAAGGGAACAATAGGTAAGTGACAATCATCTAGATGATAGGACAACAAATGAAAACACAATTAATATAGATTTTGATAATGTTCTTTATATGACTATAGACTGCAAGCTTATTGATAAGTGAGTACTTACCTCAACATATTATTTTCATATAAATCATGATATGTCACTCTTTTCTAATTTTAATTCAAGTAATGGTTATGTGTATATGGAAACAAGTAAACAACGGTATGTGTTGGACCATACACTATTTGTATTAATACATATGATGATACGTCTAAAACCTTAGTTTGGGTGAGATATATATTTGATATGATGGTAAATTTTATAACTTTGGATCTGTTATAAGGAACAGTTTTTTAGAGAGGCTAAAATATTCAAGGTTTATAGAGGTCTGATTAATCTAGTCCATGAAAGTCAAAGGAACAAGTAATAGAGTGCGACTTTGGAGATACTTCAAATATTTCTTTTCATCTATTGGAGTATGTGTTTTGCAAAGCAAACGAGAGTTAGCTTCTGGTTGCAACAAGTGTTCCAAAATAAATTCAAACACAAGATGATGGGAGGATTTTAATCAAATGAATTATATTTGCATTACATAGTCTTTCCCTACGCCAGGTCATATCATTGCAACATGTCAGACAAGAAAGATAAACACTATATGAAATGAAAATTTAGTGGCATGCACATGTTCAACTTTTATGATACTACTTAAACGTGTAATATTTTCTGCTATTAAGATGTCTTACAAATATTCAATGCAGATGGAATTGAGGTCTAATGAGACTTTTTAATATTGATCCCTCAGGGATTTAGGAGTTTAGAGTACTCAACTTAGAGAAGAGAAGATACAGTGGAGATCTAGTTTGTCATTATATTGAGTTGGACGAAATTTTTTGAGAAATATTTATTTATGTTTTCTGTTCAACGCATTGCACCAGATCTAAAAGGAATTGAATTATTTATTTATTCTTAAATTGTCAAGACAAGCTAGAATGGCACAGATTGATGACTCCACTTGTGTGCTCTCAAATTGAAGATCAATTATCCTCCTAACATACCCTCTTGGTAGTTGAGGTTCTTGAAGGATTGGAGTTTTTCTAAGTGTATATAAAAAGAAGGATTCATATGTGAGGTATGATTTGTTTTGTAAAATTCTAAAGCTTGTTTTTACTTCAGTGTATTCGGGGTTTAAAAAAAGAATTTATGATTTCTCATAAGTTATGCATATCACGATTGTGTGGCTTTTATTTGTTTAGTGGATTGAATTACCGCTCCACTCCTGTGGGCTCAGGCTTAGTTGAAATTGAATCATGTAAATCTTAGTTTTGTTTGATTGACTTTTCTGTCTTTTATATTTATATTGTTAGCATCATTATCAATCTTGTGACACCTCAACATTCAAGTCATTTGGCATCCCCATCACAAGGCATACCATTGCATTAATCATTTGCTTGTTTAAGGGTTCTAGATTGAGAGCAGGTGAGCAGAAAAGTTGAACAAGCTTGGTCTATCGATTATTAGCATCAGAAAGAGCTCATTTAAACCTTCTTCATCTCCTGGGGATCATGTCATAATAGATTTTCTCCTATTCAAAAATTGAGGATGAACTTAACAGCTCATTGCTTGAAGAAATTAAATATTTTTTTTAAAATGATGATTTTATTTTCATTCATTTGTTTGTGACATGAAAAACACTACATCTTCATAATGTTTAAATCAAATATTGATTTCAAACTTGATACGGCATCGCAAAATCATCTTGATCGGGCACGAATCTTGAGGCCAAACCTAGTTGGAAACTTCAAAAATTAATTTTGGGAGCATATGAACTCCGATTTCAGCGAGCTTATAGTCGAACTGAGCGTCTCAGAAATACGAACCTAACGACACCAAGATCAACCCAATCCGAGCCCAAATGAGTCCGAATCATGGGTTCAAAGCGCTGTTGTAAGGTTCAAACCGCAATTTGAGTTACCAAACGGTCTCCGATTTTGATGAGCTTATACTCGAATCGAGCGGCTCGACGAGACGAATCCAACGAGCCCAAGATCATCAAATTCCGAAATCATTAAGGCCTTCAAATGTCCAACGAACGGTGCATGATCAAAGGATTCGATATCGGCCGTCCATTCAGACCACTCCCAATTCGCCCTTGATCTCACGCCTATTTACGGGCTATGCCACTCCAGAAAAACTATAAATAGAGCCCTCATTCTACACAAGAGGGGGAAGGGAAGAGAGAGAAGAAGAAGAGGAGAAAGGGGAAAAGGAGATTCCTCACCTCCTCGACCACCGCCGGAGCTCTTCCTGCCGCCTAAAGACGCCGGAACTCTGCCGAATTTTCAGGAAACGCAGGAATTCTGCACAACTTCCATGAGATGCTGAAATTCTTCCCAATTTACAAGAGAATTCCCTCCTGACGCCGAAACTCCGCCCAAGTGAAGACGGAGTTTCTCCTCTGCCACCAAAGACGTCGGACTTCTACCCGACGTCGGACCTTCACTCTTCGCTAAGTTTCTACCCGACGCCGGACTTCTACCGGTTATCGGACTTCGTTGGACGACTATGCGAAGATGCATTTCTTTCCATTGCTGGACTCCTACCTGACGCTGTCCTACTGATCTTCGTCGTCAGACTACAGTCCTTCCGACCTCCGTCGCCAGCCGACTACGGTCCTCCTGACTTACGTCGCCTGCCGACTACAATCTTTCTAACATCCGTCGCCAGCCGACTACGATCCTCCTGACTTACGTCGCCCGCCGACTACAATCTTTCTGACATCCGTCGCCCGTTGAATACGGTCCTCCTGACTTATGTCGCCCGCAAACTACATTCTTTCCGACCTCCGTCGCCCGCCGACTACGGTCCTCCTGACTTACGTCGCCCGCCGACTACAGTCCTCCGTCGCCAGCTGACTACGGTCCTCCTGACCTACGTCGCCCGATGACTGCAGTCCTTCTAATAAAGCGAATACGTCGATAGTAGATCTTTGTATTTACACCATGTAATGTACTCCATAAGATGTACATCAAGCTATGGCCTTCCACCAAAGAAGAGCCTCATTTGTAATCGACTGCAATACTAGTGGATTCATTCAAGCTGGGCTAGGCCCCGTGGTTTTTCCCCCTTTTCAGGGGTTTTCCACGTAAAAATCTTGGTGTCTTATAAATGCTAGACCCTCTCTCACTTATCTGATTGCGTGCCGGATTTTCGTACAACGCTAAGACGTTAAATCTTATATTTCTCTACCGCCGCGAATACTCCTGGACGCAACAAAACTATATCCAATCACATGATGAAATCTAATAATTTTTTTGCTTTTCAAACAACATTCCTAACTTCAAGCAACAAAATAAGCTACGAAGCAAATACGCTTGGCAATTCTTTAAAAAAAAGGATTGTCACAAACTTCATTGACAACCTAACTAATGGATGCAACAGTAGGTTTACTAGGGGGTGAAAAGTAAAAATGATTCGAGTCGAGCTCGAGTCCTAACGAGCTCAAGCTCAACTCGCCTACTACTTAAGTGGATTTAACTCGAACTCAAGCTAGGTACTGGAGCTCAACTCAACTTGAATTTTGTATTTTCGGCTCAAGCTCGAACTACGGTATCCTCCTAAGTTATTGAAGAGATTTCAATATTTGAATCACAAGTATTCTTGTAAACAATGTCACAGTCGATTTGTCTTGGGTAACTAAACTTTATTGCCTATTTGTAAAATCCGAACAACATGATATTTCTCCTCTCTGAGAAGCCAAAACATACTAGAAAGCAGCCTTATGAATCCTTATTTTTTCATCATGACAACAACGACTATAATGAAGACGATGGTGATGATAATAGAGTGAAAAGCAGCTAGTTTGCTCAAACCCCGACATTTTACAATTGTGACAGTTTAACAATAAACATCTCATTTGATTTTCAACCAAATCAAACTTCATTATCAAATCTTTCAGTAAAATCTATTTCAACAAGAACCCTAGTAGCAAAAGGCCTTGAAAAACATGCAATAGCAGAATACACCTCCAGCGGTTTACAAAAACTGAAACATAAAGAACACAAAAAGATGGTAAAGGTAATCGAACAAACTTAAACTCGGGGGAACGAAATCCACACCGAGGTAGTCGTAGATTCCTCTTTTCAATCAACATGAAGTGTCTAGTTAAGAAGTTTCGTCGCGATACTATGGCATCGCACACCCTAATTAAAATCACCAGACAGTAATTTCCCTTCTGTAAACGAACATAACATGTCTCAAATCCAGATGGCCAAAAGTAAATGAGCCCAATAATCCCAAATCCACAGAGAGCTCATGCACACCATCAATACAAGGACAGCCAAAATAGAACTTGACATCCAGGAAGAAAGCGAAAAAGGTTTCAGCCAAGGAGCTTACCTCTTCATCCAAGATGAAAATGGTTGAATTGCTTCCGAAAGATGGGCGTTTTGATGCCAATGAGGAGGAAGGAGCAACATTCCCCATTTCCCCTAATCTCCTTATCAAGATTCCGGGATTTCGAATATGCGACGGAGCTTAGCACTGATTTTTTTCTTTTTAATATAAATTAAGCAGCGGTGATTCACATTCTTTAATCCAGCTGAAGAGATTCTAACGTTTCAAAATGATTCCAGCTGAGAAGCAATTGAGTTCTAGAAGTTTTGGCGGTTGTAAGATATGGTTACAGCAATCAGAACACTTTTCTCATAACTAGGGCTGCAAGCTAACCAAACGTTCGACGAGCTACTCGTTGTTCGGTTCGATTAAAGCTCGTTTGCGATCGTTTAATTAACTAAACAAACAAATTTGAACAATATTTTAAATACTTGATTCTTAAATAAACAAACTTGAACACTAATGTGTTCGGCTCATTTATGTTCGCGAACAACATCATTTGAAGTTCGTGATCAAGCTCGACATTAAGCTCGATTCGTGTTTGATTTTGAACTCGTGAATAAGCTCGATAAAAATAATTAATATTTGACTATAGAATTAATAAATATAAATAATCATTACCTTTGTTACATAGACAATTGTTTTTATAGTAAATGTGTTTATTCATAGATATGTTCAAGAACATGTTTGTTTGATAGTTAAAAAAATTAGTTAAATATGTTCGCGAACAAGCTCGATAAACACTAAACGAACAAACATGAACTGAACATGAACCAAACATGAACACTCCTTAATTTAAATGAACCAAACATGAACACAAACGCTAAAGCTAAAGCTCAAACAAACATGAACCAAACTTGAACAAGCTGATATTAAATGAACACAAACATGAACACTCACATACTCGGCTCGGCTCGGTTCGTTTGCACCCCTACTCATAACTAGAATGATGAAAAATACAAATTAAATATTTTTTTAATATTTTTCTTAAAAATAATAATTTTTCTGACCCAACACCACCATATTCGCTCAAATCCTTGTAAACCCTAAAGCTTAGCAATGCAATGCTCGTAACCACAGTGTTGTTGTGCTCACTTAGCCAAATTTTACGTTTTTCAAACAATTTAAATGAAATTAAATTTGAGGCTATTACATTTATAATTATTTACCTTAGCATTTAGGTCATCTACAATCTTAACTAATCCCTAAAATTGCTTAATACTAGCCAATTTAGATTGCATGCCATGATAGTGAAATTATAATGCATAAAAAATGCAACTATGCAAGAAAAAATTTAATTTAAATATTAGTGTAAAAGTGAGTGCTTATTATAATGAAATACTTAAAAAAACCTGGTCCTCAAAACTCTTTGAATTGTGATGCAACTTAATCAAATTCTAATGGTAGGCTAAGGCAAATGGCAAGGCAATTTTGGTAGGGCTCATTAATAAAGGAATGACATGGTTTTAATGGAATTGCCTATACAAAAAACAAACCTATCATATAAATGAAAATGCACTATATTAATATAAAAAAGATAGTGAAAAAAGATTTTGATATGGTATCAAATGAAGAAAACTTTCTCTTGCGAATTGATTCTTTAATGTTTGCCTCCTTATCTAAACTTATGCTTTGCTATCGAAAATGGTGGAGGCCTAATGCGGATTGGCCTATTGATGATGGATAAAAAGTTTTGGAGGCTTCAATGGATGTTATTAAAAATGTAGAATTACTAGAATGAATTTTGGAGAGGTGGATCTGGGATAAAAAGGTAATATAGGGGTCGAACAAGTAAGAATAACAAAAAAGACTAAAAAGCCCTTCATCTAAATTTAGAATTTTTGTGCGAATGATGTAGGTGTTTCTAGGTTTTGAAACTACTAGGAAATTTCTGCGGGATATGCATCCTTTTGTTCTGTGTTTCTAGGTCTTGAAATCACTAGGAAATTTCAACGAGATATGCATGCTTTTGTTCTAAAAAGATTCATTATGTTTGGTGGCCTTTCATTATACTTTTTAGATTTTTGAACTAGATAAGATCATTTAGGAACCAGTCTATACAATAGAATAATGTGATATATTTGTCATTGAAAAAGATGATTGGTGCTAAAAAAATTTTGAATAAAAATTCTCTAGGCGGTACAGCGATGTGTCTAGATTAACTCTAGAGTTAATCTTAATTTTTAAGGGATTTTAATGGACAAAAAGACTTGTGGAACAAGATTAGATCTTGTTTGAGCATAGTTTGGCAGTTCACATTAAGATCGCTTTAGCTAATAAAATTCTTAATAACTATTTGAATTCATGGTCTTCATTATGCTCCTAGTGATGACTCAAGTTTTCTTCTTATCTTCACTCCTTATAATTAGCCTAATAGCTTTCCATATTGCATTATGCTTGGTTGCATATTAAAGGTTATTATATTGGGAGCTATGAAGGGTGTCTTCTTTTAAAATTTTATTGATAGGAATTTGGTGATCATAATATTATGTTTGAAGGCATGAGAATTTTCTCTAACATAGAGAATAACACTCATATTGTAAAATCATAGTCTTCTTAATGGAATATGAGTACTGTATATAGGGAGGAAATCACACCAAATAAGATATTTTATGACTACTTTTTTTTATTCGGAATAGACCTACTAGTGATAAGAAGAGAGGTGCGGTTGACCAACTAACATTAATAAATTTGGGATGAAGTTCATCTTTTAGGTTGGCACTAAAAAAGGTGCGATGTGAGACATCATTCATTGCACTTAATTTCCTGGCCTATGACTAACCTTATATCATTTTTTTTCATTACACATAATATATATGTTAAATTTTCTGGGCATCATCTGTTGGATTCATAAATTTTCTATGAATAAAATTTAACTTTACATTGATTTGAATAACCATTTTATGATATTTAAAATAGATTAATTACCAAGTATTCTTATAATAGAGATTTGGACAAATGGGTTGGGCTAGTAGGATGAAAATATTATATTTATGGGATAAAGTTGAACGAGACTGATTCTTAATTTTAAAGATAAAAATAGATTTTTTTTAATTGTTCAACTAATAAGACATAATAAAAAAGCTTCTTATAAAACCTAAAAGTTAAATAATTCAACCTCTTTTCTAATATGAATATTAAATCCAATGACAAATTTCTTTGTTAGTTGCCAATCATTATCACCACAACTAATTCATGCATCACCTCTTGTTATACTTTTAAGCTAACACTTAAAGCAACTTGTGGTGTAGATAGTATTCATTCTCATGTCCTTCATAATATCATAAAGGAAATCTTGTGAATCGAGGAACTAGTATACATTTCATCTCACCTTGTTTAAGATTATCAAATCATATGATTAAATGGGTCCAATATGTCACATAGGCTTAGTTTGGGGCAGGTTTCTTACTACTTTTTAAAGCAACTTTCTAGTATAAAAAAATTAATTTTAGTACTAAAAAATTGCTTTAAGAAGCAGGAAAAAAAGCCATCCCAAGCAAAGCCATAATCTGGAACTCACCATTAAAATCCCTTTCACACTTTTATAAAATTTTCTAGAGGAAAGTCTTGAGGTCGATCAACTTGAGGATTTTGTACGAGGTTTAACTTCCAAAATAGGCCAACTAAATGTCTCATTCAAGAAGACAGCTTGATAACTTGTTCTCAATGATTAACTTCCCAAACATCATATGGTCAACTAGACAAATCAACATAATAAATTATAGTTTAGCTAACTTTCTTTTTTAACAATCATATAGACAATTATCTATATTTATAAATGTCACTTGGTGGTTAGGAATGCCTTATCAAAGGAACTTATCAGCATTATCACATTCATTGACTCTTAGCTTACTCAATAAGACTACATCCTTTTTAGTACAGGTTTTTCAAGAGAATTGAGTGAATTAGCTTTATTGGATCAAATCTCATATTCTAAATCTTTTAATAATGTTTGGTCAATTGTCACATAATAACTTTGGATACAATAAATACTGAAACTCATTAAAAGGGTTCTTAATTATGCTAGAAATAAAGAATTCAATTGAGTTCTAAATCAAACCAAATCATTTTGAACAACTAAACAATAACCTACTATACTCACCAAAATGCTCTAACACAAGCAATAAGTTCATTAAATTTTAAGGTAGATGTCACATATTTGTTTAACCTATGACTATCTTTAAAATAAACTAACTTTTCATATGAAATTTGATTCATAACTTTCCTTGTGACCTACTTCAATTAATAAAATATTTGGGATAGGTTATCATTCTTAAAACACCATTCAATTCAAAATTTATGTAAGTTAATGTATATTCACATTCATATATGTAAAAAATATTCATATTTATTATTATATTTTGGATTTTGAAATCTAATTTAATCAAACACAACTTTTGTCAAGACCACAAATCTTGAGGTAATTCAAAATAATTGAACTAATGTTTAATCTAACTAGATTCATTAAAATTAATTACTAAGCAAGCTAAGAATGGTGTGATAGTTTATAAATACGATCGAATGAGTCATATAAATTCCATTAACTCCAAATTACTCATATAAGAGCCTAAATACTAATAAATTAGGTATATTAAGCTAGCAAAATTAACTCATCCTAGATGTTCCTTCCTTATATGTGAGTAGAAGCTACACATGAGCAAGGTTTTTTTTTTTCAAAATTGGATGGCATCACCATATTGGCCTCATGGGCTTGTTTTCACCCTGAAAAGCAAAATGATGACTTCTTATCACATTGGCACATGCCCATTACTATGTAGGTCTTTTAAACATATCATGATTTCTATAAATTGCTTTCTAGGCCATTTCACAATCCATTTTTCTCAAAATGTTATTCTTAGCGAGAGAGAAGTTAATCCAAATAAAATAGATGGATTATCACCTATTTTTATGAGATCCACTCAAGACCCAATAGAGTTTTTATAAACTTTCCCCTCTATATGATAAAATATTTATGTTCAATCACTAAATTTAGAATTCACTAGTAGTGATCATCAACTCCAATTAAATTAGGTCTTAACTGGTCGATCAAGCCAACTAGGGCAACCACCATTTAGTCGAAATTTAATCTTAAAAGAATGACAAGCTTGTCACCCATTGAAAAAATTACATATAAGATTTGTACAATGATTAAGATACTACTAAAAAACTATAAATAATGCTTTCTTAGATCATTTGACATATATATATTCATGATTGTAAACATCTAAAGAACTTCACAATTAAAGACACTTATGCGTGCTTATCAACCTCCATCTTGATCATCATAATAATAACATAAGCGAATCACTTATGATGAAAATTGTGCTACTCATTGTAGCAATTTGAAGATTAGATGACACTATTTGAGCTCCATTGCTCTTTATCAAATGCATGTTGAGCTATCTATCAATGGACCGTGTAATAATGATTGTTGATGATGGATGGATTGCTTATTTCATTTATATGATGATAAAAATTGCTATTTACTCTTTTTTAAACTCAGTCATATTTCTTTCATGATTACGATGTCAATCATCATATGCCAAATGTGCTATCTAACAAAAATGTCTCAATATGATAATTTAATAAATAAGAAGTGAAATTTCATAATAGATTGAAAATTCTATACAATTTAAAATATATCATAAATTTCAAATGATGTTATATAATGCCTGAATTCTTATTCATATTTGTAAACAAAGAAGCTAAATCAATTTGAAATTATGGCATAATTCGACATATTATTTTGTTTGTTTCAAAAAAATATATATATATAATTATTGCCAAAAGGATAATTGCCTGCTCTGGTTACAAATTAAATTATTATGATAAATTTTAATACAAAATAAAAAAAAGGAAAAGACGAAAATGACCCTTCAATTTGTTTGTAGCAACCGGCTTAGCCGGCTCTTATTCTCGTGCGATCCGCCTGCAACGTCATCCATAAGCTGGAGAAGTGCTCGATTACTAGAATTTTTTATATTTTTTTTGCGAGTGTAATAAAAGGATAAATTTAGACAAAACATTCTAAATTTAATTTAATTATAATATATATTAAATTTATTGAATTTATTTTAAGGTAAATATTAAATTAAATCAGATATTTTAAGTAAAACCTAATGATGTTCTTTGTAATTAAATATTATTTGATTAACACAAATTGTACCAAAAAATATTTTTCTTTAAAGATATTTAGATGAATTAAGACCTATTCCTATACAAAAAAAAAGACCTATTCATATACACAATATTTTTTTTATTGATGCACACAACATATGCGTAAGATTTGGACTTTATTTAGAACGATTTTATTATTACTTTTTAAATAACTTTCAATATAAAAAATTTAATATTGAACAGGGCTATTTGCTTACAAATATAATTGAACTCAAATAGGAATCAGATTCACTCAAATAGGAACTTTCCAACAACACTTTCGGTCCTTGACTTGGACTCAGTTCGGCTCGGATTGAGTCGAAATTGGTGTGGTTGGGTTCGTATTTTCGAGACGCACAGTTTGACAATAAGTTTGTTGAAATTGGAGTTCAGGAGATACCAGATTTAATTTTTGAAGTTTCCTGCTTGATTTTGCCTCGAGATTCGTGCCCGATCAAGATAATTTATTGATGATACATCAATTTTCAATATAAAAAAAAATTAATTTTGATACAAAAGCTATTTTTAAGAAGCATTAAAAAGTTGTCCTAAACAAAATCAATTTTTAAGTAAAATAAATTTATAAATTAAAAATTTATCCTAAAATTATACTTTAAAAAATAAAATGATACTTTAAAAAATAATTAAAAAATTGTAATAAATGAAACATCAAATCTAAAGAATTTTAGTTTACTGAAAAAAAAATTCGCATAGCTCACCTTTGCTTGTTGGTTTAGAGCTTATGCTTTCAACTAAGAGATATTGGGTTCAAGTCTTTGTGTATGCGTTATGAATTTATCTTAAATAACCTAAATATCTATAAAAAAAAAAAAAAAAATCGGATTAAGTAGTTGAATGCATTGGAGTTTAGTGAAGGATGGGTATTTAAATAGCTTAGGTGCTCGTCGTGACATCGCCTCACAGTCTCCACTGTCGGACAGATCTGCTGGTTACTTCTCATAGTTAATGTAAAGAAGATGGGTCTTCTCGACAAGCTCTGGGATGACACGCTCGCCGGGCCTCGGCCGGAGAAAGGGCTTGGCCGCCTTCGCAAGCCAAATCCACTCTTCTCTAATTACGGCAAAGGTAACCCAAGCCATAGCCCTCTCGTTTTCTCGAAATAGGGTTTTTTATTGGAATACGTTGGTCTAATAGGGGGGTTTTGGACTTCGGAAGATGAGATGGCGGACAGTGGGATCTCGAAGGATATCGGTTATGATTCTCAAGAAAATGCACTGAGGGTGACGAGGAGTATTATGATCAAGAGGCCTTCGGGATGCCCGTCGCCTTTGAGCGGGACGCCGCCGCCTTCACCGGCGGAATCGGCTTCCCCGTTATCCGCGTCATCTGGTAAGCTTGACCTTTTGATTTAAGGAATGCTTCTCATAGCATAGATCCAAGGCGGAATCTGGAGGTTTTCAGTTTTAGAAACCTTTTTTTTTTAACAGCAATCTGAACCATAAAAAATTGAATCCGTCCATATTCACCATGCCGTTAATCTGATTGATCTTCGCTGAATGTCATTTTGAGTGATGGAAAAATTACCGGGAAACCAGTTCGGGTTTTAATTTGTTTTTTATTTGAAACCAAACTTGAACAGGGCTATTTGGCTACAAGTAGAATTGAACTCAAACAGGAATCAGTGATCCTGTAAATTCAGATTTACTAAATGTTGAGAGGATTAAAATGTGGAAACTGTTTGCATGATGACCATTAAACTTGTTACATCCTGATAGACTGTTTGGTTATACCAAATTTAAGATTCAGGGGGTTGGTTGTAGCTGATTTTGACCAGGATTTTAATCATGATTTAGCTCAAATTTGCCAAATAGTTAAAAGGAAGAACTTAAATCTCGGATTTACAAAATCCGAGGATTCGGCGATTTAACTGAAATTTTCAACGTCTCACAAACTCCTCGTTTCTTTCACACGTTGTTGGTCCCGTCGATGCTTTCTCAGCGAGCTCCCGTCCGACTTCCTAACCTCTGCTTTGTCGTGGAGTGTCCTGGTAATTTGGGTAGGAGCCATAGAGGAGAAAGAGTTACGAAACTCGTGATGGTTGGATGCTTGGATCCTAAAACCCTTCTCTTAATAGAGAGCTTTAGGATAAAAACTATTAATTAAAATTATTAATATAAATAAAATAAATTGCGATAGATACATTAATTGAAAATTAAATTAGTCTTAATTATTAATAATAGTTGATTAACAGATATTAATTTAAGAAAATTGATATAATTTGGAGCTTAATTTTACTAATAGTAGTTATTTGGACCAATTAACTTTGTAAATAAATAAATAACTACTAATTGAGATGTTACTTTATGGTAATTACAATTTAATTAGAATTGATAAAAAAAATTAAATATTCAATCAAATAAATTAGATATAGATGGGTTAAATAAAGAATAAGTAAGTCTTACTGATTAATATTATTTAATGAAAAAGTATTAACATAAACAAGTTGGTATTATTTTTAATTTAATTTGACTAAACAGAAATCACTGTGTTTAATTTACTAAATTGATTACCAATTAATTAATAATTAGAATATTGTCTCAAATTGATTTAAGGTTTAGTTAATCTGTATAAGATTCATAGAGGCCAAGCAAATATAATAAGATCTCATAATTGTAAAAAATACTAAATCTTGAAATAAGTAGCTAAACCGTTTACTAGGGTTTAATTGAATTTAACATATATCATGCCAAGTAATTTTCAATTTGTAACCCTCATAGTCTTTATCAAATTTAGGTTTATAGGATTTACCTAAAAAAAAATTGTGCATTCTAAATCTCAGAATGATGAGATTTAATAAATTCTGGATTTAATTAATAATGGGCTGAAAGTGAAATTTTTTAAGATGGTAAGATTTAAAATCTTCAAAAACCTGTTTAGCAGGATTTATGCTAAATTTTGCAGAAATCCTGCATAAAATACGATAAAAAACACATAACAAATTTTGGTTAGGATCTATCATACTTGATCTTAAGTTACATGTTAGTTTTTGTGTTAAATTTTTTTTTTCTTACAACATATTATTTCAGTTTTTGTTTTGTATAATAAAAATCGTTTTCTTTAATTCCATAAAAATATTTGATTGAACGCTGTGGTTTCTAGGTCCCAAACCTGAATGAAAGGTTGTGTGAGATAGTCGATAGTTAGTGTAAAATTTGTCGAACAATTTATAGCGTGAAGCCTGCCCCACATAGTACATGGTGGGATAAAGGTTTGATGTTTTTGTTGTTGAAAAAATGTGTTGGATCCTAATTTGACTTTGACAATTTGATTTCTTAGTCTATTTTTTTTCGTTTTTATTACACATGAGATCGAGTTTGGTGCATTAGATATGTATCATGCAAGAAACTTAGTTCATGATAACTTCTTCTTCAAAATTGATGTTTAATAATCTACACTACTGTTTATAACTATACTTAATTGTTTTATTATTAAACAGTAAAAATTATCTTGCAAAACATCAATAATTCTTTCCCTCTTTAGAGTATATAATTTGTATCTTAAGCATAAGTTTAAGTGGACCGAACAGAGCTAAAGTTACTGTGTGTATTAACACCTGCTCCAAGAAGCTCATTTGTTAAGATTTTATGTTTCATCTTCTTCATTATTAGTCTTATCCTAGCTATTTGATTGCGGATTTATAAATTTTTTTTTTTGGTCCATTTTAAGGGACTGTTTGGTAGCAGGATTTAGGCCTGATTTGAGCGAAATCCAACCTAATGGCCCAAAATGCAAAACCAAATCTCACAGCAAATGAAAGCCGTCATAGGCGGAAAATTCAGCCGTTTCGTGCTAAATCCTGGATTTCCGAAATCCAATATTTTCCCTGATTTACGAAATCCGTTGGCTCGAGAGGAAGAGTCCGCTTGTTAAATATATTCTATAGCCAAACAATCACTTGGGATTTAATTGGATTTATCATGAATGCTACCAAACAGTTTTTAGGATTTAGGCCCCTCAAGATTTTTGAAATCCGAATTTAGCAGATAAACCCTAAATCCTACTTAAATCAAATCCCGGGTGCCATCAAACATCCCCTAAGTGTTATATGCGGTGTTAAGCTTAGTCATTACACTGCCTTTTTATTTATCTATATTCATGTTATCTTCTGACTTCATCAGCTGATCTGGCAGGTGCAATTCATATTTTATATTTGTTTTCTTGTGGCATTTGAACAGGGGGAAAGGAATGGAATCCATTTCGGAGAAACTCTTCCTCTGATGCATCTAATGGCGCTTTAGGAAAGAATAATTCTTCTCCTTACCAGGTGTGAGCTCTGCTGAGCTTTCGAAGTTACCAGAGGTGAGTACACCAACGGAGAGTGACTTAGTAGAATGTGTAAGAATAAATTTTATATATATATGCGCGTGTGTTTGTGAAGACAACTTGCTACTGTTTGTGGTGTATGTTTTTTTGCTGTGCTAAGAAGCCTATATGAGAACAGCTTCTCATGTGTTTTTTTTTTTTTGTTGGATATGAATAAAAGTGGGCGTGGAGTATGTTATTTCATATATCTCAAGCTTTCTTTAGAGTGCTCAATGGCTCAGTGTTTCTAGTCATGTTTAAATTTTTTATTTTATGGCATTAATATTAGAGATAATGGTCTCTCTTGCATATGGAATGGTAAGAAATAATATTCTTATAATAATGCTTATAAAGTGATTTATGTGGATTGTGCCAATATGGAGTGGAGTAAATCTATTTGGTTGAGAGGATATTCTTTAAATTATGATTGCTTTGGATGGAAAATTCAGATGATAGGATTTGAAAACTTAACTCTGAAAAGGGAAAAAAATTATGAGGTCCTATCCGGTTGAAATGATTTCACTAGTATTTGAATAAGTTATAATGGTCGACTCGTGGACTGTGAGAATATAATATATTGGAGAATTGGCCACATTTCAGACGAATAATCTTGATCTTGGTTAAATGACATTTATTAGAAATTTGATGGCAACGGTTGGGAGAATGTTCAGAAGAGATTTGACAATGGTTAGAGATTCGGTAATAATAAGTGGGCGGGTAGAGGTCTAATGAAATTTGAAGATCTGGGGGCGGCGAATGAACATGCGAAAGTTTGTCACGGTTGGTGGTTGGAAAGAGATACAACAGCAGTCAACGAACAAGTAGAGGTCCAACGAATGTTGACTAAGTAGAGGTCCAGCAATATTCGGTGGGCAGGAAGAGATCCGACGGTGATCAAAGAACATATAGAAATCCAATGATGGTTGATGGTAGGAAAGAGATCCATAAGCAGTCAACGAATAGGCTGAAGTCTAGCAATGGTTGGTGGTCGGGAAGAGATCCGGTGGCGGCTTGGTGGTGTGAATTTGCCAGCAATGGTGTCGGGTTAAAGCTCCGGGATTCTTTAAGCCACATAGTTCTTCCGTTCTATAATAGAATCATTTTAGTAGAAAATTTATTTAATTCTTTTATCCTCTCTCAATAAGTGCATTTGCCTAAAATTCTAAGAAAATTTTCTTTTCTATTTCGCATTTAAAGTTATGCATGCCTCAATCCTATTTTGGTGACTCTCAAAATAGAGGTTGGTTCCACCTTTATTTTTAGATTTGTCACTTTTATTACTCTTTGACCTTTCTTTAGTAGAAAAAATGGGCCACACAATTTAGTGTTTACATTGGATTTAATACCTTTCACTCCTCTTTCTCCTCTCATCTATTATTCAAAGTTTTAAATTATAAATTAAATGTATGCATGTAGTGATTCTAATTATATAGAATAACTTTTTTCAATAAATAAGTTATATATTTATATATATATATATTTTTTTTTTAATTTAACTTTACTTCTGAGTAGGACAATGACAATTTGATTTGAATAATACACATTATTATATATTATGCTAATGTCTAAATTGCTAGGTTAAGAAGAAAAACTACAATTTTGGTTATATATGGGTGAAAAAAAATAATATTATATAAAATATGAATAAGTAATCCCAATTATTTATAGATATTTTTAATACATACAATATTAAGTTTGCAAAGATAATTCAAATGCGCAATTCAAGGTCTATTTACATCTTCATTTGCATCCACTTCCAACATAAATTTGTCATCATAAGAAAAACAGATTGTTAGCCACATGATTTTCAAGATTTTTTATCTTAATTTTGATTATAATAAATATATGATTGAATGTTCTATTATGTTAATTAAGGCTTCGTTTGGAATGATTTTTTAGTTGTTTCTAAAAGCAACGTTATAGTACAAATTTTTTTAATTTTGTATTATAAAATTGCTTCAAAAATCAATTAGAAAGCCATCCCAAACGAAACTTAAGTGTTGCAAATAAACTCTAATCATAAAAAGCTCAATTTAGCACAACCACTGTTAAGGACCGTTAGAATATTAGCTCATACTTCTTGTATCCACTTAGATCATTACACGTGTGTATCTAGTCATAGGCAAGGTTATATATACATGTGATTGGTTGTATCAGAGAGAGTGGAAAACAATTAATAAAGTTTAGTTATTAGAGTTCTTATTCTCTGACTAAGCTCGTTATCTCTCTGTCCTTCTATCTCTTACATTTCTACATGGTATCAAGAGCCGGTCGATCTTGAGGACCAAGCCCATGGCGAATCAAGCACCGGCGTCCTCGTCGATCGGTACCACGTCCGGCGCCGCTGTATCAACTCCAGGCATCTCTCCATCATTAAAGTTCGTGATCTCAAACCTCAAATTCCTGGTTCCTCACGCTCTAACACCGGACAACTTCCCCATTTGGAGTACTCAAATCGCCAAACTGCTCAAAGCAAATGGTTTCGCAGCGTTTCTTGATGCAACATCAACTCCAGAAAACATCGATCCGAATCAAGATGCGCGAACATGGCAAATCACTTATCAAAATCTTGCTACGGCCATGTGTTCCACCATTTCGCCGGCCGTTCTTCCATATGTGATTCATCTTGAATCAACCCAAGAAATATGGGCGACGCTCCATACTCGGTTTTAATCCTCTAACCGCTCAAAGGTAATTCAGCTCAAACATGAGCTTCACAATGTCTCAATGCAGACGATGTCCATGACTCAGTATCTCACTGAGATCAAGAAGATCGTGGATCAGATCGCCTCGGCTGGTTCTTCTATCGATCCCGAAGATGTAATGATATACATCTTGAACGGATTACCTCCGGCCTATCAGTCATTTATGACCACAGTCCGCACAATGCAAGGATCGCTGTCTCTCGACAATCTGTACGCTCTTCTCATAAGCGAAGAAATCCACCTCAAGTCTGCGACATTAAAATTTCCCAAAATGCCGGACAACCAATCTGCCCTGTACACGGTCAGGGGTCATGGCCGGCGCGGACGCGGAAGACCGGCGCCCAACAACGCTCCGGTGCTGAATAACAACCCGACCTCAGCTATTACCTGTCAAATATGCAAGAAGAAGGGTCACAGCGCGGATGCCTGCTGGCATATACTTAATCCAAATTACACACCAAACCAATCCTCCGTCAAGAACAACGGTGCTCTAGTAGCTAACAATGACAGCACCTCAACCGCGGACTGGTACATTGACTCCGGAGCTTCGTCCCACATGACAAATACAACCGAAAATCTGGAGTTCTACAATACCTACAATGGCAACGACACGGTAACTCTTTGGGATGGAAGGTCCGTTCCTATAGCTCATACGGGTTCGGGAATTCTTCCAACCCCGGCTAGTAAGCTGATTCTTTCCAAACTTCTGCACATTCCCTCATTATCCTACAATTTATTATTCATTTCTAATCTGGTTAAAGATAATCCTATTTCTATAACATTTGACGCAAGCGGTTTTGTATTCAAGGATCGGACGACAAATCAAGTTATCCTTAAAGGACCGTGTAGCAAAGGGATGTACAAGATCACAACCAAACTCAACAGTGTGCCCGCAACCGCCTTAAAGGCCACCAGCACATCTCCGGGGAACTGGCATCTTCGTCTTGGACATCCCCATCAACGTGTTCTGGATCACATTTCACATAGCAATCCCTCTTTGCATATTTTACCGTTTAAATCTGTTTGTATCTCGTGTATGTCATGTAAAGGTCAAAAACTTGTATTCGAACGCTCGGTCAGTAGAACTAGATCGCCTCTTGAACTAGTTCACTCCGACGTGTGGGGACCGTCGCCGGTTTCCTCACACCAGGGATTCCGATACTATGTAATATTTGTAGACGATTTCTCTCGATTCGTTTGGCTATTTCCTATAATGCATAAATCTGATGTTACTAATACCTTTATTCACTTTGCTAAGTTCGTCGAAAGACAAACGAACAGGAAGATCAAAACTATTCGAACCGACGGTGGAGGTGAGTTTGTTAATAATCATTTTCAATCCTTCACCAAGAATGCAGGAATCATGCACCAAACTTCGTGTCCGTATACTCCCGAAAAAAACGGGATTGCGGAGCGTAAGCATAGACACATAATCACCATGACAAGAACCCTCCTAGAGACAGCTGGGCTTCCGCTGAATTACTTGCTCGATGCGGCATTAACAGCTACATACCTGATCAATCGTCTACCGTCGATGACCACCGAGAACATGTCCCCGGTAAAAAGAATGTTTAATATCCAACCGTCATATGAACATCTTCGAGTATTTGGTTGTGAATGCTTTCCGCTGCTTCCTCCGGTTCATCACACAAAGCTTACACCAACATCGCACTCTTGCATTTTTCTTGGATATTCAGATGAGTTGAAAGGATACAAATGCCTAAATCCGGTAACGAATCAAACTTTTTTGTCAAGAAATGTTAAATTTAATGAATATGCTTTTCCCTACAAAGACAGGTTCACTCAAGATCCAAACTGAATCTCAGATACGGCCACCTCTCCTCATTCCTCATTCCACATTGCAATCACATAATTGTTTCAACCATCTACCTGTTCCACGTTCCACATCTCCAGCCACAACTACAACTACCATCATACCCACTCCTACTCCCGAGCCAACAATTCACAATCTCATTATACCTCAACCCTCTAATAATAACACTAAGCACCCCATGACCACGCGAACCAAAACCGGATCACTTAAACCGGTTAACAGACTTAATCTACTTCATCAAGATCAAACCCAAGGTGATCCGACCACATACAGTGAAGCCAGCAAGAAATTCGAATGGCGACAGGCCATGGCTCAAGAATTCTTTGCTCTGCAAAAACAGGGCACTTGGACGTTGGTTCCGCCTCCCCCCAACGGATCAATTGTCACGACCCGACCCGACGGGGACGGATCCCGCCCGAGCCGGATCGCGACGAGAGACCTTATCATTCTTATCCAGGATCTGGCTTTGGATTAGGTTACTGAACTGATCTTCCAAATACTTAACTCAACATACACACACAGAACAACAGAGCTACTAAAAACATCAAATGCAGCGGAACAAAACATCTATCTTTTCATTTCCTCAAAAAAAAAAATAATCATCTACAGAACAGTACATGGCTTTCAACAAAAAGAAAGACAGAACAGAAAAGCCATGACTGTACAAAAATCAAAAAGTACAAAAGTACCTATACTGATCAGACTCTGAACTAATCCTGAACTTCCTTGCCCTTCCCAGAACCTGAAAACCACCAGAAAGCAAGGGTGAGCTCAACAGCTCAGCAAAGCAACAAACCACCGATCTAAATTCTCAGAAACCAAAACCAAACTCATCAGACAGAAATCAGATCAGAAATCGGAACAGAGTCGGAAATCAGAACTTATACGGACAGATATCAAATCAGAATCAGAGTCGTACAGATCAGATCACAGAACAGGATAAATCAACGAAGTCAGAGTTATACAGAAATCAGAAATCAGATTCGCAGATCATATCATATCAGAACAAACTCAGCATATATCAGATATCAGATATTTAATTAATAGCTAAATGTGCCCCCGGCACCAGAATAATAGCTGAGTACTTAATAGCTAAGTGTGCCCCTAGCACCAGAACAAATGTGCTTATAGCACCAGAACAGATATTACCAGAATACATAAATAGTGCTTACAGCACCTAAACAGATTTTCCACGGATCCGGAACAGAACAAATATCAAAATGTATATTGAGCTCATTTCAGATTTCCCGTTTCACTAACTGAATCTCATAGGATTCAGGCCCCTTATAACTCCCTTTTTATAGCTTATACACATAGCATTTCAATTCAGAAGAAATCCGGACAATTCAGAAATTACCCAAAAATCGGGCAGCACAACGGCAGTATACAGAATTTACACAAAATTTCCTGCAAAGAAAATTTACCGAATTCGCACAGAATATAGATAATCATATTCCAGAACATTTATTCTACTGCACAGAACATTTACAATTTCACAGAAAATTGTAGTCCACGAAAAACATCGCCGAATCAAAAATACCCGGACAAAAATCTTCGGAAAATAACCAAAATGTGCACACTCGGCACGTCAACAACATACAGAAACTTACGCGGTAAAAACTGAACCAATCAAAAGATACGGACGAAAAACCGTAACGAAAACGAAATCCGGACAGAAAATACCGCCAACCGCGACGGAACTGAAAATTGAGAAAGACGGAATGTGCCTTACCTCGAGCACAGCAATTTCCTCAACAGTCACTTCGATCGAAAATGGCTCCGCGTCTTCCCGAAATCAACTTTTTCAATTTCTTCCTTTTCTCTCTCCTCAGACGCAAAATCAGATATTTTATTTTTTGATTTTCTCTCTCTTCAAAATGATTGAAATCAGCTTTATAATACACATATCGGCCCGGCCGATCGCCAGATCGTCCTGGACGATCAGACCAAACAAGATCATCCTGGCCGATACTCCAGGGCGATTGCACGGCCGATCCTTATGAACAGTGTCAATCGGCCTGGCCGATGTCCCAGATCGGCCTGGACGATACATACAGAAAATCACCTGGAGCAAAACTGGGCGAAATCTGGAGCTGAACATCCACTGATCGTCCCAGGACGATCCAGATCGTCCTGGACGATCCTGGAGCAGATTGTGATATTACATCAATTCTGGGGTCCAAATGGACTTACAGAACTAAGTACAACTCAGATGGTTCGGTGGCACGCTTTAAGGCAAGACTCGTGGCTCAAGGAAATCAGCAGGAGTATGACATCGACTACCAGGGGTCCAGGACACATTCAGTCCAGTAGCCAAACTTCTGACTATAAGGATCCTATTTACTATAGCACTGTTCTACAAATGGCAAATTCTACAACTCTACGTAGCTAATGCGTTCATGCACGGAGATATAAATGAAACTCTCTACATGCGACAGCCCAAAGGATTCGAAGACACATCCAACCCTCTCCATGTGTGTCGATTACAAAAAGTTATTTATGGTCTGCGGTCAGCTCCTCGGCAATGATACACTACTTTTACTTCGTATCTTCTACATATTGGTTTCACTCATAGCCAGGCGGACCCGTCTCTCTTGATATTTCATCGAGATAATATACATCTCTACTTATTGGTCTACGTCGACGATATACTACTTACCGGCAACGACGTACAAGACATGACAGATCGCGTCGACCAACTGAAGTCCAAATTTACAATGAAAAATCTTGGATCGGCAAATCAGTTTCTCGGCATCAAAATCGACCACACACACGATAAGTATTTTCTGTCCCAAAGTCTTTACGCCAAATCCATACTTCAAATGGCCGAGCTACACAAATGTTACTCGGTCTTTAACCCATCGATTACGAAATTAACAGTATTGAAGCCCGATGAACCTCCGTTCTTTGATGCGCTAACCTACAGAAGAATCATCGGATCCCTACAGTAGTATCTCACACTGACGCGGCCGGACATTGCCTATGTTGTCAATGTCCTCTCCCAACATATGCACAATCCAGCTCCCATCCATACGGTTATGCTCAAGAAGTTACTTCGGTATATCCAAGGATCAACGGATTTCGGACTGCCTATTACCAGATCTAACCTGATGCTTCGGACATACTCGGACGCCGACTGGGCATCCGATCCGGCTACCCGCAAGTCAACCTCCGGTTTCTGCACCTTTCTCGGCGACACATTAGTTTCTTGGACAGTCAAGAAGCAACATACTGTATCCCGATCATCCACTGAATTGGAATACAGAGCATTAGCTTCGGCCACTGCCAATACGATATGGATTAAACGTCTGCTTGCCGATTTTCGGGTGACACACTCTCAACCGGTGGATTTATATTGTGATAACACATCGACGATTGCACTAGCTAACAACCCCGTCTTCCATGCTCGCACTAAGCATATAGAGATAGATCAACGTTTTGTGTGTGACCATATTCAGAACAACATCATCCGTCTCCTTCCTATCAGCACCGTTGATCAAATTGCCGACATCCTCACAAAACCTTTGGCAACACCGCGGTTCAAATTACTTCGCAACAAACTGACTATTGGACCCAATACTCAGCTTGAGGGGGCATGTTAAGGACCGTTAGAATATTAGCTCATACTTCTTGTATCCACTTAGATCATTACACGTGTGTATCTAGTCATAGGCAAGGTTATATATACATGTGATTGGTTGTATCAGAGAGAGTGGAAAACAATTAATAAAGTTTAGTTATTAGAGTTCTTATTCTCTGGCTAAGCTCGTTATCTCTCTGTCCTTCTACCTCTTACATTTCTACAATCACATTTTATCTGAAACCCGACTCTAATCATATATACTCTTGAGCATAATTAAAAAATAAAAATATCTGAAAACAGACCAAATTAATTCGACGGTTTTTAAGAGTCTCCAGCAACAATTTTTACAAGCGATAGATAAGTTGATTGTATTCATCTTGAAGCTTGACCAAGCCTGATCAATGACAGCAATGGCCATCCTTGTTTCAATGCAGCTCAATGATATATTCAAGTTTCGTTTGGAACAGCTTTCAAACTGCTTTTTAAAACGGTTCCTTAAAAGTTGTCTTAGGCTTCATTTGGAACGGCTTTTTTACTGCTTTCTAAAACGGAGTTTTAATACAAAAATAAAAAATTTTGTACTAAAACTCCGTTTTAGTAAGCAATAAAAAAACCGTCCCAAACGAAGCCTTAGAAAGAAAAAAAAATCGTCCCAAACCAAATCTGAGAGTGTTTGGAGGTAACTGGGATCTCAATTATGCCATTTTTTTAATAATGGTTGACTGCACACGCACTCTCGGTGTTCTAAAAACAATTTAAAGACGCCATTATTGTCAGAAATGATACAGCAACCTTTATTTTATTCAGGAACTTTAAGCTCCGTAAAAAATATATGTGATGTTGTCATAATAAACTATAGCATTCAGAGTGACACAACACCAAAAGCTTACATTACAGCCATTAATTTAAGGATATATAGCTTGATCAGTTCAGAAACATTAAGCTCCATATGTCACCTTATAGTTGATTAGTACATTACATCATGTTTATCACTATATACAATGTATTTAATATTCTTTCATCTTTAATTTTCATATTTAAAGAGAATAATTCAAATAATTTTGTTGGATTATTCAGATGACTAAGCGATTTATTTATACAATCGATAGCACTGTGGATTAGTAGAACAAATTGTTAGCTGGAACAAGTCTATTTTAAAATGCTATGTTGGCTTAGTGTTTATTTTCCAATGGCTAATTCATTAGAGTCTTTACCTGATATAGATATTAGTTTAATGAAGATTCATAAAGACTAGAACAATGGCCACTAATAGCTTTCCAATGGGCTAGCAAAGTTCTGCTAAAGTAAACGAAGACTCATTAGTTAATAAAGGCTTTTTTTTTTTTTTTTTTGTTAGAAAGTAAGAAATGACCTTTTTTACATATCTAAGTAGATATATATATAGGAAGAACGAATGAGTGTATCATAGTTCTTAGCTCGAGTATGGTCCTTCAACCGACATATTCCGACTATGATTCTCCAACCACCGTTCTCTTACTATAGTCGTCAAATCATTATCACCCAATAATGATTCTTTGAACATGATCATATCCAACTATATTCCTTCGATTGCACTGATGCTCACAGACTTTGTTGTCCACCGCCCCTCATTAAAATCAATAATCCCGCCACACGTCATCACCTATAAGGCAGATGCACGCTACTGATACTAACTCTTATAACTTCTAATATCAATCCCAATATTTATACTAAACTTTATGATCTCTAATTTCTTCTCCTCAAAGTAAAATGAACAAATATTACAAATGATCTCTTGAAGAAAATTCTAATAACTCTCGATTTAGATTTTAAATACACAATTCATTTGCATCTATTATGTTATATCATCACCCTCCTCAGCCACGAGAAATAATATAATTTGTAACAAATGATAAATATTAATTGAATCATTTCAACTTAGCCAGATTGTAAGTTTTCTTTTCTTTAAATTTATTTTCCACATAAAAGCTCTAGTGCCCTTGCAACCTCTTTTATCTATATCTAATGTATCTTCATATAATATTAGGACGTTAAAATTCTCTTTCCACTGCTGTGAATATTTTGACATACAACAAATTTAATTAGTTTTTTTTGAGATTTACAATGTAGAAGTTTAATAAAAGATTATGAACTACAAATAGAACATAGCATTCCACATGTGAATTCATGTAGGGGGCGATCGATATTGCATCTTGGGAGAATCCAATGTGGCAGTCTTCCATCTCCAATGGAATTTGATTAGCAGTCATGTTTGTCAACCATGCTCTATTAGGATTATAATAGAGAACTAATATCCTCTCTAGGAGAAATGCAATTTCATTGCTAGTTGATCTGCTGATGAAGTGCGCCACCCAACAATGCAATACTTCGCATCTAAAAAGTTTTGTAATTAAAGTCTTCAGAGCTCTTAACAATATATATTCTTAAAAAATTATCATATTACATGTGTATATATTTTATGAGTTCAAGAACGGAATGAATTAGGCTTCGTCTGATACAGCTTTCTCACTGTTTTCTAAAACAGTTTTTTAATATAAAAATTTCTTTTTTCAAATAGATTTTGCACAAAAAAAATGTTCTAAAAAACAATAAGAAAGTTGTCCCAATCAAAGCCGTTCTTTCGGACAAAAATAAAAATAAAAATGCATAAATGTATATACTATAGCTCGACTTCAGACAGAGAGCAGCGCAAATTTCTATCTGGATAGAGGAATTAGTATGCCCTAATTGCTTATTCATTACTGGAAGTGCCTCGTTCCTCATTGTCAGTGTCAGTGCTTTTGTGAGCGTCTATGTTGGGGAAGATGAGCCGCTGGTGCTGCTGCGAGTCTTCTTCAACTGCAATGTTCAGATGTTTGGGCACCTTAGGATTCATGTAAATTATGTACAGTATGAGCTGAATGATTCCCAAGATGAATCCTATTCCATTGGATATCTGTGATAATCATTTACAAAATGAGAATATTAGAAGAAATATGTGATGATAATAAAGTAAATAAATTGGAGTATTGTCAAACTAACCCTCCTTTGTTATGAAATCATTTGCTTTTATTTTATTTTTTACTTTTCATGCCTTTGTTTGGGCTTCCTTGGTACACCTTTTTTAGGCTTTATTTGGAGAGAAATTATTTCGTTTGGAACAGCTTTCAAACTGCTTTTTAAAACGGTTCCTTAAAAGTTATTTTAGAAAGAAAAAAAAATCGTCCCAAATCAAATCTGAGAGTATTTAATTGGAGGTAATTGGGATCTCAATTATGCCAATTTTTTTAATAATGGTTGACTGCACACGCACTCTCTGTGTTCTAAAAACAATTTAAAGACGCCATTATTGTCAGAAATGATACAGCAACCTTTATTTTATTCAGGAACTTTAAGCTCCGTAAAAAATATATGTGATGTTGTCATAATAAACTATAGCATTCAGAGTGACACAACACCACAAGCTTACATTACAGCCATTAATTTAAGGATATATAGCTTGATCAGTTCAGAAACATTAAGCTCCATATGTCACCTTATAGTTGATTAGTACATTACATCATGTTTATCACTATATACAATGTATTTAATATTCTTTCATCTTTAATTTTCTTATTTAAAGAGAATAATTCAAATAATTTTGTTGGATTATTCAGATGACTAAGCGATTTATTTATACAATCGATAGCACTGTGGATTAGTAGAACAAATTGTTAGCTGGAACAAGTCTATTTTAAAATGCTATGTTGGCTTAGTGTTTATTTTCCAATGGCTAATTCATTAGAGTCTTTACCTGATATAGATATTAGTTTAATGGAGATTCATAAAGACTAGAACAATGGCCACTAATAGCTTTGCAAAGGCCAACTAATGGGCTAGCAAAGTTCTGCTAAAGTAAACGAAGACTCATTAGTTAATAAAGGCTTTTTTTTTTTTTTTTTTTTTTTTTTTTGATTAGAAAGTAAGAAATGACCTTTTTTACATATCTAAGTAGATATATATATAGGAAGAACGAATGAGTGTATCATAGTTCTTAGCTCGAGTATGGTCCTTCAACCGACATATTCCGACTATGATTCTCCAACCACCGTTCTCTTACTATAGTCGTCAAATCATTATCACCCAATAATAATTCTTTGAACATGATCATAACCAACTATATTCCTTCGATTGCACTGATGCTCACAGACTTTGTTGCCCACCGCCCCTCATTAAAATCAATAATCCCGCCACTCGTCATCACCTATAAGGCAGATGCACGCTACTGATACTAACTCTTATAACTTCTAATATCAATCCCAATATTTATACTAAACTTTATGATCTCTAATTTCTTCTCCTCAAAGTAAAATGAACAAATATTACAAATGATCTCTTGAAGAAAATTCTAATAACTCTCGATTTAGATTTTAAATACACAATTCATTTGCATCTATTATGTTATATCATCACCCTCCTCAGCCACGAGAAATAATATAATTTGTAACAAATGATAAATATTAATTGAATCATTTCAACTTAGCCAGATTGTAAGTTTTCTTTTCTTTAAATTTATTTTCCACATAAAAGCTCTAGTGCCCTTGCAACCTCTTTTATCTATATCTAATGTATCTTCATATAATATTAGGACGTTAAAATTCTCTTTCCACTGCTGTGAATATTTTGACATACAACAAATTTAATTAGTTTTTTTGAGATTTACAATGTAGAAGTTTAATAAAAGATTATGAACTACAAATAGAACATAGCATTCCACATGTGAATTCATGTAGGGGGCGATCGATATTGCATCTTGGGAGAATCCAATGTGGCAGTCTTCCATCTCCAATGGAATTTGATTAGCAGTCATGTTTGTCAACCATGCTCTATTAGGATTATAATAGAGAACTAATATCCTCTCTAGGAGAAATGCAATTTCATTGCTAGTTGATCTGCTGATGAAGTGCGCCACCCAACAATGCAATACTTCCCATCTAAAAAGTTTTGTAATTAAAGACTTCAAACATCTTAACAATGTATATTCTTAAACAATTATCATATTACATGTGTATATATTTTATGAGTTCAAGAACGTAATGAATTAGGCTTCGTCTGATACAGCTTTCTCACTGTTTTCTAAAACAATTTTTTAATATAAAATTTTCTTTTTTCAAATAGATTTTGCACACAAAAAATGTTCTAAAAAACAATAAGAAAGTTGTCCCAATCAAAGCCGTTCTTTCGGACAAAAATAAAAATAAAAATGCATCAATGTATATACTATAGCTCGACTTCAGACAGAGAGCAGCGCAAATTTCTATCTGGATAGAGGAATTAGTATGCCCTAATTGCTTATTCATTACTGGAAGTGCCTCGTTCCTCATCGTCAGTGCTTTTGTGAGCGTCTATGTTGGGGAAGATGAGCCGCTGGTGCTGCTGCGAGTCTTCTTCGACTGCAATGTTCAGATGTTTGGGCACCTTAGGATTCATGTAAATTATGTACAGTATGAGCTGAATGATTCCCAAGATGAATCCTATTCCATTGGATATCTGTGATAATCATTTACAAAATCAGAATATTAGAAGAAATATGTGATGATAATAAAGTAAATAAATTGGAGTATTGTCAAACTAACCCTCCTTTGTTATGAAATCATTTGCTTTTATTTTATTTTTTACTTTTCATGCCTTTGTTTGGGCTTCCTTGGTACACCTTTTTTAGGCTTTATTTGGAGAGAAATTATTTTGTGTGGGCGCCCAATATCTTCCAGAGACCAATCAGAACGAGCCACGTCAGTACCCCGGCTCGATATAGCTCCGTACCGCGCTCGGTATTACTGACGTGGCTCATTCTGGTTGGTCTCCGAATGTAGAGCTGCGTTCGGCGTACGCACGGAATAATTTCTCTTATTTGGAACAACTTTTTTATTGTTTTTTAAAGTAGGTTTTCCGTTCGGAAATTTCTACTTCAATAAATTCTTATACTAGAAAGTCACGTTAAAAAGTAATAAGAAAGTTGTTCCAAATGAAGTCTTACTAATATTACGGTAGAAAAAGTAACTTTTTAAAGCAATTGCTGATAGCACTTTTTAGTACAAAATTTTTTGAAAGCAGCCAAAAAGAATGATCACATAAAAATTATGATTACGATCTGAAAATTAAAGCAGTAAGAAAATTGTCTTAAATGAAACTTTAATGTCAGTGCTTATTCCAAAAATAAATCATGATAATGAGTTAATGGGAGAGCTTACCCCCAAAAAGAAATCAGAGTCCAGCAGAGCATATAGCGTCCAAATGCCACCATTAAGCATGAGGAAGAAGGAGAGGAAAAACGGCATGTACTCCACACTCTTTGTTCTGACTACCATTTTCTGTAATAACATAATAAAAATGAAGAAAAATTAGGAAATATGTAATATATTTTATGAAAAATTGCTCAAGTCAATTTTGCAAAATCATATCATTAAAATGTTATATTTATAAGTCAATTATATCCCCAAAAACTTACAAAAAAAACTTTGAAAAAAAAATATTTATTGATGTATTGAGCCCAATTTTTATTCACCTTTAGTGTCGTGCTATTTAGCAACTAAAACAGCTCTTTAGTTCTCTTCTTTCCCCAACACGTGAATAATTATTAATTGGGCTCCATATAGTTTTTTGTTTTTATAAGCATTTTGACAATTTGAACCAAAATCTAGAACACTCCGCCCACATTGATTTCTTTGATCATGAAATATTTATCCAATATTTAAGCGAGTTAATGATGTTAGAATTGATTGCTCTTGACTTGTTGGAATTGTCTTGTCGAGCCGCTCGATTCAACCATAATCATGTCTAATTTAGAGATGATTTGGTCATCAATTTAATGTTTGAAATTTACATTTATGCTATAAGTGCATAATTTGGGCTCCTTTAGGCTCATATTGTTCCACTTTTGGTATTGTTGTGTTTGTCTTTATTTAGACGTTGAGCAACTATAAATTTATAGAAATTAGAGTTCATATGATATTGAATTTAATTATAGCAGTTTTTCAATTCAACTTTTTTCCTGTAAATTTATGTTGATCAAGCCAATTTTTTGTAGATATATAAGAAGTATATTTGAAAACTTCAAAATATTTATTTGAGCACTAAACAATCTCCTAATCTTGGAGCTTATAGTTGATACATTATTAAATTCGCCTTGATCGGGCGTGAATTTCGATACAAATATGAATCAGAAACTTTCAAAGTTAAATTCATGACTATTCAAACTCCGATTTCAATAAGTTTATAGTCAAATTGAAAATCTCAAGGAGATGAATCCAATGACAACAAATTCAATCCAATTTGAGCCCAAATGAGCCCAAATCAAAGGATCAAAATATTCTTGGAAGCTTCAAAACATCAAATGGATGACCAAATGATATCCTAATATAACATGCTTATAATCGAATCGGCGGCTCGACGAGACGAATACAACGAGCACGAGATCGTTGAATTCCGACATCATTAAGACATAAATGTTTAAAGAATGCTCCATGATTGAGGGAATTGATATCAGCCGTCTAATAGAACCCTCTAATTTTACACTGATTTTTCTCCATATTTATTAAGCATGTTACTCCCAAAAAATTATAAATATATCCTCATTCTTCACATTAGGGGAGGAGAGAGAGAGAGAAGAGCTCTGAGGCTTAAAGAATCCTAGAGCTACACCTCGACACCACTACTGATGAATCCACGCCACCAGACCACCGCTGATGAACCTCTGCTCAACCATCGTCGTTGGACCTCCATCTGACTGTCACTGTCGAGCCTTCCTCTTACCATTGTGGCCCGCCAATGACTGCCACTCCAACTGCCGTCCCTTTCAACCACCGTCACTCATCGACTATGATACATTCGACCACCGTCGCCTCATTATCTTCCTTCCGATCACTATTATCCGACTACGATTCTTTCGACCACGATCGTTTGTCGTGTAATAACCTAGTTAAAAGAAAATTTATGAGTTATTATAAGTCCAAATCATAAACCATTTTTGTCATAATATAGATATTGTAGTGATTTAATTGTACTAATTTTTTTATAATTTGTGGGCATTAGTGTAAATCTTTAAGAAATTGATACCTCACAGTACAAGTGGGGGTCTTGGAACCTTCAGGTGTCTGTTTTGAAAAACCGATTTCACTAAAAAAAATTTAAATAAAATGTGTTATTTTATGATTTTTTTAATAATTTTTTAAGCCTCAAAACAAATTTTATAAATTTTATACTTAAAACAAAATAAATTATATTTATATTATATTATTATTTTATTATTAAATATCTAATTCCAATATTAGATTTCATTAAAACCCTTTTAAGATTTTTATTTTCTTCATTTTTCAAGCCAGAGACTTGTAAGGAGAAATTAGAGAGAAATTTGAGGGGGAAAATGAAGTTAAGATTTGAAGGCTATAAATCAATTTTTCTCAGTTAGTCATGTTCAGAAATTTACTCATCTCATTATAAAGACTCATTATCTTATTTATTATTTCAATCATTTGATATTTTTGGAATTTTTTCAATCAAATATATATTTTCATTACCAAAAAATAAGAATAATTTTGTAATGATAAAACTTTCACCACAAAATTGTTTATATTTTATAGATATTTAGATTATGACAATTTTGAGTATTTATTTGAGATTTTTTGTCGGATGATTTTTAAAAAGTAACAATTTTTACCTATTCAAAATTTTATTTTGACATCTAAAAATAGTGCTTTAGTTCAATTAAAGTTTCATAATGTTATTATATACAACCTTAATTTGATTAATTTATGAAAATATGAATTTCTGGTTTATGAAATTTTATGTTGCCTACCATTAGGATATTTTTGTACTCTTTGAATTAAATTCAATTTTGATTTATTTACTATAATACATTAGAAATAAATGTGAGTATGTGATTGAGGAATAGCCACTCATTATTTCTATTATATTATTATAATAATAATATGCGCAGGAAAAAATAAGTAAGGATTCATTATTCACTGGCTAGAGACTGTTTGATCTGCACAGGATAGTGGGTTGACTAATTGTCTATTAAATATTGTGGTTTAGAATTATCCACTATTGAATATCATGTATATTTATTAGTAGTAATAAAGAGATGATTACTATGTCGACGGGTAAAGAGTGACGACTCTGTTTATTGATCTAACGGTTTACTCTTTTGATACGATACTGAAAAAACATCGATTAAGTCATGATTTCTTACTTGTTTATTATGACTATTGAAATACATATTATTGATTCATTATTCCAACTACTATATCATTTTACTGCTTTAATGTAATTTTTTACCAATTTACAAATCATTGTATGGATTTACTATTATTACATTATTTTTGTATTACTACCACCGATTTTACTAACGACTCTATACTAATACTACTATTAATATGAATATTGATATTGTTCGATACTACTATTAAATCAATGTATTGATCACTTATAGTAATTTATTGTACTGATTAAGATACTAATATACAACAACTAGACAACATACGTACATCATTATAGAGTTTTATTGTATTTATATGATTTTGGTAGTCTTTATTGATGCTTTGATTTTATTATTTTATATGATTTCCTTAACTATTGATAGTACTGATATAATGATTGTTTTATCAATTTGAAACCCATACTAGTTTACTTATTTCTGATCTACCGTATTGCTTTCGTGTCATAATGTTTTATTGTTTGCATATTCCACTACTACTGCATGTGTATTTTATTATTTCTACCTCTATTCATGATCATATGAATGTTACTACTATGAATTGATTGACAACGTGCATATTCTTTTTTTAATTGTTTTGATTCAGTTGTAGGATTTGTTGACTTATTGGGCTTTTGAACTTATTATATGTGATTAAATAATTTCAAGTAAATACAAGGGAGCATGAGTGAGAGATTGACCAGGGTTCTTCAGGTTCAGATTATTATTATTTTAGTTATATGTATATTAATTTTTTACGGATAGTTTTATTTTTAATAGTATTTATATTGATAAAAAAATTTGGTAATTTTGGTTATTATTTATTAAAAAAATAAAAGAATAATTTTTTCCAAATTAGATTATGTCACTACAGGAAATTCTGCTATTACCGGCGGCCTAGACCGGGGTTTGTGTAGTCGCCGGTAATAACGGCGGTATAGCACTTGGCATCACACGTCTACTGTGATATTACAATCCTTCCAACCATTTTCGTCTGACTACAATCATTCTGACAACTATAGCCTGCCGACTACAGTCTCTTCGATCATCATCGCACAACTATAATTCTTCTTACCACTATCACCTGATTACAATCCTTCTGACCTCCTTCACTCACCAACTATATGTTCTTCCGATCATTATTGTCCAACTACGATCCTTTTGACATCTATCATTTACCAATTATAGTACATCTGACATCTATCATCCAAATATAGTCCTACTGATTCGATGAATAAGCTAATGCTCTCTTGAAGATAGCTCTCATTTTATTGGATTCTTAAAACCATACAAAGTGCTCTATATGATGTATATGTATTGTACTGAGCCAACGCCTTCCCCTGAGAAAGGACATCATTTGTAATCAACTATAAATACTAGTAAATTTATTCAAATTGGACCACACCCCTGTGGTTTTCCCTCTATTTAGGAGGTTTTACGTAAAAATTCTAGTATCTTTTATGCATGTTGCACACTTATTTCTTATTTGTCAATATGTTGAATTTTCATACAAAGATAGGATACTAAACTCTATATCTCTCTACCATCGTGAATGTTCTAGAATGCAACAATAGTCAAATTCGATGGATTGTATGCGTAGGTTGGAAGTACTCGAATGCTTAATAAGAAATATATGATCAAGCAAATTAATATGAGTTGTTCAACATATTTTTTTGAATAATAGCCTAAATTATCAAAATGTAGCTATCAAAAAATATAAATAGGAGCGCATTATTTATGTGAGAGAGATTCGAGAGCTGAGGGAGCTAAAAAATATTAATGCATAATATCCTAGTAATCACCACCACCAACCATCATTATCAACCACCATTGTCAAATTTTTATCATCTAATTATTGTCACCTGACTTTTAACATTCAACCTTATTATTATATTTCAATTGTCTGATTATGAATACCCAATTATGTAATTCCTACAATGAAAATATGATAATTATTCTCAATTGTATAATTTATGTTGTTTTAAATTATTAACAAGAGTAGATTCTTCTATCTATAATTATATAGTTGACGATTGAAACTAAGTCAAGCCATATGATTTTCCCCGTTTTTGAATTATTCATATAAAAAATTACACTAACTCTTCAATTTTTATATATGAATATTGGACCTTTATACAAAAAGTAAAGTATTAAACACTCTACCACAAAGTTTTTAGTACATAACAGTTTAGCATTATATGTGAAATATATTCCCAACACACTACAAATATATATTTTTTGAAAACCAAACAATCAATCTGTCGCGATCCAGCCCGCCGGAGACTCAAATTAATGAGACTAGAACATACGGTCAGACGGTTAGAACAGTTCATTCAATAATATAAATACTTAACAAACTAACATTCAGCATATAACTAAAGAGCTAAGAAAATAATTTATCAATTTAAACATATACATAAACTAGTTCATATGCTACAACATATAATGATTATAATAAAAAATTTAATTTGCTAAAAACAATTGTAATTACCCAAATTGATTATTTTTTGGTATGTAGATCATTCCAAATCATCAATCTTTGAAATAACCTTCCTTAATACAACAACAACAAACAACAACAACATCAAGCCTTTATCCCACTACGTGGGGTCGGCTACATGAATCATTTTTCTCCATTGTGTCCTATTAAAAGTCAAATTCTCGTTTAAATCTAATAAAGAAAAGTCATTCCTAATATTTTCTAACCAAGTCTTTTTAGGTCTACCCCTACCTTTCTTAACATAAGTCAAATCTAATACATCTACTCTCCTAACCGGATCATTGGAAGGCCGCCGTTTTAGGTGACCAAACCATCTAAGGCGACTCTCTCTAATCTTATCTTCCACTGGAGCTACTCCAACCTTTTCACGTATATGCTCATTTCGTATCCTATCTCTAAGGGTAAAGCCACTCATCCACCTGAGCATCCTCATCTCTGCCACACTTAACTTAGTATTATGCTTCTCTTTTAATGGCCAACATTCGGCACCATAAAGCATTGCAGGCCTCACTACCATCTTATAGAATTTTCCCTTAAGTTTGTGGGGTACATTTCTATCACATAAAAAGCCCGATGCATTCCTCCACTTCAACCATCCAACTTGAATTCTGCTGATAATATCCCCATCTATTTCACCATCATTCTGAACAATAGATCCAAGATATCTAAAACGTGTACTCTTATTAATGACTTGATCGCCCAAAGTCACAATCCCCTCACTAGGTCTATTACTACTAAAATTACACTCCATATATTCCGTTTTAGATCTACTCAAGCGAAAACCTTTAGACTCTAAGGTTGACCTCCATAATTCAAGTTTACCTTCAACTCCCTCTCTAGTCGTATCAACAAGAAGAATATCATCAGCAAAAAGCATACACCAACAAAGCCCTACATGGGGTCCTGGTTGGGTACCCAATGGGTACCCATGCATTACTCAGACGGGCTTCGCCCACCCATGCCCACCCATAGTGACTTTCGGGATGCCATACCCACCTATACCCACCCTGTCACGACCCGACCCGAGACGAGACGGATCCCGCCCGCGCCGGATCGCGACGAGAATAGCTAACCAGGATCTAGCTTTGGAATTTGGTTCGGAACTAAATCTTCCAAATATTTTAATTCAACAGACAACAAACACAGAGCTACTAAAAACATCAAATGCAGCGGAACTAAACATCTATCTGATTTCATTTCCTCAAAATAATCATCTACAGAACAGTACATGGCTTTCAACAGAAAGAAATACAGAACAGAAAAGCCATGACTGTACAAAAATCAAAAGTACAAAAGTACCCATACTGATCAGACTCTGAAATCTAGTCCTGGACTTCCTTCCCTTTCCCAGAACCTGAAAACCATCAGAAAGCAAGGGTGAGCTCAACAGCTCAGTAAAGCAACAAACCTCCAATCAAAATCCTCAGAATCGCAAAAACAACACATCAGACAAATCCGTACAGAAATCAAAACAGATTCGGACAGATATCACATCAAACAGAACTGTACAGAAATGGAAGTCGTATCAAATCAGAAACAGAACATATCAGACATATCAGATAACAGAATCAGAATCGTACAGATCATATCAGAATATCACATATCAGATATTATATAATTCATAGCTAAATTCCCTGACACTGACTGAATCTCATAGGATCCAGGCCCCTTATGCCTCCCTTTTGTGCTCACGGCACCAGAATCAGATCAGATGTGCTTATAGCACCAGAATACATATATAGTGCTTATAGCACCTAAATAGATTTCCTCGGATCCGGAACAGAACAGATATCAGATTTCATATTGAGCTCATTTCAGAATTCCCAGACACTAACTGAATCTCATAGGATCCAGGCCCCTTATAACTCCCTTTTTATAGCATATACAGATAGCATATCAATTCAGAGAAAATCCGGACAAATCAGAAGTTACCCAAAAAATCGGGCAGCACAACGGCAGTATACAGAATTTACACAATTTTCCTGAAAATCAAAATTTACCAAATTCGCACAGAATATAGATATCAACATTTCAGAACATTTATTCTACTACACAGATAAATTCCAATTTCACAGAAAAATCCGGTCGACTAAAAACACAGTCGAATCAAAAACACCCGGACAAAAATCTTCAAAATATAGTCAAAACGTGCACACCCGGCACGACAACGATATACAGAAACTTACGCGGTAAAAACTGAACCGGTAAAAAGATACGGACGAAAATCACGAATAAAAATCAATTCCGGACAGATAATACCGCCAAACTCGACGGTTCTGAAAATTGAGAAAGTCAGAATGTGCCTTACCTCGTGCACAGCAATTTCCTCAACAGTCACTTCGAACGAAAACGGCTCCGCGTCTTCCCGAAATCAACTTTTCCAAAATCTTCTTTTTCTGTCTCCTCAGAACAGTAAATCAGATATTTATTTTTTTGATTTTCTCTCTCTTCAAAACGACTGAAATCAGCTTTATAATACACAGATCGGCCCGGCCGATCGCAACATCGTCCCGGGACAATCCGACCAAATGGATCGGCCTGGTCTCCACTCAGGGCTGTTGTCTGGATGATATTTTCTACAGTGCCAATCGGCCTGGCCGATGTCTCCAATCGGCTTGGACGATGCCTGCAGAACAGCACCTGGAGCAAAACTGGGCAAATTCTGGAGCTGAACTTCCACTGATCGTCCCAGGACGATCCCAGATCGTCCTGGACGATTCTGGAGCAGATCGTGGTATTACAATCTCCCCAACTCAGAAAAATGTCATCCTCGACATTATCCAATCCAAACTCAGTCAAAACAAGTACGGGTACGACCGTCTCATATCAGACTCCTTCTCCCAAGTTGCTTCTCGTGCAGTCCGGTGCTTCCACTGGACTTTAACCATCGGAATCTCTTTATTTCTTAACTTCCGGACGTCGTACGCCAAAATTAACTCCGGCTCTTCCTTGTACGCCAGATTCTCCTGAATCTCAATCTCATCGGCAGATATCTTCTTCCCAGAGTCGGATACACATTTCCTCAAAATGGATACGTGAAACACATTATGCACGTCAGGCATAGAATCAGAAAGCAATAGGCGATAAGCAGATTTTCCAATTCTTTCCAAAATCTCAAACGGTCCAACATACCTTGGACTCAGTTTACTCACCTGACCAAATCTGCTCACATCCTTCATCGGGCTGACTTTGACATACACAAAGTCACCAACCTGAAACTCAACAAACCTGTGCTTCTGATTGTAATACTTTTGCTGTCGATCTTGAGCAGCTTTCAATCTCTCTCTTATCAAACTGATCTTCTGAGCAGTTTCATCAGCAAAAGTGGCCCCCAAAGCCTGTCTATCTCCAACCTCCGTCAGAGTCAAAGGAGTACGGCACTTCCTGCCATACAGAGCCTCGTACGGTGCCATACCGATACTGGACTGAAAACTATTATTATAGGCAAACTCAATCAGCGGAATATGATCTTCCCAGCTTCCGCTAAAGTCTAGAACACAAAGCCTCAACAGGTCTTCCAATACCTGAATAGTCCTCTCAGACTGTCCATCGGTTTGAGGATGAAAGGCTGTACTGAAATGCAGTTTCGTACCCAAGCCTTGCTGAATGCCCTTCCAAAGTCTGGAAGTAAAACGTCCATCTCGATCAGATACGATCACACGAGGCACACCGTGCAATCTGACTATCTCCTTCACATAAATCTGTGCCAAGCGTTCAACTGAATCCGTCTGTCTGATCGGAAGAAAATGGGATGACTTCGTCAATCGATCTACAACTACCCAAATGGCATCATATCCTTGTCGTGATCGAGGAAAACCCATCACAAAATCCATTGTTACCTCCTCCCACTTCCACTCAGGGATAGGCAACGACTGCAACAGTCCACCTGGTCGCTGATGCTCTGCCTTCACCAACTGACAGGCTTCGCATCTCGACACATACTCTGCCACATCCTTCTTCATCCCAGACCACCAGAACAAAAGCTTCATATCAGCGTACATCTTACCACTGCCTGGATGAACAGTGTAGCCTGAATGATGAGATTCGTACAGAATCTCCTTCCTCAAATCTCCAAACACAGGTACCCATAACCTGTTCTTACAGAAAATAGCACCAGAATCAGAAATTCGAAGTTCAGGAGTCTTACCAGATCCAATCTGTGCAATCAACTTCGAATAATCAGAATCTGACTTCTGGGCTTCTTGAATCCGTGCTTCCAAAGAAGACTGAATACTCATCTGAGCCAACTTCAAATCACTGGAGGAAATCACCTCCAACTGCAATCGCTCCAAATCACGTATCAGAAACTCATCACAAGTAAGCTGCAAACCTGACAATCCAGTAGATTTCCTGCTCAGAGCGTCCGCTACCACATTCGCCTTCCCAGGCTGATACTGAATAGTCAAATCATAGTCCTTGATCAACTCGAGCCACCTTCTTTGCCTCAAATTCAAATCCTTCTGAGTAAAAATATACTTCAGGCTCTTATGATCAGTAAAGATCTCACATCTGACGCCATACAGGTAATGACACCAAATCTTCAAAGCAAAAACAACTGCAGCTAACTCCAGATCATGCGTCGGGTAATTCTTCTCATGTGGTTTTAACTGTCTCGAAGCATAAGCAATTACCTGACCATGCTGCATCAGGACACATCCCAGTCCTTTCAGTGAAGCATCACTGAACACCTGAAAACCCTCCGTACCTGACGGAAGTGCCAACACTGGAGCTGAAGTCAGACAATCCTTCAATCTCTGAAAACTAGCTTCATACTCCGGTGTCCAAACAAAAGGAACTGACTTCTGAGTCAGTCTCGTCAGAGGAGTCGAAATCTGTGAAAAGCCCTTCACAAATTTCCTGTAATACCCGGCCATGCCCAAGAAACTACGTACCTCAAATACCGTAATCGGTCTTGACCAATCAGCAACTGCCTGAATCTTCTGGGGATCTACAGAAATGCCTTCTCCGCTAATCACATGCCCCAGAAAAGAAATGCTCTTCAGCCAGAATTCACACTTGGAGAACTTGGCATACAGCTGATGCCTCCTCAAAGTCTCCAACACAATCCTCAAATGTCTGGCATGTTCATCCTCAGATGCAGAATATACCAGAATATCGTCGATGAAGACGATCACAAACTGATCCAAATATTCCCTGAACACTCGGTTCATCAAATCCATGAAAATCGCAGGCGCATTGGTTACCCCAAAAGGCATAACCAAAAACTCGTAGTGCCCGTACCGAGTACTGAAAGCAGTCTTCACCACATCAGCTTCCTTCACCTTCACCTGATAATATCCGGATCGCAAGTCAATCTTCGAAAATACTGAAGATCCAGAAAGCTGATCGAACAAGTCATCAATCCGAGGCAAAGGATACTTGTTCTTGATCGTAACCTTGTTCAAATCTCTGTAATCAATACACATACGGAGTGTACCGTCCTTCTTCTTCACAAATAAAATAGGTGCTCCCCAAGGTGAAACACTAGGACATACAAAACCTCTGTCAACCAACTTTTGAAGCTGAACTTTCAACTCAGAAAGTTCTTTCGGTGCCATCCTGTACGGAGCTTTTGATATCGGAGCGGTACCCGGAAAAACATCGATAGAAAACTCCACATCTCTATCCGGAGGTAAACTAACCAACTCCTCAGGAAAAACATCAACAAACTCCCGTACCACAGGGATCTCAGAAATAAAACCAACCTCCAGGTTCAGATCCCGCACCGAAGCTAAAAAGACTGGACATCCCTTCTTCCACATCCTGCTCACTTCCAACACAGAAACCAGACTGGAGAGAACACCTCGTAATCCCTGAAATACAACTCTCTCTCCAGCCACAAGCAAACTCACTTGCTTCTTCAAACAGTCTATCTGGGCTTCATACTGACTCAGCCAATCCATGCCCAGAATTACATCATACGATGAAATCGGCAACCGAATCAAACTTGATTTCCACTTCTTGCCAGAAATCTCAATCTCACACAAACAAAACTGTCGAGCAATCAAAGGATTCCCAGCCGGTAAAATCACAGACAAAGAAACCGGTAAAACCATCGAATCCAAATGTAAAATCTCAAAACAGTGCTCGGACAGAAAAGAATGACTCGCTCCAGAGTCAAACAAAACACGACAGGGCTGATCAGAAATGTAAATCGTACCTGTCACAACATCGGGAGCATCTCGAGCCTCCTGCTGACTCAAACTGTAAACTCGGGGCTGAACTGGAACAGGAGCTGAAGCAACAGAACTACTCTGCTCCCTCTGAACAGTAGGTGGTCTCCGTGGTCCAGAACTAGGTCCACCACCTCTACCAGCAATTCCCTCAGGGCGTGGAGGAACAGTCCTCGTGCTGCTGAACCAACAGGTCTGACGAAGCTCTCAGATCGCTGATCAAATCCCATCTGTGGACACTCCGCAATCCGATGTCCTGACTGACCACATCGAAAGCACAGACCAGCCATCCTGTAGCACTGGCCAAAGTGTCGTCGTCCACAAGTCTGGCACACAGGTGCCGTACTAACAAATCCAGAACTAGTCGTACTGGTAACAGTACCAGACAATCCTTCGCTCCTTCTGGAATCTCCGGATCCAGAACCAGCTACGAATCTCCTCTTCCCAGAGGAACCACTGCCAGAAACCTCTCCTCCAAATCTCTTCCTACTCGCAGTCCACCGCTGCTGAGTAGCCAACAGGTCATTCTCTATCAGACGAGCTCGCTCCACAAGCTCAGAGAAATCGGTGATCCGGAACGGTATCAGAGGCTGCCTCAAGGTATCTTGCAATCCCCTCAGAAATCTGTAACACCTCTCAGCAGAAGTGCTAACCAGCTGTGGAGCGTACCTGGCTAATGCAGTAAACTCAGCCTCATACTGCATCACCGTCTTGCTCCCCTGAACAAGTCTCAGAAAGTTCTCCTGCATCTGCTGTTGTGTAGAAGGAGGAACAAACCAATCTCTGAATACCTCAGTGAACTCTTCCCAAGTAATCAAAGAGTTCAGTCTGCCCTGAAATCTGGCTGCCTGCTGGCCGTCCCACCAGTGCTCAGCCTCTCCGTCCAACAGAAAAACTGCCAACGGTACCTTCCTGTCTGACGGATACTGCATCCCGTCAAAGGTCTTCTCCACTCTCCTCAGCCATTCCTCAGCAACTCTGGGCTCAACAGCGCCCTCAAACCTTGGAGGTTTCAACCTCAAAAACAACTGCAAATGTCTGTCCAAGTCATCAGGTCTGACAGTAGAAGCTCTACTCTGAGTCTCGCTCATCATCTGAGCAACCAGCAAAGCAAACTGAGAAAGCGTATCAGCACCGACCACTGGGGCTGTACTCCCCACTGGTGCTGCCTGATCGGCACTCTGCCCATCTGTCATGTCTGGGTCTGGCTGATCCATACAGAAAATCCAGAAAAATCCGGAAAATTATCACAAAAACAACACAATAAAAAGCCAAACAAATCAAAACTACCTCCCAGACAGACTTACTGATCACTTCCTATAGCTCTGTTTCACAAAATTCCCAAATTCCAAAACCATTGCTCTGATACCAAAAAAACTTGTCACGACCCGACCCGAGACGAGACGGATCCCGCCCGCGCCGGATCGCGACGAGAATAGCTAACCAGGATCTAGCTTTGGAATTTGGTTCGGAACTAAATCTTCCAAATGTTTTAATTCAACAGACAACAAACACAGAGCTACTAAAAACATCAAATGCAGCGGAACTAAACATCTATCTGATTTCATTTCCTCAAAATAATCATCTACAGAACAGTACATGGCTTTCAACAGAAAGAAATACAGAACAGAAAAGTCATGACTGTACAAAAATCAAAAGTACAAAAGTACCCATACTGATCAGACTCTGAAATCTAGTCCTGGACTTCCTTCCCTTTCCCAGAACCTGAAAACCATCAGAAAGCAAGGGTGAGCTCAATAGCTCAGTAAAGCAACAAACCTCCAATCAAAATCCTCAGAATCGTAAAAATAACACATCAGACAAATCCGTACAGAAATCAAAACAGATTCGGACAGATATCACATCAAACAGAACTGTACATAAACGGAAGTCGTATCAAATCAGAAACAGAACAGATCAGACATATCAGATAACAGAATCAGAATCGTACAGATCATATCAGAATATCACATATCAGATATTATGTAATTCATAGCTAAATTCCCTGACACTGACTGAATCTCATAGGATCTAGGCCCCTTATGCCTCCCTTTTGTGCTCACGGCACCAGAATCAGATCAGATGTGCAAATAGCACCAGAATACATATATAGTGCTTATAGCACCTAAACAGATTTTCTCGGATCCGGAACAGAACAGATATCAGATTTCATATTGAGCTCATTTCAAAATTCCCAGACACTAACTGAATCTCATAGGATCCAGGCCCCTTATAACTCCCTTTTTATAGCATATACAGATAGCATATCAATTCAGAGAAAATCCGGACAAATCAGAAGTTACCCAAAAAATCGGGCAGCACAACGGCAGTATACAGAATTTACACAATTTTCCTGAAAATCAAAATTTACCTAATTCGCACAGAATATAGATATCAACATTTCAGAACATTTATTCTACTGCACAGATAAATTCCAATTTCACAGAAAAATCCGGTCGACTAAAAACACAATCGAATCAAAAACACCCGGACAAAAATCTTCAAAATATAGTCAAAACGTGCACACCCGGCACGGCAACGATATACAAAAACTTACGCGGTAAAAACTGAACCGGTAAAAAGATACGGACGAAAATCACGAATAAAAATCAATTCCGGACAGATAATACCGCCAAACTCGACGGTTCTGAAAATTGAGAAAGTCGGAATGTGCATTACCTCGTGCACAGCAATTTCCTCAACAGTCACTTCGAACGAAAACGGCTCCGCGTCTTCCCGAAATCAACTTTTCCAAAATCTTCTTTTTCTCTCTCCTCAGAACAGTAAATCAGATATTTATTTTTTTGATTTTCTCTCTCTTCAAAACGACTGAAATCAGCTTTATAATACACAGATCGGCCCGGCCGATCGCAACATCGTCCCGGGACGATCCGACCAAATGGATCGGCCTGGTCTCCACTCAGGGCTGTTGTCTGGACGATATTTTCTACAGTGCCAATCGGCCTGGCCGATGTCTCCAATCGGCCTGGACGATGCCTGCAGAACAGCACCTGGAGCAAAACTGGGCAAATTCTGGAGTTGAACTTCCACTGATCGTCCCAGGACGATCCCAGATCGTCCTGGACGATTCTGGAGCAGATCGTGGTATTACACACCCACTTTCCAAACTTTTTGAATGCAGTCTGTCACGGATTGATGGCCTTGAGGCTTGTTGCCCTTTGCTTTGATTGTAAACTTTCAAGACGCATATCAGAATTTACTATAGTCACAACGTGGTTAAGTGCTGCACATTACGTAGTGAGGATTGCAGTAATATAAGATATATAGTGATTAGCAATGTAAACCGATTTATCCCCCGATATTGAGTACCCACCCATACCCACCCACAAGGTCATGGGCGTACCCATACTCACCCATACCCATTGGGTATGGGTGGGTGAGGGTATGGGTACCCAATACAGGGCTCTGTACACCAAGGTACATCCTCTTACAAATGTCTAGTGAGAACATCCATGACTAAAGCAAAAAGATATGGGCTTAAGGCTGATCCTTGATGTAACCCAACCAAAATAGGAAAATACTTGGTTAATCCACCTTGTGTTTGAACACAAGTAATAGCTCCTGCATACATATCTTTAATGATTTGAATATAAGCATTATTGACTCCTTTCTTTTCAAGAACTCTCCATAGCACTTCTCTTGGAACTTTATCATATGCTTTTTCTAAATCAATAAATATTATATGTAGATCCTCCTTATTTTCTCTATATTTCTCCATCAAACCTCTTAAAAAATGTATGGCTTCCATAGTCGACCTACCCGGCATGAATCCAAAATGATTTTGAGAAACATTAGTATCACGCCGCAACCTATGCTCCATAACTCGCTCCCAAAGTTTTAAAGTATGACACATTAACTTAATACCTCTATAATTCTTACAATCTTGTGCATCACCTTTATTCTTAAAAATAAGAATTAACACGCTCATTCTCCACTCATCTGGCATCTTTTTAGTCTTCAAAATAGTATTAAAAAATTTAGTAAGTTAAACAAATATTTTAGCGGCAAACTATAAAAAAATTGTTCAAATCATAATAATTAAGCTCTAACATTTCTAAACTAAATATAATTACAAGTTAATTAATTAAAAGTTATATAAACAGAAGAAAATTAAAAGAAAGAAAGGAGGTTAATTTACCATAACAACCAATGGAGAGCCATACATGAGCATACTGAGACCGGAACATATGACTCCAATCACCACAAGCCTCATATCCCCCTTCACAGCCAAGCGTGTGAGACCAATCACCACCCCAATACAGCCAATGTCTAATACAGCCACCAAAATACCAGCCTTTACCTGCCATTCATTTGAAGCTTAGATGAATGAACACACACACTCTCTCTCTCTCTAATTATTTGAGGCATTAGCTGTCATGTTGATATTATGAAGCTTTAATTGTTGACAAAGTTTGTGTGGGCTCCATGCTTCATAAATGATTCAACAATTTTCATTATGTATTATCATTCAAAAGAATTAAATTATTAAATCATATAATTAAATTAATATGTGCGTATAAGTTTAATTATTAAAAATATATATTATGAATGCCTCAAGAATTTAATTATATTGTCAAATGATTTAGTTAAATTAATGACATGTTAATATATATATATATATATATATATATATATATATATATATATATATATATATATATATATATATAGGTTTCGTTTGAGACAGCTTTATATAATTGTTTTTTTCTTGGTTTTAGGAATTTTAATATTAAAAAGTAGCTTTATAAAATAATAAGAAAGTAATTCCAAATGAAGACTTAGGGTTTGTTTGGGACAGCTTTCTTACTGCTTCTTAAAGCAGCTTTTTAGTACAAAAGTTAAATTTTTTGTACTAGAAAGCTGCTTTAAGAAGCAGTAATAAAGCCGTCCCAAACGAAGCCTTATGTTTGGTTTGTGATAGCTTTCCTACTACTTCTTAAAGCAGCTTCTAGTAAAAAATTAAATTTTTTACATTAAAAAGATGTTTTAGAAAGCAGAAAGAAAGTATCTCAAATGAAGGCTTCGTTTGGGACGGCTTTTTCATTGCTTTTCAAAACGGAGTTTTAATACAAAAATAAAAAATTTGTACTAAAACTCCGTTTTAGAAAGCAATAAAAAAGTCGTCCCAAACGAAGCCGAAGTCTTAGGTTTTGTTTAAGATAGTTTTTTGTTGCTTTTTAAAACAACTTTCTAGTGCAAAAAAAAATTTGAATAAGAAAATTTTATACTAGAAAATCATTTTAGGAAGCAGTATGAAAGTTGTCCCAAACGAAGCCTTATTCTAATGAGAAACTTAAAACAACTTTCTAGTTTTCCTTCAAATTCTTAAAATTTAGAATTCATCAATATATCTAAAAAAATATTAATGATATTTTTGAAATAATTAATTTATGCTTGAGAAAAAAATTTGGCTATATACATACCTTGAGAGGAGGAGGAGCAAAATAAGTGTAGAGAGAGATGTAGAGGGCCTCAAGCACGACGCCGACGCCATTGACGGTGGTGACGAGGAGGCCGTTTGGCTTGAGGATGCCGTAGTAAGCCCAAAGTGAAGCGCTAAGGAACGCCGTGACGTAAGGAAGTGGATCGAATTCCTCTGTTGAGCCGTTCTTAACAATCCTCCAAAACGTCGGGCTGATTAATGCGTTTTGACATGTATGCTCAATAGAAATAGAGGTTTCAAAGAATTTGAGGTGCGAAAATGGCTGTAGATAGTACTCTTACATGGGAGAGCCGAAAACCAGAACAGATATGACATTGCCTGCTCATGAAGAAGAAGAAGAAGAAGAAGAAGAAGAAAGAGTTATAGAAGAAAGTGGTGGATTGATTGCTGTGTAGAGATAGCTAGCTCACCTATGAGTCCTATGAAGAAGAGTGAATCCTCCATTGATTATCTTCGATCTTTAGAGAAGAGAAAGGCTGATATCAGATGGGAAAAGAAAAGGAGACAGAATGGACTTCGTGTCCTACTGTCAGATCATATTTAGGCCTTTGGTGGGGGATTTATGTAGCAATATTTTCTTACGATACAGTAGCTTTTTTTTTTTTTTTCTCTTCAAGTAAAAAAGAACTAAACATTTAAATATCAAAGCGTTTTTTAGTGTAATTGTTGGAATTTTATTTAAAAAATTTCACACTTAAGTGTGCTCATTTTTGAGAAATTCTGAGATGGGTGATCTTTTATGAAGTTATTCCACAAGACAAAATCATGACCCTTCGGTCAAACTAGATAATATCTTGATAATTAAGAGTTTGGGATGTTACAATTAATACTAAAGCAATACACCAGCTGAAAGATGAGAACTAAGTATCATAGAAGACAAAGTGCTACGTCATGGGAGCCACCTCTTGAATCTTGTATAGGACAAAGTTCTACATGCATGGCGGGAGTCACCACTTAAACTTGTTGGGGTCACCTCTAAAATCCTATATCTATCTATTGGATGATTAGGGGATAATGATAATGATGAGGATGTATGTTACTTAAGTATGGAAGATTGTGAAACTTCTTAAGTAAAAAAAGTTAAACTCTTAATTAAACATGCATCGAGACGCCTTTTAATTGATTTAATGGTTGAAATTTTATTTAAGAAGCTTTGCAATTAAGCATGCTCATCTCAGAGAAATCTTGAGATGTGTTACCTCCTGAGAAGGTACCTCAACATGACAAAATCGTGATGCTCTTAGATCAAAGCAAACAATATATTGATAGTTAAAATTTTGAGTTATTACAATTTGAGGCAATTAATTAAGACAAAACTCACTCACATACACATCGCATACGTAAGCTTCGAATCAAAAGCCTCTTAATTAGTAGCCCAAACTCTTAACCAAAAAGCTAAGATGAGCTACATATATAATTGCTTACGTAGTATTTGGTTGTTGGATGAACGGGGAGTCAATTTGCATCCATATTTGACATCTATTACTATTCTACTAATAGAACATTGTAACGTTTTAAACATAGGTAATTTGGTCTTTTATTCTTGCGTCAAATTGGATAAATATATCTTTTATATAATTATTTGAAAAAATTATACTCTAGAACATTATGAGAGCTACAATGGGAGCCCTGAGATCATGGGTCGATCCCCAAATATTCTTCCATCTCTCTCGTTAGTAAGCTCTGGCTCTCTAACCCCCCCGGGAGATCTAGAACTTCATTATTTAATTTCCGCCTTATCTCTCGCTTTCTCTTTCCACGTTTCATAAAGATGTGAAAATAACTTCATGACAAAAACATTTATTGGCCTATTGAAACTTTCGCTTTACCTAAGTATGACATGAGAGAAAAAGTAGTGTTGCTGCTTTAATTAATTTAATTATTCGACATTAGAAAATAATTTGTAATTATCATTTAAATGATAGAGATATACTAAAAGATCGATCTTATTTATGTAGTTCTAGAAAAAAAAACTAATTTATTGTATATATTTTATTTTATTATTGATTTAGTAGAGAGAGAGAGGGGTTTGAATCTTGGTCTCAGAGGAAGGATCCGAATAGTCAATTAAATGATTCTTTTGAATTAGGTTCGAACATATTTGAATCAATTTTAAAACCACCTATAGCTTCAATGAGCAATCTCTGAATATATGAAGTTATCCCTCATGCAATATTAAAGATGTTTTAACTCAAAAATATTTTGAAGCATATTTGTCACCAGTCGCCACCACTTGCTGCCACCACTAACTCTTGGCTTTAGCACCATGCTTAGCCAGACATAAATATCTCGAGAACAAGGAAATAGAGATTAGAAGAGTAAATCTCAAGGAGGATTCAGGAAGCCAGTGGACTTTTGGAGTGAGAAGTTCTTATCGAACAAGGCCAAGGAGTATCTCAAGGGCTATCTTTAGGGCAACTCCAAAGCCAACGAAAGTGTCAAGCTAGATAGCTATGAAGTGCAGTGCATTAGCTTGCCCACAACATATAGTGTTATGATTGGCTTTATTGAAATGTTCGAGATTTTTGAGGTTACAAACCAGTTGTTAAGGAAAATATTGAGCAAAATAGTTTGCTTGGTCAGAGTAATAAATTCATAGTTGTCTAAAAAATTTAGTAATCAGTAGGAGTGTCAAAATCGTGTTGCGGGTCGGGTTTGGGTTGAATCTGGAACTGACATGACACTATTTGATACTACTTGAACCTGCCAGGTTTTCGGGTTAACTCGACCCGACACGAAACGGGTTATGACCGAAGAAGTGCGTGTCGGACTCCTGAGCTGTCTGGAACTCCGTCAAGAGACGACTCGTCTCTCGTCGAAGTCGCAGGATGCCAAACAAGAAGGAATGTCGTCCTCGTCAAAGCCGGAGAAGATGAAAAGCAAACCTTATGATGAAGCCGGAGAAGATGAAGGAAGAACGTCGGGCTGATCGATGGCGGGCCGGACTGCGGGGCCGTGTGACCGTTGGAGAGGCGAACGGTGGCATCGGCAAGGTCATTAGGCCGCCGCTTGGTTGACTCGAGAGTGCATGCGGGAATGAGGAATTGATATTTCTGATTTCGTGTACATAGGAATTAGATTCGGTTAGGTACCGGATCTTTTTTGGGTTTCCAGGTCAACCCGAACCCAACCCGATTTTTGAAACGAGATAGTTTGTTAAACCTGAACCCAACCCGTTTGACGAACGGGTTGACCATAAACCGAAATTTTCTGATTGGGTTCGGATAGGATTTTTGTGTTGTGTCAAATATTGACACCCCTGATCATCAGCTTCATAACTTGAGTCCTCGATCTCTTAAATCTAATAAGAATTATTACAAAATAATTAATCTTAACGCACTCATTAATCTTAATTAATCTTTTTTAACATGCTTTATAAAATATATGTATGGGTTAAAAATAAGTTTTACCAACATTTATAAATATATAATAACTTAAATCAATTAATTGTTTAAATTCATACTTAGTGATTTTATATTAATTCACTCCTTAAGAGATTCTAAATATATTTTTGAGCATCCCCTGAGCCTCTTGAGGTGATCACGAGCACAATGATGCATGCATCCCTAATTATCATGTTATTATATTAAATATCCAAATTTTAATTAAATTTTAAGATGCAAACAGTCACAAAAAAAGAGTAATTAATTACTTAATACTTTCAATCATATATTTATTACCTCATGTTCATCATCATCTCAAACGCAACCTTAATCTATTTTTCGTAATCTTTCGCTCAAATTTCAACATTGAAACAGTTCATAAGAGACAAAATAAAAAATAAAAAATCAAACTGTGGGGAATAATTGAAAAAAAAGAAAAGCTAACGAAGGAGACATTCCAAAAAATCTCAGCTTTGCCAGCGAAATAATAAAAAATAATTTATTTGGCCAAAAATTCATAATCGTACTTATTAAGCTGTCACCAATTATTTCAATAGCGTTCGGCGTTCCCCACTTCGAATATGTCGTAGTCTTCGCAACAAAGATTTCAGAAATCGCAATGAGGCCAAAAGGAATTATTCATTTATTCCGTGCAAATGGGGCCCACTCAACACCCAACAAGCAAATTATTGTTGTTATTATTATTATTTACAAAGTGAGCTAGGGTTATCAAAATGGGTTCACGGATAGAATTAGGGTCTAATTCGAAACTAATCTGGCACTATTTGATCTGATCCGTTTTTAAAAATGAGTCAGTTTTTTGGACCCGAACCTGACCCGCTGCTGATTCGAGTTAACCCGACATGACCCGCCAAAATAAACTTCACCTTCTGCAGTTCTGCTCCGCTTGGTTCGCTCCACTGCCGGTGAGCCAAATCACGATATTTTCCTTTATTAACTTCTCCCAAAGCTCCAGAACAGCGGCTATATTCTTTAGAACTCCAACAGCGGCGGCCTGGGCTGAAACCTGGAGGAGTGCCGGAGCGGCAGGGAGTGTGACACGTCGTCGAAGGAAAGGACAGGAAGGAACGTCGTTGATTTGGGACGGCGGGATGGCGGAGCCGCGGGACAGCAGGATAATGGGTCGCGGAATGGCGGGACGGCGTGCAGTGGGACGATTATATGGCAGATTGCGGGACAGCGATGTCGGCGAGTCCGGTTTCAGTGGGATCGACAGCGAGTTTGATTTCAGAGGCTTGGATTTTATGCAAATCTCGTTAACCTGAACCGTGTCTAGCCAATCATGTCACTCCCGGGTTTCCGGGTCAATCCGAACTCGACCTGATTATTAAAACAGGTCGGTTTTTTGGACCCAAACCCGACCCGCTTCGGGCACGGGTTGACCCTAACCCGAAATTTTTGGGTCAGGTTTCAGTCGGATTTTTGATTCGTGTAAAATATTGACACCCCTAAAGTGACCCCTTCTCATCATCTTAAATTTATTTTCAATTAATACATTATAAATTCTAGCTCTTGATATGAATATGAGAAAATGAATTGTATTAAGATGAGCTCAAAAAAAATATATTAATTTATATTTTCTCAAAAAATAATTTTATATCAAAAGAATTTATATTACATTAATTTTAAGGTAAATTTAATTATTTTTAATTTTTTTTAGAATTTTTACGTAGAAAATCTTAGAAAAGAAAAAACGCAATAGACCTTGTCAGGGTGTCAAAATAGGTTATCGGGTCGGGTTCAAGTCTGACTTAAGATTGACCTACCTTAAACTCATTCGACTCGAACCCGACACATTTTGTAAACAGGTCAAAACCTAAAAATTGAATCTGGCCACCCTCAACTTGATTGACCACACACAATCCAATAACCTATTTATATAAAAAATTGTACATCAAGCTAAGACAACCTATGAGCAAAAGAATTTAAATAAAATTGCAATTACAGCTTTCAAACATGTTTATTTGGATATTTTTACTCTATTACAGTCAAGATTTAATTATTATCTAACATTCTTATTTGCATATCAAAATTTTCAATTTGCAATTTGCAAAGCAAAATCGATCATTATTGTGTTGGTGGATCAACACAATTCTAACCCTAAAATTAAACAGGTCTGAAAAATATGACATGAATCTGACTCGTCTATTAAATGGATCAACTCGAACCTGAATTTTTTGGGGTTGGTATGGGTCTTGTCTTTTTTTGACAACCCCTAGACCTAACCCAATTAAAATAATCTAATATAACTTGAAGACATAGATTGGATAATATTACAATATAATGAGCACTTATTTTTCTCTCCAATAGCTTTCGTAGAGATTATTGGAGAAATAGTGGATATATGATAATATCAATCGGACGATGTTTGTAGTTAGTGATGATAGTTGATAGCAAATATCGAGAAGGGCTTTAGAGTTTTTTAAATCTCTAAAATATCTCCCAAGTTTTTTTTTTTAACAGAAAGAAAATATTATTAATAAAAGTGAATGGAACACCACAGGACCACAACAGGGCCACATCATGAGAGATACAATCAACGAGAAACAAAATTCAGAAATGGATCGACACAGACTCAGACCGACACCCAGTTGCCAGGGAGGGGCCATCCAATGAGGATCCAAAATTAGCCAAGAAACCAAACACAAGTAGCAAATAGCAGACCACCACGGTTGTCCAACCTTGACCATCACAGGTCCATGCAAAATGACTGCTTCCTCATAGTCCAGATCCAAAACAACAATGGCAGTAAAAAACTGATATAAGCCAAAAAATCACAAACCATGAAAATAGGCACTAGAAATCATTTCTTTTTAGATTTCCGTTTACGATTCCTAACAACAGTATCTAACGAGCCAGTTTCTAAATAACTATCAAAAGTATCCTCCCCTTCATATGAGAAATCATCATGTAGCCAATCACATTGCCACCGAACATTGTTCCTAGCAAGATGGGCTTGTAAATTAACGTTCGAAATAACCGTAATAGGCACGTCCACCAGAGGGACGACACCAACCTCCCTTGAGTTAACATCACCACCATCAGTTGAAGAGTTAGAAATAGCATCCGTAGAGTCCACATTAACAGTCTGCAGGGGACTATCTCTAGAATTAACACAGCAATTATTATCTACCAAAACCTCAGTGCCAGCAGCCACAAACAGAGGACCCCCACCCATACCAGCATCACAAACACCAAATGGTGAGCCACCCGAACAAGTCGCAGCAATAGAAACATGGACAGCAGGGGAATGAACTGGGACAGACGGAGATGAAACAACAACAACTTCAGCACCACCAAAACCCCATCACCCAAGGAAATAACATGCAAAGAGACGGGAGAAACATGCACATGATTCTTCGGGCAACCAACAGGGTTCAAATACGGTAAAATCACAGGAGACATAACAGCTACATTAGGACTAAATTGATATGAGCAATATCCTCTAAATTTCCAACATCTAAACCCGAAACCTGCACAGCATTCTCTAACACGATAGGAGCCTCAACAGCCTCCACCCTAGACACAACTAGAGGAAGAGAAGAGGGGGGAGATAAGTTCAAAGCAGGTTTAGCAACTGCATTAGACAAGTCAAACGAAGGAGGAGGAGGATATTTCCCAGACACATGTCCAATACACTTACCAGACACACAAAAGGAGGGAAATTCATCCAAAATAATATCCTATACATACCCTAAACTTTCAAAGCCTAACCAAACCTGGTTTGGATAGGATTTAGTTATATCAAGCTCCACCAACACACGAGCCACGGAAGGCCGAGATCCCGCTAAGGTAGCCACATCAATTTTTAGAGGTTTATCAAAGATAGCTCCCAACCCATGAAGTATACGATGGGTATAAAGATGAGGACGAAGTTGCGGAAATGAGACCCAAATCGGGATGATAGGTGATTCAACACCAACATCCAAGCTGGGAGACCACTTCATTAATTTCATATAACAGTTGAAAATAGATCTATGACAAAAAACCCTACAGCAATCAAGATCATTAGCTAATTTAATCAGAATATGCGATGGGTCTAGCAAGGTGACCAAAACTTCATCGTTCAGTTTCAATTTAAAGAAAACTTGCGAATTGAATCTAGAGAGGGCTGCTTTGAAGGGGAAAACCCAATTAAGAAAAATTGAAAAGGGATAGCTAAATCGTTGATTTTCTGGTCGGAAATCCAAAGAGATGGCAAGCCACGGAACGTAGATGTTCGCAGTTCCGGAAAAGAGGAAACCTAAGAACAAGCAAGCGCCTCCAAAAACGAGCGCGAGTGAGACAAACCCCTTTAAAAACCTAGGGTCGCACAACCGATTCGGCACCATTCCGGCAAATGCCAGAGAAGGAGACCGAAAAGAAAGCAAGAAAACACAAAAAAAAAAAAAAAAAAAAAACACACACACACACACACACACAAGGAGAAGAAGAGAGCACTTCCAAAATCACCGAGATCACCGGCACAAGCAAGGGGGAGGCCCCAGCGGGGCGGGGGGAACCCCGGCAAAGCCCAAGGAAAAAATCCTAGCAAAGGAAAAAGAAGCGGGTGAAATGTTATATAAATATCTCTCAAGTTTGGGTCTCCTTCAAATGAATAAAGGTGATCTATTTATATATATAAGATAAATAATTATTTAATGAGTGCCAAAAGAAAGATTCAGACAAAAGAGAGAAATGAATTGAAGTGGCTATTTCACTACATCTAATTTTGTTCATATCTCATTTTTCAATTTAACTGAGCTTAATAGATGTGAGCTAATACTTAAATGCTAATTAGGTAACCCTAATGATTAATCTCAAAGCCTCTTGAACAATCCACGAGCGATGATCGGGCACTAAAATACCGGCGAGCTCATTGTCGTGATCCCGGGAATTGAAATTAGCTAATCAGAAGAAAAAAAATTAGTTTTGGGTTAACCAAATTAATCTTCGGATCAAGATTACACTCGAGTTGGAAATATTGACCAGATTTATTTTTAGGTTGGTTTTAGCCTTGACTCAAAAACTCGAAATTGGCATCATTAACTTTTTAGGTTTGAATTAAATGGGCTATGCATGAATTAAATGAATCTTATTGATTTAAGAATTATATGAACAATATGATAGACGAGTCGAGCAAGTCGGGTTCAGTTCAAACATATTCTGATCAAGTCAATTTGGAGTCAGACCCGCACCTGCCCCACCAACCCGAATTGACACCCGTATTTGTAAATTAGTTAATCTAAAGGCCTAAGACACGCGAATTGTCCATGTAGCCAGAGGTTAAAAGATATCCACGGACCATTGGATCTTTTTATGTAGTGAGATCTACGGTGGAGATTATCCAATGGACTCGAACATGGACATCCAATAAAAATTTGAATAGTCTATAGCACGCCCGTCGTTCTCCTATGCTGAAGCTCATATGCTAAGCATGGTAAGGTGGACCAATGCGGTCCATGGAAAAGTGTATATAGCCAACATTCCTAATTGGATAACTCCATTTCTATGGTTTTTTTTTTTTTAATCTTTAAAATATTCTAATAAATCCAAATAGAGAAAAAAAAATGTAAAATAAAATTCAATGATTTTCTAAAAAAATGAGTTAAAATAAAAAATTAAGAATAAAAAAGTGCTTAATATATTACCCTAATTTTATAAATTAATCTTAATGTTATTAAAAATGCTTATTATTAATGTTATTGAATTATAAGAAATATCCTTTAAATAAAATATGAATATTAAAAATACTCTTAATTTTATAAATTAATGTTAACGTTATTAAATTCTAAGAAATATATTATAAATAAAACATGAATATTAAAATTACTCATCATTATAATTTCTTATAATTTGGATAACATTAAAAGTTAGTGTTAAAATATAAATGTGCCCAAACTTTAAAATAAAATGTATTCATTCATTAAATCAAAAGTAAATGAATTCAAATAAATTTTGAATATTGATAGACCCAAATTTTAAATGATAGGTTAGATCTATCAACAAAAAATTCATGTAATCAAGCATGCAGGTATGTCAAGTAGAAACATTCAAGTTTGACTTTATGGCCTTCCAATATAAAGTGTTCATATTAAATAAATCTTAAACAAAACAAACTCAATGATACCAAAAGTTTTTTTTTATGTGAGTTCAAATTGAAAATCAAGCACTTAAAGTACAGTTGAAAAATCTATGATGTTGTTTGAAGGATTGAATAATCTCAAAATTGCATGTGATTATAGCTAAAATGAGCATCTAAATGAAAGGAATCTAACGAGACTAAAATTGTTCAATTTCAATGTCAGTAAGTTAGTTAAACAAAAAGAGAATGTTATATAATCAAGGGGATCGATTGGATCATCCGAATGAGAACATGGATATTTTGACTAAAATTATCCAAATGATAATAAATAGAGCGTCACGTTATAGATGAAGAAGTCGTTGGATTGGAGAGAGCTCGTATAAATGAAGAATTGTAGAAACCTATCTAACAATTTTTACCATCAACTATTATCATCCAATCATTGTCACTCGATTTTCTTCACTTGAACATTGACACCCTCCAACACCAACATGATACTTCTCACATTCACCAACAATATCGGTGCCCATAATCACCATATGACCAATGCACGTCACAACATCAACATTGATGCCTACCGACACTACTAAGATTATTGCCTATTATTAATGTAAGCACCGATGATGTCATTACCAATAAAATTGGCATGCGTGATTAACATCAAAATCATTATATTATATCACCAAGAAGATAAAGGCACATCATCAACAAAATGTTGATGTCCTCAAAATATTAGGTTGTGCATCACCTAATAAATAATATAAGCCATAATATAGAAGTCTTCTTTTGAGTCCTTTCACTTTATGAGTTCCATTCATAAGTTCATAATATTAGATTCTTTCCAAAATTGTTCTCATACTATGACATTAAGTTATCCTTATGGGCCTCATCTTACATCATTATAAGCCCCACTTTGTTTTTAAATGAACTATAAGAATAATATAATATTGTTCAACACAAACTCTTTGACCAACTTAGTGCCTATCATCGCAAAGATGTCATACACTATCAACTTGCCACCTCTTTAGTGTATACTCTACAAAAGTATAGGATATTATTGCATGTGATTTGTGTTTTTTAAGTTTTCTTTATTGCAAGTCTTATATGTCACTTACATTCCATAATGTGTTATATGTCACTTACATTCCATAATGTGTTATGTAGTTTTACATGAACTTATAAAAACAAGTCATACATGTCATTTGGTAAACCCAATGTTCTTAATGAATTAAATTTGTTAAATTTTTTTAATCTTTAATTTGATTTTTTTTATTTTTTTAATGACGGAGACCATATTTGATACCGTTAAGAAAGGTAGAGGTAGAAATTGTTGGGGATATTATTAGCAGAATTCAAGTTGGATGGTTGAAGTGGATGAATGCATTGGGCTTATTGTGCGATAGAAAAGTGCCCCTCAAACTTAAGTGAAAATTCTATTAGATGTTGGTGAGACATGCAATGCTTTATGGTGACGAATGTTGGTCATTAAAAGAGAAGCATAATACTAAGTTAAGTGTTGCAGAGATGAGGATGCTTATGTGGATGAATAGCTTGACCCTTAGAGATAGGATACGAAATGAGCATATACATGAAAAGGTTGGAGTAGCTCCAGTGGAAGATAAGATTAGAGAGAGTCGCCTTAGATGGTTTGGTCACATTAAACGGAGGCCTTCCAATGACCCGGTTAGGAAAGGAGGTATTAGATTTGACTTATATTAAGAAAGGTAGAGGTAGACCTAAAAAGATTTGGTTAGAAAATATTAGAAATGATCTTTCTTTATTAGATTTAAATGAGAATCTGACTTTTAACCGGACACAATGGCAAAAAAAAGATTCATGTAGCCAACCTCACGTAGTGGAACAAATACTTGATGTTGTTGTTGTTGTTGTTGGAGACCATATTTGATACCAAGATCTTAACAGCTTTCAAATTTTTTATCAACTAAACTAATTGACATAGATATATGAATAAAATTATTACATTTACAAATTTTGTGAAATTTAAAACTCATGAAATCAAAGATACCCTAAAAATAATGGCGTGCTTGAGTTTTCAAATGTTAATAATAACCATTTTTTTCATCGCCGTTGGCCTGCACAAGAATCCTACAGAAGTCCAGCATTGAATTTTGCTATTTAGCTTTGCCTACCTTTTTATTGATTTTACTCAGCCAAGCATCAATACCATTCATACCCTTTCGTGCATATATAGGTGTGGGTATGGCAAAATGAGAGCTAACAGAGTAACAGTACAAGAATGGCTTTTTTGTTGTGAAGAAATTATAGGTAATACAACCTCATTTTATCTCATAATTTTGAGTTATTTGCTTTCAATATTAAAATTTGTTTGGAACGACTGCAACTTTTTATAAAGTTGATTTTATAAAACCGTTTTTGAGTAAAAAAAAACTTTTTTTTAAAGTTAGTATAAAAAAGCAAATTCCCGACACAAATTTCTTAAAAATAGCGAAAAGTTAATCGCCAAATAAAAATTAAAATTATAATCTGAAAAATAAAGCAGTAAGAAAGCTATTCCGAACCAAACTTTATTCTAAAATAACTGAATTTATTACTATATATATATATATATATATATATATAACAATTTCAATTCAATTCCTTAGCCATCACTTTTAACTACATGCTTTCAAAGCGATTGAACAATTCAGTTCAAAACCAAATTTTACTGAAATTAAACGATATAATTTTTAAGAAACACAAGCGGTTTCAATCTCCTTTATTAAGCGTTTTAAGGCCCTACATTCACTTATTTCCACCACATATTTCCAGTTTTCTTCCAAACAACAGACTTTAAGAAGGATGAGATCATAACCTCGAACTAGCCAGCTGATTAACTGGAGCACCCTGCATCAGGTTATTAAAACCATTCACAATTCTGAGTAGGTTCATATCAAATGTCTACGGTAAAGAGAAATTATCCTGCAGCTTACCAGAGGAATTCCTTTGGCAGCTCTCTCTGCAAGATATGAACTTGGCTTGAAGAAATTACCATACGTTAATGCCCATTGCTCCAGTGTTTTGTGTATGTACTTAGCACCCAGAGAATCCGCCCAAAACATAAGGCCACCCCTATAGAGTAGGATATATGGACACAAAAGCTTTATAAGATGAAATAATGTTAACAACTAACAAGAGAAAAGTAGGAATTCTGATAGATTGAAAACCTAAAGGAAGGGAAGCCCATTCCCATGATGGAGGCAATGTCCAGATCAGATGCTTTTACTGCAATTCCTTCATCAAGGACTCGGCAGGCTTCGTTCACTACTGGCAGGAATATCATCTCTACTATGTCCTTGTCCGACAACTTCATGAGCTGAAACATGGATAGTGTAACATCAATCGCAAGATAACATAAAGATGAAAAATGATTTAGGTTTCATTTGGAATGACTTTCTAACTGCTTTTTAAAGCAGTTTTCTTGTACAAAAAATTTATTTTTTGTGCTAAAAAACTGTTTTAAGAAGCAGTAAGAAAGTTGTATCAAACGAAATCTTAGAATAGATCGTTAGCTTGGTAAAGTTGAAATGATATGGTTGGAATTTGAGGACCTGGGGATCAGCCGCAACACCAGCCATGTTTCTTGATTTCTCTATATATTTGCCTATCTCGGGATCAGGGATAGCCTTTCGCCTATCATCATATAAATAGAAGCCCTTCCGGGAACTTTCACCTGCCATGGTTCAAAGTCGACTTAGAAGATAAGATGTTCATGTTCTAGGTTCTAACAGCAATTCATCTGTATAACAGAGAAAAAACAAAAGAAAATTGAAAGATTCAGTTCAGAGACCACATTGTTGACCTCAACATATCAATCGCAGTTGAGAATCCAAAGGAATGGTCTGGACGATTTGGCTTATTTAGTACTCCCTATAGAAGTTCCACCAGCAGCAACGCCTTTGCGAGTGATTGCATACCAATGTATCAACACTAATGCTGAGCCCATCTTCTTGTACAAAATCATTGTGTGACAATCCACATACGAGAGGAAAGAGGGGAGAGAATGCATAGGCATATACATGGACTATTACAGTGGTGCTAATTCCCATAAAGCATGTGACGAAGACAAAAGGGTGTGAAAGCGCCAGACACCAAGATCAACGATTGAAGGGTGCGAGTTTGTTCAACACAAAGAGACGTGCAACTCCTCTTGGCATAGAGAAATGGAGGTAAGTAGAAAGATTAAGGCTGGGAGAACAAGAGAGGAAAAATGAAAAAGGAACTCCGTTCAGCTCAGTGTGTTTCTCATTCAACATAAAGAGGAAGAAGAGTGCAACTCCATTCGATTGAGAGGAATCCTTCGATAGGGAAGAAGAAGAGGCCAAAAAAGAGAATGAAAAAGAGGACGAGGGATTTGTGTGATCTCGTCCGATGCAGAGAAACGGAGAAGAGATGAAGTCATTCACCTTTAACATTGTCTTCTATAACATTCGACACATTTGCATCATCTTTGGCGATTTTAAAACTTTCTCCATACTCTTCGATGTAATTAGACACATTCAACACTACAATTCGACTCTTACGAGATGACCTCAATAAAGAAAGAAAAAACACTGTTGAGACATGGAAGAAGGAAAGAAGAAGAAAGAAATCAAGAGAGAATGGCATAGAACAACAAACGTCAAGTATGTGGTTTATAGAAAGTACATTGATTTTCAGATTTGAACAAAATAAGAAAAATTGTATCAGAATTTAATAAAACTTAATATAAATTTCTTATTAAATTTTATCAAGATTTCGAATTGAGGAGAAGTAAAAAGCAAGAGAAGAGAAATTCACTCCTTTATAATTAAGGTAAGAGTTATACCTAAATTTAGTTATTTTAATTATCATTATATAAAACAAAAAATTTCAATGCAAATGTTAGTTCTGAATTAAGTAAATAAATTGATATGAATGTGTGCATAATGCATAGGTGGTGAATTAAAGAAGAATTGACTAAAGTTTAGCTAATATTGAAGTAACCTTTAAGGGAAAATTTTCATCTTCTAAAAGAAATTGAGGTGGTTGATTATACTTCAACTTTCTAGAAGTTGCAGCTCTTTATATGATTTTAGGTTGGGAGTCTCAAAGCATACACATTCATTAGGATGCCAACCACTGAACCATTAACCTGGATAAAAATTAAAAAGGTTTCACATCATTATTTGGGTAAGGCCCAGTGGCAACTGAGAACTAGCAAAAGCCACTTCTGGGTTAGACTTGTATTCGACCAAGCTGAAGGTATTACTTTCCGGATAAACAAAAATCATTTATATACTTAGATTTTTATGTAAGGCGTTTCCATGGAGCTGCAGATTGCAATGTCAGGAAGGGAGAGACTAATGAATGAAGTCTTAGCATTTCTTCAAGCTAAGAGACGGCTTTATGTGATTCAAAACATGACAGCAACTCTAAAGGACAATTTGACCATTGCACCTAAACCCGCCCTAATTTAATTTTATTGTCAGTAAAAAAAAACTACTTATCTTTTCTCAACGGAAAGGAGCTTGTCCCAACTGATTTTACGTTGAAAGGAAATACAGTTGCAAGAACTAAAGGATGATCAAACTTTCATACTTCGACAAATTATAGTCAGCATACCTGTCCTCTTATCATCAAGCATGAGCTTCATTAATTCAGATCTATAGCATCTTTCAGGGTAACTTTGAAGGTATTGCAGAATAGTAGCAACAGCAACACCAAAACCAACAAGATCAGCCAATCTGCATACCAGTATTCAAGATCTAAGATGACTATGTAATGACCCTCAACTACCCTAATTTTTAAGTCAAAACCTCGTACCTGAAAGGGCCCATTGGCATACCAAATTTTGTAATTGCCTGATCAATCTTATAGACATCTAAACCACGATCAACAAGTAACAGCGCAGACTGAGTGTAGGGGAAGAACATGCGGTTTACAGCAAATCCAGTACAATTCCCAACAACAATGGGTGTTTTGTGTATCTTTTTCCCAACAGCTAGAAGGTCCACAACAACTTGAGGAGATGTGTTATGCGTACGCACTATCTCTAGAAGTGGCATTATGTGCGCAGGGCTGAGGAAGATAATGAATCAGTTACACAATAGCATCTAACAAAGGCTTTGTTTGAGACTGCTTTCTTATTGCTTCTTAAAGCAGCTTTTTATTATAAAAATTTTATTTGTTGTACTAAAAAATTGTTTTATGAAGCAGTAAGAAAGCCGTCCCAAATGAAGCCAAAGTCTTCAAGCAATCCTGCTTACCTAAAGAAATGTGCTCCCACAATTCTGTTCTGTGATTTTGTGCTTTCACCAATCAGATTTAAATCAATGGTTGAGGTGTTGGTAGCAAGGATGCAATGTGGAGGACAGTATTTTTCAAGATCAGCAAAAATTTGTTGTTTCAAATCAACCTTTTCAATAACAGCCTGTCAGAAGAATCAAATGAAGCAAGACTACTCAGTTGGTTGAAAAACAAATAACAATAGGGCTAGTTCATCACAAATACATTACCTCAATAACCATGTCCACATCCCCAAATTGCTCGTAGTCAAGAACACCTGTGAGAAGAGAAAGAGCTTTCTCAAAGTTCTCTTGTGTCATTGTCCCTTTCTTAACACGACTTTGCAAATTTGCTGAAACATGACAACATGTTAAATTTAGAAAAAGAAAGTACAGGAAGAAAATGATCATCCATAACAAGATTTAGGCTTTGGTTGGTTGGCTTTCTTACTGCTTCTTAAAGTAGCTTTTTAGTTCAAAAATTAAAAAAATTTGTACTAAAAAGTCGCTTTAAGATGCAGTAAGAAAGCTTTCTCAAACGAAGCCTTAATGTCCATGAGCTCTACCTTTAACTCTGCCAACCCCAGCCTGAAGGAAGTTGTCATTTACTTCTTTAAGTATCACCCGTTGATTGCTAAGTATTAGTGCAGTAGCAATCCCAGAGCCCATTAAACCGCCACCAAGAATACCAACTTTACTTATATTTCTAGGGGTCAAACCCAAGTCAGAAATTCCAGGAACCTAAAACAAGGGTGTCAAAATTGATTATAAATAGGACACATGTTAGATTCGAATTTGAGATTTCTATCCTAAAAATATTGCCTGAGCTAGAGCTCGGTCATCAACATTAGAAGATCATGCATGACGTCATGAAGATAGTTATGCTTCGCAAAAAAAGGTCTGAAAAGGTTGTGAATGTGAACCATAGGGGCTGAAATTACTTCATCAACGTCAAGTGCATTTTTTTATAACTTGACCAAATGCTTTCATTTTTCATATGGCTTATCTAGAAAAAATAGATTAACGGTCAAAACAGGTTCAAAAAACACCATTTCAAACACCAAGCCAGAACGAGTAGGGTTGCAATAAGAGCTGGCAAGTATGATGAAATACTAGCTCGACTCATGTTCAACTAGCTCCAAGCCAACATAAAAAAAAAGTAAAACAAAACAGAAAAACAGGCAGTGCTCGGATTGGCTGTACTTGTTTACAGTAAAAGAACGAGAAAATTTTAGGAGTCATATAGGAATAAGAAACTTAAAATATTGACTCCGAATTGCCATCATTTTGTTGTCCGCAGGCTAAAAAAAATATATGAAATTTTCACAAATATCCTAGACTAAGGCTTTGTTTGGGACGGCTTTCTTACTGCTTCTTAAAACAGCTTTCTAATAAAAAAATTAAATTTTTTGAACTAAAAAACTTCTTTAAGAAGTAGTAAGAAAGCCATCCCAAACTTCGCCTAAGTTGGAACCTAAAAGTGGAAGACCACAATTTAATCCTGATTGTGGTAATCTAGGTCATTACCATTAAGTGAACAGCAAAACTCTAAAAATAATTAGACTTGCATGGATGGTCTTTTAAAAGTTTTAGGGACCAAGATTTAACCTATGAAATTATTAACATGATTCGATGGTGAATAAGCATCCCTTGAGGCCAAAACCATATGATTCAGGGATGGATGATGTCTGAGGTTACATGGACTGGCTAGGACATCATATACATGCACAATTCAAACGGATTATGGTGAACAGAACAAGCTCACAAAGGAAGAAGATGCTTAAACTTGAAAGCTGGCCTCAAATTAACCGTAAAAGCAATTTTTAGCAGGACTCCATGATAAATAAGCACCATTAAAGATAGACCTTTAGAATAGAGAGACGTCTAATAAAAGTTAAAAGAGACGTTATATTTATATTAAGGCCACGTAAAAATTTCTAAAGCATCCAGATGGTGTTAAGTGGCATCTATCCATCGAGGTGCCTGTCTAGTTTAGCAGCTTTTCATGTTTGGATAGAGCTAAAGAGAGGAAGATGGCATGCCCATGATACTAAGCCTTCCATGTTACATCTGATTTAAGATATCAAACATATTTTTAATTTCCTTTCACTGGCAATCATGGCATCCAACGACCTACAGTTTTACCAATTGCACCACTCCGCTTTGTGGTCAGGAAATTTAAAGGCATCAAAAGCCTCGGAAAACGTAGCAGTATATCTTAAACATTTTGACCTTATTGGCACCTAAGCAGCAGAGTTTAAGGGGTGAAGGAATTTTAGCCGTTAGAATGATTGCATGACAAGCATTCTGAAGTGCAAGCTTCAACTACTAAGCTAAGCCTCTCTGATGTAACAAATCTTAAGCAATTATTATGAGAAAGCTACTACTACTAGGACACATAAAGACATACAGTTTTATAAAAAAAGAAGCCTTGCTAATATACACTTTTCCAGTATTAACATAACCACAAGCACAAACAAAAATGTACGTATAACGCTTCATTTGGTTGCCCGTAAATTTTTCCATTTGCGATTGAAATCGGAGAAAAATGAGTATTTTAATGTTTGTTTGCGTCACTTTTTCAAAAGACCTTTGATATAACTTCGAATTTTCACCGATTTGAGAAGGAAAAAAATTCCGCTTCTCCGTTCTAATACCTCCGTTTAAGAATGAAAAAAACGCCGGTGTAAAACAAACGAAGCCTAAAGTGATCAAGCAATTGGTTGACCTTGGTAGTAGCTCGTTGCGCAAAGAACACATGCACCAAACTTTTGCATGTGGGAGAGAACTGAAGAGTCCAAGAAGCATTTGCTTCCTGAAAAATGAAATTAATACTCAGTACAAAGCAAAAAACGCAGAAACATAGATTCATGTTAAAGGAAAAAAATACACCAACTAAAAATAAAAACTACCTTCAGAAGTCCAGCACGAGGCCCTGATACAATACCTTCTTCGATGACATCAATACAAACTCGTGGATGTTCAAGATAAGCAGATTGCTTTTGTGCCTGAGCTCTTGAAAACTTGAGAATTTCTTTAGCTTCCCTTAATGACCCTACTTTGTCAGTTTTATAAAGGCTCTTTATCCAAGGCCGCCTGCACTCCGCAATTTCTATGGCCCAGTGACGAGCAGTTATTAGCAAATCACCAGGTGGAACAATGGCATCAACAAGCCCTAGCGCATAAGCTTCTTTCCCCTTTCACAGGTTTGGACGTCTGTTTCAAAAGAAATCCATTAATAGTAATTTCAAATAAATCAATAATGCCAATATTAAATATATTGAACAGGAAAACTCATAGGCAACCAACAAGTATCATCTCACCAGCATCATTTCAAGAGCTTTAGTGAGGCCAATAAGCCGAGGAAGCCGTTGAGTTCCTGCACCAGCCAAATCAGTGAAATATCGGGACACGGAATTTCATTAGCCATCCTAAACTATCAATAATTTAGAATGATGAATGTCATCTGGCAGATTTATTTTCAAGCAATGCAAAAACTTGATTCCGGTTAACAATGTAAAAACTTGATCCACTCTGTTCTGATTTTCAAATAACCAAGCCCATTAATGCAAAAAGGCTCAGAGTGCTAATCTTTATGATTGAGAGCTTAATTTTGGTGATGAAGCACTGCAAGAATGATTGATTATAATCATACCCATCAATAGTAATGCTCAAAATATGATATGATTTATGTTTCAGGACCATTTAAAGATTTCATAAACCTCATCGGTTAAGATTTATGAAGATCATACCCATGATAGGATGGAAGCTCGAGTTGTATTTTTTTGTATGGTTGGGAACTTGATTTGGATTTTGGATGATAAACCCTATTAATTATAATATGCAATAGTTTCACCCATCACGAGGTATGATGCTTTCATATACGTTTTTGTTTAACTTTGGCAGCATAATTATAATGGGATCTCGTCTAATTATATTTTGCAATAACTTACCCTTCATAAAGAAAAGAAGGATAATTTCAAGTATCATGTATTGTTTAACATAGTGAGAACTGATAGAACTTTTGCATGTCCTTTCAATTATAATTTGGTACTAACCAAACCCATCATTAGGGAGAAGACTCAAAGAATTTTGTAATATGTGTTATGTTTTGCAGCTTAAGACATCTTCATATTTTGCAATATAAATTCTTTTAGATATTACTGTGGTAAACAATGCGAGTAGCCCCTAAACTGGTTAAAGAAAATTATTGCAAAACAGAAAATCACATAATGAAAATAAAATAACCTAATTAATCATAAATAAACCTTCATAATTCCATCCCAAATTTGAATTCAAAACAGCCCTCTTTCCCTAAATAAATCTTCCTATTTCCCCAAATCTAAATTGAAATCAGTCATTTTTTCCTAAATAAACCTTCCTAATTCCCCTCAATTTTGGCTTTCTATGGTAAGTAATTAAAAGTAGAATTAATCCCCTTTGAGCCCCTCCCTCTTGCCCGCCGCCCACATTAGTGGGGCCCACTAGGCTCTTCCGCCCGCCAGCTAGACCGGCCCCCCCTTGTTGGGCTTGGTTGATTTGTTGGACCAGCTCAGTCGGTCCATCACATTCCTTATTTTGCCTTTATTGCATTATTTTATATTTTACCCCACATATTTTAGCATCTAGATTTTAAGTGAAATATGCTAGTGGTTCCACATCTCCCCAAGATGGGTAAAATAGGTCATCCGACCATGCTAAAAAAAAATATTTTGGTTGTAGTGCACAAGCCACCGAAGCATAAAATACTTCACTGCACCAATAAAAGTGCTTAGAGGCATACGCGAGTGCATTACATGCAAAAAATTTATCAGAAAGCAAGTGAGCAAAAGTGCCCAAATGCACTTATGAACTACCTGGTACATGGTTGTTAGGAATATAAAGTGAGAGGCAACTAGAGGGTGACATAATGATATTAAAAGAAAGAGAAAAAAAGAGAAAGAGTAAGTGGTGGACTAAGAAGTGTGAGTGAGATCAAGACAGAGTAAAGAAACCAGAGAAATAGATGGAAATACATATATATATATATATATATATATATATATATATATATATATATATATATATATATATATATATATATATATATATATATATATATATATTAGGTGGGATAGGCCCCATTTAACAATGAAGTTTGGAGCAGCACTATAGTAGAAGCCTCCACGGATGTAGAGTTTTGCTCCAAAGAAAGGTTGTGATGTGCTACTATTTAAGTGATATCAAATCAACTTCAAGTGAAAGGACTGCTTTAGCTTTAAATATATAGAGCAACTTGTAGGGGGTATGGAATGCTCATAATATCTTTATCATCATAATGTGGCATTATCTCTTATTCTTGGTGAAAATTTTTTTAAGTAGCTTGACTAATATTTTGCTAAATACATCTGACAAGTCGTTAAATAATGGACAAAGATGAATACGGTGTAGAGGAAAGTTCTTGCATGAATATTAGAATTGTCCTGGTTTAGGTACACAGAAAATAAGATTAGAAAGCTAAAAAAGTAATTGGCAAAAAGATTTGAATGAATGGAAACAAAAACCTCACTTATCAAAAGGGTGAAGTAATACAAATAACCATTATTGAACTAACATCTAAATCAGATATGATACATGACAAGCCTGGTTCATTGATAACCCATTCTAAAAACAATACCTCCTAATCCTGGAATTATTCCAAGTTGAAGTTCAGGAAGTCCTAACAGAGCAGAAGAAGTGGAAATGCGACTATGACATGCCTGGGTAAAGAAAACCAACAGAAACATTAAAATTTGAGGCATCTCAAGCACAGGATACACTAGAAACAACGATTAAATAATCCCACATGCACACCATTGCAATCTCCAACCCACCGCCAAGAGCAACACCATCAATTGCAGCTACTGATGGTTTTCTTCCACCTGACAGGATGAAAAACTGTGAAACAATGTAGTTCCTCTGAAACTCAAAACACCAAAGCAATATTGTTCATTAAAATTCAAAACACCACCTTCCAGAATATCGGTAAGAAATTCTATTGACATGGAACTGTTTCTCGGTGAATCTCCTGTCAACAAATAAGAAATGACTTCAGAAAGTACGAAAGTAAAAAATGTTTGACGTAGGAAATGCCTTCAACTTACCTTCTCCTTCCTTGAATGAAGAGATATCAGCACCTCCCGAAAATTTTCCTCGAGCACCTATTCAATGAGCTTGAACCTTAGAAAATGTTATAGATACGTTAAACAAGTTTGGAGAATTATTACGTACCTGTAAGGACAATTGCTTTCACATCATCTCTTCTCATGACTTCCTCATAATTTTCCTTCAGGTTCAACAGTACTGCAAGAGGAAAATAAACAAAAGACTCATTTGTAATAAAATTATGTATCTTTTCTAGTGCAATGCATAAGTAACAAGATAAAGTTGGAATCTCCAAGACTCGAGACCATTTTGGCCTCGCATCTTTGGCAGAATTTTATTGTTATTGAATAGCAGCAGAGCTTCACAGCCGTACAAAATGCATGACATGCATCATTCTATCAAAAAACTACATGTCAATACAACATAACATGATTAATTGCTGTCGTTCCATTTGGGATCCAAATAGATATTCACATTGGATAAACTCGATATGAAGGGGTTTGCCTTTGTGACTGCATTGGGGGGAGAGAGAGAGAGAGAGAGAGAGAGAGAGAGAGAGAGCAAAGGCAGTTATAAGCAGTTGAAAACAGTAAAGCTCTGATAAACATGCAGCCCACTCAACCACTAACAAAGAAATGTCACTCTAACCATTCACTGAAAGGGTTTTACGGGATTCCTTTTAAAATGAAGGAAAATACAGCAAAAAGAACTCTACAGTTAGGAGAACCTATTACAGCAAGCAAAATAATAACATTCTCATAGAAAAGGTGGCGATCATTTCAGTTAGATCATGTCGCCTGAAAATCCTACAAAAAGAAATGCTATTGATAATCTCCAGCATCACATAGATGAACAGTACCCACTCAATCACTAGACACTTCTTGAAGTATACTACAGATAAAAATTTTACTCATATACTTTTATCAGCTAGAATCATTCATTACATGTTGACAAATTCTTCAAATGATCATTATCATTAGCTTAATCTAAGAATTTTATACTTCCAAGTATATACCCAAATCATTCTCCACGCTATGTTTTCTCTATGGGAAAAGGACCAAAATGGTCCCTTAATTTTTTATGAAGGATCAAAAAGGTCTCCAACTATATTAAAGGACCATTTTGATCCCTCAAGTCTTAAAAAAGGAACCAACATAGTCCCATTGTGGGAACTATTTTGTTTCATCTTTAAAGAGTTGGGTAATCAAAATAATACTTTAATATAGTTGGGAATCATTTTGGTCTTCATAAAAAGTCAAATGACCATTTTGATCATTTTTTTCTTTTTCAATGATACTTTTTCGTTGCTAAGCAGTCAACATCATACGATATAATTGGCTAATTGCAATTTTTTAAAATTTATATTTATATCTCTGAAATTATACTAACTTCATAGCACTCTAGAAACATTTGCTTTATAATCACTAAGTTTTAACTAAATAGGTATCAAACTAATAAGTCCTGAAAACATTTTAAATATTACATTTTGGTGGAAAATTACTAATGTTTGATGGTTCTGAATGGTTGTTCTTTCCTAGCGAAGAAATTTGATGAAAATAGTTGGTTTGTTTTCTTTTACCTTTGTGATGGCAATAAGTCTCAAGCAATAAAATAAAATGCACAACCCAATATCAAATTTTTACCAAATCTCACAACTGCAGAATTTAAATGTGATAAGATAATACATAATTTATCTTTGTTGCATGTCAGAACATTCGTGACTGTAAAGTTAGAGATCTATGGTCTTAGCATCATACAATGATCTAGCATGCACACAGATACAAGAGGAGTTACAAGAGACACTTGTGTTTTTACATGGAAAATATAGAAAAGTTAAAAAATATAGTGTGGCCTATTGAAATAATTCTACTAGTGTTTGTCATTAATCACAAATGATGCATTTCCTCAAGAGAAGGTGCTGCTACAATATAATAAGCATGAGCTGTACACAAGGAATTTCTTGGTGGAAAGTGGAAAAACCTAGTGGCATATGAGTTATCTTCAAAAGGTCATTTGTCTTATATTTGATCCTACTCATTAGAAGGGGAGAGACCATAGACCATGAAATCTAGCTTAAATCCTAGTGCTAACGTCAAAAATCAAATTTGATTGTATTAACAGTGTACATTGATTTTATAAGTGAAAGCATGCATTGACATTGGTAATGAAGTCAGCAGACGTTGGTGTAGCCAAGCTGCAATGGTCAACGTACTTTAGATCAGGGGACCAAAATTGGGCGATGGTGGTCAGAGGATCTCAGTAAGGTGATGATTGTCGAAAGACCATAGTCAAGTAATGGGGGTTGAAATGACCATAATAGGGCTATGGTGGTCGAAGGACCATATTTGGGCGACAAAGGCAGAAGGATGGCAGTCAAATGTCAATGATCAAAAGACAATAGTCGGACGATGATGACCATAATAATTGTAGTCGGGTGACGACAGCGGTCGGAGAACTGTAGCGGGGCGACAATGGTCGGGAGACATTAATCGAGTGAGGATGTCTGAAAGACTGTAATCAGGAGATAGTTGTTGGAGGACCGTGGTCGAGCGACCCTAGTCAAACGACGATCACGCAATAGTCTGAAAACAGTGGTCAGGCAATGGTCCGACAATGGCTAGTTGTGGTGCTCCGGCAAAGCTCCGATATTGTTTGAGCCTATGAGGCTATGAGTTCTCTTGAATCTCAAGCCAAGGTTCAAGCTTAAGATCCTCCCTTCATGTAGAGAGTGGGAGCCGATTTTTAAATTTTTGAAAGTGACATGCCCCATAAATATAACTAAAATCTGAAACACTCTATCGAACAACCCATTTTGATTCCCTCAATCATAGATCATTTTTTTAGGATTTAAGTGCCTTAAATGTTATCAGAATTAAATGATATTAAGCTTGTTTGATTCATCTCATCGAGATACTCGATTTAACTATAAGCATGTGAGATTTGGAGATCGTTTGGTCATCCAATCAATGTTATAAAGTTTTCAATTACATTTCAAGTGCTCAATCTGGGCTTATTCAAACTCTGATTGAACCACTTTTAATGTCATCAGATTTATCTCATCAAGACATTCAGTTCAACTATATGTTTGCTGAAATCAAAGTTCGAATGGTCTTGAATTTAATAATGAAAGTTTGCGACTCAAATATTCATTGAGATTCACACCCGATCAAGCAATTTTTTTATGAAGCATCAGTCTTAAAAATGATAATGGCAATAAATAATTCTTTTACGTTGTATTGTTAAAAAAAATCATCCAATTCTCAAATTCAATTTGATGGGATGATATGATAGAACATTTCTTTTATATCGATGGGTAAAAATGACACTCATTGCAATCCAAAAAAATAACTAAATTCATAAAAAATGAGTTCCCACAAATCTGATAGATATTTGTGAAATGCACATCAATTTGAAGAACTTCTAGATGGGTTAACCCCTACCAACCCCCACCCCACCAAACAACCTTATATATATAATTTTTTTTTAATTTTTTATTTTTATATTGATATTATTTATTCTTTATTAAAATAGAAGCATAATTAATCACATTTATTTCTTTATTCATCTCCTTATAGATCTATTTTTTATAAAAAAAAAAAAATTACATTGGGATATTATAATCAAAATATTATCATGCAACAACAACAACAAGCCTTTATAAGTTGGAAGATTTTTTTCTGCTATGATTATTATAAAAAATCGACTATTAAATAGAATTAAAGATCAGTAGATAAATGACACTTTAGTCACATTGAGAAAGAAATATTTAATTATATTGATATTGAAGTAATCATTCAAATTTTCAAAACCTGAAGAGTGGTTGTTCTAAAGTGTAATTTTTTTATCATATTGTATTTTATCTTTATAAAATAACATATTCAAAAAAAAAATTTGTTAATGTCAGTCTAAAGCCCGAATGAAAAAGTTGTGAGAATATATGAAAAATATAATTTGTGCCCCTACTTAAAAAAATTTATGTCTCTGCCACTAAACTTCTGAAGGTGATATCTAAAAACTAAAATAAAATTGGCCCTAAAGACCATTGTTTAAAATTGGGCAATAAGAGACGCACCTCAGCACAATTCCCTAAAAAAAACCTTTGAGGTGTACGCCTCAAGTTTTGTTTGTGAGGCATGTGCCTCAATTTGGCTGAGGCACACCTCACCTCATTCATGCGAGACATACACCTCAAATAATATAAATTTTCTTTAAATGAATCCCTAATATTTGCCTCATTAGGCATTTCGTATGTTTGACTTTTCCTGTTTCGATGAATCGTTAAAAGCTTCTTCACATTCGTCGACGACATTCCCTTCCGGTCAGATTAGAAGTCACGACAATTCGATGATGTTCTTCCTATTGGATCGAAAGTCAACATCACTATGACTGTACCCATCTTTCACGCCTCTCACGCACTTCGTCGTTGCTTGTAGCACAACTTTGCCTGGCTCACAAGAGGTAAAATTTGAACTAGACGTGAGCTTCTTCGCCTAATTGGATGCTTCACAATTTCATCATTGCTATTTGACTTTGATTGCTTCACGTGAGGTAGAGTTTTGAATGCGTCACTAACTTCTATTGAACATGGATTTAATTCCTCAAGTGATTCCAGATCTAAAAATATATTTAATATGTTGTATTTTGTATTCTCTTTCTTGTTTGATTGTGAGACGATAAAGTTTTAACTATGTACCTATGTTGGAATTAAACTGGTGATTTTATGAGTAATCAATGAAGGTTTTAAACCATTTATATTCTTTGGAAGTGGGTGGAACATTCGAATAGTTCTTGTTAACACCAATAAAAAGATATTAACATAATGAAGAAGGCAAATAGAGTGAACCTGATTCCTGAATATGTTCCGGGGAAATTTAAGATCAATTCACAGTCTTGAAAAACAAACATTTTTTATATACCATATTTGCTAAATTTGTTTTATATGTAATTAAATGGATCACTTTTAAAAATGAATGTCTATTTATAAAAAGAAATAGGATAATGAAATTAATGGGGGAATAATATCCATGTATTTGCTAAAGAGATAAGTGATTTCACAAATATATTGATTCTTTAAATATTATGCAGCATTGTCACTTCAAAAATAAAAACTTTGTGATGTTTTGCCTATGGATATTCAATATATCATTTTGGGTAGATCATTTTATGACTTAGATTTTTAATCTACATACTTTGCCAAACGCAAGTTATATATAAAGTAATTTTTGCTTCGATCGATTTTAAATAGAAGATGTGCTAAGAATAACCTTGCATTATTAGAATCAAATTCATTGATCTTGTAATGATCCCCAAAGCATACATGCATAAAATTTTTATGAGTTTCATTTTTTTTTTTTTTTGTACTGAACTTGTTATTGTAGAATGTTGTAGAGGATGGTAAAAAGTAAGGATAAAACTACGATTAGTCATATGAAGGACCCAGCTTGAAAACCTAACAATTAAGTTCAGGTGGAAGGCAACGATAAGATGTATATATATTTTTAAATATAATTACTATGAGAAAGTGGTGAAAGGTGGTGCCATTAGGATGAATGAGCACCTATCCGGATCACACAAAAATATTACACAATGTGTCAAAGTGTTTGATACCGCAGGGAGGAGATCAAAACATATATGAATAAATCGGTGATGTCAAAGCACCTAGCACACAAATAGTTTGATGAAATAATTTGATAACAGAGTTGATGTGAGCTCCTACTATAGAAGCAAGTGCAGCAGTTGGGATTAATCTTCTTCATTGCAACCCATGTCCTTTAAGGGTGCAAGGGTCCTATGGATTAGTATATGACAAACACATTAGAGGATAGACAATAAGACAAGCCTACTGCACAGAAGCTAACCCCAAAGAATGTCAGGGAGGCACATATAACTATGCATGGATATAACCACATTTTTTAACGACATCCTATTTAACATTGTAACCTCCCATTCTTACTATAATATGATCAGAATAATTAAAGCATATGGGAGAAGAATGAAACCTCCATCCATATATGACTTGAGAACATGGATTTTGAAAGAGACAAATACTAAGAGAAGTATCAAGAAAGTAAGAGGATTTGAGCCCAGACAAGGATTACAATCATGTATAATGGATGGTCAGATGTAAAAAACAGAAGTTTGCTAAACACATTGATCGATAACCCTTATGGAACTAGTTTTTGAAGTCCGTTGAGGCATCTGTTCAGGTGATAGATGCATAATTTCTTTTTTGATATATTGATAGTATTGTTGAGGAGGGAGAACACTCAATAGTATAATTGGTAACAGATCATGCTAGTGCTTATAGAGCTATAAGGACAAAACTTATGGAAAAAAGGAAATATTTATATTAGACTCCATATGATGCACATTGTGTAGATCTCATCCTTGAGAACTTAGGGAGCTGCCGCAATACAAGAATGCATTGACAAAACAAAAAATAAATAAATAATTTATTTATAATCATTACTGGGTTTTGATACTTATAAGAAAACTTTTCGATAAAGAAATACTTAGAAATGCAGCAATCAAATTTGTCACCACCTATTTGACTTTACATAGCATGCTAAAGACAATATAGCTTTTGTAGTCTATGTTCACCTCTACACAGTGGTTGAGTTATAATTGGACAAGAAAATCTGAGAGGAAACATATTAGAAGGATTGTTAAAATAACAGATTTTGGCAGAGTGCTATGCATGATATCACAGGCCATCGGCGCAAGTTTAGAGAATGACGGAGCCGAGAAAAAGCCTGTTATGAGTTTCATATATAATGCTATGGATGAAATAAAAGAAATGATTGCCCACAATTTAGAAGGAGAAGAATGAAGATATATAGAAATTTAGAATATCATTGATGAAAAATAGAAGCTACAGCTTCATCGGCACTTGCATGCAGTTAGTTATTATATGAACCCTCATAATCAATATGCAGAAAATAGGTCAACAAATCTTGTGATAAAATTAGGACTATATCATTACATGAATAAACTTATAGATGATTCAACTGAAAGAGCAAATGCTGACATGCAATTAATATCTTTCAAGAATAAAGAGGGTTTTTCTATATTGCAACAAGGGAAGGATATAATTTCCAAGTGATCATCAGGTAATTTCATTTGTTATTTTAATGCATTATATACTTGTTTATTTGAAATTCATTCTACTTATTATAATAATTTATTTAAATCTCTTCAATTTGACGATGGCACTTCAGAACTGTAACATTTCACTATGAAAATTTTGGGATAAATGTTCTCTTCATCGGGATGTGATGCAACTGGAGCAATACAATCAAGTGAATAAATGGAGAAAAAATCACAACCTTAAGGATGAATTATTTAGTGTACATTGTATACAATAAGAGGCTTAAAGATGGGAACTTGAAGAAGAAAGATTTGAAGCATGATGAAGACCTTGTGATTTGTAGGGGCATGAAATTAAATGATGAGTGGTTTATAGATGATGAAATGAATATATCACAATCTAAATTACAAGAGAAAATTTTGAACGTTGATTTCTTTAATAGTGATGGAAACATAGCATCTCATCCATCACAATCCAACCACAAAAAGAACAAAACAGAAAATGTATATAAAAATTTATTGTGTAAGCTCATTTACTTTGGAGTATTACTCATATTTATGTTGATGAAAAATATTAAAGGAAGAAAAATATAATTGAAATAGAGGAAGAAGAAGCATATTGGGAGGCATTGAAATCCACAAGTGATGAGGCAGGGGAGAGAGCAATTCATTAAGACGATGATTCAAATGAAGACCCCTTCAGTGATGACAGCGTCGATGACTTCTAAGTTGTTGCTATATCATTATTGTTTCTTTTTTGAATTAAATGTCGATGAGTAGGAAATTGGGAAAGAATGTTGAGTTGAACTATATTTTATATGATTATGTAATTACTATATTTTGTGTTGTTTTATTGTTGCAAAGTTTGGACTTCAATTTTATTTCACACAAATTATTATTTGTCGATGTATGCCTTCTACATTTTTGTGTTTCATATATATGTCAATTTATTTCTCATATCATCCTTTAATATATTGTCTAATAATTATACAAAAAATATCATTTTAACTTTAGCTAATTTTTGAAGTTTGAATCTTATGCCTAAAAATGTCTTGAGGGTTACGCCCCACCACAATGACTGAAAATGTCTTAATACCCAATTGTGTAATTTTAAACCTTGCTAAAGACTACATAAAGAGCATTGATAAATATAATTGCACAAATCAAAAGCAATACGCAAAAAAAAAAAAAAAATTAAATAGCTTCAGCGCAACAATAGATCAGAGGCCGCAATACTAGACATTACAAAACAAAACCAGAAAACAAATACATATCAATAAAAGCTTAATCAAAAGAACCCCACCTACAGAAAAAACGATTTCTAGCATCTACAACAAACAATTAGAAAGCACAAACATGGACTGTAACGTAAAAATAACTTGACGACGAAACAATAAATCAAATCACTAAAGAACGCCTACTCTATGAAAGTACTAGAACAACCATGATCCAAAATGCAGTCCATCTAAAAAGGATGAAATTAAAATAATACCGTCAGGTGAGAGGGCATTGACCGGAGGGTTTTCGATCGTTATCAGAGCTACTCCATCCGCCCCAACCTCCATCTGTGTTCTCCCTTTTCCCATCTCTCCCTTTATCGCCGTACCGCACTGAGCTGATGATGAAAAACTTGATGATATGGAGTTGAGGCGAAGCAGTTCCGTGCTCGTAAAGCGAGGCGGTGGTGACGTCGTCGCCGCAAGAGCTTAGGGAAGGAAAAATAACACGGCGGGGTAGATTCGACTGCAGAAAACGACGATGAAGGTGATGCGGTGACGAAGTAATCCTGATCAAAGCCTAACTATAGTTTTGATACTCTTTCGTAAAAAAATTATCCTTCAATTAATAAAAAAAAAATTCATTTATTTTAGGTTAAATTGAAATATACAATTCTATTTTTATTTTAAAATGCAAATAAATTAAATTATTTAATTTTCAGTTCATTTTTATTTTAGGTTCTAGATAACTTTTTTATTTTATTTATCTTTCTTATATTTAAATTATGTTAATAATAAGCGATTTATTAAGTCATATAAATATTTGAATATTTTATCCTTTTTATTTTTCTAAAAATATAACTTCCTCTAATTAAAAAAAAAATTAAGATATTACAAAAAAGATCTATTAATGAACCAATGAGCTAAGGTTAGTATGGTTTCTTTAATGAATCAAACACAAATCAAAGTTTCCTTTATTTGTGTTTGGCTTTTAAAAGCTCGTTATGATATAGATTTCGTTTAGATAACAGTAAGAAAGCTGTTTCAAACAAAGCAATATATTATTACATAATAAGTATTTATTATTTTTGGTTAAAATAATGTCAAAATTAATAAATTATGTATGGTGGTCGTAAATAAATTTTTTAATACAAAATCTTAACATTTTATATTGTTGCAAGTTACAAAACTCACAACATAAGGTTAAGAGAGTCATCAAAAGAAAGTCATTGCGTTCTACTTTTTAAATGGATCAAATTGATACATAGAAGTATATGTTAATTTACAAGAAGAAAAAATTATGGAGTTAATTTTGATTTGAAAACATTTCCTAAAGTTAGTGATTGTTTTTATTGTTCAATTTATAGTCATTACTGTAGCCATATCAACCTATTACACTTACTCAGACATGGGGCAAATTTTTACACTAAGCATTATTAACATCATAATTAGTTGATTAAACACAGAAAAAAAATATAAAAAAATTAGGCATAATCGCCCGTTTAATGGGCGATTAGCCATGCATGATCAAGTCGCCAGGCAACTTGGTTAATTTTTTTTTAATTCATAAAATTTGAAATCTAATTAGATGTAATAAATTTTAATTTAAATCTTAACATAAATTTTGAAATAGCTTATTTATTTTGAATTATATTTTTGAAATAATACAAATTTACGTATTCAAATTTAAAAAAAAAATTGAAAAAGTGTATATATTAAATTGAATATAAGTATTGATTTATTGAGAAATAATTGATTGCAAATTATTTATTGATTTATTATAATTACTATTATATTTTGATTTACTTTATTTTTCAACATTTGACTTTTTTTTCAAAATAATTTTTTTATTTATCTAAGTTTTTTTTTTCTTAATATTATTTCCTTCGATTTGAAAAAGTACCAAAAACTTAAATATTAGAAAAAGAAGCTATTTTAAGAAGAAGCAACATTCCAACAACAATAATAACATTGTATTGAAAATCACATTCAGACAGATATAAACGTACATATTTATAAAACTTAATAACTTCGACGGTGACAGAAACAAAACATATTCAAACCAAATTCAGAATTTAGTTAACTAACACACTCAAGAAAGTTCTAAAAAGAAAAGGGAATGCCTTTAAAGATTCTTGATCACGATGTGCATGTGAGCTTGAAGTTTGAATTGAGTTGGACAACAATTGAATTTGTGCTGAAACCAATGCTGGATGCATTGTCAGTCCGATGCATTGATAAACTCATTCTTATTTTTACCTGTCATAACAATCAGATTCTCATGTCTCAACGAGAAAAGCATCAATCGCAGGATGACGTTTATGGTTAAGAATACAATGATCTCTATTAGTGGTTAGGTTGTCCACAATCACCTCAAACAACCCATCTTCACGGCGTCCAATTTCAGCGGATTTACCCTTCAGAATGTTAGTCAGCACTACATGTTCCAATTGTTTCATAAATCACTTTTGCAGAAATCTCCAACCCGTCACTTTCAAATCGGCTCCATCCTCTCTTTTTTTTTTCTTTTTTTTTTTAACAAACCATATATTAATGCCAAACAAAAGTTACAAGAGCAAATAAAAAAACCCATGGAACAAAGAAAAACAAATACATGGGAAATCCGATCCCAATGGCTCAGTAAAAGGGTGACACTACAGGAAAATCACTCATTTCCGGCGGCAATTACCGGCGGAAATTGGGCATTTTCCGGCGGTTTTCTAATTTAGCGGCGGTTTTCCGGCGGTTCAAATGCCGCCGGTAAAAACCGCGTAGGAAAATAAATTCCAGCGGCAAGATTGTTCGGCGGCTTACCTGCGGTCTTAAACCGCTGGTCAAATTAAAAAAAATAAAAAATAAAAAACCGCTCTGGCCAGCCACCTGGCGTCGCGCCCGCATACCGCTCCGGCCAGGCTCTCCCGCGCCCCGGTGCCGCGCCCGCATCCCGCCAGTGGCCAGGCTCCCGCGCGGCTCGTGCGCCCGCTCGCCGCGTCTGCGCGCGGTGAGATTCGAACCGTGTTCCTCCGTTTAGATTTCAAGCAACCAACCAAAATGCCAATTATGCAAATACGTTTTTTTTTTTTTTGTCAATAATATTTATTTAAAGCATATTCAGACCGAAAAGCAATTAATTTTTTAATTTTTTAAAAAATAAAACTAATTAATTTAAAATAAAAAATAATATTTAATATAAAATAACAATTAACTAACTAAATAATTTTAAAATGAAAATTAATTAAATAGTTAATATAAGTTTTAATTAATTTTTGTTAAATCATTTACATAGTAAAAATTTTATTCATTTTCAATAAATTTTTTAAAGCCGTCGGAAAAGTGAAAAAGCCGCCGGAAATTCCGCCGGAAAATTCCGTAAGAAAAAATCGCCGGAAACGTGACCGCCGGAAAATTCCGCCAGAAATCAGTGATTTTCCTGTAGTGTGAGACTACCAACTACCAAAAGCCAAGCTCAGACCGTCCAATTTGGAGCAGAAACAACACGACCGAGCAAAGGATCCACTCCAATGCAAAAGGGAATATTCATATCTTCGACGTGCGTGTGACATAATATGAAGTCTTTCATATCTGACCAAGAATGCATAAAAACATCAAATGAGTCGAAGTCAAGCACATAAATTCTAGTTGAAATTTTCATAAACATCAAATGATCTCCAAAACTTGTATTCTTATAGTGAAAATGAGTGTTTCAACAAAGGAATTCAATGAGCCCCATATTATTCCATTATGAGATCATAAGGCACTTAAATTATGAATAAATGTTTTATGATCAAATGATTTATTGTCTGACATTCGATTGAGTGTTATGAAAATTTGAAATATCACTCTTAAAAATTTATAAATAGGCATGCATTTTTCACATTAAGGGAGGAGATGAGAGCTAGAGCTAAATTTGGTGTGACCCTATAACTCTATCTAACATTTGATACCGACAATAACTGCCAACAATAATAAATGTTTGGCCACCATCGCATGATCATCATAGCCCGTATGTCATCTCTTATTCATCATTGCCCACCAATAAACTCATGACCACCACAACTTAATCGTGATCTCCCGACTACCATCATCCAATTACTATCACCCAACTATGACCTCCTAACCACTATTATCCCATTATTGTCTCCTAAACACCATAATTTAATCATTATTACCTAACTATAGTGATCCTCATCGATCTCTCTAGGCTACAATCTCTTGACCAACATGGCCTGGTTATGGTCTTGTGATCACTATAGTCCAACTATAATATCTTGACCGCCATAACTTGACAACAATATCTGAATTAACAACCCTTGACTTCATCAATACATGTCATCTTTGTTGTCTTTTATCGCCAACAATATCAATAAAATATTTTCTTATTCATATAAAATAAATTATAAATCATCATTCTTTATCATAAGATATTAAGTTCTTTAAGTTCTATTGCATGTTAGGATATTTGTGACAATAAAGGCATACTAACATCTTATATTTATATAAAGACACAACACACATAAATAGGTAAAAAGAAATAGTTTTAAAGAAGACATCATTTATGTGAAAAATCCGAAAATGAAAAAATCACAAAGTATGAGAAATCTAGAGTTGTAGTAAAAAGTGATGATGGAGATCAAGAGACAACGTTTGAGCAATGAAGGTTAGACTATGTTTTGTAGGAGATGGGGAGTTGGGCCATGAAAGCATAATAGTTTGTAGATGGTTGGGCGATGAATTTATGATGGTCATCAGTGGTGGGAGTCATTGGCATCCATTGTCAGGCAGAATTATATTCAACTACAAGTCCAGGCCTAGCTTCAAGCTCTATGCTCTTTTTCATGAGAATGATATGAGTATTGATACATCACCAAAAAACGTCTTGATCATGTACGAATCTTGAGGCATATTTAAGTTGGAACCTTTCAAAATTAAATTTGGGACCTTGTAAATTGCAATTTCAGCAAACTTATAGTCAAACTGAACGTTTCAAAAAGAAGAACCCAACAACACAAAAATTGGTCAAATCTGAGCCTAAATGAGTCCAAATCATGGGCCCAAACCATATTTGGAAGGTTCAAAGCATTATTTGGATGACAAAATGATATCCAAATATAGCATGCTTATAGTCAAATCAAGTAGCTCGACGAGACAAATTAAACCATCCTAAGATTGATGAATTTTAACATCGTTAAGGAACTTAAAAATTTGGAAAATTCTCTGTGATCAGGGAGATCAATATGAGTCATCTGATGAAGCACTTCAAACCTGCCACAGATCTTCTTTATATTTACGGGGTGTGCCACTCATGAAAATCTATGAATAGATCTTCACTCTCTACATGAAGGAGACATTTGGCTAGAGATTAGAGAGAGCTCTAAGGCTTCAAGAGCTCCAGCACCATCGCCGACGAACCCCCGTCGGACCACCGCTCGGTCGTCGATCACCGTCGATCTTCCACCCAGCCACCGTTGGACTTCCACTCGGCCGACGATTGCCTCCAAACTTTCACCCGGCCGCCGAGCATCGCTGCACCTCCGCCCGATCTTCGTCGGATCATTTCTCGTCAGCTGAACTTTTACCCTGATGTTGTCAAACTTTTGCACGACTGTCGCCAAACTTTTGTCTAACTCTCCAAATTTGGAATTGTTTTACTTCTCTCTATATTTGTGTGTTGGATATTCGTCATTCGTGCATCGCTAAGGTGAGAAGTTTACTCACGCCACTATTGCAAATATTCTTGCATGCAACAAGTCTATTTATAATTTAATATTTTGTTTAAAATATCTAAATGACTGAATCGGACGACTTTTATTGATTTCTTAAAAAGATAAGAAAAAAAAAAACTGTAGAGGTCAAATTGCCTTTTTTTTTTCTTTTTCCGTTTATAGATACTTTCTGCTGAATGCTAGAAACTATAAAGCAAAGACTTACCTCGCGAGCTTCTCTCATAAAGAAGAATATACACAACTAAGAGATTCAGGATTTGAGTCTATATGTATGCGTTATTTGTATGAATTTGTCTTAAATAATCTAAATTTTTCAAAAAAATAAAAAATAAAGAAGAATATCCTGACAGCTTTACGGCGATGTTCCCAAAGAGATGCACATCTCTATCCAGTGGCGGTTGCCCTAACTCCATTTAAAAGCTTATTAAGTGGGTCTTTTTACATGTGCTTCGGAGGTCATTAATAATGCAGGCATTTGACGAGGAGATAAAATTTTGTGGATTAAGGAGATTTTTTTAAATAAAAAAAAAACATTTGAAGATCGTTGAGAGCCTAATTGAACTAATTTTTTATATTTTAAAGCTCCTTCATTAATTATTTGTTTTATTAATGGACGACTTATCTTGAGAAATAAAAAATGGATGATAATTTGAGGTATTGGGGTTTGGCTGGTGGTACTATCATACTATGTATAAGTTTTGTAAATAAGAAATGGAAATTATAATTTTAAGGTGCAATTTTTAAAGAGTTGTTATGTTTCAAAAAAATAAAAAATAAATTGACAAAAAATTTGAAATGCCAGATTTAAATCCAGCACCATTTGAATTGCAATTGTAACAAAATGATTAGTCAAATTGAATATCTTGACAAGATAAATCCAATTATACTGAAGGAGCCCAAATTAAACAAGTAAAGTGGTTCAAAACTCTTGTACATTAATTGAATGTTCAAATTGCCTCCAAATCTTGCGTGTTTATAATCAGTCAAGCGGCTAGATGAGACAAAGCCAACTAGGCTATGAACATTCAATTCAAAGATTATTAAGGCACTTCAATGTTGAATAAATGACATATGATCAAAGAATTAGATATAAATCATTCCATACAGTAATATAGAATTTTGGGCAAATCTATCAAATTGTCACTCTAAAGAAATCTATAAATAAAGCCTCATTCTCCACTTGAGGGAGACTTAGAGTTGAGATTAGAGAAGAGTTTAAAGATCCGAAGGAATTTAGATCTCTATACAACATTCGATGCTAACAATCATTGCCAGCCACCATGTTGTCCAACTATCATCATTCAATCATCATCACCCAACCATTATTATTTGATCACCAATTCCTAGTTATTATGGCCAATTCTTCATCATTTGACTACCGTCATACAATCATCATCTAATTATCATCGTATGATCATCATCATCATTAACTAATATCACCTAACCATTATTATTTTCGTAGCACTTTTACTCATCCATAATTAGTCTTCCACAATTTCTCCCCTTAGTTACAACCACAGGTGACCAATAAAGTTCCACCAATCACTTTATTCTCTAATTGCGGAAAAGAGCAAATTTCTTTAATTTTAAGTATATAGTGAATTATTTTAATTAGGCCAAGCCCTATAAAAAAATGTTATTGGACTTTTCACTTAAAAACTATAGTGTCTTTTGTATTCTTATTTTTGATTTGTGTGAGTGTTGAATGTTTAGGCAAAAATAAGACAAACTCTCACTCTATCAGTGTGAATATTCTAACACTAACAATTTGACAAATATATGAGAAGCTGATAAAGAATGTGGTTGTTACTATAAATACTCCATAAGAGCGAGTAGTTGATAGACTCTCCACTTATCCAAAAATCTCACAAGATTAAAAATTTTAGAAAGTATATATATTTTCAAGTTCACCTAAAAACACAAAATATTAAAAGCATAAAGACTAAAAGCTTCCGAAAATATATATTTATTTGTTTCTCCAAAAATCTTATAAAGCTAAAGCCTCAAAAAGTTCAGTGCCTATAAAATTATAAAAAAGTTAAAAACCTTTGAAGGTATATGATTCCTCAATTCTCCAAAAAAACTAAGATAGTATATGTTTTTTTTTTTTCATTCTCAAAAAAGCTAAGCTTAAAGCATCAAAATTTATAGATTTCTTCAATTTTTCAAATATTTAAAAAAGGATAATAGCCTCAAAAGGTGCACATTTCTCTAAAAAATTTGAAAGATTGAAAGCCTCAAAAGATTTTTTTTATTATCCAAAAATCTTAGAAGAGTACAAGCCTTAGAAATATATATTTGTTGGTTCTTCAAAACATAAAATGACTAAATGGCTTAAAAATATGACTTTTGGGGGCTTTCTTGAGCATCAAATTTGCATTGTCACACAATGTATATAATGGTTCATCAACTATCATCTCTTGCATAAGATGCATTAAATTTGTTAATAATTATCTACACATTGAACAGAAAAGTAGAGCTTCAAAATTAGGTAATTCCTTTTTTTTTTGGATCCCAATTTGTCCAAATAAAGATAGTCAACCCCCTTTTACGAGGAAGATTAGACTTTATCACAATGATTGTAAATCTCAGGTGTCACTCATAACTTTATCTATATAGTATGATTTGGTAGTCTTCATAGTACCATGACCTATAAAGGGAGAATGCTTCTCATGTACAGAATGATAAAAAATATCTTTTAGGGGATGGAACTCATACCAACAAAAGTGGGCTTGAGAGATATAGATTGGATCCATAATCACACTTATAAAGGGTAATTCATTACTCTAAGTAAAAAGGCAATCTAGAAGGGGAATATAATCCACTTACACAGGGTAGCATTTAATCTCTTTTAAGAGATGGAATAAAAAATAATAATAAAGGAGATATTAAGAGATGAGGATATTTTTTGATAATTTCGCTTATGAAGGAGAGTTTTAAACTCCTCATAGAGAAAATATTAGAGCTTATAAAGGGAGAATATTTTGCTTATACATAACAGTACTAGGCCTCTTTTATAAGTGAAACTAGAACGTACAAATGAAGAATGGAGACATGTAATTTTTTTTCAAAAATCCATCAATGGTGACAATTCAGTGTTTTTTGTGAAGACACATTGGAGCCTATAATAGGAATATAAACTCAAAATTCTTTGTTGAAAACTGTGTAAGAAATATTTTAATATCTCATAAATGTTGATTTGGACTTTGGAAGAAAAAGAAGAACGACCTAAAGAACCCCTACTGGACGAGACGTCAATCCCAACTCATCAACAAATTTGGCTTGTATTGTTGCTAAAAATTTAGGAAAATAAAGGTTTAGAGTTTTTGGAAAATGAGTGAAGTTTTAGAAATACAAGAGAGATGAGATACTTGGACTTTAGTCGCCAAAAAAATTGTCATCATCGCTCCTCGTCTCATGCACAACCCATTGAAGCAAGCAAGCAACCGAAGAAAAAAAAAGCCTAGATAGCCATAGGCCTGCAAATGGCATCGCACGGAAAAATAATAACAACTAATATGAGGTTTGCTTTGGCTCCGTTCGAAAGCCATATGGTCCTCTCGGACCACTCCACACCACCTATTCGTATAATTTTGAGCCGCTCGACGAGCGCTTAAGCTGGGCTAACTATTGTTCGAACTAGAGCTCGATAAGTTAATGATCCCAAATATCTATTTGAGCTCCAACTGAAAATTTAATAAATTTAACTCATGAGTTCGTTAAGAAGTGGACTTGACTAATTTGCACCCCTTTCGGCACTCTATAATTTTTCCAAATATTGAATCCGGGCAAAGCGACAATCTTCCCGCGCGGTAGGGAATGCGCGCTATTTTGCCTATTTTAAACCCGAACGCAGCACAAAATCACAAAGTAAGACCGTTAGCACCTCGCTAAGCCATGGCAGCAACCGCCACTACCGGCGCCCGAAGCCAAAGCCGTCGCGAATTGTCACCGCCGCCGTCTTTCACCGCCGACGACATCATCCTCCTCGCTCAAAACTCCTCCGCCACTCTCCCCCCATCCTTATCTTCCTCCACTGTTCTCCCTCTACTCCAGTCACCTTCACCTACCCTCCTCTCCTCCCTTCTATCCCTTCTTTCTCGCTCTCCTCCCTCCTCCTCCTTTCTCACTCCCGTACTCCTTTCCTTCCTTCGTCTCTTCTTCTCCCGCACACTCCCCAGAAACCTCGACTCTTCCCGTCTCTTCTACCTCATCTTTCCCCTCCTATCCCACCTTGACCACTCCCATCTCCACTCCTTACTGGATTTAATCTTTTCCCACCTCTCCGACATCGCCGACGCTGACGACGCCCAGGTCCTCGATCTTCTCCCTCACCTTCTCAACCTCGCCGCCCCCGATGGCGAGCTCATCAACACATTCCTCGATAAACTCCTATCGGTCAGTTGGTCCAAGGCACTGCTTGTCAAGATGTGCTCGCTCATCCGCGACTGCCCGGCTATATCTAGGGTTAGGGTTTCGGAATTTCTTCGGAAGATCTTCGACGGAATGAGGGATGTGGACATCCAGGATCTCCCGTGGCTGGTGTTCCAGCTATTGTTGCTCGCGTCTAAGGGAATTAGTTCGGTTTCCCGAAAGCAACTGATCGCCGATTTGTTAAAGTTTTTCGAGAAGCCGATGAAGGGATCGCCTTCCGTGGTGCGGCAAGTGGAGGGGACGATTCTGATGCACGTGAACTTCGCCGTTAAGCAGGATCCATCGCTGGGTTCAGAGGTTATCGCCGTTGTTCGCTCTGATTTTGGTACGTTCAACCATTTCGCTGCTGCGGTTTTGTTGTCCGTGGCCAGTATTCGGCGGTTCAATGAGATATCGATTGGTGCTCTAAAATCGGTCGTTATTGGTTCTCATCTGGATTGCAAAATTGCAAGGTGAAAATCTTCTGCCCGTATTGTTGATTTTTTTTTTCTGAAGATTGCCGAGCTAAAATCACTGCTTAAACATCTCCGTAGTTTTTTTCCTTTATGTGAGTTTCATAAGTTTGTATTCAATGGGTCCTAGTATTCTAATTTTTACAAACAAGCAACATTTATCATAATTTTAGCTAAACTACTGATATTTTGTTAGTTTTTCCTTTTTTTTTTCAAATTCCGGATCAAATAAACAAACAAATTTTTTGCTTGTTAAGTAACCTTTGGGTTGTTCAGACATTCCTCCTTCCTAACTTTTCAAAAGCAACCTAAATATAGGTTTCATGACGAACTTATAGCCTGTCGATCAACTAGCTTATAACCAGACTTCCAATCCTTTGCTCAGGGTTTTCTTTAGCATAACACAACCAATGGTTGTTTGGGTAGGCATTGGTAGAGCGTGGCTTGGGGTGCATCCAGCCCAATAAATCATACTTAGGTAGGGACCCATGAAGGATTGTTAGGCTGAGTGCGACTTTGGCATGCAGTATAGGTTATATTCAACCTAGTTTTGTGTTCCTAGATTGCAACCAGACGTAAACTTTGGCAGGGTGCTGATTAAGCATATATGCCTAGCTGTATGCAACCCAAGCATGTAGTTATGTTTTATTTGACTCAGACTTGCATGCTTGAGTTGTACCTAACCCAAACATGACCGCTTGAAAACATTTGTCAATTAGATAGCACCATTGATCGGTTAGTTAAAACGCCCAGCTAATGAACTGGAACCACAGATCAAAAACATAAAATCTTTGTGTAGCTAGGGCAAGGTGGGTCATCCCCTTCACCAACAAAGGCTGATCCACTTGCTGGAAACTTAGATGTTCACTTCGTTTGTCTTTCACATGGGTAGCCAATATGAATTGTAAGTGCCCTTGTTTGCAAGGATTAAAGAATTAGGACTACTTGAATACAAACTTAAGTAATTTGTGCCTATAGTTACAAAAAAGGAGCCACATGGGGGTTCATACAAAATTCGTACAAATTTTTTGATTTATTCTAAATTTTGAGGAAAACAAATTAGTTAAGAATATTATGAGTCAACTTAAATACATGCTTAATCCTGAGTCCTGACCACAATCAGATGTCTATGTTCCAACCAATATATATATATATATATATATATATATATATATATATATATATATATATATATATATATATATATATATATATATATATATATATATTCATTAGTGGTTGGAAGTAGTTATGTTGCAAGTAATAGGTATATTATGTTAGGGATAAGTGTAATGAGTAGTTTAGTGGGTATTTGTGTGTCTTGTTAGTTTATATATTATGTTTGCTTGTTAGGATGTGAATGGATGCCTTGTATTTTATAACCACTCCTTGTGGAGAATTAGGGCAAGAAAAATGAAGAAGAAGCTGAGCTAAATCTTAACTCTCTTTCTGCAATGTTATATGGAGCTTTTAGATATGTTCTAATTGTCCTCCCATTCTCTCAAAAAAATTTTTTTTTTCTCTTGGAGTTTTAGACAAGCAATTTGCCTAGCTTTTCCGACATTTTATTTGTTTTTATATTTTTCCATTCTGTTTGTGTTCATTATAAATAGGATTTTTTTAATTATTATTTGTGGTGATTTTTGGGATTTGGTGGAGCCCATATTTGGATGATGGGAATATGGTGAATGGGATATGGAAGAGCTTGGGAAAAAATCAATGTGGTATGATGAAAGATGAAGGCCCATCCATAGGAGAAGTCCACGAGGAAATCCGCGGCTTGGAATATCTAATAGTGGATAATTGATTGCAGGTGCTGGTTGCTTTAGATGAGGGAAGGCTTCAGGCTTGGTGATTATGTGGATATGGGGATTTGGAATGGTGATGGACACCTTGAGTCAGTAAATCTCAACAAAAGTACCATTTGTTATTAATCCAAATATTAAATGTAGACAAACAGAGAAATAAACAATATAAAGGGATGAGTAGACAACTTTGAGCTTGCTAAAAACTCCGCAAGAATAGGTTGAGAAAAGTGAAGAACAATTAGATGATGCTCACAACTCTAGATAGTACTAGAGGGAGCGAGAGCGAGGTGTACTTTAACTCGGTTTCTTCTTCATTTTTTCTACCTTAATTCTTTCTAATACGGAGTATTTATAGAATACAAGACATTACTTATGGTCTAATGAGCACACATGACCTATGAATTACGAAGGCATATAATAACATAAAAAACCTATTAAACTAGTCATTTTGCTTATTCCTTAACATATTCTTATTCAAATTTGAATGAGGATAGCTTGTGCAGATCCTTTTGCTAGAAATTTGAAATCTTTTAACATGAAGGGATTGCAAGTGGTTACCAGATATTACAAAGGAGGAATTGCTGCAAAATGCTAAGAACGTTGAAAAGGCATTAGTTAGAACTGTAAGCTTCTTTTAAAGATCATTTTTTTCCCTTCTTGTGTTTGGGCATTTAAGCCTGTTGAATTGTATTGTCTGATGTGAGTACCAAATGATGTAGATTAATGAGAGCAGCTCTGGGCGAGAGCATTTGGTTCCTAGTATTTTACAATTTGGGTTTATTATGTTGGATTCAGTGGATGGGAAAAGTTGTGAAGGAAGTGGCATTTCTAACGGACTGATGAGCTGTGAAGAACTTGGAATTCAAATTCTTAAAACTCTGTTTGACGTTCATGAAATGACACGAAATCAGGTTTGCTTGATTTTTATTTGCTTTCCTGCTTTGGATACTTGTTATTTCCAGTTTGTTGGTCCTCGTGCATGTCCAAGGTGGGAAGATAGGCAGGTTGTGGGGAATTTGGTGCTAATGGCTCACTCAAATCTAAAAATTGATCTCACTTATAGCGAAGACCACTACAGATCAACTCAAAATGCGATTCACATATATGAAATGTGTGAAGAACACTATGACATATGTGAAACTATGAGAGTTCAGAGTTGTAATGCCATATGCATTATTGAAAAGAAACAATCAATTATAGCAGTTTAACTTCTCAATTATGCCTATGTCCACTCTTCCATTGGAAACTCCATCAAACCGTCTTTGCTTACCATGAAGACAAACACAATACGCCTCTTTTTACTTGAAGAGTAAGTCATTACTGTTTTCTCAGGTGCAAGGTCAACTCCAAAGGATTGAACTCAAAAAATAAGTGTTCAGTAGGCTAGCTTTAGTAAAGCTGGAAGCTTTTATACACGTTAAACTTGCCAAATCATTTAGCTTTGATTCAAATGAAAAAATTTTAGTATGAAAAATGCATATAAGGAATGAAATCTCAAATGAGGAAAACTTAGCTTCCAGCCTTCCAAGGAGTAGCCAAGAGCATCACCAGGTTCAAAAGGTTTTGCAAGTTAAAGCTTGGATTACAATGGAACTTAGAGAAGGAAGGTAGAAATCAAATGAAAGCTTAGATATTATTTGTGTAAAGAAACAAACAACCTTCATCATAGATTCGTAGGACCTGTTTATCACAAAGAAGAGCCTAGGATGCTTGCTAAAATGGATGGAAAGTTTCTGGATGATTTCTAATCAAGTTTTTAATAATTGAAGGTTGCAACTCTTCGTCCAATTCAAATACACTTGTCACATGGCTAACATAGCTTTGAAGTGTTCTAAGCAAATAAGCACGGAAAGTGTATTGTGGTAAAAAAGATTGGCGTAAGAGTACAAATGGGCATGAACTTACGTGAACAACCCTCCTAAAACAAGAATCCCTGCTTCAGCCATGTTCAGGAACTTGTTGAAATGTTGAATGACTCTTAACCAACTTGTTGAAATGTTGACTCTTAATCAGCCAAAGATTTGGTTTGATGCCCTTACTCAACCGGTCAACCAAGTTTATCAAACTTGGCCAACTAACCATGATATATATACTCCGTGGATAGACCAAGTTTGTTGAACTGGTTTCATTTGTCAGTTAGCTGCCCTTTATGCTTTAAGCCATTTAGCTAGCTTTTTATCATCATGGCCTATTTTAACTATGCTAAATAGGTTAATTTATGGTCCATAATACTTGCATGATTTTTCATGTGAATATTAATAAAATGGGGGATGTACATGCATTTCATTTTATATATTTATAATCTAATACTTAAATTTTTATATTTACTTATACAAGACTTTAATCTCTAAATTACAAAAATACCAATAATATTAATTTATCTGAAGTAAAATAAATCTTTTTTATGTGCATATTTTGATATGATTTAAACACCCAATGTTATATAAGTAAACATAAAGATTTAGATGTTACATGTGATGTGATATGTGTGTAAACACCCCACTAAAAACTAAAACTTTAAGCATAAATGTGAGTTATCAAAAATTATTGCGCTTACAAATATTATCCTTGGATCAGGCATTATGAAATTGTAGCCTTTTCTTATGCAAAAGCTTGGGTTCATTGCTGAGAAGGTTTTCCTAACGATTTTATTCTTTTGAGCTTTCAATGAGAGGATCTAACTTACATTTTCTAACATAAATATTAGTCAAATATTCTAAGCATTTTTAATCATCAAACTAATGTTGTTTCAACAATCTATGTTCAAATACTATAATAAACTAGGGAGTAGCATAGATATGTTACATGTACAGATTAATTGAATAAAAAATTGTATACACACATACAAAAGATATGATAAGTTATAATATATCAGGGATATGAATATGAAGGGCATCTCAAACTACCATCATTAGCATATTAAAAATCACAAATCACCTCAAATCACAATATCATATTGACCTCCAAGCATCTTCCACGATTAATTGAATGCATCGAGGAAAGCGACTATCAAATAGGTCGCTTATCATGAGCATGAGGACACCTCAATCACCATCAAAATGGCTCAAAACTTTATCCGATCATGAAATAGATCGCATTGATGCGCTCACGACATCAAATTTGCTAAGGAAGAGTCATTCGTGCATAACTTAATCAAACAAGATTGTTGGCAAGTGCATCGCTAGCAAACACTACCTAAATTACCTCTGACCATCAAACAGATTGCGCCGATGTGATCAGAGCATCATATTTATCTAAGAGGAGACCCCTCGTAGTTGAATTGGGTGAAGGTGATCAAAATCAATAGACTATAAACGAAACATAGCGATGTTTCCCAAACATCATTAGTGTTTGCAAAACGGATTTTGTTGTTGTGCTCGGGTCGTTGAAATCATATATAAAATGTTGTAATATTGACCATGCCATTGAAGGTGATCAAAATCGATGGACTATGGACGAAATGTTATGTGGCGTTACTCCAACATCACCCTTTCGCAAAATGAACTTCGCCGTTGTGTTCGAAATGTCAAATCATATAGAAAAGGCTGTAATATTGCCCATGCCATCGAAGGTGTAAATCAACGGACTACGAACGAAATGTTGTGCGCTGTTACCCGGACATTGCTCGTTCATAAAATAAATTTCGCTGTTGTGTTATTGTGTCCAAAACGTCAAAATCATATAGAAAAGGTTGTAATGTTTGCCCGTATCATCGAAGGTGATCAAAATCGCACGAATGGGATTTGACGGCCGAAAGCTTCGGCCTTCGGGACATTGATTGATCCTGACATAAGTCTTCGATCTTCAATTGTGTAGTCGTGGTACATGTTAATTTAATTTAAATTTCCTATATATTATTTCCTGAAAATCTAGTAGCCTTCTGTTGTCTCCTCCCCACGAGGTGTGGTTGGGAGGGCACTTGCCCTTCAGATCCGCTTGGTCGGATTAAAATCGACGACATAATTCAACCTTCCCTCCTCATAAAGAAATTGTTTAAGTGCATCTGGTTGAATATTTTCAATAACTTCTTGCCAGATATATTTTTATAATCCTTGCATCTTTTGTCAAGCTTATAGTCAAGTTTTCTTTGGTGGCTCCAATCAACTGCATCAAAGCTTCTAGTGCATGAGAGCTGAGTTCGAATGAGGAGAGAGTGGGCCGAGCCAGAGTTATGTGTCATGGGAGAGAGGGTAGTGGGCAGTTGTGCGATCATGCGTGAGTGGGGTAGTGGATGGTTGTGAGATCATGTGTGAGTGGCGTAGTCGAAGTCGATTAGGGGTCAACATGATGTAAGTGGCGGTTCACCTACGGATGTTAAATAAAAGGCCTCATAATGAAGTTGTAACAGTAGACCTACAATGAACCTAAAGGCCTTTTATGAGGTCTACTGTTACAACTTGTGAGCAAAAATGGGAGATTTGTAATGGAAGTGGTATACTTACAAGTAAAAATAGAAGAATCATAATAATGATAGCCTGCCAAAAATCAATATCATTTGACTTGCGAACTAACACATTAATCTGCCTGCAAGCAATAACGGTAGGGTGTCAATTCGGGGTGACAGGTTGTGTTCGGGTTGAATCCGAGTTGACCCAGTTCTAAACGGGTCAACCCGACCCGACGCATTTTTTGCAAACGGGTTGGCTATCTCAACTCGGACCCAACCATAGCTGATTGCTGGGTTGACAGGACCCGACACTGTTTTACGAGATTTGGCCGGTGGCAAACCATCGGCAACGGCGGCGCAGCTACGGAGGCAACAACGGGGAAGGCTCGAAGCGGCGACAACGCAGTAGTAGCGTTGCGAATGCCGAACTGACGAAGCCTGAAGCGACGCACAGGCGAGCAGCGGCAGGTGGACCAGGCGGTAGCGGCCAGCGGGCACGCATCACGAATGTCGAAGCGGCGAAGCCCAAACCCGAAGCAACGTTGAGAGGCAGCGGGCACACATCACGATTTGCGAACAACGAATCGAAGCAACGCAATGCGACTTGATGCGTCGGCTAGGCGGGTAGAAGAGCAGTCAACGCATGCATGGACCATTTCCGGGTCATTTTTGCATTCTCGGGTCAACCCGAACCCGACTTGATTTTTGAAACTGGTCAGTTTATTGAACTCGAACCAGACCCGTTTCACAAACGGGTCGACCCAAACCCGGATTTTTCCGGGTCAGGTCCAAGTCGGATCTCGGGTCGTGTCAAAAATTGACACCCCTAAATAGCGATTGATATGTTGTAAATGTAATGAATTCCCTATAAGCATGAGCGAAGAAATCACATTGAACACGACACACTGTCCAGGCATAGACAACAAATTTGTACTAAATATAAGCACTTATGGGCAACTGTAGAAGACTCGTTATGCACGCATCAATTTGCCTATGAGTTAAAGTGGTAGCCTGGTAGGCTTATGATAGAGAACATGAATTTGAAATGCACACAACAACCTCATCCATAAGCATGTTGGGGGATATTTCACTAAGCACATTTCACCTACATACAATAGTTGGTGAGAAGTATGTTGTAGTCTCGAGGAGCGTATGACAACCTCGAGAAATGTACCGCCGCCTCAAGAAGCGCATCATTATCTTGAGAAACACATAATATTATGGCAATGTGCATTGAAGTACATACTAATGCATTCAGAACATATATTTGCATTATGTAAATGCTTTGGAAAGCCTGCAAGTGTACAACACAAATGCATCATGAGTTCATGTTATCCAAAATTGCATTATGCATCAAGTTACATATAGGTATATTAGGCATATATCTAACATGCAAACACACTGGGAATATATGCTCTACAACATGCAAAATGCATTATGTAAATACACTCTCCAACATGCAAAAATGCACAATATCATAGTAGCACATTATGTCGACACGCAAATACATTATACGCTATTTTAATGCATTAAGCCATTAAGCCATCACGCAACATACAAAAATGTCATTCAAACATTTTAAGTAGTGCAGAAATGCATAGGTTAATACACATGTATACCTGCAAACATACAAATATATATGCAAGTGTGTCAACATGTAAATAAATACGTGAGTGTGTGTGCGAATATGCAAATATGTCATACACATCAACTGAATTACATACATATAATCACCATATAAATACATTATGCGAAATTCACTCAAAAGCACATACCCACATGGGTCACGATGAGCGTGATGTATGTATATATGTAACATCTAAGGACGTTGCGCGGGTAAACAAAATAAACTTAAGTTCTAGTTCAATCATTTTCTTTGAATGGACCGAAGTTGACACGACTTGAACCACCAAACAAATTCACAGTCATAGTGCCAACTGGAGTATTTGATTTAATACGTTTATATTAGGCCTTCAAGGTCTCTTAAAAAGAAAATTCACATATTAAAATAAATATCTCGGGTTCTAATATCTACATGATAACTCTAGAAATTAAGAGTTGGATCTAATCCTCTGTTTGCAAGCAAACAAAGGTAATAAGGTCCAATTAATAAAATAACAATACCCATAAATAACCCCTGATGATGGTCGTGTTGAAAGCTAATCTCAACTTGAGGAAATCATACTTTTTAAATACCCTCAAATTTTAAAATCAATCATTATGGGGCTCCAATTTCAATAGGAGTTCAAAACTAAAAAATAATAAAAAATTAAGATATTTAAGATTAAATAAATCACCCAAACACTTAATGCAAAATTCATCTGCTCTCCGCAACAATTTGTCGAATTAAATGAATTTGAAAATCACTTCATAAAGAACGAATATCTAATCGAGAATATCACTAAGATTCATTCTCAAATCATTTTTTTTATCACAAGGACTTGACACGTGTCTTCTAACTAGAGGTGTAAACGAGTCGAGTCGAGTCGAGTTTTGGCTCTTATCGAGCTCGGCTCGTTAGATAGAAAGCGAGCTCGAACTCGAGCTCGAGCTCAAGTCGAGCTCGAACTCGAGCTCGTGTCACAGTTGAGCTCGAGCTCGAGCTCGTGTCACTGTTAACGAGCTCGAGCCGGCTCGCCATCCATGGGCAGGAATTTTTAAATTTAGGCGGGATTTTTAAACTTTAAGCAGGATTTTTAAAACTTAAACAAAATTTTTATAAAAATATGAAATATTTCACTTTTAAATAAAATTTAGGTGATTATTATTATATTTTTTTAATATTTAAATTTAATAAATAAAATAAAATTATTTTTAAAAATATTAATATTTAATCAAGCCGGCTCGCGAGCTCATGAGCCAAGCCGACTCGAGCTCGAGCTCGTTTACTAAACGAGCTCGAACTCAAGCTCGACTCGCGAGCTCGATAAGCTCGGCTCGTGAGCCCATAAACGAGTCGAGCTCGAGCCGGCTCACGAGCCGGCTCGGCTCACTTACACCCCTACTTCTAACCAGTGGTTTCATCGCCAAATGACATAAGAAGTAAACGATTATGACTGGGGCCATCTAACCGGGTGGGTTTACCAGTAAATAATACCACTAAATTATAGTTATGGCCATAGCTCGTATGTTTTAGACGACATATTGAGTTTTAGATAAAACACTGCCCAGAGATTTCATCCACATTTTGCGAGGACTTTATGATATGAGTTCATGTTTCCTATAGGTGCAAGCCCTTATAGTTAATTACCCCTCATGATAATGAGGGAGAATTTTTGATTAAGGCTAGTTGTTAAGTAGATACATAATATCCAGCATATAGTAGTAGTAACAAAATTTAACATTGAAAGTTAAAATTTTATCACCGTGCACTTAAAGCAGATGGTGGGGGGAATGATGATGAACCCTATCAAGATCCCATTGAGTTTTAATTACTATCAATAAATTACAATTAAAAAAATATATAATTATGAGATAACGTATTAATTTTAATTATATACGAGTTAATTATTAATTATTAGTTTTAATTATTATTATGAACTAATCATTATAAATAATATAATTAAATTCTAAGTTAATTATCAATTAATCTAAATTGTGTGAAAGGTAGAGTTTTGAATGAGTCACTAAATAACTTCTTCACCTCCTTTGACGACATTCCTTCCTGTCGGATCCAAAGTCACACCTCGTCCTACTTCTGTAGGATCAGAAGTAATGACGATGACGGGAGCTTGGTTGTTGTGATGGTAGCCATCTTTTGATGTGAAACAGTGTCGATCATGGAGTTACTTTAAGAAATTAAAGAGAGCGAATTAACAAAGTATTCCCACAATAAATTTATTTCTTATAACAACGATTGATCCGTGGAGTTCTCAGTTTTTAACTTGCTTAGGCACAGAGAAGTGAAGTCGATTAACCAAACAATTCGAGAAAATGCAAAGAATAATTATACGCTACGACAATAAACAAGAATCCATGATTTAACAATGAGAACTGTCACCTTTGGAGCCCATACGCTCAACTAGTCTAGGCTTTAGCGGAAGAAGAGTCTCCACATTAGAACCGAGGTCACTCCGAGGAAGAAGGAGCCTAAGATCGTCGTTCTTGGATAGGTGGCCGGAGTGGTGGAGGATGATGGCCGAACTAATGTAGAACGAGGACGCCGGCTTCGTTCTGGAGAGGATCTCCTCTCCAAAATCTGAAATTGTTCCTTGCAAAAACTGAAATAAATCTGGATTTATCTCAGCTCACAAAATCTGAAAATCTGGATGTGAGAATTCTGTGTTGGAAATGAACAAACTGTCCAATAGTGAGAATAACTAATGGCAGCCATTGAACGGACATTCCAGGATTTGGATGTGAGAGGACAGGCTAGAAGGAGCAATTGGGATTTGGAAACCAAGGGAATGAGATCTGCCTGAGAAGAGAATTGAGGGAGACGGGTTGAACAGCAATTGACGAGGAGTCTACGGCCACTGGGAAGCACTCAATTCCGAAATTCCAATCAGGAATTCAATTCATTTTGTGAGGAGTAACGTACATGAAATTAGAAAGGTGCAATTAAGAAAATTAATAGGGGAGAGAGAGAAAGGGAGGAGTGGCCGGCCAAGCTAGAAGGGAGGGGTTTCAGTTTGATGAGGTGGGGACCACTAATTGAATTTCAGATTTTATTAAAAAATCTGAAATGAAATTCAGTTTTCTTAAGGAGAGGAAGCTTCCAATTATGAGGGGAATGAATTTAATCAATTTGAATTTCAAAATTGAAATTGCAAATCAATTAAGTTGATGGCGTAAGTTAGGGAGCAATTTTAGGAAACAATTAATGTCTCATAACAATTTGAATTTCAGTTTTGAAGTTCATAGGAGGGGAAGGAGGCGGCGACAGGAAGGGGGAAAGGTGGCCGGCGGGCTGGTGGGTTGGCCGGCGGATTGGGCTTGCCGGTGGCTGCTGGCCGGCGGTTTGGGGCTGCAGGTCGGCGGCCTGGGCAATCCAGGGAGGGGGCGGCGGCAAAGACCAAAGGAGGGGAAGAAGTAGGGAAAATCTAGGGATCCAAAGAGTGAATTCCAATCTTCCACAAATGCTTTCACCCGAACCACCATGATGACGACGAGATCAAGAAAATTCAAAGAAGAAAAATGGAAGAACACTAGAACCTAGAACTCACAAAGAGATCTAGCTTCTCCTACGAACTCACTAAGAGATCGTGGAGGTTTTGCACTCACAAAGAGAACATGAAATGTCAAAATTTTCATTTATCAAAAACTAAAACTATTACATGAGAAAAGGGCCATATAAATAGGCCTCAAAATGACAAAGAAAGTAAAGTACTAAAATGCCCCTTGGGCTACAATAACTACCAAATACCCATAAGGGCAAACACGGAAAAACATGAAATAAAAATAAATTACTACATAAAATGATGAAAATACAGATCATGATCGTGGCCGTCGATCTCCGGCATCTCCTGGAGGTACATGTGTCAAAATCGCTGCTGATGTTCCCATCATCTTTCTTCCAGCATCCAAACATCCCCTTAGGGTGTCTCGCTCATGGTGCGTCGTCTGTCTCGTAGCTGCAAATGAATCCATAATGTGAATCGAAGCACTTCGCAGCGCGTCTTGCTTGCGGCTTTCTTTCTCGTGTCGCTCTGGCTAAATGTCCAGAAAGAAGCAAAGCTCTCTAGATTTTTCCATGAATTTAAATGGTAATTTTAACCTAGGGACCAAATTGGGTCAATAAGAAACTTTGGAACTAATTTGAGCATTTATCAATAGTCAGGGGACTATTTCGAGCTTTTACTCTAGTTAAGTTTTCATGCTTCAATGGTTGGCAAATGCATTGGCACGTTATAACATTTTCTTTGGGAAAACCTAGGAACGCATACTTCAGTAGTCTTCCTTCATGATTTATGCACTTGAGCTTTTTATGAGAGGTTATAACTCACATTTGTAAAGACAAAGGTTTGTCCAAGACAGCATAGTGTTTTTATTCATCAAAATGATATGGGTTTCCACAATGGATTATGAATCTAATGGTACTGTCCATTGTTCTTTCCTTTTAAGAAAATTTCCGTGCAAATAAACTGGAGAGGGCCACAATCAAATCGATGATAGTCAAGAAGATGCTTAATTTTTCTGCCCTGTTTCTGATTGTTGTATCTATTTTATGTAAAGAACATTAGATATAACGCTTGAATGCTTTTTATTTTTTGTGGGTATATCCAAGCTACAGATGATTGAACAGTGTAAATTCCGGATTCTTTCTTTGAATCATCAGAAAAGCTCTCCAGTTATCAAGTAATTGAACTCATTCTTTGTTTATTTGCCATTCTTTTTTCCCAAGAATGCTTTGCCATATTCACTAATATGTTTTCTTTAACTTTTATGAAGGCTGTTCGGTTATCTAGTAAAAGATTACCCTTACCCTATGCTTGAATATGTTGCACGCCTGAAGGAATTACTGGATTATTTCACATTCATGCATGAAAAAACTGCCATTTCTGTAATAGATGCCATCTTACCACTAATTAAGTTCAGTAAAGATCTCCGGGTAAGTACACCTTTTCCTTCTGAATTGTATTAGATTGGGCATTTGGGCCTAAATGTAAGACCCTTTAATCTGGAAAAGAAGCAGCACTCTATCAAACATTCTCTGTTATCTTGTAGGATTACATAATTTTGGTTGTAAGAAAAGCCATGTTCAGGCGAGAAGATGCTGTTCGTTCTGCTGCTGCTAGTACCATCATTGATTTGATTTTAGAGGAAAATAGATCAAAGAGAATTGACTCTTTTCAAGAATCATCTAGCCAAGCTAGTTGTAGCCAGCAAGCTGAGTCATTTTGCAGAACGGAAGGATGCCTCTTTCAGGAGTTGAATGGACTGCTAAGGAGGTGTCTCACGCAGCAGGTGTAGTTTTATGATGTTTGATTTATTTGCTTATGTATCTTTGTCCGTTCTGGAATGAATGCCTTGCATGAGTCAGGTTTCAGTGAAGGAGATTGTATACAAGGGCCTTACAAAACTTGTCATGTTGGATCCCTCTACTTCTGGGCATGTATTTGACATTCTATGGCCTCACTTCCTTCAGTTTTACAGCCAGGTCTTAAATCAGTTTTCTGATTTTATACATTTTCTTAAGGTTTTTTGATGTAGCATTTCATGCTCCATCTCTTTTTTTTTAAAACATGAATCTGACATTTTTTTTTTTTTAAGGATGCTGAATATCCACTCAGGTTAGATCTTTGCTATGTGGTGGAGAATGGAAAAGTTTCTCAAATTGAACCTTTAGATCAACTTTTATCATGCGTGGCTTGGGTTGTTCTCCTCCAGCAACATGGACGATCTAATCATCAATCAGAGTATTCATTACCATGCTTTGGCTTTACTCTTTCACAAGATAACGAGGTATTGCGTTGTTTTGGCTTTAATACATGGAGCTCAAGTTTCTTTACTGATCGTCTTACTTTCTATAATTTTTTTTCCTCTATTATAAACAAGACCAGGCTGGTAGAGTATCATCAAGTGAGCTGTTTAAAATTGCTCTTTCAAAAATTCGCAAAACTTTGAGCAAATGGATATTTGAAGGTCAGTTGTCTCTCAATATTGTATCCCGTAGTTTCAGTACCTTATGAAGGCCTCGTTTGTTTCTCCTTAATTATGCCGTTTTAGGTATAAATCGTCGAAAATAGTTACCGTGTGTTATTTGTTAACACGCCTTTTGCATAATCTTTTTTCCTATACCTCCGTAATACCACCGATCTCAAAAGAAAAAAAATGCCGCTTACCTAAACTCTGCTTACTTCGTTTCTTTAAACTCCACTTAGGCCGAAATCACTTTCTTTTTGTTTTCCTACCACATATCAGCTTACATGCTTCTTATTGATTGATTTGCCTGGGGTGCAGTTAACTTCAAACAGAATGAAGGTTTGGGTTCTCATTCTTTCCAAGGTGAGAAGTCTGAAATCTATGGTTGCCTTTTGCGTGGAATTTTGGAGGTCTTTATCAATATAGCAGCTACAGAGTTGGAAAAAGCAGCACATGAAGATGAGGCGGTTCTTGAAAAAGAAATTATGTGGCTGGTTGATTCGTATGACTATGTTGAGAAGGAATCAGGCTTGAATAAACAGGGATCTGGCATTAGAAAAGGAACTTCAAAAACCGTTGACCAACACAAAACTGATCGTGAGTTGAAAGACTCTTCTCGTACTTCTCATTTGAAGTTGTTTTCAGTTAGAGGGTCACTTTTGGCCACATCAAGCATCCGCAAGCTCTTAATTCTTGCTGTAAATTCATATAATGCTTCCAACTTCACCGACCAAACTACTCCCTTGAATCATAATCGATCATCTCTGTGCAAGACATTGGATCAATGCTTAAAACTAATATCCTTTACCTTGAAGGTTTGCTTTCATCATTTAAAATCCATCATCTCTATTGATGGGGGATCAAGTGGTGATCCTTACAAAGCTATAGTTTTCGGAGATTTGAAACAGCTTGCACTTCCTATTATGCAGTTGATATGGTTGCTCAAATCAGGAGCCAAAGTAGAAAATAACACAACTAAGAAAGAAGCTAAAGGGAAAAGGAAATTTGAAAATAAAGGGAGCGAGCTTCATCAAGCATTGTTATGCTTGAATGAATTGTTTAGAATGAGCTCCTCAAAAGCTTACTTAACTGAACTAATTGAGGTTTTAGACAGACTGGATACGTCTGAACTAAATCTGGGAAATACAGTTGAAGTTGCTGACAGCATGAACCACAATCAAGCAGTGACGGTTGATGATCCTTATGTCCGGACACTCCATGTATTCCTATTTAAAAGACTAAAGCCACTTTATTCCGGGCTAATCTCTCTTTCACTTTTCCAGGAAGCAGTGGTAAATATTTTATTTATGCTATTTTGCTAATAGTGATAAACATCAGAGTCTGCTAAACTATAGCTTAATTTTAATTAAAATCTTGATTTTGGGACCTTCCGACCTTCAGTACTTAGAAGCTGATATGTCAGCTCAATTTCATTTTCAGGTTGTGTCTGAGCTGTTCTTGCTTATTTGGAGGACCTTGCCATTTGAGCAGAGGAAATTAGATGGAACTTGGATGATGAATGTTTGCAAAAACAAAAAGATAGTAAATCCGAAGTCTGCACAAAAGTTGGTAACACAAGCCCTTCATTTAATGCCATCTAAAAGTGATCTTATTACTGCACAAGACATAGCTTCAGAACTACTTCAAGTTATGGGATCTGAGGAGAAAGATCCAATTGAGATCTCTAGAACATATCCCTTTGTCAACGATTCAACAAAGGATGCTATTACTGTTGCATTGTTTCAATTAATTGAATCTTGTCTTGCGGACCTGGATTGGTCTGTATCAAAACTGAAGGCAATCTCAAACGTCAAGTATGAATTTGATCTTTCTACAAGGGACCATCAATTTCCTGAGAGGTCACCTGGTGTGATTCTTGAAGAAGTGGTCCACTCCAGGTCTGAAGCACTGGTGAATGTTTTGGCTTTCTTCACAGAGATGAATCTCAAAGGCATGCTTTCTTGTTTATAATAACATTTAACTCTTTCTTTGTTCTAATATTTTTTAATATTGACAGATTCTCAAGCTGAACAGTTTTTGAAGATGACTGCAAAGTTTTACAGGCTTTTAGCTCGAATGACTAAGCTTCGAATTGCTTCGAAGGGATGCAAGCAACTTTTACCTGGGCAAAAGTTTCAGAAGCTTGCTGAAGTTGCATGCAGAAAGCTTACTAGTAAACTATACGACTTTGTGGCTCTGGTGCAAAGGGTAATAGATGCAACTAGCTACGTATTTAAGCTCCCTCTGAAATTTTTACTTAGACGTTTTGGTTGGTTTAAATGCAGAACCAGCAAGAGAATGTTCGTATCAGAGGTATTATCAATAAGATCAAAAGGGAGAATAAATGCATTCCAGACCTCATATTTCAGATTGAAGATTATGAAAGATATCTGATCCAACTCAGCAAGTTGACTAAGGTAAACTTGCTGAGGAATGCCAAACGCAGCACAGTTAGAGATTTTAAGATCTTAGAAATTAAGAAAACCGCAGCGCAAGAGGAGGAAATTGTGCATAAATCTGGTTCGATCAGTTCTAACTCATCTCAGGATGACTCTGGTAATGAATCTGAAGGGCCTAGCGAAGACAATCCTGCTGAAAAAGTAGCATCTCCAGACCCCATTGGTGAAGATGGTGCTGCAGAGGATTCTGAATCTGATGAAGATGTGCATGTGCTAATAAGAAATAAGAGGACCAAAATGAGCAAGGTGGTGCACGATTCTGAAGATGAAGCCTAGTAATGTGTTTTTTTTCAGTGCTATGAGATTCTTTGGGCAACATTACGATGATATACAAATGGTTAGCCACCTTTACCAGCATAACCTTTTTTAGATGGAGACTTTATTAGCAAAGGTTCTCTTTTGGTTATGGTAAGAGTAAATCTAAAAAAAATTATAGAGATTACATATTTTTGTTTTAAAAAGAAATGTCATATAAAAAAATCATTTTCTTTGAAGAAGAGAGAGCCTTATGTAAGCACTGATGACCCTTATGGAAATTGATGATGCTATTTTGGTTATTAAAAATAACATGCCTAGTATTTTAAACTTGTTCTAATAATATGTATTCTAATTTAGATATATATTTTTATATATAAGGTAAAGTATTAAAAATTGATTATTAAGCTAGCACTTGAAAAATCTTTCTGATGTTGAGTGTGTAAGTAGTGGCTGCAAAGCTTTGAATCGAGTCCCGAGTCGGTTGATCATTAATGTTACAATGATGTGTGTTCGCAATGAATTTGACTGTGTCATTTAATACCAGTGGTGTTGCAGAGTTCATGGCTTCTTCAGTCTAGTTTGTAATATGTGAGCTTTATTGTTTGTGTGTTCATGTTTGGTTCATTTAAATTAATGAGTGTTTATGTTCGGTTCATGTTCAGTTCATATTCGTTCGTTTAGTGCTTATCGAGCTTTAAATAAACAAACATGAACGAGCTATAAACGAGCTCTACTTTTAGATGTTCATTAACTTAACAAACAAGCTTTATCGAGCTTCCTAACAAACGATTACATCGAGCATGTTCGTGAAAACATTTAACAAATTTTTTTTTTTTTAACTATCAAACAAACTCGTTCATGAATATATATATGAACAAACACATTTATAATAAAAGCAATTGTCTATGTAACAAAGGCAATGATTTATAAGCAAATCTCATATTCACAGAATTTTCCTAACAACAACATTAATAAATGCAATGATTTATAAATAAATAGTCATATAAAGTTACAATTACTTGGACAACAAGTTATTTTTATCGAGCTTATTCACGAGTTCAAAATCGAACACGAATCGAGCTTCTTATCGAGCTTAATGTTGAGCTTGTTCACGAACTTCAAATGATGTTGTTCGTGAACATAAATGAGCCGAACACATTAGCGTTCAAGTTTGTTTATTTAAGAATTGAATATTTAAAATATTATTCAAGTTTGTTTGTTTAGTTAATTAAACAATCACAAACCAATTTTAATCGAACTGAACAACTAGTAGCTCGTCGAATGTTTGATTCGCTTGCAGCCCTAATTACAATTTCTCTTATCTAGCTAAATTGTAACTTTTTCTTTATTTCTAATTATTTATGAAATGTAAATTTTCATATACTTCTACTGAAATTTAATATCCTTGGGGCATAAAATAAAAAATAAAGTAAAACGATTTTCTAGGATTAGATGGGAGCATTTAAAGAATATTAACAAAATTATTTTTGGAAATAAGATTTTAGATCTTAAGATTTTGTCTGTGCATGAGGATGCTAATATTATGTGGGAAAAAGTGGCTAGTGATATTAAGAATATTGCAAAAGATATTCTTGGAGTATCAAAGGGAAAAGCTCCTAATAGTAAAAGTAGTTGGTGGTGGAATCCAAATGTGCAAGAAAAGATTAAAAATAAGAAGCTTTGTTATAAAAATTGGTTTAATTTTAAGAATTCTGATAATTGGGAAATTTATAAAGTGGCTCGTAAGGATGCTAAGAAAGCAATATGCGATGCAAAGACATTAGCTTTTAGTGATTTTTATAATAGATTAGATACTAAAGAGGGAGAAAGATATATGTATAAGTTAGCCAAACAAAGAGATAGGAGTAGTAAGGATTTAGTTCAAGTGAAGTGTATTAAAGATGAAGATCAAAAAATACTTTTCTTAGAAGATGATATTCAACAAAGATGGATGAGATATTTTGCTAAACTTTTTAATGAAGATTGTGAAAATAAGATTGACTATAATGACCTTAGCACCCTAAATGAAAATAAAGATTTCTGTTTTTATCGGCGTATTAGTAAAACTGAAGTTAGAGAGGCTTTAAAGAAAATGAAGGGTGGAAAAGCTGTTGGACCTGATGATATTCCAATAGAGGTGTGAAAATGCTTAGGAGATGAAGGAATTTCATGGCTTACTAAACTTTTTAATACTATTTTGAAGACTAAAAAGATGCCAGATGAGTGGAGAATGAGCATGTTAATTCCTATTTTTAAAAATAAAGGTGATGCACAAGATTGTGCGAATTATAGAGGTATTAAGTTAATGTGTCATACTTTAAAACTTTGGGAGCGAGTTATGGAGCATAGGTTGCGGCGTGATACTAATGTTTCTCAAAATCAATTTGGTTTCATGCCGGGTAGGTCGACTATGGAAGCCATACATTTATTAAGAGGTTTGATGGAGAAATATAGAGAAAATAAGGAGGATCTACATATGATATTTATTGATTTAGAAAAAGCATATGATAAAGTTCCAAGAGAAGTGCTATGGAGAGTTCTTGAAAAGAAAGGAGTCAATAATGCTTATATTCAAATCATTAAAGATATGTATGCAGGAGCTATTACTTGTGTTCAAACACAAGGTGGATTGACTAAGTATTTCCCTATTTCGGTTGGGTTACATCAAGGATCAGCCTTAAGCCCATATCTTTTTGCTTTAGTCATGGATGTTCTCACTAGACATTTGCAAGAGGATATACCTTGGTGTATGCTTTTTGCTGATGATATTCTTCTTGTTGATAAGACTAGAGAGGGAGTTGAAGGTAAACTTGAATTATGGAGGTCAACCTTAGAGTCTAAAGGTTTTCGCTTGAGTAGATCTAAAACGGAATATATGGAGTGTAATTTTAGTAGTAATAGACCTAGTGAGGGGATTGTGACTTTGGGCGATCAAGTCATTAATAAGAGTACACGTTTTAGATATCTTGGATCTATTGTTCAGAGTGATGGTGAAATAGATGGGGATATTATCAGCAGAATTCAAGTTGGATGGTTGAAGTGGAGGAATGCATCGGGCTTGTTATGTGATAGAAATGTACCCCTCAAACTTAAGGGAAAATTCTATAAGATGGTAGTGAGGCCTGCAATGCTTTATGGTGCTGAATGTTGGCCATTAAAAGAGAAGCATAATACTAAGTTAAGTGTGGCAGAGATGAGGATGCTCAGGTGGATGAGTGGCTTTACCCTTAGAGATAGGATACGAAATGAGCATATACATGAAAAGGTTGGAGTAGCTCCAGTAGAAGATAAGATTAGAGAGAGTCGCCTTAGATGGTTTGGTCACATTAAACGGCGGCCTTCCGATGACCCGGTTAGGAGAGTAGAGGTATTAGATTTGACTTATGTTAAGAAAGGTAGGGGTAGACCTAAAAAGACTTGGTTAGAAAATATTAGGAATGACCTTTCTTTATTAGATTTAAACGAGAATTTGACTTTTAATAGGACACAATGGAGAAAAAAGATTCATGTAGCCGATCCCACGTAGTGGGATAAAGGCTTGATGTTGTACTTCTACTGAAATTTAATAAATTATGTAATCTCTATGTGCCTGTGAACATAGGTTTTAAGCCAAATCACATAAATTTTATTGTTTTCTTTTGTGACATCTATTCTCTTTTGTTGTTATTTAATAATTTATCTCTCTTACTAGTAGATTAAGGTGCACCCTAAAACCTAAACAAATAGAAAAAGAAAATTGTAACAACATGCTTTCACGAAATTTTGATCACTTTCTCTCACTTTTATCTTTCTCAGGCTTGCTAATTAATAACATTTATCTTTCTTTCATTTTTTTCTTTAATTTTCATAGGCTCATAGCTAATGTGTCTTGTTTATCGCACTCATTTTAATGCTGATGATCAAGTATCACCAATAGATTTTTAATCACTTTTTAATCAACACATTGTACACTTTTTTATTGCCAAATTTACACAAATGGCTCACATATGCATTCAATTGAGTAAGGTTTCGTTTGGGATGACTTTCTTATTGCTTTTTATAGCTGTTTTTTAGTATAATTTTTTTTTAAAAAACTCTTGTAATAAAAAGCTGCTTTTGAAATCATTAAGAAAGCTGTCCCAAATGAAGCCTAAATTCAAAATTTGTTACTTGTTGCGGGCTAGAACATTCGTGGCGGTAGAGAGATAATGAGCTTAATATCTTAACTTTGAACTAAGATCCAACACATATACAGATAAAGAGAGGGGTGCGAGAGTCATAACTAACATCAAGATTTTTATGTGAAAAACATGAAGAGGGAAAAAACCATGGGGTCTGGTCTGGTTAAAATGATTATACTAGTGTTTGTTGTCGATAACAAATGGTGTCCTTTATCGGGGGAAGGCCTTGACTCAATGTATCAAATAGAGCATATTACATAGTTAAAGTTGAAAGAATCCAATTATAAGGGAGTCATTCTCAAGAGAACGTTGCCATGTTCATTTAGTTGGTAGAATGACGGAGTTCAGAGGGACAGTAGTGGGAGATGGAGGTCGGAGGGATCGTAGTTGGTGGTGACGGAAGTTGGAGGATATTAGTCGACGGGCAACGGAGATTTTAGGGACCGTAGTTAGCTGACGATGGAGGTCTGAGGGACCATAATCGACGGACAACGGTGGTCAGATGATATGCATGTTCAACATGTGTATTATGAATATAAAAGTTTATTTTAAAATATATTATATAAATAGTTTATAATATTTTTATAATGTTTCTTTTTAATATTTTATTAAAATTTTGAAAAGCTTATATTTTCAAATTTAAACTGCCAATCTACAGTACATTGTGTCGATTACTTTTTTTCAATTGATATTATGCTATTTAATAAATTTAAATATATTTTTATTTTATTAGCAATTAAACTAAAATTGTCATTATATGAATTTTTTTTCATATTTAAAAAATGTATGCAATTATTATATAGTATTTTTAATTTTTAAATATAATATTTATTGATATATTTAGAGAAATTTAATATTTATAATATAATATTGCTATTTATTAATTTTTAAATATAATATATATATATATATAGGAAAATTTCACTTTATATTAATACTAAAAATAAGAGAAATATAATCATCATTTTATTTATTTGAGACAAATATACCTAAAAGTTCTTTTTGAATAAATTTGCATCTCTTTTCAATGTGAAATGTTTATTGAAGTCCATCACAATAAATTTTTGTTTTAACTAGTTCTAATTTGAATTTTCTTTAAACTAGGTTAAAATATGATTCAATTAAGTTTGAAGAAAGTTAAATTTCTTCACCCTTACTTTCTGCTGATCCCTCCCTGTCTTCCCAATGGGCTTGTTTCATGTTGCTAGTCTCGATATACCATTAAGCCTCCGCTTCTCCTCTCACATCATTGTTGACTTTCTGGCCACCTCTCATTATGAAATCTTTTTATCTTCAAGATCATCTAATTTGTCAAAGAGCATTTTCACTATGAAATCATTTTTTCCCCAAGAATTGGATACCAATTGCGAGTCCTCAACTTCACCAATCTTTTTATGACCTATCCCTCCCAATTTCGTTGGTCCCCCCTCTACTCTTATTCGTGAACCCCCAACAAACTCCCATTGTTGCCACGATTTTTTATTCCAGTGAAGTTTATTGACTTTCAAACATGTTCAAATCACAATCAGATTAATATTCAATTCAAAATTCAAATTTAAACTAATTTAAATCATCTTTTTGAAACTTGCTTCAATATACAATTCAAGAATACATAGGCAGAGATCATGAGCATAAAAGAGTAATTTAATCTGAAATGAATTTTAAAGTATATTTATCTAATAATGAATATATTTCTTATGTTTTTCATATCATGAAGCGTCTAAATTGAAATTTCTCTAAATTTAATATGTATTTATATTTTTTAAGAATAGATATAGATGCACATAATCTATTAGCCTAGGATCCCAATTGTAATGACCCCACAAGAACATGCATTGCTGATTGGATTTTGATTTGCGGTTTGCTTACCGTCTAGGTCATATGGCCCATCTCCCTGAGCTCTTTCGGTGAGCGATGTAGCATCTTCAACGGTTACGGCACCTCACCTACCTCAAGAACCTCCGACTCCTAGGTGCTCTTGAGTCCAAATCGTTTTCTTCCCACTCGTAAACTCAGCGGTCTCAGCCAAAGCAATCACAGATAAAGTAAATTGGGAAGAAGATGGCGGAGGAGAGTCGAAGACCAGGCGGAGGCATCTCAGGTGGAGGAATACTGCCGCAGGCAGGAGTCAGGGGTAGCTATTACGAGGAAAAGAAGCCGGCTTTAGGGGCCTGAGGAAGTTGCTCGGGCTAAGAGGGTCGTGCTGAAGAGCGCGGACATGAAGGATGAGGTGCAGAAGGAGGCTATCAACTGCGCCCTATCTGTACGATCCTCCGCACTTTCTTATTTTCATTCTGTACCAATCTCTTGGTTTGTTCTAGTTTATGATCGAATGCTGAACGGGGATCTTCTTTCGGCCGCGAGGGTTTAGGGGTTCGATAAACATGCTGTGGACAAGGACAGAGCGGAATACATCAAGAAGGAGTTTGACAAGAATCACGGGCCAACCTGGCATTGCATCGTTGGTCGAAACTTTGGTAAACTATCTTGTAGTTCTTCGTAGCTGGTTTCTGGAGACTAGATTTCTGCATGTTAGTAATAAATTTGCCATATTTTATCATTATGTTTTTCAATGGTAGCTATGAGATGGTAATTGGTGTGTTCAATCATATCCCTAATTGAATGATTGCTGGATGAATAATATTGGCTGTGTTTGTTGCTGTTTCAGGGCACTGCTATCAGTTGTGGGGTTGTTAATATGAACTTAAATTATAAGGTCGGTGGCATGGGCGCTTCACTTCTTAATGATTTGTGGGAAGATTTGTTGAGATTTTTGTGGTTGCTTAGAGGCTTAGAGCATTAGTTTGTAGCAGTTCATCTTCATGTGGCATCGATGAAATTAGCCTGTGATTCATGTTAAAGGAATGGCTGGGTCAAGGGCTAGGATTATTCTATCTTGAGGGCAAGGTAGTGGTGCATAAATTATATCTGAGAAATTATTCTGGCATTAATTATGGAGAACGGAGATGGAGCAGTAAATTCATGGAATTTCATGATGGGAGGATAATAAAGAAATATATATTGATTCAAGATAACATGATCATGGGTTGTGGGTAATGGTTTCCACTAAATAGTTAGAATAAACACGAACATAAATCAAATATTTGTTTCATTAATAGGAATTCCTAATAACAATACACCAAAATAATAGGACTACTTCAAGCAAAAATAAGTTTGAAAGAAATAACAATATGAATGAAACTACCCAACCCTCAACAATAAAAATGCATAATAATCTGCTACAAAATATAAAATATTTAATATAATCTACTGCCGATAAATCTATTCATGAGGTGATGGTCTGCTAAATACACCAACAGGACATGCTGTAAAAAGACAACAACGAGTGAGTTTGATAAATCAAACACAATAAGTAACTCCTATATATTAAAACATAAATGACAAAGGAATGTGACATGCAGTATGAACAATCAAAAGTGGGAGTAGCAACCTATATGCACTAAATCAAAGTAGCCATTATATATGCTAGGTTTCATGTGACAAATTTTGATATGCTAATGAAACCAATTCATATATCAAATCTGCTATACACATAATATCATTATAATGCAACCACATTGGGTATCATCATACCCCCAAATGACCTATCAGTCATTTATATTTTTTTAGCTCAAATCTATTTATTCATGTATATACATATCTACATAAATCTATAGTCGATCTATCAAGTACTCATCACCGAGAAGGTAAACACCAACTCAAGGAAGTCAAATAATTTTCTATAGAGTCATCACTATGTGGACCCATCGGCCCTGCTATTCAATATCCAATAGGGCCTACCGACCTATATAAAAGCATATCGGGCCTATATTGTTGCAATAAATTTTTACATATATTATATGAATCAACATGACAAATATAATTTATATAATTACTAGAATTTGCAGAAATTATATTTATTTTATTTAATAAAATTAAGGTGCATGAATTTCCATCACATGAATTTAAATTAAATGAATAAGAACTAGTGAACAGTAAATCAATGCAGAGTTAGCTCTATCACATGCTAATTTCATGATGAACAACAAAGAAGATTTACTACATGTGTGTAATCATACTGAAGAATTTAATATAAGACAAAGTCTAAGTAATTATCAAAGATGCTAGAGTAATTAACACGGATTAACTTAGTTTACTAGATCTGCTCTCCCATAAATCTTAGATGCTGCTGCTAGGAACTCACGACAAACATTAGGAAAACCAAACTCAACAATATCATATCTAAACCCTAGACAACTCCCCCCTCCCCCTAAGAACACAAAATCATAAATAGAACCTTCCTAAACAATTTAAACATGATTTAGAAAACATTCCTAAACAATTAAACATGATTTAGGAAACCTTCCTAAACAAATAAACATAATTTAGGAAACATTTCTAAACAATTAAGCATATTTTAGTAAACCTTCTTAAACAATTAAACACTTCCTTAATAGCATAAACATAATGAGGAAACTTTCTTAAATAACTCCAAAATCTAAATTCTAAATTCAAATCAACTCTCTTTCCTTAAATAAATCTTTCCTAATTTCCTTCCAAATCTAAATTCAAATAAGCCATCTTTCCCTAAATAAACTTTTCTAGTTATTTCTCCCATGATTTCTTCTCCTTAAATAGTGAATATTAACTCCCGTAGGCCCCACAAGGTGGGCCCCTTGGCATATGAAAAGCTCAATGGCCCGTTGTAATGCTAGGAGTTGTAAAATTTGCCATCATTTGAGATTGTATATGCTAGATTGAGAGATGAGTTACATAGAAGATTTTGATAACAAAATTTTTTTCATTTTATTTCTTCCAAATTGTAGAATTTGCTGGGGATGGTATGTGTTGCAGAAGTTCGTAATCCACATGGTATTGCATTATAGTATTCTTGGAGGAAAAAAAAAACCCTCAAAATAAAGGATGTAAACAAAAGAAAATATCATAGTTAGATTTTTACATGTAAATACCGCAAAATATAGCTCATGGTGTCATTAGGTACGCCTCTTGCGCTATTGGCATAGCAAGGTTGTAGGGAGACAAAATAGTGTACTATATGTGCTATAGTAAATAGTAAATACAGGAAATAACACATGCTGATTATTTTTATTGTTTTACTATTTTTTATTATTTTTATTTCGATGTTAGGGTTTAATGGCTTGAGCATGAGTTTTTTTATTTAAATGATGTACAATAAAGGATTTATTTTGACATGCAACTATCATGACATTATTGGTCCAATTATTTTGATAAACATAGGTGGTGCTAAGTGGGTAAAAAAAAGGAAGGATAACAAGCTAGATGAATGGAAGACATAGTACTTGATGAACAAAAATTGATATGGAATAACGTTCTGAGAATTACTTGTGTGTATGAAAGAAACTACTGCATTTAATCTAAAAGAAAAGAAAATGAATTTGAGTTTTGGATTTAACACTTGATTTTGATTAAGGATTGAAAGTGATTGAAGTTTTGAAGTTTATTGAATGATTAAGAATGGTTTGAAGATAGATCCTGAGCTTGATTGAAGTTTTGAAGTTTATTGAATGATTAAGAATGGTTTGAAGATAGATCCTGAGCTTGATTGAATGACAATCACTGAATGATTGAACCTCATTGAGTGTTTGAAAGATGATTGAGAATTCAACCTTTATTGATTGAATGATTGAACTTTAATGATTGAATATGTGTAATTGATTGAGATTTATTGATTGAATGTGAACAATTGATTGAAGTTCAATGTTTGAATGTAGATGATTATTCAGGATTTTGACCTTATACAAAAAATGAGGTTAACAGTCTTGATATGACATCCTATCTTCATCAAGTTTTTCGAAGTTAGGAGCGAGTCCTGATATGACTTACTTTATTCATCCAATTTTTTGATGTTAGGTGTGAATCTTGATACGACATCCTTCTTTATCAAGTTTTATGGAGTTAGATGTGAACCTTTGATACAACATCCTTCCTCTATCTAGTTTTTTGGAGTCAGCTGTAAGTTTCTCTTATGACATCTTTTTCTTCACCTAGTCAGAGTTAGGTGTATATCCTCCAACACCATCCTTTCTTTTCCTAGTTCTCTAGAGTTAGGTGTAAGTCCTCATATAATATCCTTTATTTGCTCGATTTTTTGGAATTAAGTGTGAGTTGTAATATGAGATCCTTTCTTCATCCAGTTTTTTATTTTTTTTTTTTTTTTGAGCTAGATTTGAGTCCTGATACAACATCCTTTTTTCGTCTAGTTTTCTAGAGTTAGTGTGACTCCTGATACAACATCTTTTTTTTTTTAATCTGGTTTTCCATTTTTAGGAGTGAGTCCTGATACTATATCCTTCCTTCATCCAGTGTTTTTAGAGTTAGGTGTGATCCCTTATAATGCATCCTTTCTTTATCTAGTTTATGAATGGGCATTAAAAAAAAAGTTTCTGAATGGGTTCCTCTTGGTCGGGTAATTGTAAACATAACTCTTGTGAAGTTTCTGGCCTTAAATTTAGAACTTAAATTAGGTCACACACCAGTCTACACTTGTACAAGTAATTTATTGCAGCATTTTTTGGTAACTTTAAATAGGAAATATGTACTTGTAAAATAGTTTCTTACGGCATATTGTTGTTGTTGGTAATTCTAAATAGCATGTCCACGAAGATACTTGTGGCATCTTTCAACAACACCACCACCAAAAATGCATGCAGTACAAAGTGGTTCTTTGGAATAGAAACTTCAGAAGATGACATAAATTTGATACCTCTACTTCAGTTTTGGGTGATGCCCTGTTAGATTGATTACAAATAAGAAATGTAAATGAAAGTGTGTCGTAAAGTTTAAGTTTTGACCATTTCAGTTTGGCTTCGATTGAAATCGAATTGAAACTGTCTGAAAGCTTCAGTTTTGAATTTCGAGTGACTCAGGACTTAGATTGACTGAAACTCAGTTTTAGTTGTTCTACTTACCTTGTTTTCTAAATGTGGTATGACCACATTCCACCTCTCAGATTTGCCACTCATATACCCCCATTAGATTTTTGTTGGGAAGATCATATAGATCACAACTTTCGTCACATTTTTTAAACGAGCAAGGCCATCTACTAACCATTAGATCTCTGATATTTATTTGGATTTAAAAAAAAGAAATTGAAACAATAAAAGTGCGATAGATGAACCACTTAGAATAAGAGTTAATTTTTCTGTGTATTGTTCAATGAGAATTATTTTCTTAAAATCTATTAATGCAACAAGCGAATAGAAGAACAAGCGTTATACTTTTCAATTGATGAATAATATAGTTAAAGAGATTAGTGATGAATGAATTGCTCAAGTTACGAAACTAATCGGGCTAACTACAACTCTGCAAGGGTTTTATTGATGCAAAGGAGAAGATAATCATATTGGACTCCCTTTGAAACACATTGCATTAATTTGATAATGGAATCTATTACTCTGAGAAATGGAAATAGAAGATAAAATCCAACTAGCTCAAAGGTTCATATGATTAGTTTTTTTTACCTTTTTAAAGACATTTTATTAGGCATAGTGAATTGATTAAATCAACTATCACACGATTTTCTCTCCTTTCTTTGCAATCCAGTTTTTTTATGAGTACTTGAAGTATGCCCAACAATATTTTAAAAAGCTTGAAGGTGAAGAAAAAAATACTACATAAATTTTCAAAGTAATTCTTGGCTATTAAATTTGAAGATGGATTTATATGCAATTTTTTATATGTGATCCTTTTGTTTGGTCTTGGGACTCGTATATAGTGATGATCAAATAGAGATAGAATTTCTATACGGTGCCATGTATATATCCAAAGAGTCAGAAAGACAAAATGCAAGAAAGGGTTATAAAAATGGTGGAATATTGTTAATAAACGGTACAACAAACAACTTCAATAAGATTTCACGTTGTAGATAATAATATCTATATATTATTTTATTGTATTTATGTATAAATTCTCTATATTATTGTGGTGAAAAATGATGTTATATTTATGTAGGTTATTTCCTAAATCTAAAGATATTATATGCAAAAGAATTGATGAGATCATTTGAAGTTTGAAGTGTGATATATAACAAATTGTATCTGACATTGATACACTTGCAAATCAACCAGTAAGTATTTTTTTCCAATTTTTGTGATGAAAACAAATACTATATATATGCAAGAAATAACATTAATTTGTTATTATTATTTTTTTCAAATTCAAAATTCAAGTAATTAAAATTTATTTTTTGTGAGGAAAATGCTAAAGATTGGTAATTTTGGAAATGATAAGGTCCAAAGGTCTATCTAAAATATACTCCTGGTAATTTCACTATCATCAATTGCTTTTATATGTTAATATCAAATTATTAATTATAACTTAACTTATTTATAATTGCTTTTTAGGTGAATGGTATTCCATAAATGGATAATCAGAAGCATTATTTTTTTCTGAATATGGTGGCTTAATTGTTTCTTTTTCATACTAAAGAACTGCTTTACTCATATAGTACAAGGTTAACCTTGTTGAAAATGGAGAAACTAGAAAAGCTAGTTTATTGCTACTATATTATAAAATGGAGAGATATAAATATACTACAAAAACAAGAATTAAATTTGGTAAGAGGTTTGGATTCACTTTTTATGATGGAAAACAGTTAACCGAGTGGATGAGAGGGGGAGGGAGGACATATATTTCATTAAAGCTAATAGCTAGCAATGATTGTAAATAAATCTTGATAGCCTTTAAGCTTGAATTTTACCCTTTATTTCTATCTTCCTAGCAATATATTTTAGCATTAAGTCAGCGCATTGTGATTCATATGGCGTCCAATTTTTGTCACATAGTCCGCATTGTCTATCAAACTTGAACCACTCATTGTTTAAAATTGCGCAATATGAGGCTCGCCTTGAGGCCCGCCTCGGCGCAATTTCAGTGAAAAACGCCTCGAGGCTTACGCCTCGAACTTTTATTATGAGGCTTACGCCTCATCTTGGCTGAGGCCCGCCTTGAGGCGCGCATCGCCTCGCTGGCATGAGGCATATGCCTCGCTCTATTTATGTATGTTCTTATTTAAAACTTAGTTAAATCCTATAATCACGTCCTCTTCCGCTCTAAAGCCGCATTAACTTCCTCTCAACTGCCTCGACCTCCAGCCCACCGCCTTCGCCGTAGCCACCACCGTCATAGTTGCCGCCGGGGATCACTTGAAATCCGCATACCGCCACCATCTCCTATAAAAATTTAAGTATTACTCTTAGTTTATGTTGATGAAAAACATTTATGAAAAAGGAAGATGGTTGAAATAAATAAAGAAGTAGATTGACATGTATTGGACCCTACAGGTTGAGGCAAATGAGAGGCCAATTTTTTATGACGACTCAAATAAAAATCCCCTTAGTAATGATAGTACATATGATTTATGATTTGTTGTCAATTATTTTAACTTTATTAGTAATTAAATGTATGATGAGTAGGGAACTGATAAAGAAGAAATTTAGAGCTAAACTTGATGCTATATAATACGTTTATGCAATTCATATATTTTATATTATTTTTCTTATGTGATATTTGGATTTCAAATCTATTTCATATAATTTATTATTTATCACTTTATATTGTGTAATTTTTTGTTTCATATTTATATAAATTTGTTACTTCATAGTTCAATAGAAAGTTAATATACCATCATTTAACATATTATTTGTACTTAACGCAGGCTTACGCCTCAAAACGCCTTGAGGCTTACGCCTCGCCTCATGAACGAAAAACGCCTCAATACCCAATTACGCAAATTTAAACCTTGGAACCACTAGGCCCTTTCTAATTTCTTTAATTGTAGCATCCATCAATCTAAAATATACTGCTAGCTGTTAAATTTATTCTGTATTAATAATTGATATATCTTAAATAAATTGCGCCCACTATACAATACACAAAAAATATAATATTTATGTTAAATCTCATAGCTAGGAGGGGACCCAGAGCTTTGATAGGTCAGCAATCCGTGGGACTGCAATAGGAGATTTTGTCTTCTGACACCAAGATCCGTGGGATATAATTATTAGAATCAATTAGATTAAATGACTTTCCTCTTCTATTTATTATAATTAATTAGATGTCTTTCTTTTTCTATTTATTCTCCTAGTGTGTGTGTATATATATATTTGTAATGATTCCAAGGAATAAAAATTGAATTCAATTTACCCTAAACAATTTCTTCATGATATCAGAGCTTAGGAAAATCCTAAGCCTTCTCTGAGTGCCGACATCAAACCTTTAGTCGGCAGTAACTATCTATCATCCTGCTGATAGTATCTCTTCAAGCACCGATAACTTTTGCTCAATATTCATCTTCTCTTTCAACCAAGGAAACCTAATCATGTCAATGGATAGCGAGATCTCATCCTCCTACCCAAAATATTACTGGTTTAAACACCGAAAACTCTGGATCTGCAAACAACTCTTCTCTCTTTCCTCCTCTCATCACAAACCACAGATTTAATGGGCAAATTTTTTTTGCAATTGGTCTTAATCAGGAGAATGTTTATTTTTGGGCGAGGGAAAGAAGTACTATCTCATTGGTGAAGCCCCTATACCACCGTAAACCGATTCTCTTTATAGAAAATGAAAAGCATTAGAGAATCATTAGATCATATCTTGGCTCGTCAACTCTATGAATGTAGAAATTGGTGAGAACATTCTTCTTTACGAGACGGCCCAAGAAATATGAGAGTCCGTTAAAGAGACCTACTCCAGTTCAGACAACACTTCCGAGCTATTCGCAATTGAGACCATCCTTCATGAATGCCAACAAGAGGATATGACGGTAAATCAATATTTTAGTACTCTTACCCTTTATTGGCAACAATTAGATATGTTTGAATAATATCAACGGAAATGTCCAGAAGATCACACACTTCACCTGAAGATTGTTGAGACAAAAAAGAATATTCAAATTCTTGATGGGCTTGAACAACAACTTGGATGGCTTTAGAGGACAGATCATGGGAACCAAATCTCTTCCAAATCTCCGGGAGGCCTTTTCTGAAGTTGAAGGGAAGATAGCAGAAGAAAGGTCATGTTGGAGAGGCCTACAAGGATCTCCTAAGGTTGAAGAAGGAAATGCTCTTACTATATGCAGCAATTAAAACCCCTCACATGTTGAAAATCAACATCAAAAGAAGGGTAGGAAGACCATGGTGCGATCACTGTGCCAAACCATATAAATGAAACATGTTGGAAGATTCATAGAAAACCAGTTGATTGGAATGCAAACAAATTAGCACAAGAAAGCAAGCCGAACTCTGTCAACACCACGCAAGATCAATCTATCAAAGCCGAAGCCATTCCTTTCACCAAGTAGTATTTAGAAATGTTGAAGTTGTTGCTTAATAACATCACGAACCAACAGCCTCGAACCTGCTACCAGCCTACACGCTCACTCGGGTATAAAATAGTCAAAACTTTGGGTTATTGACTCAGGAGCATCAAATCATATGATAGGAGACATTACACTCCTTTATGACTATCAACCTTATCATTCAAATTGAGTAGTTTAGGTTGCTGATGGTTCAACTTCTAAAGTTTTGGGAATTGGTTTCGTTTTTGTCACAGAAGCTATCGACCTTAAATATATGCTTTATGTGCCCAATCTTGAGTGCAATTTGATTTACATAAGTAATTTGACTTGTTATAGTAATTGCTTAACAATTTTCTCCAATAATGTATGTATTTTTTAGGAACTGGATTCGGAGAAGAAGATTGATAGTGCTGAGATGTGTTTTGGGTTATACTACATCATGAAACCCAATCCTTAATTGTTGCTAAGAATCATCCTGTTGTGAGTCATTCTAGAGTCAATCAAGATAGAGAAATTATCATGTGGTATTATAGGTTAGGTCATCCAAATTTCATCTATCTTGAAAAGCTTTTTTCCCATTTATTTATTAATCAAAATTCAAGTTTGTTCAAATGTTAAACTTGCCAATTGGTTAGTTAAATATATCAGATCATCTTACCCAATTGTTCCTTACCAACCTTTTAAACCCTTTGCCTTGATCCATAGTGATATTTGGGGATCCTTAAAAGTTAAAAAATATAAGTAGCGCAAGATGGTTTGTGATTTTTGTTGATGATCATACTAGACTGATTTGAGTTTACTTAATGAAATAAAATCTAAAGTTGAAAGGATGTTCAAATTATTTCAACTGATGATTTAAAATCAATTTGATATGAAAATTCAAATCTTAAAGTCAGACAATGGGAGATATTATTTTCATTATATCATGAGAGCATACCAATCAAGCCAATGGATGATTCCAAGCGAGTTCATGCGCATATATGCCTCAACAAAATGGGGAGAACATGTTATTCACAAAAGTACTAAAATATCAATAGGGGAAGCCATTCTTACTGCTGTTACCTAATAAATAGGTTACATATTCGGGTACTAAAATTTGGAACACCTAAACAAACTCTATGCAAAGTCTTTCCTCATGCCCAATTTATATCATTCAAATCTTCCACCTACAGTTTTGGATGCTATTCCTTTGTTCATATCTATTTACAAGATAGGAGCAAGTTTGACCCAAGATAAAAAATGCATTTTTATTGGTTATTTCCAGTCAAAAAGAGGTTTACAACTAAATATCAAGAATGCATTCTTGAATGTGAACCTGAAAGAAGAAGTCTACATGGAGATTTCAATGGGGATTCAGAAGTCTTATGGAAGGGACAAAGTGTATAAACTGCTAAAATCCTTATATAGATTAAAGATTAGTCTCCTAAAAGGCCATGGATTTTAGATAATTCCAGACAGATCATATCTTGTTTGTAAAGTAGTCAGAAAGAAACAAGGTTGCAGTACTGATTGTATATGGTGGATGACATCATACTTATTGGAAATGATATAGAGGAAATAATGAAGATCAAACAGGCTCTGTTAAGGAGTTTGAAGTTAAAGATCTAGGATCACTTAGATACTTCCTTGGTATAGGAGTAGCTCGATCAAGCAAATGTATATTTGTTTCCCAACGCAAGTATACCTTAGACCTACTGAAGGAGATCAGCCTGTTAGGATGCAGACCATTTACTACACCTATGGATTATAAGAAGAAATTTGGGATAGAAAAGGAGGGGGTTCCAATAGATAAAGGAAGATATCAACATCTGGTAGGAATGCTTATATACATATCCTACACCCGTCTAGATGTTGGGTTTGTTGTGAGCATGATGAGCCGATATATGAGTAATCCTATGAAGGAGCACATGGAGGCAGAATATCAAATCTTGAGATATCTCAAGAACACTCCTGGAAAGGGCTATTATTCAAGAAAAATGAAGATAGAAAACTAATCTTTTATTCTGATGCATATTGGGCAGAAAGCCAGGTTGACAGTCGATTGACCACATGATATTGTTCCTTTGTGTGGGGGAACCTAGTGACATGGAGGAGAAAGAAATAATCTGTTGTTTCCAGAAGCAGTGCAGAATCTGAACTGATAGCATTAGTAGTTACTATTTGTGAAGGTATTTGGATCAGACAAGTATTGATTGAATTGGGAATAAAGATTATAAAGGCACGATAAAATTGAAATGTGACAATATAGCCGCAATCAGTATGGTCAATGATCCAGTACATCACGACAGAACAAAACATGTTGCCATTGATAGACAATTTATATATGAGAAATTAGAGAACTCATAAATTGAAGTAGTATGTACCCCACTCATTAACAACTTGTTGAAGTTCTATCAAAGGCACTACCAGAATCTCTACTTGATAAGTTTGTTTGCAAGTTAGGATTGTACAACTTGTACAACCCAACTTACCTAACTTGTACAACCCAACTTGAGGGGGATTGTTGAATCTGACAACTAGGAGGGGGCCCATGGCTTTGACAGGTCAACAATTCATGGGTTGCAATAGAGATTTCCTCTTCTTACAAAACGATCCATGGGATATATTTATTAGAATTAGTTAGATTAAATGACTTTTCTCTTCTGTTTATTATAATTAATTAGATTAAATATCTTTCTTTTTCTATTTATTCTCTTAGAGTGTATATATATGTAATGATTCCAATGAATAAAATTTGAATTCAATTTCCCCTAAACAATTTCTTCAATTTCTTCTTTTCTTAGTGGTCCATCCATGACATATTAAAGTTCAGCATACTCATTCTATTAAGTTATGAAAGATTGAGCATATTTCTTTTAAGTTCAGATAAATGTTATAGATCTCGTGGGCAATGAGCAGCCATGCTTTAGGCCTTGCAACTCTCTCAATAGAATCAATCATAATATGATTATAAAGAAAATGTCAAATTAAAAGGCATAAATATAGTTAAAAAAGTTAAATTTTGCCTTTACTAAGGATACTTTTGACATCTTTTGTACCCTGCATCACAGTTTATGTTTTTGGTATATTTTGTTGCTTTCTTATGCACATTAGGATCAATAGAACCTACAACCGGAAGCTCAAAAGTTAGAGTTAGCTTGTACTGAAAGATCTTTCAAATTGATCATTTTGGTTAAAGGTTTTTTAGCCTTCAGCCCTATAATGAAATGATTATAACCTGTGGAGAGATGCATAGCTTGATTCAATTCCTATACTAATGTTTTGTGTTTCTTTACAAACATGTTTGGCTCTTTTATTTATTAATTTTCTTAAATTAACATCTTTATCATTTAAATTATCATAATTGTTTTTCTCGTTAATTCTTTCCACAACCATGCATATTTGTCGACTCTTGCTTTTTTTTTAGTTCTTATCCCACTTTCTGTTTTTATTTAAAATAAATTTCTTAATTAGCTCTTTTATAGCTGTAAACAGTTTAGAAAGGACCTGCATCTCTAGTAATACATGCTAGATGCTGTTTAAGATTGGCATCACCACCACTTGTCTTCTTAAAATAATAAATTTGCCTCACTTTTTTAGAATTACTTATATCATTAGTGACATGTTACCATAATACTTGTAGAAAATATTCAAATAATACTGCAAAGTTATTGATAACCTATGAATTGTATAAATAATTTTAACAACTGCTCTTTAACTACCTACCTCTCTTGTTACCCAAAAATCTGTGCATAGGTACAAAATTTTCAATAATTTCTTAAATGACTAGTAAAATTTTATTAATAAGTTTTAGAGAAGTATTTATAATTTTAATAGCAAACTATGTTTGAATAAAGTAAGTTTCTAAGACCACTTCAAAAATAAATGAGTTTATTTTAAATATCAACATTTATGTACTTATTAAACGAACTTTTTTAATTTAAGGTGGATTTCCTTTCTAATTTTATCATAGAAACTCACCATCATTCTATAAATCAACAAATGTATTCGGTTCTAATTTTTTAGTCTATTTTTTATCTTTTTGATACAACATAAAATATTTGATTTTAAATTTAAATATATAAGTATAATTTTCCAATTTTCTAAAACCAAAATATTTACTTTTAAGTTTAATATTTTATTTCCTAAAATCTAATGGTCTAAAACTAAATGTGTAATTTCCCTTCTTCTAACTCTCTAATCTTGAAAGCGTAAAATTTCACTCACCCTGAAAACCTAAATTTTCTAAATTTCTATATATATATATAATTTTCCCCTTCTAGCTCATAGTCACCAAAATTACTAATAGCCTACCTAATTCCTAAAGCTTAAAAATCTAAAAGCCTAAAACACCACTTCAAAGACAAAATGAAACCTAGTAACCCCACAATCCCCACCATCCCAGCTAAATTGATAACAGCTAAACTAATTCTTTAAGCATAAGATTAGCTAAAAGATAAAAGTTACAAAAACCATTCCTCACCCACTCAGTTGTAGCCTCCCTTCCTACTCCCTGATAGATAAGCTCCCCATATGTAGTTGCTGACACTTTCCTCCTTTCTCCTCTTACAATGGCCATGGACGTGAGAAACTAGAATATGGCAATGGTGAAGACAAAGTCAAATGCTTGGATAGAATTATGGAATCATGCATGTGTCTTTGATGTTCTCCCCTCGCTTTGCTATTAAATGAACCTCGCCCTCTCTTTCTCATCAATAATGATGAATACCTGTGCTAGCTTTGGAGTGTTTAGAAGTATGATGTTGCATCTTATGTGCTTGAAAGTTTTGATCTTTAAGTTCTTGCAGGATAAAAACACATTGAGGCATGTGAGCGGATAATCTAATAGGTAGAATTGTGCCATGCCAAAATTAAAAACAAGGTTGGTGGGTTGAAAGAAATTAATTTAGTTTTGTTTAATATGAGTTGATTCAGCCGAAGTTGAATTTTCAATTGGTTTTGGGTCTACTTTGGCTGAAATTGGTTGGAAGTTTCTATGTTGGCTGAAACTTAAAAGTTTTACCAAGTGTGATGTATTGTGATGCTTATTTATCATCAGGGCACTTGTTAAACCCTTACTTTTTAAGGATTTCATTGCGGTTGATCTATAATTGTATCTTAAATTTTCTTTTTTCAAACTGAACTAATTTTCTTACTTGTAAATTAAATTTTTTATGCCACATCTGATTTGTAATAATTTAAATTGCATGACCAAATCATCATTCAAGAAAGGACTAAAAAAACTGTCCATGTAAATTAGAGTTCAATGATGGCTTGAAATTTATAAAATAGATACAATTCATCGTCTTCATTAGCTTTATCCAACTATCGTCATGGTTCATACTTCTAGACTCGTTTCTACAACTAAGGTGCAGCTAAGGTTTCCTTTGGGACGACTTTCTTACTGCTTCTTAAAATAGTTTTTTAGTACAAGCATTAAAAAATTTGAACTAAAAAGCTTCTTTAAGAAGCAGTAAAAAAGCCATCCCAAACGAAGCTTAAACCACCCAGAGCACAAATTTAATGCTTAATCTTCAATATCCTAAACCCTAAAATTTTGGAATTTGGATGGTTATCATTTGGGATCAACGAAAAACTAAATTTGATGCTGCCACTAGTTATATAAGGTACCTTAGTTGAGCAATCATGATGCGTAATTAGATGCTATTGATCTTACAAAAAAAAAATACTATTGATGTTGTTATCTTTCAGACACCTTTTGAACTCGCTTGTAATCATGCTTGGCCTATGGTGAAATTGGTAGATGCTTAAAATTTTGCCAAGGTTCTTTGAAAAACTTTAAGGTGATCTAACATAAACAGATGTGAATGCATAACTCTGATATTCTCTGAGTACCATCCTTGGCAAACAGATTTAAAATTTGATTAGCTATTGACCAACCATTTTGAAGAGTTTTTCCATCCTGATTTAGAAGCTAAGAAGTCAAGTCGTTTATGCAAATCGTGATTTCCTTGTTGAATATGTCGTTTTGGAATAAAGTATATATTAATGTCAACTGCTTGAAAGAACTCACTCATCTCTCTATTTACAATTGTAAAAACCAGCAGCACTTGAGTATGTCATTGAGAGTTCATAATGCCTTTGTAAGGTGATTGTTGTTCTTGAAAACTGGTTTGTCATGCTCTGGAACTGAAATTATTCTGTGCGGACACTGGACACAGCTTACTGTTTAGAAGCAAATTAGGTGAAGCCACATCATCCGGTATCGAGCCGCGGTATCGACCAGTACCGAGCTGCAGTTCAGAGCAGGGGGTGACGTGACACATTTTTATTGGGCTCGAGACATCGTTCGACGTCCGCACAGAATAATTTTTCCTTGAAACTGAAAGGAACTTTGATTCAGTTTTATACAAGCAACCTGAAAATTTATAACGGCTTTAACTCCTAAAGTTTATTTTATATCGCAGGTTCGTACGTTACACACGAGACAAACCATTTCATATATTTCTATCTGGATTCAAAGGCTGTCTTGTTGTTCAAATCCGGATGATTATTGATGCAGTTGGCTTCCAAATCCCCCTGCCTCAGCTTTTTCCCATGCATTCTCTGTATATGAAAATGGCATACTTATCTTGTACGTTTGAGTTCATTCTGTAACGCTTAGAATTTGAACACGAATGCACATTACTGATTGTAACATTCTGATGAAGGTAATGTTTTTTATGTGACCAAATGATGATATAATCTTCCCAAATGGTGAATTAGACTAATTTGAGTGCCTTCAACAAAGACATTCATTCTTACTGGGCATAATATAAGCTTCGTTTGTGACGGTTTTTTTTTATTGTTTTTTAAAATAATTCTCTAGTTTTAAAGTTCAAAATTTTATACTAAAAAATTTACTTTAAAAAGCAGTAAGAAAGCCATCCCAAATGAAGTTTTAAGCATTTTTGTATCATTAAGCAAAAGAAATAAATCAAAGCAACATAATTAATAGTGATTCAGTACATAAGGTCATAAAAATAGCCCAATTTCATTATATGTTTGCACCATTAAGCATTTTATTGTTCCTATCATTCAATTATATGTCATAATCTATGACAAGATATTCATTGTAAAGAAACAAAGACTGACTTTTCAGGGAAAGGATGCACATTCAACTTATGGAGACTGGAGATTATTACTTTGCTAGTAAATTATTATAATAGATTAATTGCATTTCTTTCTATCTATTGTGTTCCATATCAAGATCTGATAATGTAAAGTAGTTATTGAATATTAATCCACTAAAAATAGCAGAAGTCTAGAAGTGCTATTAGACTACAAAGACAGGAATTCTTTACCCATTCAAAAATTTAAAACAAACAAACGCATAGATTTCAAAATTTTAAATCGTGTTGTTTTAAAAAGCACTCAAAATAATTTTTAGGTGGTCTAATTTTATTTTATTTTTCAAAATAAGAACACTTGGCCACCCAACCCCTTTACAACATCACTACTAGCAAACTCTAGGCGCAACATCCGGTCAACCTCATGCTTGGCACCAACCAATCTTAGGAGTCGGAGAAATTATTATGTGTGATCTTCTAATCGTTTGGAGGTCAATCAGGACATGACATGTTATCTAATACATAATGGTACACAGTGAATTGGTGATGTGACGTGTCCTGATTGGTCTCCAGATGATGTTCGATAACCACACCTAATAATTTCGCCAGGAGTCGGGCCTATTGATTGCCTGCGCTGCATTCGTCATTGGCTAACCCCACTACGGTGATTGATCAACCTCGCACTGATATCAACTTGATCTAGTCCACCAACACCTTTGCCTACAATGTCACCATCCTTTCCTCCTAGATTCTAGCAAACTCGAACTCATGGATAATGAAAATCGGCAACTTGAAAAGTCCAAACTTCAAATAAGTTGTTTTTTCCTACATTGATTTGAACCCTCCCCAATTTTACCGAGAAAACCGATTTTCTCCTCTTTCAAAGTGTAAAATAAATTAATTTATAATTGCACGGAATTCAATAAAAATAAAAACCAAAATAAAATAATATATTTATTTCATATTGAAATGTAAACAAAACGAAAATAATTATAGTACATATAAGTTTTCCACTCCAAAACCATCTGCAACCGAAAAAAAAAATATTTTTCACTTCAAAATAAAGTAATACTTCAAAATGCAGTAATTCATCTCTGATCAAACTCTATTTCTTGACATAAAAAAGAATATTTCATGTATATTTTTTCTCAATCACACGCACTAGCCTTTCTCCCCTCCGCTTTCTTTGTTTCCACAAAAAATATGTTTCTGAACAGTGTGACGCCAGTATTGGCATCACATTGTTCATGAATGAAAGAATGATTCGCCATTTGTTGTTTGATTGGAGAAGTTCGCAGGTGCCAAATAGGGTATGGAGTTCGGTTGGAGATGCCCTAACAATGCGGGGACTTGTCCTTGCCAACGGATTGATCGCTTAATGGTGTTTAAACCTATTTTTAAGCGTTAAATCTAATTTGGACACTTTTGGGAGGCCTCCAAATCATTTTTTTGACATTTGAGACTCAATTTTGCAAGCAGTTTTCTTTCTCATTTTTTTGAAAGGTGCCGTCTCTTGGTGTTATTAACTTGTCTTTCTTATTTATTTTGAGGGTGAGAAAAGTTTAAAAGAAGAGAAGAAAGGAGAGAGCGAGAGAGAAGAGAGACATGCATTTATTTCTGGCCATTTTCATAGTGGATTTGTTGTTGTTGTAGGTTTCGTGATTTTTTTCTCAATTTTGAATTTTTCCACATGAAATCCTGGTGTCCTTTTACTTTCTGTTGCTTTTGCTTGTTTATTTCATGGAGTGGTTTACTTCCATCCCCAAAACTTTGACCATCGTCGCTCGCTTAAAACTCTCCAATAATTGTTGCTTGACTATGCCCTTTGACCCTCCAGCTAGGGGTGTCAATTTCGGGTCACAGGTCGGGTTCGTGTCGAACCCGAAATGACCCGAAGTTAAACGGGTTGACCCGAACCCGACCCGGTTTTGGATACGGGTTACTATTCAGGACCCGAACCCGACCCGATTCGGGTTCGGGTCAACCCGGATTGACCTGCTGACCCGATTTATTTGCATAAATAAAAAAAAATTTAAAAACATCAACACAGTAAAATTTAAACAAAAATTTGCATAAATAAAATTTTTATTTATGAATTTGCTAATTACAAAATATTAACATAAATTAAACAAATAATTACAATTTATAGATATTTCAAACCAATATTACAATTTACAAAAATTTTGAACTCCTTGACTAGTTGACGTCCTGTGCTTGCCTGCCTGCCTGGCTGCACTCGAGTCCTGGAGGCTGGAGATATAAGCTAACTGCAAAAAAGATAAACAATTAAATAGATATAATTTTAAATCCATGAATTAGTTGAAAGCTTGAGTTATTAGCTCAGATTAACCCTTCAAATAATTCATCATTCAATGAAATGTGAGTCAACAATATAATTTTGTACGGACTTGCGAATTGAGATATTGCCATCCAAGGCGGCAATTTGTATTTTATACTTAGTATCTGTTTGATTAACCCTCCAAATGCCACCTGGTTGCAATAACTTTTTTCCCACAATTGACATCACAATAAGTTTAGAAGGGTACTCATCATCGCTACTCAACTTTCAATCCTTTCGGAAGCACCCAGCAACAACACATCCAACCAACATCCCTGGGCTTCTTTAAGCACCCAGCATTTCAAGACATCTGCCCAGAAAAAGCAAGACAGCAATCAACCCAGCAAACCAGCAAGGCAACAACAACACAGTGAAGTAGCCAACCCAGCAACCCTGCAACAACACAGCAAACCCAGCAACCCTGCAAGGAACCAACAACACCAAGACAGTAACCAACCCAGCAGCCCTGCAACAACAAAAGCTGACCATCCCCCTCCCAAACACAGCCGACCATCTTCCTCCCAAACACAACCAACATCCCTGTGCTTCTTGAAGCACCCAGCAACAACATAGCAAACCCAGCAACCAAAGTATCACAGCTACCCAGCAACCAAAACAACACCCTAAACACAAAAAAACTCAACAACCTAAATGTGTAAAGATAACCAATACAGCATTTCAAGACATCTGCCCAGAAAAAAACAAGACAGCAACCAACCCAGCAAACCAGCAAGGCAACAACAACACAGTCAAGTAGCCAACCCAGCAACACAACAACAACACCAAGATAGTAACCAACCCAGCAACCCTGCAACAACACAGCTGACCATCTCCCTCCCAAACACAGCCGACCATCTTCCTCCCAAACACAACAAACAACACAACCCTAAACAGTTTCTGCTGTTATTTCTGTGCAGTTTCTACTATTTTTTCAGTTCAGCAAACCATCCCAACAAACCAGGAATAGAAATAGTTCATTACATCAACTTAAAGAAAAATTAAATAGCAAATAAATTCACAAAAGTCATAAAATGATGTTCATCCAACTACTGAATTGTCACCAACATCTCCTTCATTGTTGTTCACATCTAAATTTAGGATATCATCAGTTATTGCGTCAATTTTGGGGTCTTTTACTGCTGCAATAATACATGTATTAAAAAATAAATTAGCATAATGAGATCTTAAACAAAAAAAAAAAATGTAAGATAAATGAATCATCACCATGCTCTCCATATAATCAATCCTTAGCACAAATTAGTGCCTCGACAATATCATGTTTTAATGCACTTCGGTATTGATCTAAAATTCTACCGCTATTGCTGAATGCACTTTCAGATGCTACTGTTGTTATTGGAATGCATAGTATATCACGAGCCATTGCTGAAAGAGGAAATCTATATTGGTTCCCTTGCCAAAACTTTAAAATGTCTAAATCAATACTGCTATCAATCTTAGGTTCATCTAGGTAGATGTCTAATTCAGATTTCCTAGGTGTAAAGGCATCCTTCTGGAATGAAGCAAAATCCTGTATTTTTGGAAGGGTATTAGAAATAAGAAAATGGGAAATAAATGAAATGGTAAATATACATATAAAGATCAACAATGAACCTGCAAAAATTTAGACTTAATCTTTGTAGGACACCCTTGTGCAAACGCATTCATTCTTGTATTTCTCCAGCTGGAGGATTCATTCGTGAATTGTAGTTAGCACACAATGATATTAACTTGAGTTTCAGCTTCCTAATTCGAAGTTGTAGTTGCCAGCATACAATTTTTGATAACACCACTCAACAAATGTCATTTTATATCTCGGATCTAGAATCACTGCTACTGCCAAAATATCACTGAATTCTGACCAGTATTTTTCAAATTTCACAATCATTCCAGCAGCCATTTTCTTTAGAGACTGATGGCTACTTAACAATACATTTTTAAGTTCCGCATAAGCTGTTGAAATGCAAGGGAAGTATAAATTTGCTGTAGGATATTTAGACCCAGAAATGAGACAAGTTATTTCATAGAAAGGTTCCAAAAACTTGCATATCTCTTCAGCTTTTTCCCATTCAAGAGATGTTGGACAATTCTTGTAATTAGAATCAACCAATTCTAAATGTTGAAAAGCACGTTTAAAATAAATTGCACTGTCAAGCATTAAGAAGGTGGAATTCCATCGGGTTGGTACATCCTGACGTAAACCTCGTCTCCCATCCAAGCAACTTTGTGAAGCATAATCAAGAAATTTTTGTTTTCTAGCTTGAGATCCCTTAACATACTTAATGCTCTCTCTTATTTTCCCAGTTGCACTATCAATGTCTTTCAAACCTTCTTGAACTACAAGATTAATGATATGTGCTGTGCAACGTATATGAAAAAAAGCACCCTCCATTATCAAGGCACCATGCAAATTCAAATGATTTTTTAGGTAATCAACAGAACTATTATTTGCAGAAGCATTATCCAAAGTAATACTAAATAGCTTGTTTTCTATTTTCCATTCAACCAAAAGCAACTGTAACTGCTCAAACAATGAAATTCCATCATGGGGAGGTGGCATGAATGAAAAAGTAATAATTTTCTTTTGCAAATGCCAATTATTATCAATATAATGAACAGTCAAACAAATAAAACCATCAGTATTTATAGATGTCCAAAGGTCGGATGTTAAACAAATCATGCTAGTGACTTTAGATAACTGTTCCATTAAATTATACTTCTCCTTAAGGAATAATTTTTTGCAATCATTTCTAGCAGTGTTTCTAGAAATTAATTGCAAGTCACGGCGAAGATATAACAGAACTGCTCGAAGCCCAACCCATTCCACACATTGAAAAGGTAAATCATGCATGATGATAGAAGCAGTAAACAAGTCATGAAATTCAGCATGATCAAACTTGTCATCACACATAGATATTGAAGATTCAGTGTTGCTTTGTAAGATCAACTGTCCTATATCACGCATATTTCTTTTCTTACAATTTTCGAGGTGGCGTCTAAGATTACCGGTTCCATTTTTGCTATCACATAGATAAGTAGTACCACATTTCTTGCATTTACATTTTTGTTTTCCATCACTCGTATTAGGTAACATCTCATAATGGCCCCAAACCACTGAGGTCATTCTTCGTCGTTTCTTAGTAATTGTCGCATCATTACATTGCTCATTAGTGGGCTCTACAGGTATTTCACAAGTCTGTATTGCTTCATTTTCAGCAAAAGAAGAATTCCCTTGATTGGTAATGGAATTCTCCATCTAACAAAAAAAAATTACAAAACATAACTTCAATACTTAATGGGTTGAAGCTGCACTGAACTAACAGCAGTTACTGCACTGAAATAACATAAGAAACTACACTGAAATAACAGTAGAAACTGTACATAAATAACAGCAGAAACTGCACATAAATAACAGCAGAAACTACACATAAATAACAGCACAAACTACACAGAAATAACAGCAGAAACTGCACAAAAATAACAGCAGAAACTGCACAGAATTAACAGCAGAAACTGCACAGAAATAACAGCAGAAATTGCCCAGAAATAATAGCAGAAACTGCACATAAATAACAGCAGAAACTGCACAGAAATAACAGCAAAAACTGCACAGAAATAACAGCAGAAACTGCACAGAATTAACAGCAGAAACTGCACAGAAATAACAGCAGAAACTGCCCAGAAATAATAGTAGTAGGCTAGTAGCTTCACATAATTAACAGCAAAAACTGCACAGGAATAATAGTAAAAACTGCACAGAAATAACAGCAGAAACAGGATCAACATGAACATAGAGCTCGACCTGGCTCATTGCACAGAAATAACAGCAGAAATAGCACATAATGAGAGAAATAAATGAACATAGAGCTCGACCTGGCTCATTTGCACAGAAATACCAGAGGTCCAGAACATAGAGCTCGACAAGGCTCGATTGAACAAAAATATAGCAGTAAGTGAACAGAAGAAAAACCAGCCGGAAATGACAAAAAAAACCAGAAAATCGAGCTCGACTTGGCTCGCGAAAACCCTAATATCAGAAAAACCCTAACCCAAAAAACCAGAAAATCGAGCTCGACTTGGCTCGCGTAAACCCTAATATCAGAAAAACCAAAACCCAAAAAACCAGAAAATCGAGCTCGACTTGGCTCGCGGAAACCCTAATATCAGAAAAACCCTAACCCAAAAAACCTGAAAATCGAGCTCGACTTGGCTCGCATAAACCCTAATATCAGAAAAACCCTAACCCAAAAAACCAGAAAATCGAGCTCGACTTGGCTCGCGTAAACCCTAACCCAAAAAACCAGAAAAACCCTAACTCTCATATATTATGCTTCTAAAAGGAGAAGAAAGGGAAAAAGATGAGAGATACAAACAACGAGAGATGTAAGTATTCGGTATTCCTGTTGAGCCAAAGCAGATGTGCACGATGAACACCACGAAAGGTCGAAACCACGGACCAAGAATATGCCAGAGAAGGAGAAAAGAGGAAACCAGAGACAGATCGAGGAGATCTGTAGAGAGTAGAGACAGATCGAGGAGATCTGTAGAGAAGAGAACTCCGGAAATCGCAGAAGAGGAGAGGCTGGAGAGGCAGAGAGCTACAGCGCGTGAAATGGTTCGCGTAAAACCCTAAGTCCCTAACACGCGACTTAAATCCGCGTTAATTAATTTCCCGTGTCAAACGGGTCGGTAACGGGTTACCGGGTTAACCCGGACACGACCCGAAATTCCATTCGGGTCAGTTTTATGAACCCGAACCCGACCCGATTTTCAAACGGGTCGGGTCCAACCCGAAAATTTCGGGTCGTGTTCGAGTCGGATTTTCGGGTCGTGTCAATTATTGACAGCCCTACCTCCAACCATCGTCAGCCAGCTACTACCCTCTGACATCTATTGCTCGACCCAACTATATCCCTCCAACCATTGTTGCCAGGTGAAGGCCCCAAAACATTTTGACCTAGCTAAGGTCCTCTAATCATTGTTATTTAACTAAGACCCTTTGAACACCATAGCTTGGCTATGGATATTTGACCGTCATCGCCCTATTACGATCCTTCGACCAATATTGCTTGCTACGATCATTCAATAACATTTGCCCCATTACAATCCTCCAACAATTGTTATCCCAATATAATATCTTAACCAATGTCATTCAATTGCACTGTCGCTTACTGACTTCATCACTTGTCATTGCTGAAAGTTTTGATGCATACCATCATGTATAAGGGTGATGCATCCAATCAATGCCAACACTAACTCCCAACGTAAGCACCAATATTTATGATGGATTTCTTAGTTCTGATCTTCCCTCAAAAGAAAACATTCAAATATATAGCAAATGATCTCTCGAACACAACTCCAATGCCACATAGCGCTTCAAACTTCTACAATATAATTTGATTTGTATAATTTATGTCAACTAAATTGTATAAATATCTTCTCCAATCACGAAAAAATGTATCATTCATAATTAATGACAAATATTACTATAATTATTTCAACAATGTCTAGTTGCGTGATTTTTGTTTTCTTATGCCTCTTGTGATAATCTTTTATCTATATGCTTGCATTGGATTTTCATATTGCAAACACATTAAATTATCGATATATATATATATATATAACAACTGAATTTTTTGAAATAAATAAATGTCAAAAGAAAAACGATACATATGAGACATTAATAAAATTATATATTTTACTTATCTCAAATTAAATTTAATAATTATAAGATCTATAAATTTTATCAAAATAAAAGTATAAAACTAATTTTTGTTCCCAAACAGCCCCCAACCCGTTGATTTTATCGCATGGAAAATTTATAACTGATGCGAGGGTAGAATAGGGTTTTAAATCCAAACTTATCTATAAGTAGTTAGCATAAGCAAAGGAAAACCCTAGGCAAGAATCCGCAGCATCGCCGAGCAGCCGCAAGCTTGGAAGCCATGGTATGCGATCTCCTCCGCTTTCGGAAAACCTGATGAAAGTGGATTTTATCTTCTGCTTCGCGTGAACCTTGGCAAACCTAACCATTGTTATATTCTTCGCTTCAGGGTATTGATCTCATTGCCGGTGGCAGGAGCAAGAAGACGAAGCGCACCGCGCCCAAGAGCGATGATGTTTACCTGAAACTTCTAGTTAAGGTACTAATCAGATCTGACAAAACAATTCATTTCCCACTATCTTTCCCTCATTTGTTGGGCGGTTGATTTGCTTTGCTTTACTTCTACCAGTTATATAGGTTTCTGGTGAGGAGGACTGGGAGCAAGTTTAATGGTGTGGTTCTGAAGCGGCTTTTTATGAGCAAGATTAATAAGCCCCCCATCTCTCTCAGGAAGCTTATCCACTACATGAAGGGAAAAGTCAGTTTTTTTTTTTTTTTTAATTTTTCATGTTTTGTCTATCGTTTCAATATAGGTAGCAGAGTTTAATTTATCGAAAGTTGTTTATGTGCAGGAGAATAATATTGCTGTGATTGTTGGAACTGTGACTGATGATAAGAGGGTCCATGAGATTCCAGCGATCAAGGTTACTGCTCTCAGGTTCACGGAGACGGCGAGGGCTAGGATACTTAAAGCTGGAGGAGAATGCCTGTCATTTGATCAGCTTGCCCTTCGGGCCCCTCTTGGGCAGAACACGGTATTGCTTAATTTCCCATTCCGAGCTACTTCTAGTACCCCTACTTTTTATCTTCTTAGCTTTGTTCCCCTTCATATATGAACTATATGATAAATTTGGAGATTTAGTCTGTACTAGTTCATTTTATTTAGTTCTTAGTGCTAATTAAGGGTTTGATTGAATGATATGGTAAGCTGATGTTTCTGTGGTTATCATCTTCACTGTGTTTACATGTAAAGCGTAGTTACTGGGCTAAGAATTAGTTGTATCTCTACTGATTTGGATAATTCTATTATATTTGGTGGAACTGATAATAAACTACAATCATAATACTTCTAAAATGTCTAGTGGTTATATTCTGATAAGTTGACTTAATGATCTTTTGTCGTTTGGAATGATCAATAAAAGAAATATATTTTTATCTGAGTAAACTTGGGTGAACTACAATACTGCCTGCAAACCCTATTTCTTAAGATCTCTGGAAGGATAATAAAATGAAACTATTAGATATATTGAAGGCATCAAATCTGTTCATTGCATTGAAGTTTTCCCATTGTGTAATTTAGCACATTATTTACTGTCAACTTGAATGTGATTTGGTGCTTTTTATGCATGGATTGTGTGGTTCCCAGTGATGCTTATTTGAACCATGCTAATTCTGATCATTTGATGACTCGGATTTTCTTCTGAGGGAACCATTCTTAAATTTCTGTAGATATTTGCTCTTATTGTTCTTTAGCTGGAAGAATTTTTTATGGTCATCTAGAGGGCAAATTATTGCGTCCGGTCACCTGACATGCGGGCATCCAATCCAGAGACACTACCTCACCCGGATGCACTGGGCCCCGGTATTTTTGAGTGACGTGGCGTGTTTTTATTGGTGTCCGGACGAATCCGGACACCAGACACAATAATTTGCCCATCTGGAGAGCAGTGTTCTATTTTTATGCAAGTTTCTCCTACTTGTATCGGAGTGCTTTTTTTTTTTTAATTCCATGACTGCGTTGGCATCTGTTTTTATACAAGTTTCTCCTACTTGCATCGCAGTGTTCTGTTTAAACTTTAAATGAATATTACAGTATGATGCTGCTGATGATGAATGTTTATAAATGATAACTTTATATAGAAAATTTGAACTGAATATTCTCTAGGGTAAATTTTTATAGTGATTACCGTTAATAATTTAATTAGCTATTAAACCAATAAAAAATGAATTTAAAACTAGTTAAAGTCGCCAATTCATCGCCCATCAGATGGGCAACTTGCTCAAGTTATAAAAATATAACAAAAATGATTTCAGGGGAGAGAAATAAACTAGAAGTGATAAATAAAAAAAAGGAGATAGAGAAATAAAATAGGAGAGACAAATAAAAAAATTAAAAACTATTTTCTTTTCATGTTGTGTTGGAGAGGAGGTCAGAAATTTTTAAGTTACTTTCTAAATTTAATAAAAAAAATTATTTTCCTTAAAAGAAGATAAATTTAAAATAATAATAATATATTATGAATAAAAAATTACAAAAAAGATGTATTTTTTAATTGATTATGACAAATTAAATTGTGAAATTTTTTGACTCATAATAACTCATAAAAAATTGCATTCTAAATTATTTATTAAAAAATAAGAAACAATATTTGCATTTAAGATTTTAATAAAAAAAATTCTGACCTCTCCAACACATCTTGGATTTTTTTATTTATCTCTCTTAGTTTATTTTTCAATCTCCTCCTTTAATTTATCCATTCTATTTTATTTTATTTCTCCTGAAATCTTTTTTTAACTTAAGCAATTCACTCATTCAATGGGCGATCTGGTTTTAAATTTATTTATTTTGTTGGTTTAATAGCTAATTAAATTCTTAACAGCAATCGCTTCAAAAATTTACCTATTCTCTGCATCTAGTGCTTATTTTTTTGTACTTGTTATCTGCTTGTTCTCTCTTTATGCAGTCAGAGGTTTCGCTGTCTTTTTGTTTTTCCAGGAAACAATCTTTTGTTAGTAGGAACGGAAAAGGGAGATTTCCATGAGATTAGAGTTTGAAGCCATTTTTCTAAACCCTTCTGATTCACTAATTGTAGAAGTTTTGGTTTCATTGGTATTGTTAGTTTCAGCATATTTGACGCCGAGTTTGATGAGCTATTTATTATTGTTATTTAAAAAAAAATTAATTTTATTTTTTAAATATAATACTTTGTTATTTAATTTCAGTGAATTTGAATGACTTTGGTGGTTTCTGTTGATTTTTTTTTCGGTTGTTTTGACTATAATCTTGATTGAAACCAAAGAAATTGGATGAATGTAAGTTTGGTTCTTCTCCTATAGATCTCAGCCATAACAGGGATCGAGACTGCCAAAACAGATCAGATCTTTTTTGCATTGAAGCTCAAAACTATATGCTTGGAAATGTGCCAGCAAGTGCTTGTTGCTAAGATCCTGTTTTGGTTTGTTGTGTTTTTTTAACAAGTAGATGTTGAACATGTTTCCTTGATTATCTCTGCATCCCAAGCTTTTGGTTGATATTCATTTCGTTGGTTATGAATTTTTTGTAACGGTTGTGGTGGCGGTGATGATACTTGTTTAATCCCAGCTCATTGTGAGGCCTTCCATTTGTTGGAAGTCCAGGGAGCATGCTATGTGTCTGAGCTAAGTTTCCATATCAGATTCCTGGTCTTTTTCTTGACCTGGTAGAGCTTCCTTGTATTTGGCATTTTTCTCCTTCTATCATGGCTTTTCTACCAGGCACGGTTTGGTTTGAAGCAGTTACAAGAAAGCAAATGAAAAGAAATGGTACTTAAATTGATAAAAGGAATTGAATTGAAACTTGTTTTTTCACTTTTATTTGGTTCCAAAGAATTTTACAAAAACTTTTCTTCTTTGGCTTTTACCATTTTAGTTCTTGTTTCTTAGGAAAAGGGATCATATGAGTCCATGGTGATCATCAGATAAAATTTTCATTTGAACATGAACTTGCAACAACAACAAGATCAAGCCTTGGCCAATTTTTCGGAAGCAGCATGGTTGACGTCATTTTTAGGGGAAGAAGCGTGATTGGGAAATTTTTTAAAAAAGAGCGAATTAGCCGAACAGAATGGCGCATTATTTGAATGCGCGAGCCTGATTGGCACATTTAAAGAATGCGTCGAACCTAATGGCGCATTAAAAAACGTGCCATTAGGTTTTGAACGCGCCATTAGGTTCGGCGCATTCTTTGAATGCTCCTAATATATCGACGCATTCTATGCGTCCGGCCTGCACGTGTTTCTGCAAAGTTACATGATTTTTGGGAATCGGAACTTGTGACGCGAAATTTGCGCCGAGAGCAGACCAGATCCGTTTTTTCTAGGGAAAAATCACTTGATTGAATGAGGGACCGATTGAGCAAAGCGGATTCCTTCTTTGCAAATTATATAAACCCCTCCCTCGATGCTAATTCCTTCACACATCTAATCCTGAAGGAATTTGCTCAACTCTGGAAGCTTAGATGTGTGAAAGATTAGATGTGTGAAGGAATTAATATTGGGGGAGGGGTTTATATAATTTGTAAAGAAGGAATCCGCTCTGCTCAACCGGTTCCTCATTCAATCAAGATTCTTTTTTTCCTTGAAAAAAAATGGATCTGGTCTGCTCTCGGCACAAATTCTACGTCACAAGTTCTGATGCCTAGAAATCACGTAACTTCGCGGAATGCAGGTCGGACGCATAGAATGCTTCGATATATTGAATGCGCCATTTGGTTCGGCGCATTCTTTGAATGCTCCAATCAGGCTCGCGCATATAAATAATGCGCCGTACGGTTCGGCGAATTTGCTCTTTTTTAAAATTTCTCTCAATCATGTTTCTTCCCCGAAAAAGTACGTTAACCATGCTTCTTTCGAAAAATTGGCCTCAAGCCTCAAGTCCCATTACGTGGGGTTATTTACATGAATTCTTTTTCTCCATTGTGTCCTATTAAATGTCACATTATCTTTTAATCTAATAAAAAAAGATTATTTCTAATATTTTTTAACAAAGATCTTTTTAGGTCTATCTCTACCTTTCTTGACATAAGTCAAATCTAATACCTCAACTTTCCTTACCGAGTCATAGGAAGGCCTCCATTTTCATTTTAACATGAACTTGACAATATAAAAAAATGCTTTTGCTTACATTTTTTTAGTTAAAATCCAATCACATATCATTTGCATTGGAGCCGAATCTTTCCCTTCAACTCCAAAATTATGAAGTAAACTGTATTAGCTTTCCCTTCAACTCCAAACCAAAAATGCCCTTTAGTTTGTGAAAGTGCATTCGGATCAATTGCTTCAAATCAAACATATCTGGCATTCGTTTTATCTGCGTTATCTTACTCGTTTTGGAAAGAAGATAGTTTGTCTGGGCTTTGTTTATTATCGTTGAATGATGTTCTATTTTGGCCTTGCAACTATTTTCTACTGGTTTAGAAAGACAACTATTACAGAGTTATAATGATTTTATTTGGTTCCTACTTATGTGACAGATTCTTCTAAGGGGTCCTAAGAACGCTAGAGAAGCTGTGAAGCACTTCGGACCTGCACCCGGCGTTCCCCACAGCCACACAAAGCCCTATGTTCGTTCTAAAGGAAGAAAATTTGAGAAGGCTAGAGGTAGGAGAAATAGCAGGGGATTTAGGGTTTGAGCCCGTTCATCTTTCCTTAGTTTTTACTTTTTTATGTGTTGCGATCAAACACTTGGTGGAAGAATTGCAAGTCTTCTGTTTCAATTTCTGTTCGGCCTAGCCTGGTCTGGCCTGCCCTTCATAGTCTGAACTATTTGTCATCAAATGTGGTACCTTGTTTTAAAGTTCTACCTTCTGTGGTTGCAAGCTTGACTAAACAGTTCACAATTGCTTCAATTCATGAGAAAATTGTTTAGTTTTATTAAATCTATCATTTCAACATTGAAATAAATTACTTTAAGAGGTTTTGTCGACTTAGATTTTGTTTGGAACTGCTTCTTTTTTCTGCTTTTTAAAGTAAATTTTTTTTTTTAAAGTGGCTTTAAGAAGCTTTAAATGGGATTCTTTCTTGGGATTGTTTCAATCAAATTTTCATGGGATTGTTGCTTTTCAATCAAATTTATAAGGATAGTCAAATTATTCAAGGGATTGTAACTTTTTTCAAAATTTCAAACTTTTATTGTCTCTATTGTTTATGCCACTAATTCTTTTGAAGCTATTGATCATTTTCAAATTTAGTGCATCGTTGGAGGGTCACCCTTCGGGCGTCTAGGTATGTACACTTTTGATGTGGTTGAGCTAATATCACAAGAAGTTTCCAGACTGTTCTGTTCTTTTAGATATCTTCTTCTTTGATTTTTAGTTATTATTTTATTATTTTGGAAGCATCTTCTAATAAATAAAATGTAACCAATTTATCTTCATTTACTAGGAAAATGTCTAGTGATAGCATATACCCATTTTTCTTAAAATTAGATACTAGATTTATATATCATACTCTTTTATATGCATCAAAATTTTGATCTAAATTAAGTGCATTATTTGTAATTCATTTATATGCATCAAAATTTTGATCCAAATCAAATAAATTATTTTTAATTAATAGTCTCTAGAAAAAGAATAATTAGCAAGTGTTCATTCAGGTTTGAACTTGTTTATTGTCAGCCTGTCAAATAGATGTTTACATTTGATTTGTTTTCAATCCTTATTTGATTTATTTTCAATCCATCTTTGATTATTTCATTCTGCTTTATCTTATTATTAATGAGCTTTAATTTTAAATGTTCATCAACTTAATAAATAAAATTTATCAAGCCTATTAATAAATAATTAATAAATCAAATGATTATAAATGAGCTATTATGAAACTTAATTACGAATGCTGCTTGTTTGTGCTGCTAGTTAGGAGATGCAAAGTTTGGACGTAGACCGCACTCCAATTAAATATTGGCACGTGAATATTCAATTGAATTTTATTTTTTATTTTCATCTTGTCAACATGATCAACCACCCCACCCTGTTTTTTTTTTTTTTTTTTTTAACTTTTGGGAAATGTGGGTAGGATGTTGATGCGGTAGGTTGCTATAGATCATATTTATATTGAGTTATATGATGGATGAGCTTAATTTTTTTTTTAAATGATGGAAGAGATTATGTTTAAGAGAATCGACTTTTGCCTCAAGTCGATCAAGCCTAGTGCACCAAGCAATTTCTCTTGAACACCAAAGAAAAATTATTGCGTCATCCCACCTGATGTAGAGATATGTCCTCCCAAAGCTAAAATCGCGCTAAAAAATGAGAAATACCGAGCAATACCAAACAATAACGAATAATATCATCATGTGAAGACCAATACCGAGTTATACCACACTATACCGAACAATATTGAGCAATGCAAAAAAAATACCTAATTTTTCCTAGAAAAAACTCGATATTTTTTGTATTGCTCGGTATAGCTCGGTATCTCGGTATTGATCTTCACATGATGATATTCATCGTTATTATCAAATAATACCTAGCAATACCGAACAAAAACCGAGTTTTTTGATAGGAGGACGTATCTCTACGTCAGGTGGGAGGATGCAATAATTTTTCCCAATCCTGACCCTTTAATTTATTATTCTTAAATAAAACATATAACTGATTTATATATATCTTTTTGAAGCTATATTGCTCTGTTTAAGAAGCTGAAATTTATTACACAAATCTTCTTGCGAAATTTTAAGATAAACAATCTGATCATTCAAATTTAATTAGTTGATTTTTCTCTTTTTACTTCTCAAAAAAAAAGAGTTCAAGAATTTAGAAATTTCTGTTGATTAAATTCTAAACTTTTAGAAAACTTTAATAGTAAATTTGTAAGAGAATTAAAATGAGCTTTTCTTTACTATGTAACTAATGAGAAAAATCTTTTTGGAGAAATATTAATTGTATTTTGCTTTCTCCAAAGATATGACACACCCAAATAATCAAAACATTTATCAACAAAGCTCATAAAATAAAATAAAAAATATATAAAATCATTTGTGAATTTAAACAATACTCTCTTGTTTTTTCTTTCAATATTATAAATCAGAGCTCAAATTCTTATGAACAGTAAAAGATTAAAGATTTAAGAAAACACATACCCTAACAGATTTAAAACATTCTCCTAAGTCCTAAACTAAAAAACTTGCTAATCATATATTAATCCTCGGGCAGATGTGTAAGCTACTTGTTTATTAACGGGCATACAAAATCAATAGTGGTCACCCTTACATGTTCTCTTCCAGCTTATCACATTTCAATCAAATTGCCTGCACTCGATCCAAAGACCAACAAATTTACATCATGACTTCATTCTTGTATCGTCTCTTGATGCATTTATTTATTCAAATTCATATCCCCAAACAAGAGCACAAATGCTTACTATGATCGTTGAAGCACGCGTTATGAAGCAGATAAGTATAATAAAGTAGGATGCCAAAACAAAGAGAGGTCCGCATCAATGGAGTTCATGAGGTAAACCTCGAGTTTATTTATACATACCAAGTATTAGAAGCATCAGAACTTGTTGATGAAGTCGAGTATGTGTTGAGAGATTTCATTTGGTCTTTCCTGATTAATGAAGTGACCAACTCCTTCCATCACCACAACTTCCTGAAGGAATGGAACATCTCGCTTGAATCCACCCTTCTGAACGTACTCCTGAACGCGATGAACATTGTAGGACAGGTCCATATCCCCAACTACGAACTTCACAGGTACTTTTATTTGAACCCCAGTCCACGGTGCGGTCAGCTCCCAGTTACTGCATTGCATTAGCAAAGTTTGTATGAAGTGGACTTTATTAGATATAGGTTTTGTTTGTGACGACTTTTTTATTGCTTCTTAAAACGACTTTTTTGTATAAAAATTTTAATTTTTGTATTAGAAAGTCTTTTTAAGAAGCAGTAAAAAATCCGTCCCAAATAAAGCCTTAAATGAGAATTTAACTTTTAATAGGATACAATGGAGAAAAATGATTCATTTAGCCGATCCCATGTAGTGGGACCAAAGCTTGATGATGTTGTTGTTGTTGTTGTGTGTTTGTTTGTGAGAGCGAGACAGATTGACAGTGTCTAATGTTGTAAATTAAGTGCCCAAAAAAAGTTAAACAGCAGAAAATTTAAATTAATAAAGAAACAACTCATAATTATCAATTGCTATTAGTGACTTTTATAACAATCTTGCATGAATTTCAAAGCAAAATACTTTAGTTAAATCAAATGCATAAGCATTAGTGACTTTTAGACAATAAACTAGTGCGTAGAATCAATAAGAAGTTGGTGAAATCATGCTTTTATGAACCTCATTCATTTAATATGAATAAAATTCTCACACACATTGCATTCTCAAAGAAGATTGTTCAATGCGATTTAACATGATTGGTGCGCATTCCAATCATATATTCATGATTGCGCTAGAAAGTTTGCCTTAATTTTCATAAGAAGCATATCCACTTCCATAATTATGTGTGTGAATTCATACAGTAAACATTGCAATTAAACACCATCCAAAACCAAAAGTATAGTGAAGAATATTAAAACGTGAGTCTGCTTCAAAGACAACTTCACCAAAAATAGATCCAGACAATAGGTTCTAAGGAACATCAGGAACCAAAAGTGTTGATTTGAAAAGATTTTCAAATCTAAATTAGCCTTGATTTGGAAGGCTTTAATGGCTCATTATTGCAATTGATTAGAGAATAGATTATTTCCCTAATTATGGAGATTTGATTGATGCATTAATTAGGGGATCTAATTATTACATTAACTAGGAATTTAATTGGCGATTTGATTGATGCATTAATTAAGAGAATCTAATTATTACATTAACTAGGAATTTGATTGGAGATTTGATTGATGCATTAATTAAGAGAATCTAATTGTTGCATTAATTAGGAATTTAATCAGGATTAAACTAAGAAATTTTTTCCTAATTTACTTTGGCTCAAATTTATAAATAGAGCATAAGGGCTATTGTATTGTATGCGTGAGATGAGAGAAAGAGCTTGAGTGCTATTGTAATTCCCTATTTTCCTTAAGGGACTTTCCACTGAGGCTAATCTTAGAGTGTGGAAAACATAACGAAGATTCATATGTATCACTATCTGAGTTTTTCAGAGTTTGTATTTAGATAGTTCATGTTGTATTCTGGATATTGGTGCTACCTATCGCATTTGCCCCACTAGAGAGTGGTTTTGTACCTACAAGGAGCTTGATAGTGGTGTTGTAACCATGAGAAGTGATTAACCTGTTGTACAACCGGTGTAGGGAGCATCTTCATTAGAATGCATGATAGTACTTTAAGAGAGATGACTGATGTGAGGCATGTTCTATATATCAGAAAGAATTTGTTGTCTGTGGGGGCTTTAAAGACCAAGGACCACAAAGTAGTCATTGAGGCAAGAGTTCTAAAGATATATCATAGAGCACTGGTTTATTTGAAAGACGTTCGTCATCACAACCTTTACTACCTTAAGGGAAGAACAATGATTGGATAGACTGTTATTGTTGATGATTCTTCTAATGCCAATGCATTGTGGGATATGTGGCTCATGCTATAGAGGCTTTTCTTATGGCTTTGGTGAAGCAAGGATTGATTAAAGGAGCAAGCACATGCAAGCTTAATCTTTATGAACATTGTGTGTTTGGCAAGAATACACGTATCCTTTGATATTGTCATCCACAATACAAATGATATCTTGAAGTATGTTCACACAAATGTTTGGGGCCCGACAAAGACAACATCATTCGGTGGGTGATAATACTTTATCTCTTTTGTTGATGATTACTCTAAATATATTTAGGTGTACACCATGAGGCGCAAGAGCGTGATACTGGAGATTTTCATAACTTGGAAGAAGTGGATTGATACTCAGACTAACAAAAAGATTTGGTATATCAACTTGGGGGGGGGGGGGGAGGGATATACATTGGAAGCATTCTTGCAGGAGTGCCAGAGATTTGGAATTGAGCATCACTTCACAGTTAGAGAGACACCGCATCAGAACGGGGTGGCAGAGAGGATGAACCGAACTTTGGTGGAGAAAGTTCGGGGTATATATATATAACTGTCAAATGACATATATAGTGATGCATACTTAATGCACATAAACTCATAACATATTCATGGGCTCCATATAGTTTATTGCATGATGATCCACCATTCGTTATAACATATGAGAGATGAACGAAGAGATACCATAAATTGCATTAATGTTTGTGATCACTAAACCTATACATGAGAATTACTTGGAATGTATGCTTACATATGTATGTATATAAAATGCTCATATTTGTGTATAAATATATGTATATGTATCAATACAGAATGCTCGCATATATATTCTTTCCCTTTTATCACATCACACATTAGCCACAAAATAAATCTTCATATGCAGTTCACATGTATTCATTGATTAGATGCGAACATACAAAATAATTAAGTAGCATAATGATAACATGACATCTTCTCAAATGGAGTACAAAATGATATAACAATGCATGGATATATGTATATATATCGCTAACTAAGCATTCAATGAAAGTGACTACACAAAACACTTTTGATTCAAAATTAATTCCATTCATATTTAATGAACAAAGCAAATATTGAAACAGAAGGGAATGTCTCAATGCAATAGGGAAAAGCCTGGAATGATGTTACGCCGGCCCAGGAGGGGCCGGCTGGACCGGTCCAACCCGGACCGGTCCACTGTTACTCCAGGCGGAGAAACAGAGGGGCGGGCGGAGCGTGAGGTTCACGTGGGCGCTTGGGGGGAGGTTTAGGAGGGAAATTTTGAATGTGAGGGCTGTTTTAGGAAGTTTATTATTATCCTTTATGATTAATTTTGTATAAGGAGGAGTTTAGAGGGAAATTAGGGTTATCTTGAATTTGAGTTTTCTCTTTGAGATCTAGTTTTTTTGTCTTGGGCTCTTGGCTTTGCCGGAGATCGTTGGAGAGTTTTTCCTTCCTCTCGAATTGAAGGAAAGTTGTATTTTGCAAGTGCTTTTAATCCTCTATTGAAATAAAAGTGTTTGCAATTATTTTCCTACGTTTCTCCCACGTTTTCTCTCAGATTTTCTCTGGTTTGGGCTGTTTTCCTGCTGTGGACAGCAGTTTTTCTTTATTTGATACTTGATTTGGGTTAGGATTGCTTGTGAATACAAGCACTTCCTATCAAATTGGTATCAGAGCAACGATTTGGGACCACCGGCGGCTGAATTTCAGAAATTTCAGCAAGATCTTCGTCTCCGGAAGAAGATTTTTGTGGATCCGATAGAAGAAAAATGGCCGGTAAAAAGGTGGAAGTGTTAGAAGGCGAGTTTGGTCAACTGAAGACAGATCTGGAGGGGAAATTCATGGAGATCTCTACCAACAATGAGAGGTTGGAAGGGAGGTTCGCGGCGATGGAAGAAATGATGAAGAAATTATTGGAAATGAAGAACCATCCGGACACATCGGAAATGAGAAAGACCAATGACGTCCATGGCGTAAGAGGAAATCCGAACCCGATCCGGGGGAGGAGGAATCCGGAAGTGGAGATTCTTGAAGGTGAAGACGACATGCCACCTCTAGAGCCACTCTCTAGAGAGGAGATGAGCATGGGAAATGACCGCCGAGGTGCTGATTTTCAGCGTCGAGGTGCTGATTTTCAGCGTCGAGGTGTGGAGTTTGGAGGCAGGCGGGGGGAATATGAAGGTAGTGCGGATTTTGGAGAAAGGAGAGAAGAATACCAGCGTCGAGGTGCTGATTTTCAGCGTCGAGGTGCTGATTTTGAAAGGGGGAGAGGGGATTATGATGAAGGATTCGATTACCAACGTCGGAGGGAGGATCGGGACACCTGGGGAGCACCTCCTATTCGAGGAACGGGAGGTTACGGAGAGTTCCGGGGTAACGGAAGGGATCCGAAGGTGAGGAAGTTGAAGATGCCCATCTTTGAGGGTGAAGATGGCCACGGCTGGATATACAAGGTGGAGCGTTATTTCGCTGTCAACGGGTTGACAGATGACGAAAAACTGACGGCAGCAGGTTTGTGTCTGGAAGGGAAGGCGCTGGCTTGGTATCAGTGGAGAGACAGAAGAGAGCCTATCAGGACTTGGCGAGAGTTCAAGGACTGTTTATTAGAGCGTTTCCGAGCCGACGGGGGAGGAGACTTCTATGAACAGTTCTTTGCCCTGACTCAGGAGGGGACCGTGGCCGACTACCGAGACAGATTCGAGTACTTAGCGAGCCGTTTGGATCATATCTCCGAATCAGCCCTGGAGGGAAATTTCATGAAGGGGCTCAAACCTGAGATAAGAACAGCGGTCAGAGTGCTGGAGCCAAGGAATTTAGGCAAGGCGATGGAGCTTGCACAACTGGTGGAAGATCAGAAGAGATCAGAAAGAAGTGCTAGAGGCAACTACTCGGGAGGATCATACAAAATGACTACTGCTGTGTTACCCTCAAAAGGGGTAGCCCCAGGGAACCAGAGGGAGGTGCCCAAGGAGAAAACCGGTGGAGGAGGAAATGGGGGACAGTTCAAAAGATTGACCGACAAAGAAATGCAGGACAAAAGAGCAAAAGGGTTGTGCTTCAGATGTGATGAGAAGTACATGCCGGGGCATAGATGCAAGGACCGATCTCTTCAGGTTCTCCTCGTTTGCGAAGATGAGGAAGACGAAGAGAGAGGAGGGAATGACCCTGAGGTGGAGGAGGAGGAGAAGTTGCATCTGGATGTAGCAGAAGTCTCTCTGAACTCAGTAGTGGGACTCACTTCGAGTCACACTATGAAGGTGAAAGGAGAGATCTCTGGTCGTGAGGTTGTGGTGTTGATAGACAGTGGAGCGACACACAATTTCATTTCCACCCAGATTGTTGATGTGATGGGAATGGAGCTAGTGGATACTGGAGGTTACGGGGTAATGATGGGCACTGGAAAGGTGGAGATGGGTCGAGGTGTCTGCCGAGGAGTGGTATTGAAGATTCAAGGGATCTTGGTAAAGGAAGACTTCCTTCCCTTGGAATTGGGGAGTACGGATGTCATCCTTGGGATGAAATGGCTGCAGACACTGGGAGAGACCAAAATCAATTGGGGAACACTAAAGATGGAGCTGGTGGTTGGTGGCAGGAAAAGAACGATTCAGGGTGATCCCGGGCTGACCAAAGCAGGAGTTTCTCTCAAATCCCTCATCAGAACCATTCATGAGGAAGGAGGAGGTTTCTTGGTAGAGTTACATCGCCTGGAAGGAGTCAGATTGGAGAAGGAAGGCAATGTTCCCTCTGCAGTACAGCCACTCATACACCAGTTCAGCGAAGTCTTTCAACCGCCCCAGGGGTTACCTCCTCAGAGAGAGTTGGAGCATGCTATTACTCTGAAGGAAGGTGAGACTCCGATCAGCGTCCGTCCTTACCGCTATCCACAGATTCAGAAAGATGAGATTGAAAAGCTGATCCGGGAAATGCTGGGGGCAGAGATTATCAGACCCAGCAACAGCCCTTTTTCCAGTCCAGTCATCCTAGTTAAGAAGAAGGACGGGAGTTGGAGATTTTGTGTGGATTACAGGGCTCTGAATAAAGGCACTGTACCAGACAAGTTCCCAATTCATGTGATTGATGAACTATTGGACGAGCTACATGGTGCAGTGATGTTCTCTAAGCTAGATCTAAAATCTGGCTACCACCAGATCAGGATGAAGGAGACTGATGTTCCAAAGACAGCGTTCAGGACTCATGAAGGGCATTATGAATTTCTGGTAATGCCCTTTGGATTGACTAACGCTCCTGCAACATTTCAGTCCCTGATGAATCGGGTATTCAAGCAGCACCTTAGGAAGTTTGTCCTAGTCTTTTTCGATGACATCCTGGTGTACAGCAAGACTGTGGAGGAACACTGGGAGCATTTGAGAGTGGTATTGGAAGTGCTACAGGAGCACCAGTTGAAAGCCAACCTGAAGAAGTGCAGTTTTGCTCAGGCAAGTGTGGAATACTTGGGACATGTGGTATCACAAGAAGGAGTAGCAGCGGATCAAACTAAAATTGAAGCAATGCAGAAATGGCCGCTACCTAGGAACCTCAGGGAATTGAGGGGTTTTCTAGGATTGACGGGATACTACAGGAAGTTCGTGAAGGGATACAGTACCATTGCCTGGCCTTTAACTGAGCAGCTGAAGAAGGATAATTTTTGCTGGGGAGAGGCGGCCACTCAGGCATTCGAGAGGTTGAAAGAGGCCATGACGACTGTCCCTGTTCTAGCTCTTCCAAACTTTGAACAGTCTTTTGTAGTAGAGACAGATGCCTCAGGATATGGGTTGGGGGCGGTGTTGATGCAGAATCACAGGCCAGTAGCGTACTTCAGTCAAGTGCTTTCAGCCAGAGCTAGATTGAAGTCAGTGTATGAAAGAGAGCTGATGGCCATTGTTTTGGCAATCCAAAAGTGGCGGCCATATCTCTTGGGAAGACACTTCATTGTACGGACTGATCAGAGGAGCTTGAAGTATTTGTTAGAGCAAAGAATGGTGACCGAAGAGCATCAGAGGTGGTTATCCAAACTATTAGGCTATGATTTTGAGATCCACTATAAGCCTGGTTTGGAGAATAAGGCGGCCGACGCTTTATCCAGATGCGTTGGGGAGATTCAAGAGTTGGTTGTGTCAGCGCCATTGATAGTAGATTGGGGGGCCATCAAAGAAGAAAGTATGCTGGACGAGGGACTGAGGAAGATCAGGGAGGATCTGGAGAAAGATAGGAGTAGTCACCCGGGTTACTACATTGAAGGGGGGAGACTATTGTACCAGGGGAGGTTTGTGATGCCACGAACTTCCATACACATTCCTCACCTGTTGCAGGAATTTCATGGAAGCTCAGTTGGGGGTCACTCAGGAGTTCAGAAGACATACAGGAGGTTGGCAACAGAACTTTATTGGAAGGGGATGCATAAAGACGTGGAGGAGATGGTGGCGGGTTGTGAGGTCTGCCAAAGAAACAAATACATGGCCATGACCCCAGGAGGTTTACTACAACCATTAGCACTTCCAAACAAAGTCTGGGAGGAAGTGTCCATGGATTTCATCGATGGATTACCCAGGTCGGAAGGATTCACGGTGATACTGGTAGTGGTGGACCGGCTTAGCAAATATGCACATTTCATTCCACTCAGGCATCCCTACACCGCAGTGACAGTAGCGTCAGCTTTCATCAGGGAAGTGATCAGACTGCACGGAGTACCAGAAGCGATCGTATCAGATAGGGACAAGGTATTCCTCCGCCATTTTTGGAGGGAGTTATTCAGATTGCAGGGAACAGTGCTCAAGAGAAGCACAGCCTACCACCCACAGACGGATGGACAGACGGAAGTAGTCAACAGGAGCTTGGAGACGTACCTAAGATGCTTTGTTTCGGAGACACCAAGGCTATGGGCAAAGTGGTTATCCTGGGCTGAGTACTGGTACAACACGTCTGTGGACCTCCGAAAGAGCACCGCGCGAACGGGCCGATTGGAAGGGACAGATTGGATCGCGCATACGACTGACCATTGAGGATAGGGGCTTTCACCAACACACCTCGATGGGTAGTAATATACACGACCAAATCACGGGTTTCCCCCACCCGATGCAAGAGCTCGAATGGGGTTTAGTAGATTGTGGAGACCAAGTTTCCCACGGGCGCAAGCCCCCGTGGTTAATTACATCCCAGGCCGGAGCCTGAGAAAACTCTCGATTAAGGATTATACATTATCCTCTCATAAAGTGGGATTGACACAAGGGTACAGACTAGGAAATCCTACTCAAAGGGAAGAAAGGTCCGAAGGGGCTGAATCAACATGCATGGCTCATACCAGCATTCGGAGGCTCTAGGGTACTACAGAGAAACTGGAGAAAATCAAAGTCAAACATCCGATCACATGCGTGAGAGAAGGATGGAGGTGGCGTCATCCTGTAACGCGGATAAGTAGGATTTAGGGTCCCTGAGAAGAAGAGACCTACCTACTATTTAAGGCATACTACGAGACCGAATGTAGTGGCCTCGAATCCTAAATCTAGTTTGGACTTAGTGTTCGACATACACTAAGACCAGTGTCCTAGCTAATGCGATGCAAAGATCTGGACTTATCCCGGCCTGGATTGGGGGAGCCAGCTAACCACCTAATCGCTTCAAAACCATGCTATCAGGTCAATTATGAAAGATGGGTGGGAGGTACAGTTTATTGGAAAGAGGACCGACATCTAGAGAATTTCCTAAGTGGTCCTGGACTTATGTTAGGTGAATGCCCCTAGCTAATGCAATTAAATTTTAATTAGTTGGTTACTAATGCAATGCATGCTAGTTGAAATGTCAGCTCATGAATGCTTTGGATTTTAAAAACAGGCTTAATATAAAATAATTTTTAGAAAAGACTGAGTCTCCCTAGGTCCGGCACTTCATCCTCATAGGCCAGATTATCCGGACTCTACCCGCAGGCAGGGAGATGTCTTATAACAAGGAAAAGAAGAAATGCAATAATATGCATGCGACCCCGGACGGTTCCGGCAGTTCCCTAGGTTCGTTAAGTTTCTATGTTGTTTAAAACTTAAATTTTTAAAGATTAATTACGAGTAGAAGAATTTTATAGTCCTTAATGAGCCTAATACGATCCAGGCGAAAACAAACACGGCATGCAAGAAATAAACCTAGAAAAAGCAGATATTTCTAAGCGCAATCAGGTAAGCACATCAATATAAATCCACAAACTAATCAAATAAATGTCCATAGGCCAACTGCCCTTTAATTACAACCCAGGGTATGCAGAAAAGTAAAGTGGCCGGGCACCACTGCCAACAACCCGGATTTCTAAGCCTATGACAGACGCCAACAACTTTGAGTGGGATATTGGGTCTTCAATCTTCAATATCTTCAATCTCCTGGGTATCCTCTCATTGGACTCCTTGGATCACTCCTCCTTGGACTCCTTGGATCCGTCGTGGCTTGAATATCCAAACGAAGAGACAATTTCCCCCAATAGGGGTGTATTGCCTTTTCTCTTTGGATATCTAAAGCCATCCAGCTCGATCTTCCAAATGGAAGAAGACTCTCCCCTTAGGGATGCCTTCTTCTTTTAGAATTCGAGCTGGATAAGAATATCCCAACTCAATAGTTGTTTTCACAACTCTTAACAATTATTACATATAAATTACATTAATGGAAAGCAGTAAATCTAAGAATCCCTGCAAGGTTATCCTAGTAAAAATCATCCCAAGCAATTTATATGGAAATGAAAATGCTAACACCATTGACCCTGTGCCAAGCCATGCTCTGAATTTTGAGGGCTAAGAAGCTCCATCTGTGCAGTTATAATTATTAATTTAGCCCTCATTTATTGAGGGGGGCTGAGCAAGCACCTGCATAAGACAACATTAGAAAATATAATGGTGCCCCCCTTTTATCAGCTTGAGCATGGCCACCTGCACGGAAGAACAATATATATATATCGCTCCTAACCTATGGGTAAGTCTAACGCTCACATCCAGAGTGCAGAAAAAGTAAGCAAACACACCAATCATTTTTCAAACAGCATGCAGTGAAAACCACGGAAAGCTCCGGCACACAGCAGAAAAATAAAACCCAGCGGCCTAACCTAGATCTAGAAGTGGTGCCCTAGCAAACCATTCTATGTGTGTGTAAGGCTTGTGTAGTTTGGATAGATCCTAGGCAGGATAGTTAGTTAAAATTATGTAGAGTTCAGGTATGTTGGGGGTCTAAAAAGGATGTTTTAATTGAAATTCAAATATTAGTGAATTAGATCCATTTTTGATTATTTTTATTTGTTGATCAGTTTTAAGAACTAAGGGTATTCATATTTGAAGTTTGAATTGTATTAGCCAATTTTGGAAAGTTCTAGGTCCTCCTAGAAACTAGACTAAGGGTCCAAAAAGTCACTATGGGAAATAGTCTAAGTCTGGGTCTCCTATCACCTTAGGAAAATACCATACCTCAATACGAGTAGTTAGACAGGTAGTAGGCTGGAATCGGAGTTTCCTATCCAAAGTTATGAATTTTCTAAGTTTCGGGCAATTAAGGGAATTTTCTAAATTTCCTAACGAAGGGCCCTTTTTACTGTTTTGCTCCAAACAAGCTCCAAACTGATTGGAATCACTCCCAAAGATCAGGGATGACCTAGGAAAGTGTTCCCAAGTGTTTGGAGAAAATTTGAAATTTTTAATGATTTATTAGGGGGCAAAACGGTAATTTCTACCTATGGTCAAATTAGGGGTCAACCTGAAGTCAAACTAGGGAGCCCTATTTATCTAAAGTCAAGGGTCAGCTTTTGAACAAATCAAGCCATTATGGGTAATTTTCTGACCTAATATGTAATTATTGTATTTTTCGGAAGGTCTCGGGGCCTTAATTAGCAGGTTAATTAGGGTTAGTTAACTAAGGGCTCTAAAAGCTCCTAAAAATTCCTAGAAAATTATGAAAGGCTTATGATGTCACTAAGTTTAAATGTTGAAGTTTTCATGTCGTTCTGGGATCTATCCTAGCTCTAGAAAACTTCTAAGTTCGCTAGACATGTCCTTAATTTTTGTCCTTAGGGTGTCACTACGTTGTAGGAGTTTAAAGTGATGTTTACACTAACCCTCGGGATAATAAATGCATGGGAGTACAGTAAATAAATAAACACACCATGTCCTTAGATCTAGGAGAACCTAAACTAAGTGGTGGTAGTGCGACGACCTACACATGCAATCTACGAAAGATAAAAAAAAGTAAAGACACCTAAAGAGAAGATTAGTGAATGATTGGGACTCAATCACCCACTAATCCACTCCCCCATGGTTGCTCTTCATCCATAGAACCTATGTCTAAAATTTCACAAGTAGTGGATCTCCCAAGATTAAGGGATTTAATACATAAGTAATTTTAAAATATTTTAAAATACTTACAGATATATGAACTTTTGGAAAATAGCATAATTAAAAGTAGATCAATTTATAATAAATACATATGAGGGAGACCCACTGGTTATCCTAACGAAGTCTTAAGCGATTTGAAAGTAGTTTGTATCCTGAAAGTAGTTGTTATATTAATATATAAATATCAAAATACCCAAATAACAAGATCAAAACAAGAATCTATTCATACAGCCAAAATCAAGGACTGAAAATGGTTCCAAAACATAAAGCTCGTCTTGCTGAAAAGAACGAGGGGTCGCACATCGAAATCCGACTTAAAACGGCGAAGATACGAAATTTACAAGTTCAAATACAATAAAATAATATTTTAAAATAGTGCAGTTTCACTGTTTTTGAAATGACAGAAAAAGCAGACAAAATTTTTATCTGAAAACAGTTTTAAAATATGCAGAATTCAGAGTACATCCAAAACAAGGTGCTGTACGTCGACAGCGGACCTAAAATGACAAAGTTATGTAATTTCGAAGTTTAAGTATAATAAAAATAATATTTGAAAATAATCCAGTCTGCTATTTTTCAAAATAAGTACAAAAATACTAAAAAAATTTGTGTAATGTAAACTCCAGGATGTGCATAATCAAAATACGATCAAAACAAGACGTTGTGCGTCAAAATCGGATCGAAAACGAGAAAGATATGGACTTTCAAAGTTTAAATATAATAAAAGGATTTAAAAATAATTTAAAATAAATAATGTCTAAAAATAATTATTCAAGATAGTCTAAAATACTATTTTAATAATTCTGAAAGTTAAAGTAATTGGAAAATGCACAATAACAGTAATATTTTTAATAATTAATAATATCTTAAGTAATTTCAACTAATTAAAATGTTTAAAAAATAATATTTGATTATTAAAAATACAATTTTAGTATTTAAATAAATATAACAACATAGTAATAAAATAATAATAATACATGACATAGATAAGTTAAAATAAAATATATTTATTAATATTATAATGTAAAACAATAATATGATAATATAATAACAACAAAATAATTAAAATAATATATTTAAAAAAAATATTATATATGTATGTTGACTGTTTTTAAAATAAATTAAAATCCATAGGTTATTTTTATAAAAAAAAAAATTTTTATCATGTAGAGGACGACGATACGAATCCAACGAGGTATTGTACGCGAAAATCGGACGAAAAACGGATTTTTGGCGAATTTTTGAAGTTCTGTCAATTAAAATACACTTAAAAAATAATTAAAACCTAATTAATACCCTAATCCGGCGGCTAGGGCTACGTGGCGCGGTCCGATTGGATCCCGCGGTTCGGGCAATGATTGGCGCCGCCGCTAATCATTAACCAATGATTGCGGCGGTACGGCGGGACCCGCGGCTCACTTGAATGAGTCAGCGAGCTCTCCGGACCGCCCGATCCCGCGCCTATCCAAACGGACGGCTGAGATCAAGGCGGACGGCAATCCAGGCATCCAGGCGGACCGCGCGGTTGGACAGACCCGCGGTCCTTCTCGATCTGAACCGTTGATTTGAATATCAACGGTCTGATCTACAGGACATACATGCAGACGGTCTACCTAAGCCATAAACGAATAATCGCTTTGATCTCTCGACTCGCTCAATGGTTTTCAACGAAATTTTAACCATAGGTATTAGGTATGAAGAGCATCATTGGGGAATATTTTTCATGATCTAAAACACATTATTTGAAAAGTTAAATAGATCTAAGTGTTCTAGACTAGGGTTTGCGATATACCTCAATCCACACGGTGGATTTGGACGATCTTGGACTTGTTGGATTCGTGGAATCGTCTAGAACAATTCTTCTCCTGAACTCCGACTCCAAAACAGCCTGGATCGAACGGTATTCGCGCCGAAAGGGGTTCACGTTCGGGTTCGCCGGACTTCTCGTCGCCGGCGACTCGAGAAGGTCGGGATCCGGTCGGAAAAGGTGGAGAGGAGGTGCAGGAACTCTCACCGAAAATTTGGAGGCCTAAGGCGGTCTCTCCCAAGAGCAAGAGCAAAAAGATCCCAAATTGAACTTGATTTCTCCTATTTAAACGCCCTAGACCTAAAGTTAACGGCCAAGATTAAATCAGGGGTTAATTAGGAGGGAAATTAGTCTAATTAGGCCGTGGTTTCAAGTTCAAAACGCTCATAGGCTTTAATCCCATTAAATTAGGCTTTAAATTGACCTTAATAGGTCATATTTGACCTATTATGACTTGGGTTGACCAAGTCAAGTGTTGACTTGGTCAACCTAGTCAATTGGGTCCAAGGGTGAATGGGATCAAGCCATGAATGAGTTTGAATTGATTTGAATTTGATTTGAGGCCAAAGGGGGTTAAATGGTCAACCCTAGTTGACTTGGTCAACTGAGTTGACCCAGGGTCCAAGTCAGGGTCCAACAGACTCGACTCGACTCACTGAACCCGTGGGAGGGGGGCTTGGGGTATGATTTGGTCAATTTGACCAAGTCAACTCTCTAAGCCCGATTCTGGGCAAAATCGAGGTCAACAAACGGACCCCCAACAGGAGTGGCGAACAACTAGTGAACCGCTCGTGTTGGCGTTGACCGACTAAGCCACAAAAAGTAGAGTAAAGAACATGTAGGTAAAAGATATCAAAAGGATGATGGAAAAAGAAGGAGATTCTTCTCCTGGCCTTGCCCTATAGTGGGGGCAGAGCCTAGGAAAGAAGAAGAAAAAGAAGCAGCAGTGCACAAGCAAGGTGTCACCAAAATGGTGAACCAGTAGTGTGGTCTTCTCCTGGCCTTACCCTTTGACAAGGGTAGAGCCAAGGACAGAACCAACGGTAAAGATCACCTAGAAAGGTGAAAACAAAGTAAGGAGATTCTCCCATAGCCTTGCCCTATAGCGAGGGCAGAGCAGAAAGGAGAATCAAAAGTGAAGATCACCACTAGGGTGAAAAAGTAAGGTGGTATCTCCCCTTGCCTTGTCCTATGGGATGGGCAGAGCTAAAGAGAGAACCAAAAGTAGAGTAGTAAAAGCACACAAACTATCTGTCTGACTATATCGAATCAACAGAGTAGAAGGTGAAGGGGGTCCCATCTCCTCCTGCCTATTTCAGGACAGTGGATTGGGGTGACTCAGTATCTGCATAACCAAATCGGGTCAGCAAACAAAGAAATCACAAAGCCTGGTGTCTGCCTAATCGGAACAAGACACTCAGGGAAAAGGATGGCGAGGAGTTCCTGATAGGTGCTCTGTCAGGCCCTCTCTACCAAGTAAGTCAAACCAACTTCCTGTCTGTTCATTTCAAACAGCAGGATAGAAGGTGAAAAGATCCCATCTCCTCCTGCCTATTTCAGGACAGTGGATTGGGGTGACTCAGTATCTACATAACCAAATCGGGTCAGCAAACAAAGAAATCACAAAGCCTGGTGTCTGCCTAATCGGAACAAGACACTCAGGGAAAAGGATGGCGAGGAGTTCCTGCCAGGTGCTCTGTCAGGCCCTCTCTACCAAGTAAGTCAAACCAGCTTCCTGTCTGTTCATTTCAAACAACAGGATAGAAGGTGAAAAGATCCCATCTCCTCCTGCCTATTTCAGGACAGTGGATTGGGGTGACTCAGTATCTGTCTGATCAACTCAGGACAGCAAACAAAAGAGTCACAAAATCTGGTGCCTATTTGATCAGAATATGACACTCAGGGAAAGAGGCGAGGAGTTCCTGCCAGGTGCTCTGTCAGGCCCTCTCTACCAAGTAAAACCAGCTACCCGCCTGACTGTATCTAGACAGCGGGGTGGAAAGTGAAAAGGATCCCGCCCCTCCTGATCCTTTCGGAACAGTGGATTGGGGTGACTCGATACTTCTGCCTGACCTCAGCAAAAGTAAAGAAGACACGAAATGGAAGCCTGCGTAGTCTTTTACAGGACATCCGAGTAAAAGGGTGTTGAGGAATTGCGCCTCCCAGGGACTCTGTCGGGCTCACTCAACGGGTAAAGTAAAACCAACTACCAGGCTGTCCACATCTGGACAGCGGGTAGAGGGTGAAAGGATCCCGCCCCTCCTGCTCCTTTCGGAACAGTGGATTGGGGTGGCCACTACTTCTGCCTGACCTCAGCAAGAAGCTCGTGAACCACGAAATGGAAGCCTGCTTAGTCTTTTACAGGACATCCGAAGTAAAGGGTTATTGAGGAATTGCGCCTCCCAGGGACTCTGTCGGGCTCACTCAACGGTAAAGTAAAACCAACTACCAGGCTGACCGCATCTGGACAGCGGGTAGAGGGTGAAAGGATCCCGCCCCTCCTGCTCCTTTCGGAACAGTGGATTGGGGTGGCCACTACTTCTGCCTGACCTCAGCAAGAAGCTCATGAACCACGAAATGGAAGCCTGCTTAGTCTTTTACAGGACATCCGAAGTAAAGGGTTGTTGAGGAATTGCGCCTCCCAGGGACTCTGTCGGGCTCACTCAACGGTAAAGTAAAACCAACTACCAGGCTGACCGCATCTGGACAGCGGGTAGAGGGTAAAAGGATCCCGCCCCTCCTGCTCCTTTCGGAACAGTGGATTGGGGTGGCCACTACTTCTGCCTGACCTCAGCAAGAAGCTCATGAACCACGAAATGGAAGCCTGCTTAGTCTTTTACAGGGCATCCGAGGTAAAAGAAAGAAACGTTGAGGAATTGCGCCTCCCAGGGACTCTGTCGGGCTCACTCAACGGGTAAGCTTCGACATCTGCTGTAGCCAGTGCGGTCTTGCAGATGAAGAAGGGCTCAATACCCACCCAGTCATTTCAACTGAGTGAATAAAGAGTCGGGCTCTGATGCCTGCCTGATCAGGACAGTGCAAACGAGAGCGTGGCGAGGAGTACCTGCCAGGTGCTCTGTCAGGTCCTCTCTACCAGGTAAACTCAACTATCTGTCTGTTCATTTCAAACAGCAGGATAGAAGGTCAAAAGTCACCTCGACGTCAGCCTAACACGCATCTGTGTAGGGATGTGAGGGAAAAAGAGGTAAGTAAATGGGAATTTTAAGGGCAGAGCCACCTAGGGAACCCTTTCTAGCAATCTGATAACCACATGGTAGAGGACAAGTCGTCGTGGCCATGAGTATTCAAATGCTGTCAAGATCTCCTAAAGAATTCCAACCCTATACAAAAGGGGGAGAAGACATCAGAACGACATCTCTCAAGAAAGATGGAAGAGATATACCCGCTGTAAAGTGTGTAAAGGGGCGATCTCATTCCAAAGGAGTAAAAAGAACTCGAGTAGCGAGGGGGCACCTCAACTACAGAAGGCAGGACTACGCCTGGTAAAACTAATCCTCAAAGAGGCTATAGTAGTGAACCCATACTAACTGATGGGAACCCTGTAAGAGGTAGAAACAAGATCAAAACATCCAAAGGACCTCTCCGGCAGCTAGGGGTCGGGTCTCGATGGGAAAACAAGTGGTAAAAGCATCTGAAAGAGCCGACTCTCTACTAGAGGATCAAAACTCAAGGAAAAAGGTGGTGGTAGCATCTAAGGTGTGATGCCCTATATCATCAGATAAGAAAAAGAGCCAAAGTAGCGAGGGATCATCCTCTCTACCAAGGACAACAACTCTGAGTAAGTAAAATCTCACAGTAGTGACACCCACACAAACTAGTGGGACCCTGTGAAAAGTAAAAGTGACCTCGACACATCCATAGGACTGCTCTGTCAACTGAGTCTAGAGTATGAATGGTAACATGGGTCACGAAAAAGTAGTAAAAGAACTGATCTTCTGCTAAAAGATCAAAGTTCTCAAAGTGGTGATGTTAGTATCCTGGGCAAGGTATACTACACCACGAGGAGAAAAGCAGCTCTAGATAGTGAAGGGGACACACCTACCACCTGAGTACGACAATCATGTATAGAAGTGAAGTATTATCAGAAGGCTCACAGTGGTAGCACCTACCCTGATCGGGCAGGACCCTGTGGGGAGAAAAAGCAACAACACAACATCCATAGGGCTACTCTAGCAGCTAGGAGTAGAGTATGAATGTGGAGAGTAGGGGTGCAAAGAAACTTAGGAACTGATCTTCTACTGGAAAATCAAAGCTCCTAAAGTTGTGGTGCTAACACCTGAGAACAGATGTGCTACACCACAGCATAACTCTAAGGTGACAAGGGAGCACTCCTGACACCTAGCACGATAATCATGAGTGAGATCTATGATCATCGGTGGGTCACAGTGGTAACACCTACCCTAATCAGGTAGGACCCTGTGAGAAGTGAAAGTAACACAACAACATTCATCGGACCACTCTGGCAGCTCAGAGTAGTATATGAATGGGAGAGTAGGCTGCCGAAAGATGGCAGAAGGGGATTGATCCTTCCTCAGAAAGACCCAAGCCCACAAGGTAGTGATGTTTAACATTCAAAATACAATGTACTACATCACTTAACAAAGATAATTAAAGTTGTAGAAAATCATACTCAGATATGTGTGCTTTCATCCTTGAGGCAAACACCAAGGCACCTAAAAGGAGAGGGAAGAAAAAGAACTTTAGGAAACTCATGCTTTTAGAGAGTATTATCGGGTTCCTCCTGTGACAAGGGCAACCGATTTTGCTCTACTAAGATCTTCCCTCTTTTTTATCACATGTATTTTTTTTTATTATTATTATATATTTTTTTTAAGAGAATTATGATTTGGTTTTGATATCCCAGACCATGTTCGCCACATGAACAAAACTGGGAAGAGAGAAAATCACATAAGATCTTATAAGAAAATAAATCATTGGTTTTGATAACCCAGACCACATTCAACTCATGTGAATAAACTGGGGAGCACAATCATAGTGAAATCGATGTATAACAAAAATCAATCATTAAGATAGAGGATCAACACTACCACGCCTAACTATCGCAGGATGGTGTGGACCCAGTATCCTACTTCTAAAAGAGTCTAAACTAATGACTCTGACATCCCTGATCACATTCAACCCATATGAATGGACTAAGGGGTATAATCATATTAAAATTAATGCATAATCAAGATCAATATCAGGATAGAAGATCAACACTACCACACCTGACTAGCATAGGATGGTGTGGACCCAGTATCCTACTTCTAAAAGAGTCTAAATTAATGACTCTGACATCCCTAATCACATTCAACCCATATGAATGGACTAGGGGTTACATCTATCAGATCAAGACTGATAGGAAGAAGAGAATCTCATAAGGATAATGGCTCGCTATCACCCCAAATGACTAACATAGGTGAATATGGACCCAGTATCCTCTCTCAAAAGAGTCTAATCTAAAAAGACTACGACATCCCCGATCAGATTCAACACATGTGAATGGACTGGGGGCTTTCGCTATCAGAGCAGGACTGATAGGAAGAAGAGAATCTCATCCTAATAGAGGATCAACATCACCAAACCTAACGAAAGTAGGAGAGTGTGGACCCAGTATCATATCTCTTAATGGTCTAAATCAATTATTTAAACATCCCCTGTCACATTCATCTCAAATAAATGGACTGAGGCATTCAACTATCAGAGCAGGGCTGATAGGAAGAAGAGAATCTCATCCTAGTAGAGGATCAACATCACCAAACCTAACAAAAGTAGGAGGGTGTGGACCCAGTATCGTATCTCTTAATGGTCTAAATCAATTATTTAGACATCCCCTATCACATTCATCTCAAATAAATGGACTGAGGCCTTCAACTATCAGAGCAGGACTGATAGGAAGAAGCCATTCACTTTTTAATAAAGGATCAACATCACCGATCCTAACAAGTACAGGAGGGTGTGGACCCAGTCAAAAGTGATAAGTGAGCACATATCTCAAAGGAGTTTTTAGTATTTAACTCCCTCTAATCTTAAAAAGAACCTCAATTTAAATTTACTAACTCAGATCAAGCTCTATACTAGCTAAATCATGACATCTCATTTATATGAGTATTTTCCTCTCTTAAATTGAAATCTGATCCAAAAAGGAATTTAAATTAGAGAAAGAAATTTAATTTTCTTTATTTCTTGTATGAGAATATACTTCCATATCTTATAGGACATCAATGTATAATGATGATTTCAAAAATCATAATTTTCAAACTCAAGTATCAAAAATATCAAAAGGATATAGATTTTCTGAGAATTAGAGATTTACTAGAAAGTGAAGCCATTTACTTATAACTCTTGGGCTCTTTGAGCCACTATCTCAACTTTCATGTGCTTTGCACAAACTTCAATTGATTGATACACTTTGTGTATCTTTCACATTTGGCGCTTTGCGCATCTTTTCACTTTTTGTAACTGGCTTCCTTTTCCAAATCTCTAAAAGCAAATTATTTCTCAGTTGTAAGATCATCTTCCAAGTACAAGAGAAGAATACTTACTTCTCTTGGACAAGGAAGAATGATCTACAAAACAAATCCTATCCTCTGATAAGAATGAATAACATGATTAAGAAAATTATAAAATCTTATGCATCAATATACTCTAGTTATCTATGAGATAGAGAATCACAAGATAATAAAGAAAATTTTCACTTCTAAATCCAATTTCAATTTGAAAAAGATTTTAGTTCAAAAGAAGAAATCTCTCTACCCCTAAGGTGAGATAGAGAGATTATACTCTTTCATGAGTCATCACTACTAAGCTAGTAGAACTAAAAGAAGTGAGAGAGTCATTATAATTACAAATCATCATTTTTTTTTTATTGATTAATCATCAAAATAAGGGAGAACGAGATCCTCTAGCCCAAGTGCTGGAAGGGGGCCTGTCTTCCCTTTTGAGGTTACAATCATTTTTTTTTTAACATATTTTTCTAATATAGATAGAAGTAAAAAGAAAATGTGCTCATCTAGCACTACAACAGAAGAAAGAAAAGAAAATCTAGTGCTAACGAAGAAGCTGGAGTGGCAACTGTCGACTTGACCTTGGGAGGCCTCATCTCAACTGCCTCTAAACTCTGTACAGCTTACTCAATCATCTGCTAAGTCTCCTTGGAGAGTGCTAGCTGCCACTCTCCCTCAGAATTATGGAGTAATCTACCACTACTGCCCTGACTGTAAATCTGACTGTCACTGTGGCTGGAACTGTGGTTGGGACTGTGGCTGGGACTAGAGATCATCTGAACTGTCTGAGTAGCCTTATCCAAAGGCTGTACTGAATCACTGTCCTGGAGATGGATCTTCCCAGTGGCCATCTGAGTCTGTAAGTGTAAGACTGTGGTGTCTGTAGCTACTGCTCTCGGAGACCCTCCTGCCTCGGGGTCTTTCCGCTCATCCTGGTCCTCGGGCTCTCTCTGCTCATCCGAGTGACCTCGACGGGTAGTCTCACAGACCTGGTGTACTGGTATGTCCTCATCTGACTCATCCTCGAATGAGTCATCCTCTGAAAAGATCCGACGAAGTGCCTCTATGTAGGGACTCATAGGAGAACCGATCCTATGAGGGCTACGGGCTAGCTGTGTCTCATCCCGCTCTGGGGATCTATCTGGAGTAGGTACAACATCCTCATCACACATCATCGGGACCGCCTCGGTCTCGGAAGGAACTGCTACGTCCATCAACTCATCTACATCGTCAAACTGCTCTGCATCTGACGGTGGTGCTGCCTCTACTGGCTCAACTGGGTTGACAGGGGTGTCCGCCTGTCGACGCCTCCAAACCCACCTCCTACGGTGGGGTGCTGCACGGGCGACTGGCTGCTCTGGGACTGCAACCTCTGAACTGACCTAAGGCTGGGCAGGCCTCTGCTGCTGTCTCCGCCCTCGACGACGTGGGCGTCGTCCTACTACAGGAGCCACGGCTGGCGGCCTAACTACTGGAACTGCAGGCTGCTGGGGTGTCTGCCCCCTCTGCCAACTGTAGAGTCTCCTCGCAGTCTGTTGTCGTAACTGGAAGGTAGCCCGAGAAATCTGACGGAGTAAGCCCTCCCGACTGACGGGCCCTCTGCCACGAGCTAAGCGGACGATGTTCCGAATCCTCTGAGTGAGGGCTCGGACACTAGCGTCCCTGGGTAACCTAGCTCGGGGTAGAGTAGTGGCGACAGGAGGGGCCGCCGCTATACGGGCAACATCCTCCTCATCTCCACTATGCGCCAGTGGGGAGAAGCGTCCTCCCTGAACTGCCTCCAACTCGGGGGCTACCATCACCTCTGGAACATGCGCAACAACAACTGGACGTGGCCTCCGCTGCCTGGGAGCCACTCTCCTCTGCCTCTGAACTATCTCATCGTGAACGATGGCATCTGCCATCCGCTGCCTCTCTGTCTCTGACGCAGCTAAACGAAGTCTCCAGTTCCTATTCCTCCTGGCCCTTCTCCCAAGGCCGGAGGTGGAAGAGGAAGGAACATCAGAACCGGGAACAGGAACAACGGGAACTGTCGGGGTCTGCCCAACATCCTCAGGGTGAGAAAGTCGGGCGAAAACAGAAACCCGACCAGTGGAAGGCGAAGGCACCTCGGTCTGGGCACCCCTCTTCCTGGTGGAAGTGGGAGGGGGAACCCGAACACGAGGTACTTCCGCTGGAACAACGGAAGTAACAGTAGTCGCAGGCTGCCGGCGCTGAGGGGCCGGAGCAACCTGTGCTGTAGGTGCGGCAGGCACTGGACGCCGGACCGCTGGACGAACGGGGGGAACTACGACAGACTGCCGGCGCTGAGGGGCCGGAGCAACCTGTGCAGTAGGAGCGACAGGCACTGGACGCCTGACCGCTGGAACAGGAAGTGGCCTAGGCACTGGTCGCCTAGCCACAGGGCGCACTGGCTGCGCAGGAACAGGAACAGGACGTGGTGCTCGGACTGGGCGCCGAGCAGCAGGACGTCCAAACGGGCGCATGACTGCGCGTCCTCTCCTCTGGGGAGGAGAGAATGCCGCAGCCTCCGCCGGGGTCGGCCCGCCAAGGGTGACGAAAGCCGAGTCAGTGAAGGAACCAAAAGTGATTCCTCCCACTGGCGGACTAGCGAGCAGGGACTCAGGGAGAGTCACCCGCGCGTCCGAACCAAAAGCGAAAGTAACGGAAGGTACGAAAGAAGCCATGGCACTGCTGCCAAGAAAAGAAATCGACAAGTTAGAAACCAGAAATAATGAAAGAATAAAGGATTTGATAGGATAGATAGGAATTGAAAGTGAAAGGAATAGCCTGTAAGGCTGGAAAGAAGTAGAGTAGGGGGAACCCTAGCTAAGAAAAAGAAATCCTAACTAAGGAAAGACCCTAACTAAGAGTGGGACGGACCTAATCTAAGGAGTACCAATTCCGGAGTACACACAAGAAAGGATAATATAGAATCAAAAAATGGAGAGAGAAACTGGTCCCACCGTGGTCGCCAGAAACCTGTGGACCTCCGAAAGAGCACCGCGCGAACGGGCCGATTGGAAGGGACAGATTGGATCGCGCATACGACTGACCATTGAGGATAGGGGCTTTCACCAACACACCTCGATGGGTAGTAATATACACGACCAAATCACGGGTTTCCCCTACCCGATGCAAGAGCTCGAATGGGGTTTAGTAGATTGTGGAGACCAAGTTTCCCACGGGCGCAAGCCCCCGTGGTTAATTACATCCCAGGCCGGAGCCTGAGAAAACTCTCGATTAAGGATTATACATTATCCTCTCATAAAGTGGGATTGACACAAGGGTACAGACTAGGAAATCCTACTCAAAGGGAAGAAAGGTCCGAAGGGGCTGAATCAACATGCATGGCTCATACCAGCATTCGGAGGCTCTAGGGTACTACAGAGAAACTGGAGAAAATCAAAGTCAAACATCCGATCACATGCGTGAGAGAAGGATGGAGGTGGCGTCATCCTGTAACGCGGATAAGTAGGATTTAGGGTCCCTGAGAAGAAGAGACCTACCTACTATTTAAGGCATACTACGAGACCGAATGTAGTGGCCTCGAATCCTAAATCTAGTTTGGACTTAGTGTTCGACATACACTAAGACCAGTGTCCTAGCTAATGCGATGCAAAGATCTGGACTTATCCCGGCCTGGATTGGGGGAGCCAGCTAACCACCTAATCGCTTCAAAACCATGCTATCAGGTCAATTATGAAAGATGGGTGGGAGGTACAGTTTATTGGAAAGAGGACCGACATCTAGAGAATTTCCTAAGTGGTCCTGGACTTATGTTAGGTGAATGCCCCTAGCTAATGCAATTAAATTTTAATTAGTTGGTTACTAATGCAATGCATGCTAGTTGAAATGTCAGCTCATGAATGCTTTGGATTTTAAAAACAGGCTTAATATAAAATAATTTTTAGAAAAGACTGAGTCTCCCTAGGTCCGGCACTTCATCCTCATAGGCCAGATTATCCGGACTCTACCCGCAGGCAGGGAGATGTCTTATAACAAGGAAAAGAAGAAATGCAATAATATGCATGCGACCCCGGACGGTTCCGGCAGTTCCCTAGGTTCGTTAAGTTTCTATGTTGTTTAAAACTTAAATTTTTAAAGATTAATTACGAGTAGAAGAATTTTATAGTCCTTAATGAGCCTAATACGATCCAGGCGAAAACAAACACGGCATGCAAGAAATAAACCTAGAAAAAGCAGATATTTCTAAGCGCAATCAGGTAAGCACATCAATATAAATCCACAAACTAATCAAATAAATGTCCATAGGCCAACTGCCCTTTAATTACAACCCAGGGTATGCAGAAAAGTAAAGTGGCCGAGCACCACTGCCAACAACCCGGATTTCTAAGCCTATGACAGACGCCAACAACTTTGAGTGGGATATTGGGTCTTCAATCTTCAATATCTTCAATCTCCTGGGTATCCTCTCATTGGACTCCTTGGATCACTCCTCCTTGGACTCCTTGGATCCGTCGTGGCTTGAATATCCAAACGAAGAGACAATTTCCCCCAATAGGGGTGTATTGCCTTTTCTCTTGGATATCTAAAGCCATCCAGCTCGATCTTCCAAATGGAAGAAGACTCTCCCCTTAGGGATGCCTTCTTCTTTTAGAATTCGAGCTGGATAAGAATATCCCAACTCAATAGTTGTTTTCACAACTCTTAACAATTATTACATATAAATTACATTAATGGAAAGCAGTAAATCTAAGAATCCCTGCAAGGTTATCCTAGTAAAAATCATCCCAAGCAATTTATATGGAAATGAAAATGCTAACACCATTGACCCTGTGCCAAGCCATGCTCTGAATTTTGAGGGCTAAGAAGCTCCATCTGTGCAGTTATAATTATTAATTTAGCCCTCATTTATTGAGGGGGGCTGAGCAAGCACCTGCATAAGACAACATTAGAAAATATAATGGTGCCCCCCTTTTATCAGCTTGAGCATGGCCACCTGCACGGAAGAACAATATATATATATCGCTCCTAACCTATGGGTAAGTCTAACGCTCACATCCAGAGTGCAGAAAAAGTAAGCAAACACACCAATCATTTTTCAAACAGCATGCAGAGAAAACCACGGAAAGCTCCGGCACACAGCAGAAAAATAAAACCCAGCGGCCTAACCTAGATCTAGAAGTGGTGCCCTAGCAAACCATTCTATGTGTGTGTAAGGCTTGTGTAGTTTGGATAGATCCTAGGCAGGATAGTTAGTTAAAATTATGTAGAGTTCAGGTATGTTGGGGGTCTAAAAAGGATGTTTTAATTGAAATTCAAATATTAGTGAATTAGATCCATTTTTGATTATTTTTATTTGTTGATCAGTTTTAAGAACTAAGGGTATTCATATTTGAAGTTTGAATTGTATTAGCCAATTTTGGAAAGTTCTAGGTCCTCCTAGAAACTAGACTAATGGTCCAAAAAGTCACTATGGGAAATAGTCTAAGTCTGGGTCTCCTATCACCTTAGGAAAATACCATACCTCAATACGAGTAGTTAGACAGGTAGTAGGCTGGAATCGGAGTTTCCTATCCAAAGTTATGAATTTTCTAAGTTTCGGGCAATTAAGGGAATTTTCTAAATTTCCTAACGAAGGGCCCTTTTTACTGTTTTGCTCCAAACAAGCTCCAAACTGATTGGAATCACTCCCAAAGATCAGGGATGACCTAGGAAAGTGTTCCCAAGTGTTTGGAGAAAATTTGAAATTTTTAATAATTTTTAATGATTTATTAGGGGGCAAAACGGTAATTTCTACCTATGGTCAAATTAGGGGTCAACCTGAAGTCAAACTAGGGAGCCCTATTTATCTAAAGTCAAGGGTCAGCTTTTGAACAAATCAAGCCATTATGGGTAATTTTCTGACCTAATATGTAATTATTGTATTTTTCGGAAGGTCTCGGGGCCTTAATTAGCAGGTTAATTAGGGTTAGTTAACTAAGGGCTCTAAAAGCTCCTAAAAATTCCTAGAAAATTATGAAAGGCTTATGATGTCACTAAGTTTAAATGTTGAAGTTTTCATGTCGTTCTGGGATCTATCCTAGCTCTTAGAAAACTTCTAAGTTCGCTAGACATGTCCTTAATTTTTGTCCTTAGGGTGTCACTACGTTGTAGGAGTTTAAAGTGATGTTTACACTAACCCTCGGGATAATAAATGCATGGGAGTACAGTAAATAAATAAACACACCATGTCCTTAGATCTAGGAGAACCTAAACTAAGTGGTGGTAGTGCGACGACCTACACATGCAATCTACGAAAGATAAAAAAAAGTAAAGACACCTAAAGAGAAGATTAGTGAATGATTGGGACTCAATCACCCACTAATCCACTCCCCCATGGTTGCTCTTCATCCATAGAACCTATGTCTAAAATTTCACAAGTAGTGGATCTCCCAAGATTAAGGGATTTAATACATAAGTAATTTTAAAATATTTTAAAATACTTACAGATATATGAACTTTTGGAAAATAGCATAATTAAAAGTAGATCAATTTATAATAAATACATATGAGGGAGACCCACTGGTTATCCTAACGAAGTCTTAAGCGATTTGAAAGTAGTTTGTATCCTGAAAGTAGTTGTTATATTAATATATAAATATCAAAATACCCAAATAACAAGATCAAAACAAGAATCTATTCATACAGCCAAAATCAAGGACTGAAAATGGTTCCAAAACATAAAGCTCGTCTTGCTGAAAAGAACGAGGGGTCGCACATCGAAATCCGACTTAAAACGGCGAAGATACGAAATTTACAAGTTTAAATACAATAAAATAATATTTTAAAATAGTGCAGTTTCACTGTTTTTGAAATGACAGAAAAAGCAGACAAAATTTTTATCTGAAAACAGTTTTAAAATATGCAGAATTCAGAGTACATCCAAAACAAGGTGCTGTACGTCGACAGCGGACCTAAAATGACAAAGTTATGTAATTTCGAAGTTTAAGTATAATAAAAATAATATTTGAAAATAATCCAGTCTGCTATTTTTCAAAATAAGTACAAAAATACTAAAAAAATTTGTGTAATGTAAACTCCAGGATGTGCATAATCAAAATACGATCAAAACAAGACGTTGTGCGTCAAAATCGGATCGAAAACGAGAAAGATATGGACTTTCAAAGTTTAAATATAATAAAAGGATTTAAAAATAATTTAAAATAAATAATGTCTAAAAATAATTATTCAATATAGTCTAAAATACTATTTTAATAATTCTGAAAGTTAAAGTAATTGGAAAATGCACAATAACAGTAATATTTTTAATAATTAATAATATCTTAAGTAATTTCAACTAATTAAAATGTTTAAAAAATAATATTTGATTATTAAAAATACAATTTTAGTATTTAAATAAATATAACAACATAGTAATAAAATAATAATAATACATGACATAGATAAGTTAAAATAAAATATATTTATTAATATTATAATGTAAAACAATAATATGATAATATAATAACAACAAAATAATTAAAATAATATATTTAAAAAAAATATTATATATGTATGTTGACTGTTTTTAAAATAAATTAAAATCCATATGTTATTTTTATAAAAAAAAAATTTTTATCATGTAGAGGACGACGATACGAATCCAACGAGGTATTGTACGCGAAAATCGGACGAAAAACGGATTTTTGGCGAATTTTTGAAGTTCTGTCAATTAAAATACACTTAAAAAATAATTAAAACCTAATTAATACCCTAATCCGGCGGCTAGGGCTACGTGGCGCGGTCCGATTGGATCCCGCGGTTCGGGCAATGATTGGCGCCGCCGCTAATCATTAACCAATGATTGCGGCGGTACGGCGGGACCCGCGGCTCACTTGAATGAGTCAGCGAGCTCTCCGGACCGCCCGATCCCGCGCCTATCCAAACGGACGGCTGAGATCAAGGCGGACGGCAATCCAGGCATCCAGGCGGACCGCGCGGTTGGACAGACCCGCGGTCCTTCTCGATCTGAACCGTTGATTTGAATATCAACGGTCTGATCTACAGGACATACATGCAGACGGTCTACCTAAGCCATAAACGAATAATCGCTTTGATCTCTCGACTCGCTCAATGGTTTTCAACGAAATTTTAACCATAGGTATTAGGTATGAAGAGCATCATTGGGGAATATTTTTCATGATCTAAAACACATTATTTGAAAAGTTAAATAGATCTAAGTGTTCTAGACTAGGGTTTGCGATATACCTCAATCCACACGGTGGATTTGGACGATCTTGGACTTGTTGGATTCGTGGAATCGTCTAGAACAATTCTTCTCCTGAACTCCGACTCCAAAACAGCCTGGATCGAACGGTATTCGCGCCGAAAGGGGTTCACGTTCGGGTTCGCCGGACTTCTCGTCGCCGGCGACTCGAGAAGGTCGGGATCCGGTCGGAAAAGGTGGAGAGGAGGTGCAGGAACTCTCACCGAAAATTTGGAGGCCTAAGGCGGTCTCTCCCAAGAGCAAGAGCAAAAAGATCCCAAATTGAACTTGATTTCTCCTATTTAAACGCCCTAGACCTAAAGTTAACGGCCAAGATTAAATCAGGGGTTAATTAGGAGGGAAATTAGTCTAATTAGGCCGTGGTTTCAAGTTCAAAACGCTCATAGGCTTTAATCCCATTAAATTAGGCTTTAAATTGACCTTAATAGGTCATATTTGACCTATTATGACTTGGGTTGACCAAGTCAAGTGTTGACTTGGTCAACCTAGTCAATTGGGTCCAAGGGTGAATGGGATCAAGCCATGAATGAGTTTGAATTGATTTGAATTTGATTTGAGGCCAAAGGGGGTTAAATGGTCAACCCTAGTTGACTTGGTCAACTGAGTTGACCCAGGGTCCAAGTCAGGGTCCAACAGACTCGACTCGACTCACTGAACCCGTGGGAGGGGGGCTTGGGGTATGATTTGGTCAATTTGACCAAGTCAACTCTCTAAGCCCGATTCTGGGCAAAATCGAGGTCAACAACGTCATTTCACTCGGCTTCACAAATGACTCCATTCAAGGTGTTGTATGGGCGGGATCCCCCACACTTGGTACACTTTGGGAGCAGCAGTACCCCGGTTTCGTCAGTAGAAGAGTACTTGGAGGAAAGGGACCGAGTGCTTGAAGAGTTGAAGAGGCAATTGCTGAGGGCGCAGCAAATCATGAAGAAGCAAGCAGATGGGCATAGACGAGATATCCAGTTTGAGGCAGGGGATAAGGTATTCTTGAAGCTTCGTCCATACAGACAGAAGACAGTCGCCAACAGGAGGAATGAAAAGCTGGCCCCAAGGTACTTTGGTCCTTATGAAGTGTTGGAAAAGATTGGGGCAGTAGCTTATCGACTGAAATTACCCCCATCGGCGACTATACACCCGGTTTTTCACGTCTCACAGTTGAGAAAGGCCATTGGTGACCACATTACTATTCCCGAGCTGCCAACCACACTTACGGAGGAGTTAGAAGTGATAATGGAACCGTTGGAGCTGAGGGGTGTTCGCCAGAAAGAAGATAATACTAAGGAAGTATTGATCCAGTGGAAGAATCTTCCTGACTACGAGGCTACGTGGGAGCCATATGGGAGGATGAAGCAGCAATTCCCTGATTTTCACCTTGAGGACAAGGTGATTCTTTGGGAGGGCGGTAATGTTACGCCGGCCCAGGAGGGGCCGGCTGGACCGGTCCAACCCGGACCGGTCCACTGTTACTCCAGGCGGAGAAACAGAGGGGCGGGCGGAGCGTGAGGTTCACGTGGGCGCTTGGGGGGAGGTTTAGGAGGGAAATTTTGAATGTGAGGGCTGTTTTAGGAAGTTTATTATTATCCTTTATGATTAATTTTGTATAAGGAGGAGTTTAGAGGGAAATTAGGGTTATCTTGAATTTGAGTTTTCTCTTTGAGATCTAGTTTTTTTGTCTTGGGCTCTTGGCTTTGCCGGAGATCGTTGGAGAGTTTTTCCTTCCTCTCGAATTGAAGGAAAGTTGTATTTTGCAAGTGCTTTTAATCCTCTATTGAAATAAAAGTGTTTGCAATTATTTTCCTACGTTTCTCCCACGTTTTCTCTCAGATTTTCTCTGGTTTGGGCTGTTTTCCTGCTGTGGACAGCAGTTTTTCTTTATTTGATACTTGATTTGGGTTAGAATTGCTTGTGAATACAAGCACTTCCTATCAAATGATTTAATCTTCAGTTACTCCATATTATTAATACTCCATATATCACAGGATGATGAATCATCATGATGGAGAAAATGCGGTGAGGAGAAATCAATTAATTCATGTTTAAAATCATGTGCAGTGTTTTCATGCATGTGAGAATACAGACCCGTCAGTGAATTTAGTTCATCTCTCATGAATAATAACCGAACTTCTTTCCACACACAAGCAAACTTTAGTAGGTGATCAAGCAAAACACAGTGTGGAGTGACCAAATAAACTACTAATAATTAGAGAAATCACCTGAATGTCTAACGGTGGAGGATGTCGTTACCTGGGAGTGTCAAAAATGCTGCTGCAGGAGAAATCAGCTGGAGTCGTGTGGGTCGACGGCTGTTGGGAAGTCAGTGGAAGCTGGGTCGGTCAGGCGAAGGGGCCGGGGTCGGGGTCGGGGTCTGATTCGACTTTGGGAGGCTGGATGGGGTCAGCCTGGCTCCTCTGGGGTAGATCAAACAGGAGAGACGGGAAGGAATTCAGAGCTTTTGCCTGGGTTGGTTCGAACAAGGGAAAGAGACAGAGGTAGATGAAGCACGTTCGAGCTCGGGCTCGAAGTCGGAGACAGCCGACTGGGGCAAATCACATACGGGAGCTGGGCTTCAGATCGAGAGAGATGACAAGACACTTGTGAGAGAAGTGCGGCCGGCTGAGTGTCTGGCCTCTCTGGAGCAGAACGAATGAGACTGCGAGGAAGGCTCTGGTGCGTTTCGCACGAGCAACGCGAGAGAGGCCCGGGGGGAGGGATCTTGGCCTCTAGAATCGGAAGGAGAGAGCTGAGGCGTTGCTCTGTTCGGCTTCCCTGGGGAAAAACCAATAGGAGAGGGAGAACGGGGGATAGAGCGGGAGTGAGAGGAGAGGGCTACAACTATGTCCGAATGAGAGGTATGGAGAGAAAGTACTGGAGCATGTCTATCCAAAGGAAGGCTTCGTTAAAGCCTTCTAAAACGACCCGATCTGCTCCAATTTCCTGATACGTGAAAGAACCAAAGCTCTCCTGTACTCGATCCTGCAAAAGCCACTCGAACCTATCTAAAACATGAGGAAATCACGCGACTGTGCCAACAGATAACGGTAAACTTTGAATTACGGTGAAATCGGAGCCTTTGATCGCATTTATTGATTTGGGAAGTTGTTTGAATTGATTGGAAGGTTAACTAGAACCTAACTTTAATCAATTAGTTCTGATTGGGTTCGAAACTAAGCCTGAATCGGGCTCAACTTAACTCGATTCGAGTTAATTTGGGCTCAATTTATTTTGATTGAGTTAATTTGATAAAACTGAACCCAAGTCGGCACAGATTCGAGTCAAATCGAGTTCGATGAGGTTCAATTGGGTCGGCCAAGCTTGATCAAGGGAATATGCATGAAAATCAAGGTCAATAATTAACTCCTGTGTCACTCATTCTCATGCTTCCGCAATTGCCAACAAAGAGCTTGGGCTATGATGCCAAATATTATAAGGCCAGCCAGACCATTCTCAGTTTGATTGGCAGCAAAAACAGTGATGAAGCCACTGTTATAGGCGTCAAGATGTCAATGAGATAGAAGGATCATGGCTGGTGCGTTGCTTGATTAGCTTCCGACAAAGAGTAAGAGGCATAATCCGAAAATAGCAAGAAGTGCCTTTAAAGCATTAGGAGTCAGATAACTCCTAGCAGTTCGTACAACAGGTGAACAGGATATGAAGGAAGTCCAGTAATTCTTTAAACTAAGAATATTCTCTAACAATTAGAGAACCAGTTCTCATGGGGAAAAAGAACACCAAGTCATATATGGTTGTTAAATACTCAAAGAATGTAAAATAAAAAAATATATATTTCTTTTGAATTACACGTACATACATAATAACAACAAATTCGCAGAAGAGGATTTAGCTTAATAGAGTGCATAAGAATAAGTTGTCTCTCTCAAGACTAAGATAAAAATATTCTCAAATCTAAGCTTTAATAAAATGTGCCATATCTTAACATCATAAATATCAATAGCTTTACCCTAAATATTTAAGGTTGGTATTAAGAATTTCTACTAATTGCACAATATCATCTTTTTGAACTTTAACATGCCAATTGAAAAATCAAACCCACAAAAAATTGCAATAGTACATTTAAAACGAACTTTTGATCCCTAATCCAACTCATTCTCAACTCATTAGCCTCACTATATCCTCTTCCCTTTGCTTCCTAGCAGATCATGATTGATGAACTTAGCTGTCTCTGTATGGCTAAATCTCATATCTGATGTGGTAGAATATCTTTAGATTCGCATTATATGTGCCTAAAATAGTACAAAATATATCACAATTAATTCAACTACTTAATCACGCGCTTAAGTCAACATTCCAAGCAGTATGATAATTGGAGCCAAAATTAACTAAAGGTTTGATTCCTTGGTTAGGTTCATCAAATACTTAAAATGAAAAAAAAAAAAAACCCCACTAGCAATATCTATGATCTAGTGAGTATAGGAACGAAGTGATGATCAATTTAAGAGTTATAAACATAATTATTCTAGAGTGTTTGAATATTATGCAAAGTTTAGTAGTAACATAATTAAGCATTGTTTACCTTAAAACCATTTTGTTATCACTATTAGTTTCATTAATGGTCTTAGATGAAAGATTATAAATGATCTAAACGATAATTCATTAAACACATTATCTAAGGTATTGTTTAGATCTTTGAAAGTTGAGGCATATTTCCATAGTTCAGCTAGGATTACTGTACACATAATTATGGTTTCTAAAGTAAAATCATTACCATCTCCTTCAAAGTCAGATAAATATCACCGACATAAGAGTCATTATTGACAAAACTATCCTTAATGAATATCCTTTTGAAGATGAATTAGATGAAGGTTTATAGCTACAATCGCATTCTTTTGATGTTGTTGAATCTAAATATAAACCTACATTAGCATAAAATTATGAATTTGATTAAAAATTCATCATGAGTCAAAATCTAAATTTGAAATTTGATTTGAATATGTGATCACTTTGAAGTTGAAAAAAAAACCTACTATCATATTTAAACCTAAATTACAATTAAAACCTGAATCTATTTGATTGTGAAAGTGAACTTGTAATGGAAATTGAAACAATTGCTGGTCATGAACTTAAATTTCTACGTGAAATTGAATCTATCCTTGAATATGAATGTAAAAGTGAACAAGTCTAATGAATTAATAGAACAAGCCAATTTAACTCTTAATGATATTGCTAACAAAGTTATATATAATAGTAGAATTTAATTTATTTTTATCTTTGATTCTTGATTTCTTCACTAAAAAATTCATTAAAATAACCTTACTGAGAAAATTAAGCTACATCAATATTTCAATAAGTATTTAACAATGAATGTCTTAAAAGAAACTTGAAATTTGAAGCTTAATCTATCAGGTCAAAACTAAAAGGGAAAAACTCATCATAAATTATCTTTAACTCACATAAATTAGTTTTCTTCAAAAAGGTTGTCAATCTATATAAGCATTTCATATTGTGTGGTTTGTTTGCCTTCAATTTTCCTTATCGCTTATTCTTCATTATAAATCCCCTTAAATTGTATACTAGTATTTTATCATTTTCATTACTCCATAACATTTGCATGATTTAAATGACATATTCACAAAAAATTGATTATTAATTATGAAATTTATAACTCTGCATTAAGTGAATTTGATATGTGTGTGTGAATATAATAAAGAAAATATCCTCCTATCTAACAAGGCATCACATCTTATTTAGCAAGCCTAGCCATTGTCCCCCCATCATCCACTCCTTCATATGCGGGAACTTCTCGTCACCTAGAGCCTTCGCAAGCACACATCTTTCCTGCTCCAATACTACAGCTTCCATTCCCGCACAACTCGCTTGGCCTCACATGCTCCTGCTATTGAACCACACAGTCTCTAGGCCTCACAGCTCTCACTCCTCTTCTTTTCTAGTGTCACACTAACCTGCTCCTGCACGAGTTGTATGGGCTTGCACTCTCGCTCCTGCATCACTAGCTTGCCTTGTAATGCATGTGTCGCTCTTGCAAGTAATGTCATCTATGATTGCTCCAACAACCCTTAATCTGCAAACAAAACTTAAACCCTTTCTTACACCCTTGGTTTAAGATTGCCAAGTTTCTTCCCTTCTCATACTTTACCCTTAGGTGTTGCTCTCATATGACCTTCAAGTACTCTCCAAAACTTGAAGTGCTCATTGACTATTAGTATTTCAATCAAAGTAAATAATAGCAATTATCGTTTGTGATCTCTTACTTTTTGTTTACTCATGATGTTACATAAGAAACTCAGGCCTCACGATTTTTCGCCTCCATGTCGTAGTACTTGAGAATATATGGTCATAGAGTGGCAATGATGAGGGCATCCGGTCGTGGAAAGTTTATCAGAGAAGGAGTTGGAGATTGACGGCCACGATTAGATCACTTTATTTTTGATCTAGTATATGTATTTGATTTATTTATGTACCTTTTTCGTTTTTACCCTCACTTGAGGGAGTAGGTTTATTTAACCCAGGGGGTACTTTTGTCTTTAGGAATGTTATTGTAGTTTGGCTATTTATAGCTCCTTTCCCCTCCTTTGAGAGGATGATGATGATTATTATAAAATTTCAGCACTTTGTTTCTTTGTGAGCTTTGAGGGTTCTTGTGAGAGCTTTAGTGAAGTCCCTAGGTGAGGGCAAAGCATCACCCACCAGATGCAAGCGCCTGGGCTCGTGATCCTTTTCCTCTCCAACTTCTCCTTGCCCTTTTCCCTAACCGCCGCCGCCCTGGACTCTTTTTCCTAGCCGTCGGCCTCCCCCTCCTACTCCCAATCGCCACCCCCTTCCCTCTTTCCCAAGCTGCCGACCAACCCTCCTGAAACCGTCGACCAAACACCCCCTCCCCTTAACTGTCAGCCAAGCCCCACAATCTAGCCGCCGGCCACCCTCCCTCCCCTTGACCCCCAAAGTTTAAACCTCTAATTTTTACTTTCCAAAGATAGTTCATAATATTTTTTTAAGGTTTAAATTCAGATTTCATATCATTCCAAAATATGAAATTCCCTTCCTTAAATAAGGTTATTTAATTTAGGAAAGTCCCACCAATCAAGTTGATTTGAAATTTGAAATTTCTTTCTATTTGCTAGAAGAATTAATTTTGAAAAGTTTCCTTATTCAATCCACGTTTAATTTGAATTTGAATTAGAAAGAAGAGATTTGTAATAACATCTCTTTCCTAATCAAGTTTGCCAAGATTGGAAACCCCTCATCAAGGTGCCGCCCCCCCTATGCTCCACCAAATCAAACCTCTTAGATCTCTCATCACCATTAACGGATATTCAAGAATTTTGCACCACTCCAAAAATGCTGTCCAGATTTCTTGGACCTTGTAATTTGCTGTCCAGAACTTTCCGGCTGCTGTCCGGAGTTTCCATCACGAGTTAACTTGCTGTCCAGATTTCCAGAACTTGTTTGATTGCTGAGAAACGCGATAAGATTAATTAATTGCAAAGCTCTACTCATGTATGTGTAATTTTCTAATCAATTGCATTTGCCTTTTGATGCATGCAAATTTTAATTTTTATTGAACTATTGTAATTTGAATGTTATGTTTATTATTTTTTTTTCAACCATATGATGGAAGGCAACTTATGATCATAAGTAGGTTGTGCTTTTGGACATGTTTTATCTTGGTTGTGCTAGTTCTTTGGTGTCTTGGCTTTGGGCTGATTTGGTTCCATGGTGGGGCTTGGTTTTCTCGGGTTATGCTGCCCCTTTGGTGAGCTGCTATGTTTTTCAACTCATTATTGGTTTTCAGTTGCCTTTTCAGCTCATAATTCCTGTTGTCCGAGTTCTTCCCCTCCCCTGTTTGGCCTTTCGGTTTCTCTACCTGGCACCTGTTCCGAACTGTGGTTGTTCCTATTCCTGTGAATCCTTTCGAGTGCTGCTCCTAGAGTTGCCTGTTGGCCTTTTGTCTCCCTTTTTTCTGGTTGGCTCGGCAGGTGGCTGTTTGGGCTGTTTGGCTTCCTCTTTTCACTTATAAATATTGGTTTTTTTTTTTTTTTTTGAAGCAATTGGAGCATGTTTTTTGGGTGAGAAAAGATCTCTAAAAGCCTGAGGGTTTCTTCTTGGGAAAGCTTGCGAGCTTCTTCCACTTCTCTTCTCCTCTCTTCGATTTCGTCTTGGGCTTCTTACCTCCTTCTCTCCACAAGTTTCCACTCCACTTGTATCTTTCTTCTCAAGCTCTTGAAAGTGTTGGTTGGCCGGTTTGGTAACATTTGTTGGAGTTTTGTGGTGGATGTTGGCCCAAAGTTGTTGTGGTGGACCCTTGGTTTGCATGTCCTTAAGCACTTCTTATATTTTACCTACTATTTCGTTGCATGTGAGGTGACCACTAATTGGTTGTTCTGAGGGGTTTTTATTCTTATTTTAGTTTCATTTTGTCAAACTTTTGTTTGTTTCAAGTTGGTCTTTGGTGTTTGCCTACTTTAAGTTAAATTAAGAAAAGTTCTACTAGCCCTTGTGTTCTCCGTTTTGATTTTTTCTATCTAGTTGTCTACATCAAGCAATCATGGTCGTCACTGGCTCACTGCAACTCTCTCTCTCTCTCTCTCTCTCTCTCTCTCTCTCTCTCTCTCTCTCTCTCTATATATATATATATATATATATCTCACATCCTAACCCCAACATAATACATGCATGCACCCCACCCCACCCCACCTCACCCCATTCAAATAGAGAAGCCACCACACTATGCTAGATATTGAAAGGTTGGGTTTGGAGTCCACTAGCTAGTTGCGGCATCAACTCTAACCAGACATTTAAAGTTTAAGCTAGGAGATGCTCTGGCGAGCTCAAACATATCTTGAAAATAATGGACACAAACCTACAAAATCAGTAGTGGTGCCCTTTTCTTTAATTGAAAACAACGGAAACATCCCAACAAAGGAATGAAACAACAACCATTTATTTTTTCTAACTAAAAATCTTAACTAAATCATGCATCATAATTTAATCCAAGCATCAATGTTTTACACAACAAAAAAGAACCAAAGCTCACGCTTCCAACAAATTTTGCATCAATAACAAGCTTCATTAGAAAACATATACACTGCTAAGCAAAGCTACTGAGTAGTATAGGACTAATATACTGGCATAATTAGCTTCAAATTTACATTAGAGTAATAATAAACAGGATTCGTGAAGTAAAATTTTGTTATTAGTAACTATTTTATACAAGCTTTAGTTGTAATAAACTCCATAAGGGGTAGCGTTACTCAAAATTACAGGGCAAATATTTATAACAGAGGGTTCATCCAAACATTGTTTGCACAGGTAACAACTTAATATGATCATGCCTGGTTACAGTGAATATAAATTTTAGAGAACTTGGATATCAACAAGTAAACAATAGTCAAGATTAGTATACAAAGGTTATTCAGGGCAGGTAGAATAGCCGGTCCAAACAAACATACCGATTCATGATCCTATAGTAGTTAAGTCCTCCAGTGAACCCTGACTTGTTGAATTTATTTGCAAAATAACTTATATCATCTTCAGATAGCCAAGAAGGTAAGATTATTTCTTCATTAGGGGATCCTCCAAATCCCTTATCCTTTGGTATGAGAATAGGCGCTGGTTCATGATATGTCAAGAACTTTCTAATAACGAATGCTGCACCCAAGCGAGCAAAGTCAGCTTCTGCTTCTCCAGGTTCCTATGAAATATGCAATGTTCTAGTCAGATCTGGAGAATAATTAGAAAAACAAACTAAATTAATCGTCAACTAATGTTAGCATCGAATGATAAAGTGGTATGCAAATGGAAGCATAAGATAACAAACTTATCATCTCATCAGAAGTCTCCAAAAAGAGCTATCATCCAACATGCGACTTACAAACATTAAAGGAAAAATACTAATTACCAGCGGAATTTCCGGCGTAAAATTTCCGCTGGAACTTTTGGAGGATTTTCAACGGATTTCTAATGAAATTGTCTAACAGATTTCTAGGGGATTTTTTTTTTTTTGAAATAATCATATATTTATAATTTAAAAAAAGAATTAACTAATTAACTGAATTAAATTAACTAATTAACTAATTTAAATAAACTAATAATATTAACTAACTAACTAATTTACATTACCTAATTAACTAATTTAAATGAAATAATTAACAAATTAACGAATATTTATTTTAAATTAATTATTAATTTTGATATTCTATATGTTATGATTTAAATATAAAAAAATCTACCACCCAACATGCGACTTCTAAACACTACAGGAAAAATGCTAATTACCAACAGAATTTCCGGTGTAAAATTTCAGCCGGAACTTTTGGCGGATTTTCGACGGATTTTCCAACTAATTTTCAATGAAATTTTTCTACAGATTTCTGGGAAATAATCATATATTTATAGTTTAGAAAAATAATTAACTAATTAACTAATCAACTAAATTAAATTAACTAATTTACTAATTTAAATGAAATAATTAACAAATTAACAAATATTTATTTTAAATTAATTATTAATTTTAATATTTGATATGTTATGATTTAAATATAAAAGAGTGACAACTTTAACAAGTTTTGCTTCATAGCCAAGTGGATAGGGCTAGAATTTTGGGCCAAAGGTTCGGGGTTCAAACCCTCACGAAGTCACGAGAAGGCGCAAGCCATGGGTAGACACTAGGGCGAGAAGGCAGTCGCGGGCCTTGGGCTGACAGGCAGGCCCAGGCCGTGGGTAGGCGCTTGGTCAACTGGAAGGTAGGCACTCGAGCAACGGGCAGGTAGTCAAGAGCCGCGGGCAGCTAGTTTGCTAGAAATTTTTTAAAATTTTGCCCAATTTTTTTTAAAAAAATTTCCAACGGAAATTTCTATCGAAAATCTGCTTAAAATGTTTTTGGTGGATTTTTTTGCAGGTATTTATTTTCCAACATGTGTTTTACCGGTGAAAAACTTTCTGTCAGAAATCAACTGGAAATGTGCTATTCTGACGGAAATTGGACGATTTCCAACAGAAAAGGCCGTCGGAAACCAACCATATTTTTGTAGTGAAAACTCTATTATAATTGTATAAGAGTGAAAATATGAAGGGTATGTGTTCTATCATAGAAGATTTGCAGGGCATAAGGAAAGAAAAGTAGAAATAATAAACGATTCTTAAACAGAAGTGCAAAATTAACAAAAGTTTAATTCAAGTGCAATGAATTTTCTCAAGTTCAAACCAAAATGTAATTTTTAGTATGAAAACTCACAAATGAATATACTCACTTAAAACCATAAGTAAATGAACTAAAAACATAAATAAGAACAACAACAACAACATCAAGCCATCATCCCATTATGTCGGGTCATCTAGATGAATCCTTTTTCTCTATTATGCCCAGTTAAAAGTTAAATTATCATTTAAATCTAATAAAGAAATGTCATTTCAAATATTTTATAACCTAGTCTTTTTAGGTCCACCTCTACCCTTCTTAACATAAATAAGAACATAATAATTTTAAAGACAAAAATTGCATAAACATATCCAACACAAACTTTTCAAAGAGTCATCTATATTGAAATTTATAGGACAAGTTAGGGAAAGATATCACACTAATCATTAGTTCTTGCGAATCAATATCATCTAGATAGCATCATAGTGGCCTCAATATGAACACAATCCTCCAAAGGGGGCAAGCATCCTCTACATTTCAATTTCCAATAGACAATGCTCTCTAATAGCTTACTCAGAACCATAAGCAAATGTAAACAGAAACAAGGACTGCCCATAGAATCTAACTACTTATCTACCCAGTTACAGAAAAAATAAATAAACCACCAAGCAAGCTCGATTGGAAGCTGTCTAAAATTTAGAGAACAACATAGATGAGTGAGTAGATGAAGATAACTTCCAAAACTCTAAGAACCGATGAGATCAAGGTAAACAAAAATAGTATTCAATTCATGATCCATTGCACATGACGACAATAATAAAGAGAATGGACTATACTCAACACAAAGGCTAGCCCTGACTCAGAAATCAAACGATTTCCTTTAATAGATGCTTTGCAAAATTTTAAACGAAACAACGGTACTTTCAACAACATGATTATATCAACGGTATAAAAAATTTAAGAAACTCTCGAAAAGTTTGATGATCAAATATACTCTGCAGCAAAGTAATCAACAACATCAGCGCAATCAACCAACAAATGATCAACAACCTGAATAACGCCTATACAACAAAGCAATCAACCAACAACTTCTATGTTCCAACTTAAAAAAATACGATATTTACGGATTTAAAGACCATTAATGGAAACGACGACAAACATTAAGAAAGGAGGACCTGGAATCTGCATATATAGTAATCATCACCGTAGAGCGCCCTCAAGGAGTCGACCGGTCTTCGAACTGGGTTCCTGGGGGTGTGCGCAACGCTAAGATTAACCAGCGCTTTCACTCTGTCCGGCCTGAAAATACAGAGGTACCACGCCACAACCGCCCCCCAGTCGTGACCAACCACAAAAACCTTCAAAATATCACTCTAATCTCAGAACAAAAAACCCGAAAACAACAGCAGCTCCCATAACAGCGGGATTTTTTTATCTGACCTTGTCCTGGCCGAGAGAGTTGATGAGCGCGATTAGATCGCCGACGAGGTGGAACATGTAGTAGGAGTCGACATCGTGAGGGGCGTCTGTGTCGCCGAAGCCACGGAGGTCGGGGGCGACGGCGCGGTACCCGCGGGCAGCGAGGTAGACAATCTGATGACGCCAAGAGTACCAGAGCTCCGGAAAGCCGTGGAGTAAGAGCACCACCGGACCATCCCCTTTCTCGGCGACGTGCATATTAATCCCGTTAACCTGTAATGTCCTGTGCTTAATCGTTCCTATCTCCATTTCCCCCTTCTCTCTGCTAGCTCTAAGGATTCTTGCGGGCAGGAAGAGCAGGTGAAGCTTCACCGCTCTCGGCTGTGAACTGGAAAGAGTGAAGAGACGGCGAGAGCGAGAGTTGCGTGAGCGCTTTGGGTTCCATTAATAAGTAATGAGAACCTGCTTATATAAAAATTTTGCGTAAGTTTATCTAAAAAAAAACTTTCTATAATTACTCCAAACTATAATAAAAAAAATAATTTTAAATAATTTTTTAACCAAAGAAGATCCTTAAATCCTAATTTCCTTAGCTCACAGTGTTTGAAAAAAAATAATTAAAAATAATAAAAAAAGCTTCTTATTTGCGTGTTATAATTTATTACAAAAGATGAAAATTGTCTGAAGTGGATAAGGCGGCCTGGCCCAACAAAACTTGTATTGGGCTTATTTCGGTAGCTACATTTTTTAAGGGTGCTGTTTAGAAAGTTTATTATTTTGGAGTTTGAGGAAATTGGGCTCCACAGTAATTAGAGACGAGGATGGGTCTTCAATGACATAATTGAATTATGGGTGTCAAATATTGACCCAAATCGAAATCTGATCCGGAAAATTTTGGATTCTGATGGGTTGTGTTCGGTTTTCATTTTATGACTTGTTTATAAATCGGGCCGGGTTCAGATTGATCCGTAAACTCAAAATCAACCAAGATTTGACCCGCGAGCCATCGATCCGCATGCACCTATTGGTCCAAGTCTGGTATGGCTTCTCGCACCCATCTCACGTTGCGTCATGTGTCCCGCTCCATCACCCGCGAGCTCGACCCTGCACGCCTCGGCCTCACGACTCGCACCAGCCTCCTTGCGCTCACCCGCAACAATGTAGCGAGCTCACCGCTCGACCGTTTGACCCCGCAGCCCACGCAGTAGTGTGTCCGGACTCAGTCGCCTAGCCCTTGCACGTCATGCCCTCACATCTAGACTCAGCGCTAGCCTACATTAGGCGTTCACGTTCGAGTTTGCAAGTCGGGTCATATCAACCTGGTAACCCACGCGTGTTGGGTCCGGGTTGAAATTCCTGTCCCGTTTGCAAAATCTGGTCGAATTTGGGTTAACTTGTCTATACTCAGGTCAATTCAAATTGAACATGAACCTGACCCGTTCACCTATTTTAACACCCCTAAGTTGAATGCACTTTGCAAATTTTGAGGATTTTAAAAATTGTTAATTTGATATTAATTATTTTTTAGATTGATCTAAGGGATTACTACTTGAATTTTATATTTTTCTCGGACTTAGATTGGCACAAAGGGATTGTTTGATTTGAAGTAAAAGAAAATTTGAAAATATTAATGTTTGGTGTGAAGTAAAAGAAATGTTGAATTAAAATTTTAAAATATTTGGAATGGGCTCTCTAGTTTAATTTTGACGTGTTTAAAGAATCATTATATTTAATTGATTTTCAAATTTACTGTGAATTTTTTTTTGTTATTGTTGCCACAAGCCGTCGCCGGCAACCACGTATGCCATCGACCACCACTTATAGCTATCCCTCACCTTATGTTGCCTACCAACGTCGCCAGTATCCATCGCCCATAGCTACCACAACGACCCTCGTTGGCCAACCCTAGTGTGATTGCCTACTTCTTGTAGTAGTTGTCACCAACCATCATGTGACACCATCATTGTTGTCGCCCACCATTATATGCCAACCACTACCAATGTCTATCGTCGGCCACCATTGACTACCACTGCTAATTGCTGCCACCATCCACCATCATTGTCCATCGGCTTTCGCTGGCCACCAGCCACCACTATCATTTGGGCTTTAAATTACATTTATTTATTTTAACTTAAGTCAGATATATAAAAAATAATCACCTATATATATGTTATACTCATCTAAATAACTCAAAATATTTCAAATATATTACATTTTACTCCGAGTATTTCGAAACAACTTCAAAGAGAATTTTATGTTGATAATTTAAAGTTGCTGTAGCTTGAAAGATATTTTATGTTTACTTGTAATTTTTTTAAAAAGTTTAGAAATCATTTTGATGAATAAATTGCATCATGATATTTCATTATCAAAATAATTCTCTTAAAATTTATAAATATTCAGACTAATTTATGACACCAATAATATTTATAAGTTCTTAAATATTAATTTTACATCATAAGAAAATAAAATTATTATACCATCATAATTATGTCAATGATAGCTTAAACCAACTTAGATAAACGCCTCACCCTAAACTTTATTAGTAGTGCTTGATAAAACTTAAAAGGAAAAACAAGGGCGGACCCCAGTATTGTTAAGGGTGGGCAAATGCCCACCCTAAAAAAAAAAAAAAACCTTACTGAGTGGATAAATTAATATAATGAATGGGGTTTTTTGTAAATTTGCCCCCCCTTACAAATTTTATTTTGCCCTAAGCGGGACCTGTTGCCCCGCGCCGTCTGTTCACAAATCGCAAGGTTTTCACGATTCACGAAGGCACGAAGCCATCGCAGCCGCTGTTCGCCTGTTCGCAAGGTCTTCACGAAGGCACGAAGCCATCGCAGCCGCTGTTCGCAAGGTCTTCACGAAGGCACGAAGCCATCGCAGCCGCTGGCTTGCCCGCTGGCTTCTCTTCCCAGTTCGCATCGCTGTCTCGCTGAGGACTGAGGTAAGTTTTGAAATTTCAGTTTTACTTTAAAGCAGAATCATGGTTGTGGTTTAGTTGATTACTGAAAGGTTTAGTTCAAGATTTGCTTGTTGCTTTGCCATTTTTCTTTCTCATATTTTAGCAAGTAATTTTTTTAGTTCAAGATTTGCTTGTTTGCTGCCATTTTTCTTTCTCATAGTTTAGTTCAAGAAATTGCTGCAAGTTAGCCATAATTCATAAAAAAACTTTCTTTTTTTCTCTACAAAAAACTGAAAAAGGAAGACATGCCTTTTTAAAGGAAAACTGAAATTGCTGCAAGTTAGCCATAAAAAAGCCTACATGGGGTGAGTTTGGGTCGTTACATGGAAAACTAAAGGCTTTCCCTGTAATCACTCGAGATTCTGGCTTTGTATGTACAGAGCATTCTATGCAACCTTTCCATTTGTTCTAACTGCAAATTAAGCGTTTTTTTCTCCACTAGATTTTTATTAGAGTATCAAATATCAATGTTAGCTATAATATATATATTGTAGTGCTTGAATTACACTGATTTTTTTATTAGAGTAACAATGTTAGCTAATTTGGAGAGTTCATTGTTAGCCGTTTGCGAAATGGAAAGATTCTTGAAGCGAAAAGAACGTGTCGAGATTGATATTGACAATCTACCTGCTGATCCTGGTCTTCGACCATCCATCTGGAGTTATGATGTAAATGATCGTGATGGAGTTCGAAGAGCTTATTTATTGAAGGGGCCGCATCAACCCAAAAATCATCAATTCCCTCAAACAACAATAGGAAACATTGCACGTAGATTTAACTCAAAATGGTTTGAAGACTTTCCTGATTGGATGGAATATAGTATTCAGAAAGATGCAGTATTTTGCCTTTATTGCTATTTATTTAAACCTCAAGAGCAAGTTAATACTAGCAAAGGCGGTGGAGATACATTCGTTGGTGAGGGATTTAAGAATTGGAAGAGAAAAGAGAAGCTTTTGAGTCATGTTGGAGATCACAACAGTGTACACAACAAGGCAAGACATAAATGTGAGGCTTTAATGAAGCATCAAGAGCATAGTATTTCCGCTTTATGGTCGAGCAAAGAAGAGAAGCAAAAAAAAGAATATCGCACTATGTTAACTGCAGCTGTTGATTGTGTTCGATTTCTTATTCGCCAAGGCCCTAAAAAAAAGGGCTGGATCCGCCACTGAGGAAAAAGCACTTCTCTTGAATCAATAATAAGTAGAAGAAAGGAAGGAGTAGAAGATTCTAATTGAACACGTGGGTCAAATTAGTCGTTCAACATATAACTGGCGACTTTTAGTCGTTCGTTCACCTAACCCGCAAGAGAATAAAGTTTTTAGGCGGTTCTTTATAAATTAATTATAAAATTATTGTAAGAAAAAATAATTAATTTTATATGTTTTTTAAATTGCATAATTTTTTTTTTAATAATTTTCATATTTTAAATATGATGATAGTAAATTTAATATTGTTGTGTGCCTGAATTTTTGGGGCGCTAAGGAGATCGAGTATACAATTCTAGATTTGTATGAAGATCAAGCAGACACAAAGGTTAAGAGAGGAGTGCATGAATCATAAAAGGTGTCAGATTCTTTATGTAAAAAACCCATGAAAGAAATAAGCTGGTGAGTATGACCTAGTTGAAATGATACTACTGGCGAGTCTGACCTCGTTGAAATGATACTACTAGTATTTGTTATTGATTAAAAAAGATAACCTCGTTGAAATGATACTACTAGTATTTGCTATTGATTAAAAAAGATGCTTTCATTGAGGGATGACCGTGATAAAAATGATATATATATATATATATATATATATATATATATATATATATATATATATATATATATATATATATATATATATATATATATAATGATGTGAAGTTGGAAATCCCTTTGGCAAGAATCCAATATAAATGAAGTTAGTAGTCAAAAGTTGGCTAAGAGCCATATATTTGATGATGATGATATTGTGTATCGAACTTGGAAGTGGTGGCGTGTTTAGAAAATATAAGTGGTGACAGGTGATGAAGCATTACGCTTTGGAGTAGCCAGGTAATAATTGCCAAAAGATTATAGATCTAAGAACTATGGTTGGAGAGTAATGGTGGTCAGAGAATCATAGTCAATCGACAACGATCGTATGAGGACCATAGTTAGGTGATCTCGCTCAACGAATTGAAATTAACGGGTGATAGAGGTCGGAAGGATCGAAGTCGAGCTATGTTGGTCAAAGAATCGTAGTCAACCAACACTGGTCCAAGGATTGAATAGGTGATGACGATTAGATGACCATAATCAAAATAGTTAGACCATGGTGGTCGATCAGAGGATTATAGTCAAGAGACAATGGTTTGAGGAGGATCATAGTCGAGTGACAACAGTTAGGGCGCATAATCGGATGATGAAATTCAGGACACTGTAGTAGGGCGATGATACAAGGGATCGTGGTTGGTTAGCAACTAAAGTTGGAAGGATCGTAGTTGATTGGTGGTTGAGGCACCTTCAAAATTAGTATAAAGTTCTACCTCTTAGAGTCTAACCTAAGTTGAGGTAACCCACTAAAACTTCTACTTTAAAACCCCCCTCTGCATGTATTTGAAAGAGTTTTATGTGCATGTGAGAGTCTGTATGTGATTTGATATGAATCTCAGTGCTTTATTTAGATGTTTGAAAATTTTAAAATTTTCTCCTAGGGTGCTGCAACACTATGGTTGGAAGCACCCCGATGCCAGTGCTCACAGTTTTTTGGCAAATTATTTCGATGCTTCGGCACTCAACGGGAGCACCGTGCACGACACCGTAAATCATATAGGGTGGCACCGTGGCCAGCGCTAGAGCAAATTTTAATATTTAAAATATCTTTGTTCACTATTCAATTATGTTCATTCCAATATTGCGGCTGGTGCTAGTGAGAGAGAGGGTTTTCTAGAGAGAAAAAGTTCATTTCGGGTGGCTTTAGATCATTTTCAACTAAGGCCCAATTTGGGAAGTTGCTCATATTGAGATAAGTTACACTTTTTTCTATATCAATTTTTAATAATTTTAATTTTTTTTATCAAATTTATGATTTGGATTGACAAAAAACATATTTTTCTCGAATTCAAATAAATTTCATCTGCGTAACTTTTGATATATTGTCGATACGATTATTCTGATCGTTTTGAGTATTTATTCGAGATTTTTTTTTCCATGAGATATTTTAAAGTAGTGATTTTGTGTCAATTCATAAATTCATTTTGACAACTAAAAATAGTACTTTAGTTAAAGCTTCAAAATATTGTTATACATAACCTCTGATAAAATGGTAAAATGCTTAAAACTATAGTTTTGACAAACTGTAAAATACCAGTTGAAAAACTATTTTGACAACCGTTAGAGCATTTTTGTAGAGTTGCACAATAACATTTCAATTGCTTTAGTAGTGAAGAATGTGTTTTATTTTCCATATCTTTGTTTGAAATACAAGAATTGTATGAAAAGAACTTTTGTTAGTGACGAGAAGGGTTTATATTGGCTATAAGAATAGATTTTTTTTATTTGTTATGTATTGGAAGTTAGGGTCCAAGGGCCATTCCATATTTGCTATGAAATGTTTGTTTATACTTCAACCATTTTCAACACATTTTTAATATTTTATCTAAATGCTTTTTTAATTCACTATAAGTGTATGTTTCTATTTCAGCTTTAGTATATTACTTTAGTTTATTATTTAGCATTTTTTAGCTCTTTTGGGTTAAGTTATTGATTCTTGTTTTGGGTTATCGTAACCTATTGAGCTGTGTTAGCTCACTCCTGCTTTTGCTTCCATTTTTAGGCCAAGGAAAGGGCATGAAGAGAGCTATGTAGTTTTTGATACAAGAAACTAATCTATACTCTATGTATGCATTTTGATTATTTTTCTTTTGATTGGCTCTACTTTTATTTTAATGTTCTTTTTTGTTATTAAGCACTGTTGCAAATATAAGTCGGAATGTACATGTATTTTTAAATGATATATAGAAAATTATTTATGAGATTCAGTAGTTTTTTGCTCTAGATTTATATTCATTAGTTGCTCTGTGTTATTCATGATTTGGATGATTCAATTTAGCAGCATTTCTTCAATTATACCTTGGGGTCAATCTCTGCTTCTTGCCACGATAGGACATGATATAAACAATGTGATGGTCGAGTCATATCGGGTCGGGTAGTGACCACGATGGTCAGAGGATTATAATAGGGCGATGATTGTCGGAGGGTTGTAGTGGAGTGATGGTTATTCAAGGAATATAGTCGGTGACAATGGTTGGGGACAATAGTTGGTGAATAACAGAGGTCAGAAGGATTGTATGTGGTCACCAATTATTGAAGGATCATAGTCGGGCAAAGGTGGTCTGAGGATCTTATGCGATGATAGTTGAGGGATTGTAGTTGAAAAACAATGGTACTATAGCTGTATTAGGTGATGATGGTTCGAGGCCTAGAGTTGGGTAATTGTGGTTCGAGGATTGTAGTTGGGCGACTATCATGGGCAGAGTAGGGGGGTGGGGCAATGAGGCCATACGCCCACTCATCCCCTCATATAAAAAAATATTATTATTTAATTAAAATAGAAAAATAATTAATCACCTTTGTTCTCTTATTCATCTCCTCGTAGCGATAACTGCTATATTGAAATTAATTATGTTAAGAAATTATAATAAAAAAGTGCTATCATCTCAACTTTCAAAAAGTATGGATTATACATCGAAAAATGGAAGGGACCAAGCCGTAGTATCTCAATCTCTTAAATCCACCAATAAATTGATATTTCTATCAAAATCACATTCTCACAGTGCCATCTAATTCATATATTGGGGAAACCAAAGAGCATGAACGAGGCAATGAGCTACGTCTAATCATCTTAAAAAAAAAAAAAAACCTACACATCACAATACTTTGCCAATTCCATGAATGAGGCAATGAGCTAAGTAGGTCATAATTGAAAATATCACAAAAAAGAAATCTTAATTTTTTTTTTCTATTGAAAGCAGTTAAATGGCGAAACAAAGCTATTTATTTTTCTGATTTTTCTTAGACCAAATAAGATAGAGAAGGTAAGTGGAGGAAGAGAATGTAGGAGAATAATGAAAAGAAAGACAAAGAAGGAGAAGAGGAAGATGTGGGGGGAGGTGGAAAAGATGGAGATGATGTGATTGAAGAAGAAGAAATAAATGTGGATGAAGAAGAAGTTGAGGATATAGGTGTGTTGCGGGCTAGAAATTACGCGGCGATAGAGATTTGATCCTACGTCTTAGCGTTGTACGTATAACTAGCACACACAGAGAACACAAATAATTTTTTACGTGGAAAACCCTTGAAAGGGAAAAAACCACGAGGCCTAGCCCAGTTGAAAATGGTTCTACTAGATTTTGAGTTGGTTACAAAGGACTGAATCACCTCCAGGGGTGAACAGATTACAATCAATTACTTAAGAAAGACGTCGAGTCTTTGGCAGGACGTAGGGACTGGATGTCGGGCCCTGAACGAGACGTCGGGTCTTTGGAAGGAAGTAGAGACTGAGTGTCGGGCCTTGAACAAGACGTCGGGTCTTTAGCAGGAAGTAGGGACTCAGTGTCGGGCCTTGAACAAGACGTCGGGTCTTTGGCAGTACGTAGGGACTGAACGTCGGGCCTTAAGGTGGTGGTCCGGCGAGGTTCCTGCGGTGGTCCGACGAGGTTCCTGCGGTGGTCCGGCGGTGGTCCGACGAGGTTCCTGCGGTGGTCCGGCGGTGGTCCGGCGAGATTCTGCGGTGGTCCGGCGGCTGTCGAGGAGGAACTCCTTCCTTTTCTTCTCTTCTTCTCTCTCTTGCTTGGATCCTCTCTTGTGAAGAATGAGGGCTCTATTTATAGATTTTCTGGAGTGGCATGGCCCGTAAATAGGCGTGAGATCAGGGGCGAATAGGGAGTGGTTAAATGGACGGTCGATATTGAATCCTATGGCCGTGCATCGTTCGTTGGCCATTTGGAGGCCTTAATGATGTCGGAATTTAGTGATCTTGGGCTCGTTGGATTCGACTCGTCGAGCCGTTCGATTCAAGTATAAGCTCGTCAAAATCGAAGACCGTTTGGTAACTCAAATTGCGGTTTGAACCTTCCAACAGCGCTTTGAACCCTTGATTCGGACTCATTTGGGCTCGGATTGAGTCGATCTTGGTGTCGTTGGGTTCGTATTTCCGAGACGCTCAGTTTGACTGTAAGCTCGTTGAAAACGAAGTTCGGATGCTCCCGGATTTAATTTTTGAAGTCTCCAACTAGCTTTTGCCTCGAGATTCGTGCCTGATCAAGCTAATTTTGTGATGACGTATCAGTTGCCCCCCTATTTTCGGACGTCGAAGCTCCAGAAGTCCGAAAATATAAGTGTCGACAATTTGCATAGGCCGAAATGCCAAAAAATGCGTTCCGAAAATTAATGACCTGCTCAAACTTGATCATAGAGGTCTCGTTGAGCTCCGAAAGTGTCGGAATCGAGTCCGGAACGTCGAAAAACATGTCCGGGGACCCACAAAACGTCAAAATCGGAGCTTTCGGGACAAAAATCGGGCCCAAAATGGGCTAGGCGGCCGGACCGGCCGGACTGGCCGGCCGGCCGCCGCCGCAGCCGGCGGCACCGCCGGCTCGCGCTGGGTCACGCGCGGCGGCCCGCCTGGGCCGCCCGACCCGCCTGGGCCCGCGCTCACGGGCCCGCGCTCCAGCCCGCGTGGCGGCCCGCCTCGGCCGCCTGGGCCGCTCCTGCGGCCCGCCTGGGCCGCCTGGGCCACGCCTGCGGCCCGCGCTGCAGCCCGCGCGGCGGTCCGCCTGGGCCGCCTGGGCCGCGCCTGCGTGGCCCGCGCTGCAGCCCGCGCGGCGGCCCGCCTGGGCCCGCACGGTCAGCTCTTCTGGAAGGTTCCCACCGCCTTTTAGAGTGAATGGACGGGTCGGTTCGGGCCCACCGACCTAGTGGGCCCCACCTGCGCAGAAAAATTGATTTTTTTGCCTTTTTTGGCCGAAAAAATTCCTAAAAAATCCCAAAAAATTCAGAAAAATTTAGAAAAATTTGGAAAATTAGAAATTTCAGAAATTTCCTTTCTCTCTTCTAAAAAACTATAAATAGGCCCTTTAAGGCCTTTAGAAAATCACTCATCTCTTATATTCTCTTCTCCCTCTGTCCTTTCTATTGAGGCTTTCCCTCAGTTTTCTGAGGCCCCTCTCTTGGCAAGGAAGTCCGGAGATTCTTTTCTCATCTCCCTCTGTCCTTTCTATTGAGGCATTCCCTCAGTTTTCTGAGGCCCCTCTCTTGGCAAAGAAGTCCGGAGATTTTCTTCTTTCCTCCTACACCCTTTGAGAGAAATGTCAGGTGATCGCCCTCCACCGAGAGATCCTGTGATCCGGGGAGACCCTGTCGCACCGCATGACTGCGAATGGAGGTCGAATAGGGAAGTGGATGAGGCAGCGTCAACTGTTACAAATGACTTCCTATTCCTTTTTCGCAAGAATTATTACTTCCCGAATGATGTGAAGACGATGGTCCCTAGGATGTCTGATCGGGCGAATCTTCCTCCTCCCGGGTACGTGACCGTTTATGAGGCCCACTTACGGGGTGGTTTACGCTTTCCGCCTCCTACTGAGCTGATCGAAGTCTTACAAAGGTGCGGTGTGAACCTATTCCAACTTTCATTTAGAGCGATATCAGTGGCTATGGGATTGATTGCTCTCTTTCGGGATCGGGGAGCTACTATGACCCCGGAGCACCTTTCACGGATGGGCAAGCTCACCAGCGATACGTCTGGGCGTGTGACTTTTAGATCCAAATGGTTGGATGTACGTACCCGCGATCCTTCAAAGAATTGGGTAAATGCTTTCTTTTTTGTGAAGAATTATTGGGGCTTGATAGAGAAGTGGGGAAAGATGAGGGATTTGTCATCCCCTCTACATGTCAGCGAGGAAGACATAATGAGGATCTTGAAAGTTCCCGATCTTGAACATCTTCTATTTGAGGTTCGTCATATGAGCAAATACACTGAAGAAGAGTTCTTATTCAAGGTTGGGATTTCATTTCATACTGGGAGGTCTGATGCAAGGAAGTTGAAGCCGACATCCAGGATTCCTGAGCCTCCTGCCCCTGCTTCAAAAGCGGCTCCCAAACGACCGGCTAGAGGCGACGATCCCCAGGTTTCGAAGAGGAAGAGGTTGGAAGAGATAACCACTGACAAGACCCCACCTGACTCTTCCCCAGCCAAGCTGCACATCCCTGAGGATGTCATGAATCATCAATGCCTCGGACATAACAAGACCAGTAATTTGGTGAGTAACATCTCTCAATATTTTTTATCTCATTTGCTTCTGAGGTGACTTCTAATAAACTTTCCTTTTTATTTCAGCTATCACGCATTGGGATCGAGATTAATGACTGGAACAGTGAGTTTGTTATGATCAAGTATCTTCAGGGGGAGTTCAAGCGGAAGTATGAGCAGAATGTTAAGGAGGTGAAGGTGTTAGAAGATGAGTTGAGCGATTGCAGGACTGAGCTTGCCAACACAATGCACTCTGTATCTCTCCAGAATCGGCAGGCAGATCGGCATCAGATAGATCTTGAGGAGGCTCAATCGACGATCACCAGGCTTTTGAAGGAGCAGAAAGTTTCTGAAGAGAAGATAGTGTCGCTTGAGGTGAAGGATAAGAAGTCCCAGGCCATTATAGCTGAGAAGGAAGCTGCCTTGTCTAGCCTAGAACCTTCCAGAGTTATTGAAGACTTTAAGAAGTCCATAGCATTCAAGACTATCGTCCATGATCACATTGAGGAGGCCCGAGATCATATATATGCCATAGAGGTGAAGGGTTTGGAGCAGCAGTGTACTGAGGATGGATTTATTAGAGGCTTCTTTAAGGGGGTTCGCTTGATGCAGCGAAAGATCGGAGTTTCAGCCGAAGAGGTGACCCCTAGCCAGGCTTCAGCTGACTTTCCTTCAGGCTCTGATGGTGATGAGGTAGAGAGTGATCTACGGAAGGTCCTTGATCTTGATGCAGATGATGAGATAGTAGATGTTGAGTAGGTTTTCTAGTTCCTGTTATCTGTATTAGTTTGTCGTTTTTAGCGATTGTGATGTACCTGATGTTTGTACCGTTGTGTGATTTCTACTTTGACTTAGTAGTTGATTATTGTTCTGTTGTTATATGACTTTTGATATTATGGTGTATTTATTCATCATGAGTAAATTTTATTCATGTTTGTTTAAGGTATTTGTCTTCCAACTTGTGCTTAAAAGTTTAGAATGATCCTCTAAGGATGTGCGGTTTACTCTAAGTTGTACGTCAGAGCCTTGCTTGATGACGTCAACCTGTAAAAGAGGTTAAAATAATCTATAAGAGATGTAAGACCTATCCGAGGTTGTGAGTCAGAGCCTTGCTCGATGACGTTAACCTGTATGGAAGAGGTCGGGAGAATCCACCAAGGATGTAAAACCTATCCGAGGTTGTGAGTCAGAGCCCTGCTCGATGACGTTAACCTGTGTGGAAGAGGCCGAAAGAATCCACAAAGGATGTAAGACCTATCCGAGGTTGTGTGTCAGAGCCCTGCTCGATGACGTTAACCTGTGTGGAAGAGGTCGGGAGAATCCACCAAGGACGTAAGACCTATCCGAGGTTGTGTGTCAGAGCCCTACTCGATGACGTTAACCTGTGTGGAATAGGTTGGATTGAATCCTCCTAGGATTGATCAGCTAACGATTGAACAATAATCATTTACAGCTCAAACATATTAAAGTTCATAACTTAACAAAGTCTTTACTGCCATTAAACAAAGAACATTGCTCCCGAAAACAGTTTAAGGGAGAAGGAAACTAGAAACACCACAAACAAAGTCCGAAATTAAAGACATGTACAGTAAGCAAAAGACATACAACATTCTAAAACAAACGGCACGATTACGCTCTACTGATAGTATTTGCGGAGGTTCTCGATATTCCAAGTTCGAGGAAGCATCTTCCCTTCAGCATCCTTTAATTTAAAAGTTCCTGGTTTCACCATAGCTGCTACTAGGTACGGACCTTCCCAGAGGGGGGAGAGTTTATTTCGTTGAGGGCCTTTGCCTGCTGCCTCAATGCTGCGTAGGACCAGATCTCCTACCGATATATGTCGCGGCTTCATCCTTCTGTTATAGTGACGGGCAACTCTCTGGTGGTAGGCAGCAACCTTAAGTATTGTCCCGTTTCTTACTTCTGGAAGGAGGTCTAGGTTGTGCCTGAGTTTTTCGTCGTTGGTATTGGAGTTGAAAGTTTGTACTCTATGACTGGGGACTCCAATGTCGACTGGAATGACAGCCTCTGTACCAAAGCAGAGGTTATACGGCGTCTCTCCTGTTGGAGTCCTTGCTGTCGTACGATAGGCCCAAAGGACGTTTGGGAGCTCGTCAGCCCATTGCCCCCCAGCCTTCTCCAGCCGTGTTTTTAGTCCTCTCAGAATGGTCCGATTAGTGACTTCTGTCTGTCCATTAGTCTGAGGATGAGCCACAGCCGTGTGTACTAGATGAATGTGGAGATCTTTACAAAATGTGGTAAAGACCCTTCAGGTGAACTGTGTTCCGTTATAAGTAATAACTTTTGCAGGAATGCCAAAGTGACATATTATGCTCTTCCACAGGAACTGTTTGGCATTTGCTTCAGTGATCTTTGCTAGTGGTTCTGCTTCTACCCATTTCGTGAAATAGTCGACAGCCAATATGATGAATTTTCGCTGTCCCGTGGCCATAGGAAATGGTCCCATTATGTCGATCCCCCATTGGGCAAAAGGCCAGGGTGTCACGACCCGACCCGACGGGGACGGATCCCGCCCGAGCCGGATCGCGACGAGAGACTTACTAAACTTGCTTATCCAGGATCTGGCTTTGGATTAGGTTACTGAACTGATCTTCCAAATTCTTAACTCAACAGAAACACACAGAACAACAGAGCTACTAAAAACATCAAATGCAGCGGAACAAAACATCTATCTTTTCATTTCCTCAAAATAATCATCTACAGAACAGTACATGGCTTTCAACAGAAAGAAAGACAGAACAGAAAAGCCATGACTGTACAAAAATCAAAAGTATACCTATACCGATCAGACTCTGAAATCTAGTCCTGGACTTCCTTGCCCTTCCCAGAACCTGAAAACCACCAGAAAGCAAGGGTGAGCTCAACAGCTCAGCAAAGCAACAAACCACCAATCTAAATTCTCAGAAACCAAAACCAAACTCATCAGACAGAAGTCAGATCAGAAATCGAAACAGAATCGGAAATCAGAACTTATACGGACAGATATCAAATCAGAATCGGAATCGTACAGATCATATCAGAACAAATCAACAGAGTCAGAATCAGAATTCAGAAATCAGAATCGTACGGATCATATCATATCATAATCATAATTTCGTACATAACAGAACAGATACAGAAAACAGATCAGATACATATAGCTAAATGCCCTGACACTAACGGAATCTCTACGGATTCCGGCCCCTTATGCCTCCCTTCCCAGACACTAACTGAATCTCATAGGATCCAGGCCCCTTATGTCTCCCTTTGTGCTCACGGCACCAAAACAGATGTGCTTATAGCACCAGAACAGAATTCATCGGATCCGGAACAGAACAGATATCAGATTTGATCTCATTTCAGATTTCCCGTTTCACTAACTGAATCTCATAGGATTCAGGCCCCTTATAACTCCCTTTTTATAGCTTATACACATAGCATTTCAATTCAGAAGAAATTCGGACATTTCAGAAATTACCCGAAAATCGGGCAGCACAACGGCAGTATACAGAATTTACACAAAATTCCTGAAAATAACAATTTACCAAATTTGTACAGAATACAGATATTAACATTTCAGAACCTTTATTCTACTGCACAGATAAATTCCAATTTCACAGAAAATTGTAGTCTACGAAAAACATCGCCGAATCAAAAATACCCGGACAAAAATCTTCAAAATATAGTCAAAACGTGCACACCCGGCACGACAACGATATACAGAAACTTACGCGGTAAAAACTGAACCAATCAAAAGTTACGGACGAAAAATCGTAACGAAAACGAAATCCGGACAGAAAAATACCGCCAACCGCGACGGAACTGAAAATTGAGAAAGACGGAATGTGCCTTACCTCGAGCACAGCAAATTCCTCAACAGTCACTTCGATCGAAAACGGCTCCGCGTCTTCCCGAAATCAACTTTTCCAAATTCCTCTTTTTCTCTCTCCTCAGAGCTGAAAATCAGATATTTATTTTAATTTTTCTCTCTCCTCAAAATGACTCATTTCCCTTTAAGTAATGCTCATATCGGCCCGGCCGATCGTCCAGATCGTCCTGGACGATCAGACCAAATCACATAGTCATGGGACGATTTTTCAGGACGATAATTACTGTTCATAGGCGATAAAAACCCCTATTCTCTGACTTGTGCCATCCACTGATCGTCCCGGGACGATACCTCGATCGGCCTGGACGATCCCTACAGGAAATCACCTGGAGCAATTCTGGGCAGAATCTGGAGCTGAATTCCACTGATCGTCCCAGGACGATCCCAGATCGTCCTGGACGATACTGGAGCAGATTGTGATATTACAATCTCCCCAACTCAGAAAAATGTCGTCCTCGACATTATCCAATCCAAACTCAGTCAAAACAAGTACGGGTACGACCGTCTCATATCAGACTCCTTTTCCCACGTTGCTTCCCGTGCAGTCCGGTGCTTCCACTGGACTTTAACCATCGGAATCTCTTTATTTCTTAACTTGCGGACGTCGTACGCCAAAATCAACTCTGGCTCTTCCTTGTACGCCAGATTCTCCTGAATCTCAACCTCGTCAGCTGATACCTTCTTCCCAGAGTCGGATACCCACTTCCTCAGAGTGGATACATGAAATACATTATGCACATCAGGCATAGAATCAGAAAGTAATAGGCGATAAGCAGCTTTTCCAATTCTTTCCAAAATCTCAAACGGTCCAACATACCTTGGACTAAGCTTGCTCACCTGACCAAATCTGCTCACACCTTTCATCGGGCTGACTTTGACATACACAAAGTCACCAACCTGAAACTCAACAAATCTGTGCTTCTGATTGTAATATTTCTGCTGACGATCTTGAGCGGCTTTCAATCTTTCTCTTATCAAATGGATCTTCTGAGCAGTTTCATCAGCAAAAGTGGCACCCAAAGTCTGTCTATCTCCGACCTCCGTCAGAGTCAAAGGAGTACGACACTTCCTGCCATACAGAGCCTCGTACGGTGCCATACCGATACTGGACTGAAAACTGTTGTTATAGGCAAACTCAATCAGCGGAATATGATCTTCCCAGCTTCCGCTAAAGTCCAGAACACAAAGCCTCAACAGATCTTCCAATACCTGAATAGTCCTCTCAGACTGTCCGTCGGTCTGAGGATGAAAGGTTGTACTGAAATGCAGTTTCGTACCCAAGCCTTGCTGAATGCCCTTCCAAAGTCTGGAAGTAAAGCGTCCATCTCGATCAGAAACAATCACACGAGGCACACCGTGCAATCTGACTATCTCTTTCACATATATCTGTGCCAAGCGTTCAACTGAATCCGTCTGTCTGATCGGAAGAAAATGGGCTGACTTCGTCAATCGATCCACAACTACCCAAATGGCATCATGTCCTTGTCTAGATCGAGGAAAACCCATCGCAAAATCCATCGTTACCTCCTCCCATTTCCACTCAGGAATAGGCAACGACTGCAACAGTCCACCTGGTCGCTGATGCTCTGCCTTCACCAACTGACAGGCTTCGCATCTCGACACAAACTCCGCCACATCCTTCTTCATTCCAGGCCACCAGAACAAAAGCTTCATATCAGCGTACATCTTACCACTGCCTGGATGAACAGTGTAGCCTGAATGATGAGATTCATACAGAATCTCCCGCCTCAAATCTTCAAACACAGGTACCCACAACCTGTTCTTACAGAAAATAGCACCAGAATCAGAAATTCGAAGTTCAGGAGTCTTACCAGATCCAATATGTGCAATCAACTTCGAATAATCAGAATCTGACTTCTGGGCTTCTTGAATCCGTGTTTCCAAAGAAGACTGAATACTCATCTAAGCCAACTCCAAATCACTGGAGGAAATCACCTCCAATTGCAATCTTTCCAAATCACGAATCAGAAAGTCATCACAAGTAAGCTGCAAACCTGATAATCCAGAAGACTTCCTGCTCAAAGCATCTGCTACCACATTCGCCTTCCCAGGCTGATACTGAATAGTCAGGTCATAGTCCTTGATCAACTCGAGCCACCGCCTATGTCTCAGATTCAGATCCTTCTGAGTAAAAATGTACTTCAGGCTCTTATGATCAGTAAACATCTCACATGTGACGCCATACAGGTAATGACGCCAAATCTTCAAAGCAAAAACAACTGTAGCTAACTCCAAATCATGCGTCGGGTAATTCTTCTCATGTGGTTTCAACTGTCTCGAAGCATAAGCAATTACCTGATTATGCTGCATCAGAACACATCCCAGTCCTTTCAGTGAAGCATCACTGAACACCTGAAAACCTTCCGTACCTGACGGAAGTGCCAACACTGGAGCTGAAGTCAAACAATCCTTCAATCTCTGAAAACTAGCTTCACACTCCGGGGTCCAAACAAAAGGAACTGACTTCTGAGTCAGTCTCGTCAGAGGAGTCGAAATCTGTGAAAATCCTTTCACAAATTTCCTGTAATACCCGGCCATGCCCAAGAAACTACGTACCTCAAATACCGTAGTCGGCCTTGGCCAATCAGCAACTGCCTGAATCTTCTGGGGATCTACAGAAATGCCTTCTCCGCTAATCACATGCCCCAGAAATGAAATGCTCTTCAGCCAGAATTCACACTTGGAGAACTTGGCATACAGCTGATGCCTCCTCAGAGTCTCCAATACAATCCTCAAATGTCTGGCATGTTCATCCTCAGATGCAGAATATATCAGAATATCGTCGATGAAGACGATCACAAACTGATCCAAAAACTCCCTGAATACTCGGTTCATCAGATCCATGAAAATCGCAGGCGCATTGGTTACCCCAAAAGGCATAACCAAAAACTCGTAGTGCCCGTACCGAGTACTGAAAGCAGTCTTCACCACATCAGATTCCTTCACCTTCACCTGATAATATCCGGATCGCAAATCAATCTTCGAAAACACCGAAGATCCGGAAAGCTGGTCAAACAAGTCGTCTATCCGAGGCAAAGGATACTTGTTCTTGATCGTGGCCTTATTCAAATCTCTGTAATCAATACACATACGGAGTGTACCGTCCTTCTTCTTCACAAACAGAACAGGTGCTCCCCAAGGAGAAACACTAGGACGTACAAATCCTCTGTCAACCAACTCCTGAAGCTGAACTTTCAACTCAGAAAGTTCTTTCGGTGCCATCCTGTACGGAGCTTTCGATATCGGAGCTGTACCCGGAAAAACATCGATAGAGAACTCCACATCTCTATCCGGAGGTAAACCAACCAACTCCTCAGGAAAAACATCCACAAACTCCGTACCACAGGGATCTCAGAAACAGAACCAACCTCCAGGTTCAGATCCCGCACCGAAGCCAAAAATACTGGATATCCCTTCTTCCACATTCTGCTCACCTCTAACGCAGAAATCAGACTGGAGAGAACACCTCGTAATCCCTGAAATACAACTCTCTCTCCAGCCACAAGCAAACTCACTTGCTTCTTCAGACAGTCAATCTGAGCCTCATACTGACTCAGCCAATCCATGCCCAGAATCACATCATACGAAGAAATCGGCAATCGAATCAAACTCGATTTCCACTTCTTGCCAGAAATCTCGATCTCACACAAACAAAACTGTCGAGCAATCAATGGATTCCCAGCCGGCAAAATCACAGACAAAGAAACCGGTAAAACCATCGAATCCAAATGTAAAAGCTCAAAACAATGCTCGGACAGAAAAGAATGACTCGCTCCAGAGTCAAACAAAACACGACAGGGCTGATCAGAAATGTAAACCGTACCTGTCACCACATCCGGAGCATCACGAGCCTCCTGCTGACTCAGACTGTAAACTCGTGGCTGAACTGAAACAGGAGCTGAAGCAACAGAACTACTCTGCTCTCTCTGAATCGTAGGTGGTCTCCGTGGTGCAGAACTAGAACCACCACCTCTACCAGTAAATCCCTCAGGGCGTGGAGGAACAGTCCTCGGTCTTCCTGCTGCTGAACCAACAGGTCTGATTAAGCCCTCAGATCGCTGCTCAAATCCCATCTGTGGACATTCTGCAATCCTATGTCCCGGCTGACCACATCTGAAACAAAGACTAGCTATCCTGTAGCACTGGCCATAGTATCGCCGTCCACAACTCTGGCACACAAGTGCCGAACTGACAGATCCAGAACTAGTCGTACTGGTAGCAGTACCAGACGATCCTCCGCTCCTTCTGGAATCTCCAGATCCAGAACCAGGAACAAATCTCCTCTTCCCAGAGGAACCACTGCCAGAAGTCTCTCCTCCAAACCTCTTCCTACTCACAGTCCACCGCTGCTGAGTAACCGTCATGTCGTTCTCAATCAGACGAGCTCGCTCCACAAGCTCAGAGAAATCAGTAATCTGGAACGGTATCAAAGGCTGCCTCAAAGTGTCTCGTAAGCCTCTCAGAAACCTGTAGCACCTCTCAGCAGACGTGCTAACCAGCTGCGGAGCGTACCTGGCTAATGCAGTAAACTCAGCCTCGTACTGCATCACCGTCTTGCTCCCCTGAACCAGCCTCAGAAAACTCTCCTGCATCTGCTGTCGTGCAGAAGGGGGAACAAACTAGTCTCTGAATACTTCAGTGAACTCTTCCCAAGTGATCAAAGAGTTCAATCTGCCCTGAAATCTGGCTGCCTGCTGGCCATCCCACCAGTGCTCAGCCTCTCCGTCCAACAGAAAAACAGCTAACGGAACCTTCCTGTCTGCAGGACACTGCATCCCGTCAAAAGTCTTCTCTAATCTCCTCAGCCACTCCTCAGCAGCTCTGGGCTCAACAGCGCCCACAAACCTCGGAGGCTTCAACCTCAAAAATAACTGCAGGTGTCGATCAATATCCTCAGATCTAACAGTAGAAGCTCTGCTCTGAGTCTCGCTCATCATCTGAGCAACAAGTGACGCAAACTGTGAAAGCGTATCAGCACCGACCACTGGGGCTGTACTCCCCACTGGTGCTGCCTGATCATCACTCTGACCGTCTGTCATGTCTGGGTCTGGCTGATCCATACAGAAAAATCCAGAAAATCCGGAAAACTATCACAAAAACAACACAAAAACAACACAATAAAAAGCCAAACGACCCAAAACTACCTCCCAGACAGACTCACTGATCACTTCCTAGAGCTCTGTTTTACAATCCAACCTGTTTCCAAAACCAGTGCTCTGATACCACAAAAGCTTGTCACGACCCGACCCGACGGGGACGGATCCCGCCCGAGCCGGATCGCGACAAGAGACTTACTAAACTTGCTTATCCAGGATCTGGCTTTGGATTAGGTTACTGAACTGATCTTCCAAATTCTTAACTCAACAGAAACACACAGAACAACAGAGCTACTAAAAACATCAAATGCAGCGGAACAAAACATCTATCTTTTCATTTCCTCAAAATAATCATCTACAGAACAGTACATGGCTTTCAACAGAAAGAAAGACAGAACAGAAAAGCCATGACTGTACAAAAATCAAAAGTATACCTATACCGATCAGACTCTGAAATCTAGTCCTGGACTTCCTTGTCCTTCCCAGAACCTGAAAACCACCAGAAAGCAAGGGTGAGCTCAACAGCTCAGCAAAGCAACAAACCACCAATCTAAATTCTCAGAAACCAAAACCAAACTCATCAGACAGAAGTCAGATCAGAAATCGAAACAGAATCAAAAATCAGAACTTATACGGACAGATATCAAATCAGAATCGGAATCGTACAGATCATATCAGAACAAATCAACAGAGTCAGAATCAGAATTCAGAAATCAGAATCGTACGGATCATATCATATCATAATCATAATTTCGTACATAACAGAACAGATACAGAAAACAGATCAGATACATATAGCTAAATGCCCTGACACTGACGGAATCTCTACGGATTCCGGCCCCTTATGCCTCCCTTCCCAGACACTAACTGAATCTCATAGGATCCAGGCCCCTTATGTCTCCCTTTGTGCTCACGGCACCAAAACAGATGTGCTTATAGCACCAGAACAGAATTCATCGGATCCGGAACAGAACAGATATCAGATTTGATCTCATTTCAGATTTCCCGTTTCACTAACTGAATCTCATAGGATTCAGGCCCCTTATAACTCCCTTTTTATAGCTTATACACATAGCATTTCAATTCAGAAGAAATTCGGACATTTCAGAAATTACCCGAAAATCGGGCAGCACAACGGCAGTATACAGAATTTACACAAAATTCCTGAAAATAACAATTTACCAAATTTGTACAGAATACAGATATTAACATTTCAGAACCTTTATTCTACTGCACAGATAAATTCCAATTTCACAGAAAATTGTAGTCTACGAAAAACATCGCCGAATCAAAAATACCCGGACAAAAATCTTCAAAATATAGTCAAAACGTGCACACCCGGCACGACAACGATATACAGAAACTTACGCGGTAAAAACTGAACCAATCAAAAGTTACGGACGAAAAATCGTAACGAAAACGAAATCCAGACAGAAAAATACCGCCAACCGCGACGGAACTGAAAATTGAGAAAGACGGAATGTGCCTTACCTCGAGCACAGCAAATTCTTCAACAGTCACTTCGATCGAAAACGGCTCCGCGTCTTCCCGAAATCAACTTTTCCAAATTCCTCTTTTTCTCTCTCCTCAGAGCTGAAAATCAGATATTTATTTTAATTTTTCTCTCTCCTCAAAATGACTCATTTCCCTTTAAGTAATGCTCATATCGGCCCGGCCGATCGTCCAGATCGTCCTGGACGATCAGACCAAATCACATAGTCCTGGGATGATTTTTCAGGACGATAATTACTGTTCATAGGCGATAAAAACCCCTATTCTCTGACTTGTGCCATCCACTGATCGTCCCGGGACGATACCTCGATCGGCCTGGACGATCCCTACAGGAAATCACCTGGAGCAATTCTGGGCAGAATCTGGAGCTGAATTCCACTGATCGTCACAGGACGATCCCAGATCGTCCTGGACGATACTGGAGCAGATTGTGATATTACACAGGGACTCTGTAATGTCGATATCTCTACGGCGGGTAGATGAGTGAGGTTAGCGTGCAACTGACAGTTGTTACATTTCCGTATAAGTTCTAATGCGTCCTGTTTTATCATCGGCCAGTAGAATCCTTGTCTCAGGACCTTTTGGGCCAGTGCCCTTCCACCCAAATGTTCCCCACAAATGCCCGAGTGTACTTCGCGAAGTGCATAGTTTGCTTCCAAAGGAGGAAGACATTTGAGGTATGGCCCTGTGAAAGATCGTTTGTATAACTCTCCGTTAATAATGGTTAAGTTGGCTGCTTGCCTTCGAAGCCGTACTGCCATAGCTGGGTCTTCAGGGAGAGAGCCTTCTTGTAGGAGAGCAAGAATGGGGTCGATCCAAGAAGTTTCTTTTGATTCATCTATTGATTGAAGTACCCATGAGCCTTGAATGCTCGGGAAGTGGATCTCCTCAATAAATTTTCTTTTGAAAACATCTCCCGTTGTAGAAGTTGCTAGCTTGGAGAGTGAGTCTGCCCTTGCGTTTTGCTCTTGAAGGATATGGATGATCTGATGCTTTGCTATTTGAGCCAACAAGGTTTTAACTATCTGACAGTATTGAGCCAAAAGTGGATTGTGAGCATCGAATTCCCCTTCCACTTGAGAAGCAACCAGTTGGGAATCAGTGTGAAACACTAAGTCTTGGACTTCGCAATCAATTGCCAATCTTAATCCAACGATTAAAGCTTCATATTCAGCAACATTGTTTGTTGCCGGAAACTTCAGTCTAAGCTCGTATTCGAGTGTGGCTTTCTGCGGGGAGATTAATAAGATTCCAGCGCCAGCACCAGAACTCCCAGAAGCTCCGTCTACATATAATGTCCAGCAGGAAGAGGAAGGAGACACATCAAGCGATTCCTCGGAGGTGTAGCTAGTACATTCGACCACAAAATTGGCAAGCACCTGTGACTTGATGTCGGGTCTAGGCAGGAACTGTATATCAAACTCTCCAAGTTCTACTGACCATTTGATCAATCTTCCGGATGCCTCGGGTTTTTGAAGAATATTTTTCAGCGGTAGGTTTGTATAAACCCTGATCGCATGTGCCTGAAAATAAGGTCGTAACTTCCTGGCTGAGAAGACCAATGCTAGGGCTGTTTTGTCTGCCAATGGATAACGCATTTCAACATCTGAAAGCACTTTGCTGATATAATAGACTGGGCATTGAATCGAATCATCCATCCGAACCAAGACTGAACTTATAGCTTGAGGAGAGACGGCCATGTACATATACAAAACTTCCCCTGGAATTGGCTTTGAGAGTAGCGGTGGTGAGGCTAGATAAGTTCGGAGTTGTTCAAAAGCTTCTTGGCATTTATCAGTCCATTGGAATCCTGAGCTACGAGCCCCTCTGAGGATCTTGAAAAAAGGCAAATATTTATCTCCCGAACGAGCTAGAAATCGAGAGAGTGCTGCAATCCTTCCATTCAGTCTCTGAACTTCTTTGATATTTCTGGGGGGTAGCATGTCCCTTAGGGCCTTGATCTTTTCCGAGTTGGCCTCAATCCCTCGGTGCGTAACCATGAACCCTAGAAACTTTTCTGAGGTGACTCCAAATACACATTTGGAGGGGTTGAGGCGCATGTTGTAAGATCGGAGGAGGTTAAAACATTCTTCCAAATCCGAGATATGCTGAGATTTCTCGAGGCTCTTCACCAGCATATCGTCCACATAGACTTCCATGGTACGCCCAATAAGGTTCTTAAAAATCTTATTCATAAGTCGTTGGTAAGTTGCCCCTGCATTTTTGAGCATGAATGGCATTACCAGGTAACAATATAACCCTTTATCTGTTTGAAAAGATGTTGCCTCCTCATCGGCAGGATCCATTTGTATTTGGTTGTATCCGGAGTAGGCATCCATAAAGCTTAACATCTGATGTCCGGATGTGGCGTCAACTAGCTGATCGATTCGAGGGAGCGGGAAGCTGTCTTTGGGGCAAGCTTTGTTGAGATCGGTATAGTCTACACACATTCTCCAAGCTCCACTCATTTTCCGAACCATCACGACGTTGGCTAGCCAAATTGGGTAGTGTACTTCCCTTATAAATTTTGCTTTTAAAAGCTTATCAACCTCCTGTTCGATTGCCAGCTGACGTTCTAGGGCGAAGTTTCGTTTCTTTTGAATCACTGGTTTACACGCTGGGTTGATCTTGAGGGAGTGCATAATTACTTCAGGGTTAATGCCGAGCATATCAGCTGAACTCCATGCAAATATATCTTGATTTGTACGTAGAAAGTCTACGTATTCTTTTTTCTCTGTATCTGAGAGGAGTGATCCGATCTGTACTGTTCTAGAGGGATGTTCTTCTGATAGAGAGACATATGTAAGATCTTCTACAGGGGAGGCCCTTTGAGGAGTATCTTCATTCCGAAGATCGAAGTCTTCGATGCTTAGAGTAACTGATAAGTGTGGTTGAGCCTGCCTAAGATAGCATGACTGTGCTACTTGTTGATCTCCTCGTACTGTTCCGATCCCTGATGGGGTAGGAAACTTGAGCTTTAAGTGAGGAATTGAAGCAACAACCCCAAAGATTGTTTGGAGTGGCCTTCCAAAGATCGCATTGTAGGCTGATTCGGACTTCACTACAATGAATAGAATGTGGTGCTCAACTTGACGGGGGAATTCTCCAAGTACAACCGGGAGAGTAATGGTTCCTTCAACTCTTACAGACCGGTTGTCAAATCCGTACAGTGGACCGGCAGCAGGCTGGAGTTTCTCTCTAGATAAGCCCATGTCAAGAAAAGTGGAGTAGAATAGAACATCTACTGAGCTTCCATTGTCTACTAAGATCCTTTTAACATTGTAGCATGGGTCGCCAATTCCTGCACTAATCACCAGTGGATCTTGATGAGGAGTTTTTACGCCTTCTAGATCAGACTCCTTAAAGGTGATTGAGAGATCGACATGAAGCTTTTTTGTTGGTGGCTCCTTGTTCTCTGTAATTAGAACTTGACAAGGCGTTGAAGGGCCTCCAGCGATAGTTTCAATTTCGCCGACCATCTGGCGATTGTTTGTCGACTGTTTTTGTTGATCTTGCCCCCCAGTTGGAACAGTTTCTTCTCGAGCTGTTGGATTCTTGACGAACTGTCGGAGATATCCTTGTCGGATCAGTCTCTCAATTTCCTCTTTGAGCTGCCTACATGCTTCAGTGGTGTGTCCACGACTGCGGTGGAAATGACAATACTGTTCTTGGTTTTCGGTATTAGGCTTTAAAGGGTACGGCCACTTTACACTCTCTTGGTCTCGGATGGCCATTAATACATTTGCTCGGGATGTATTAAGTGGCGTGTACTCTTTTTCTTGTCGGGGCTCTCGTCGTGGCTGTGAGGGTCGAGGAGGAAGATTGTAGTTTCCTTGCTTCTTCCTTTGCGAGGGGGAATTCTCCGTCCCTGGGGGATTTTTTCGCTTCCCGGTTGTTTGCTCGAATTGCTTCCTATGAGCATTGATGGCTTCGTCGGTAGTGATTTGGGCCTCTACTCGGTGGATTAAATCCGCATATGAATGGACCATTTCTCGCATAAGTGCCGAGTAGAAAGGGCCTGGACGAAGCCCTCCAAGAAATACACCTCGTAGCAATTTGGGATCTACCCCTGGAATTTGTCGGGCTTCTGTAGAAAACCTTTGAAAATACTCTTTGAGAGATTCACCCTCATTATGTCGTATCCCCGAAAGGTGGGAGGAGTCTTTAATCATCCTTCGGTTGGCGATAAATTGTTCGACAAATAATTTGGCCAGTTTAACGAATAGGGGAATGGACCGAGGGGGTAGGGAGTAGAATCATGTCCGGGCCTGCCCTTTAAGGGTGGCCGGAAAAACTTGACAGAGCAGAGCGTCTGGGACTTGCTGGATATGCATAATAGTACGGTAGTGGTCGATATGCTCGTAGGGGTCTGAAGTCCCATCATAAGAATCAATATTCGGGAGTTTGAATCTTGCCGGAACGGGATATCGGAGGACAACTTCAGTGAAAGGTGATGACTCCTGAATGTCCCATTGGTGAAGGGACTGCCTGATACCCCTTGTGGGGAACTCTTCACGGACTAGTCTCCGTAACTCATGCCGTAGAGTATTACGGGGGAGTTCAGTGTCGTGCTGTTGGTCCAAGTCCTCGGGGACGCCCGGCGGTATATGCTGCCGGTAGCCTGTGCGTGAAGGATGGGTAGAGCTTGCTGTATCAGCAAGCTCATTCTCTGGACGTGTAGGAGGGCGCATTCTTGGCGGAGGAAGGGGGACTTCGACATGAAGAATGTCTTCGAATCCTGGCTAGTCTCGAGGGAGAAGAGTATCTTCTTGGGGTACTGGCGCTGGTCCTCGAGCTCCCCTTAAGAGCTGAAGGATCTCATTTTGAGATTCCTCCATTTTTCTGATACGCTCTTCTAGGGATGGCCCTGAAGTTCCTTCTCCGGCAGGGTGTCGGTTACCGGGGTGAAAGGAGGCAGATGCCTGTCGTCCTTGATTCAGGGACTGATTCCTGGATTGGTGTGAATTAGAGCGGGAGGTTCTCATGATGCGATGGCTACGCCTGTTGACCATTGGAAGATTCTTTAGTGTAGTGGGATTGACTCTCCCACAAACGGCGTCAATCTGTTGCGGGCTAGAAATTACGCGGCGATAGAGATTTGATCCTACGTCTTAGCGTTGTACGTATAACTAGCACACACAGAGAACACAAATAATTTTTTACGTGGAAAACCCTTGAAAGGGAAAAAACCACGAGGCCTAGCCCAGTTGAAAATGGTTCTACTAGATTTTGAGTTGGTTACAAAGGACTGAATCACCTCCAGGGGTGAACAGATTACAATCAATTACTTAAGAAAGACGTCGAGTCTTTGGCAGGACGTAGGGACTGGATGTCGGGCCCTGAACGAGACGTCGGGTCTTTTGCAGGAAGTAGAGACTGAGTGTCGGGCCTTGAACAAGACGTCGGGTCTTTAGCAGGAAGTAGGGACTCAGTGTCGGGCCTTGAACAAGACGTCGGGTCTTTGGCAGTACGTAGGGACTGAACGTCGGGCCTTAAGGTGGTGGTCCGGCGAGGTTCCTGCGGTGGTCCGACGAGGTTCCTGCGGTGGTCCGGCGGTGGTCCGACGAGGTTCCTGCGGTGGTCCGGCGGTGGTCCGGCGAGATTCTGCGGTGGTCCGGCGGCTGTCGAGGAGGAACTCCTTCCTTCTCTTCTCTTCTTCTCTCTCTTGCTTGGATCCTCTCTTATGAAGAATGAGGGATCTATTTATAGATTTTCTGGAGTGGCATGGCCCGTAAATAGGCGTGAGATCAGGGGCGAATAGGGAGTGGTTAAATGGACGGTCAATATTGAATCCTATGGCCGTGCATCGTTCGTTGGCCATTTGGAGGCCTTAATGATGTCGGAATTTAGTGATCTTGGGCTCGTTGGATTCGTCTCGTCGAGTCGTTCGATTCAAGTAAAAGCTCATCAAAATCGGAGACCGTTTGGTAACTCAAATTGCAGTTTGAATCTTCCAACAGCGCTTTGAACCCTTGATTCGGACTCATTTGGGCTCGGATTGAGTCGATCTTGGTGTCGTTGGGTTCGTATTTCCGAGACGCTCAGTTTGACTATAAGCTCATTGAAAACGAAGTTCGGATGCTCCCGGATTTAATTTTTGAAGTCTCCAACTAGCTTTTGCCTCGAGATTCGTGCCTGATCAAGCTAATTTTGTGATGACGTATCAAGGTGAAGAAGGGAAATTGCAGAGAAATGGAAGGAGAAGAAGAAATAGAGGGAGGAAGAAGAAAAGAGGGAAGAAAAAAAAGAAGAGAAGGAAGAAAGGAGAAGAGAATATGAGGAAGAAGAAATCACCTTCAACTGGGGAGATTGAGCTCGGGGCCGTCGTCGGCTAAGACAGAGGAGGAAGGATGTTCGTTTGACTGGCGCGAATGAGGGAGACGACAACTAGTCCAGCAAGTCGGGTCGGGAGATGCTTTAGAAGTCGGATGAGCTTGATGACATGGGATGGAGGTCTTCGATTCAGCTAGGTCACACGAACAAGAGAGACTAGAGACGGTCGTAGTTGTGCGAACGAGAAGGGGCGGGTGGATGGGGTTCCGCCTTGAGCTGGAGAATAAAAGAGATTGAAAAAAAGTCAGAGCTGTTCGTGTAATGTCTGTCCCAATGAAAAGCCCTCTCTTCATATATTCCTTTTTGTGACGATGAAGCACTGTCCTTAGACCAGTGAAAACCCCGGTCGAACTAGCATGCAACCCACACCAATTTACATGAGCCAACACTTCAGGCTTTCACTACTTGACAAGCACTTTGATCGAGAGCAACTGCTAGCTCTCAACACAAGAAAAGCTAGAGATACATAGTGAAACTAATCCAGAGGGCTAGGAAATAGGGAGAGAAAGCGATCTCTTATAAGCGCGAAAGAGAATCGACTTCTTCCTATATTCCCTAAACACCCAAAAAACGAAGCCCATGCTACTCATAGGATTTGGCAGTAAACGCAGGCCGCATGTAATTTGACGCAATCGAGGCCGTCATATAGATTTCTGGATTTGAGAAGGTATTTGAATTGAGCAAAAAGTCAATTGGAACTCAATTTAAACTGATTGGGGCTGATGTGGTCAGATTTGAGCTCAACTTGACACAATTCGAGTCAATTTGTGTCCAATTTCGTCTAATTATGTTAATTTGATGAAATTAAACTCAAATTGACATCGATTTGACTCAAATTGAGCTCAACGTGGCTCAATCAAGTCAATCACACATGTTTGAGAGAAAATCACGATAAAAATGAGGTCAACAATCATCTTATATTTTAGTAACTACCAATGTTGGTCTCATGAACAAATGGAAAAAAAATATTTAAAAACTTAATTGTGCCTCCACACAAAAAAAATCTAGCTCTGCACATGTGACTGAGGACCGTAGTCCTCATTTGCCAAGCATGTGACAGGATAAAGAGAATACAAAACTGTTGTTAGCCATAAATGCTTCATGACTTGAGATATAAACATGACACACTTGTTTGAAAATTTTGTTTAACCACGGTTATATGCATTAGATTCTTATAGTTATATAATATGCTTGGCCCTTAGAGCTTCTCCAGCCGTTTGGCAAACAGGCAAATGGAGAGCCTCAAACGTCGCAACCGAACTCTATTTTTGCCGGCATTCAGTCGCTGATGAACAGTGCGACGCCAATATTGGCGTCGCACTGTTCACTTTCTCAATTTCTTTCTCTCTACTGAACTCAGTCTGAGAAAGGCGCGAAAGAAACGACGATGATTTCGGGCCAAAATGGCATTCCAATGGAGATGAATCAGGACATTTTTTAATTTTACTGCATTTTGCAGTGAAAAATGAGAGTTTCGATTGGAGATGCCCTTATGGACAAACTATGACCGAAAACAATAGATGATGTTGCATGGCATGAAAATATACCCCTTCATTAGCTTGCAAATTACAAAACAAGAGAAATGAATTAAGCCTATAAGACCTTAATGCATCATGATGGTGCCACAAATAAAACTTAGACTTCATTTGTAATAGTTTTCTTATTACTTTCTAATACACAAATATCTTAAACTAAACATTATTGTTCTAGAAAGTTGTTTGGTGAAGCACTAAGAAAGTTATTCCAAAAATGAGTCGCCAAAAAATGCTGCAAATGAAGCCTTAAGATCCATATTATTTTAATGTACACAATTTTCTACCTATGAAATTTTAAATATTTTTATTAGCTTAAAATTCCGCTTATTTCAAAAAATTTATAATAATAAAGTTTATTAAATAAATTCCGACTTGTTTTAAAATATTATGTTAATAAAAGATTTTTAAAATTGTTTAGATATTTAACAATTTAATTTTAAACTTAATTTTTTTTTATTTTAATATTAATAATAAAAAGCATAATAATATTTTTATTATTTAATTTTTAAAATGTTTAAAATAATTTCAAATTATGGCTCGAGAGGCCGGCCAATCCTCAAGTCGCTCAAGCAAGTCGCTCAGACCACTCCCAATTCGCCCTTGATCTCACGCCTATTTACGGGCTATGCCACTCCAGAAAAACTATAAATATAGCCCTCATTCTACACAAAAGAGGGAGAGGGAAGAGAGAGAAGAAGAAGAGGAGAAAGGGGAAAAGGAGATTCCTCACCTCCTCGACCACCGCCGGAGCTCTTCCTGCCGCCTAAAGACGCCGGAACTCTACCGAATTTTCAGGAAACGCAGGAATTCTGCACAACTTCCATGAGATGCTGAAATTCTTCCCAATTTACAAGAGAGTTCCCTCCTGACGCCGAAACTCCGCCCAAGTGAAGACGGAGTTTCTCCTCTGCCACCAAAGACGTCGGACTTCTACCCGACGTCGGACCTTCACTCTTCGCTAAGTTTCTACCCGACGCCGGACTTCTACCGGTTATCGGACTTCGTTGGACGTCTATGCGAAGATGCATTTCTTTCTATTGCTGGACTCCTACCTGACGCTGTCCTACTGATCTTCGTCGTCAGACTACAGTCCTTCCGACCTCCGTCGCCAGTTGACTACGGTCCTCCTGACTTACGTCGCCCGCCGACTACAATCTTTCTGACATCCGTCGCCCGTTGAATACGGTCCTCCTGACTTATGTCGCCCGCAGACTACATTCTTTCCGACCTCCGTCGCCCGCCGACTACGGTCCTCCTGACTTACGTCGCCCGCCGACTACAGTCCTCTGTCGCCAGCTGACTACGGTCCTCCTGACCTACGTCGTCCGACGACTGCAGTTCTTCTAACAAAGCGAATACGTCGATAGTAGATCTTTGTATTTACACCATGTAATGTACTCCATAAGATGTACATCAAGCTAAGACCTTCCACCAAGGAAGGGCCTCATTTGTAATCGACTGCAATACTAGTGGATTCATTCAAACTGGGCTAGGCCCCGTGGTTTTTCCCCCTTTTACTGGGGTTTTCCACGTAAAAATCTTGGTGCCTCATAAATGCTAGACCCTTTCTCCTTATCTGATTGCGTGCCGGATTTTCGTACAATGCTAAGACGATAAAATTTATGTTTCTCTACCGCCGCGAATACTCCTGGACGCAACAGTAATAAAAGAAGAAATTTTTTTCATCAAGGTTAGCACCTATCTTAGTAAATAAGGGCATCTCGGGCTGAACCAAATACTATTCGCCTATTATTTGTTTGCAGTTACTGTGAGTGCCCACCCAAATGTCAAACAAAAACATATTTTATATTTTCTCTCCGCTGTGAGCAGTGCGACTCCAATATTAATTAGCATCACATTGTTTAAAATGTAAAAATGATGTTCGGTTGGAGGCTCGGGCTACTGCAAATCGAAGAATGTCGTTTGATTGGAGATGACCTAAAATCAATGCTTGTTGATGCCCATCATCATTCCCAACATAGGGGACACAACAAAGCACATTTTGACTCACATCATGCTTGTGAAAAAGAAAAAGAAAAAGAAAAAGTGATAATTCAATGTAGTGTCTTCCACCTATGAGAAGATTGGACCTTGAATGCACTTGCATTCATCCATATCAAACAATACTTACAAAACAGATTGAGCTCGACTCGAGGAAAATGAATCATCGTGATATTAAACCAAATTGAACTTAATATTTTCTTAGAAATGGAAAAATCTAGGATATGCTGTCAACTGTCAACCTTCTAAAGAGAGCGATGTGCATGAACCTAGTGAGTAGGAATTCAACCTCGTGGACCGCTTGTTAGTCGATAATGTTGATGTCTGCCATCGCCATTAGAGTTGATGACACCCATTGCCTTAAAGTTGATGCCTATTGTTGCTAACAAGGCCAACATATGTCATTGATGTCAATGCCAATAATGTCATCAACAAAATTAAAGCTCATTATCTTCAAGAAGGCCAACCCTTGTCATCGACACCAAAAGTGATGTCTGTCATGAATACTAACGTAAATGCCTACCATCACTACCCATGCTAATGCTTGGCATCTCAACCAACATCAATTTTTGTCATTAAAGATAGCGCTGATGCATGTCACAAATAACAACACTAATTGCCATCGCTCACAATATCAATCTTCATCTAAACTAATGAGGTTGAAACACATCATGACTAATAAGGCAAACTCATCATGAACATTGACATAAATGCTCATTTTTTATGATAATGCCACTATCACCAATAATACCAGCATCTATCATTGCCAATAAGGTTGGTGCACACCATCAACATCAGTGTAGACTATCTCATAATCACTAAATTTGACAGTAGCAATCATTAATGTGGTGTTCACCAGCTATCACTAACACGATCTTCGTCTTACATTGCTACCAAATTTGATGCTCATCATTACTGCTAAGGTTAATGGCCATAATCACCAACAAAACATCAACATCTATTGCGACCACTAGGGCCGATGATAACCTACCATTGCCACCACCAAGGTCTAAACACATTTTAGCAGATAAATCCAATGCCATCCACAACTAACAATAATAACAACCATTATTCATATTGATGTTGACATCAATCATCATCAATAAGGTTGATGCTTTCCATCAGCACTAACATCGATGCTTGCCATTCCCAACAAAGCCAATGCTAACCACTAACACCAATGATAATGCCCATTGTCACCATCAAGATTGACGCCTACTATCACGACTAATATTGAAACCTACTATTTCCACCATGGTTGATGATCACAAACGTTAGAAAAGTAAGCGCTTATTGTTGTCAATAGTGTTGATTCCCATCATCATTAGCAAAACAGAAACCAATCATCTTTCAAGGATAATGATGTTATTTTTTGTCATTTGTCTCCCATCCCATAAGGAAAATGTCAAGTAGATCATCAATGAACGGTTGATGATAACTCTAATGTCTTAATGCTCCTTCTGCTTCACCAAAAGAGTTGTCTTCTACAATTTTAGTCTACTAAAGTGTATTAATATTTTATTCAATTATAAGGATGGACATCCTTTGAAATGTGCCATCTACACTAGTTAGAATAGTTTTAATTAGGAAAAAAATGATGATTTCTTTCATTTTCCATATTTTTATATAAAAATCTCATGTTTTATGATCAGTTACTTATTGGTATACATGTCAGTAAAATTTTTTTCAATAATAAATCAACAAAAAAATTTCTATATTATTATTGTGAAGGTCCCTTTCAAAAAATTTTAAGGATGTTCTTCCATATAATTAAAATATGATAATCATATGAACTTCATTAAAATTTACAGACGAATTTCATTTTTCAATAGTAGCCATTAAGAAAGTTGTTGAACAAAAATGTTGCCGACTCTCAGCATCAGCGGGCCAAACTATTTGCTAAAGTAAACAACTTGCCAAATTGACAACTACATCAACACCACTTAAGTCAAAAGGCTCCTGAAGCAATTCAAGCCCCCCAAAGCTTCATTATTGTCACATGTCTCCACTTTGCTTAGTATATATAAAATAAAATATTTTTTAACTTTCAATTAATTATATGTAGAAATTATCACATAATTATGTATATTTCATTTTTATCTTATACTTTCATGCTAAATCTCTCATAATTTTAATATTTTATAGATTAAAATTTCATTTGGGATATTTTTTTTATTACTTTTTACAGCAACTTTTTAATACAAATTTATTCTAAAAGCAGTAAAAAAATAATAGCTAAAAATTGTCCCAAATGAAACTACTTAAGCTTTGTTTGATGCAACTTTTTATTGCTTCTTAAAACATAATTTCAATACAAAAATTTAATTTTTTTACTAAAATTATATTTTTAAAGCAATAAAAAAGAACTTTTATTCTATCCAGTGAACGTACGCAGAGGAAGGTTCGGTTTTAGGCAAAAAACTCGGTACAGGCGCGAAAAACTCGGTATAGGCGCTTTTTTGCCTAAAACCGAACCTTCCTCTGCGTACGTTCACTGGATAGAATAAAAGTTCCAATAAAAAATCATTTCAAATGATGTCTTAACTAATCTTTATTTGAGATTTTTTTTAATTATTTTTTATAATAACTTTTTAATAAATTTTTTTAAATAATAAAAATATTTTTGTGTACCAAATGAAGCCTAATAATAAAGGAGCTCTGTTCAAAAGGTTGCATGCAGGGTGGCGACATCTCATGCTTTACTCTCTTGATTAGTCCCCGCCGGACGCGGAAAATGGTAATAGTGTGCACGTGACAATACTAAATACATTCATCATAGCAGTAATTACTTTTATAATAGCGTACATAAGAGATTTTTAATTCCAAATAGAAAACTACAAAATCCTACCCTTCTTCAATCATTAAATAAACAAAAGAGTTTGGATCATTGGATTTGTTTCAAGATTCACGCTTCAACATAAAACAAATCTGCCACCATCGAATCACAGCCATCCGTTGAGTCAATAATCGTGATCCCACATCCCGAAACTGTCCACTCCGGATCCGCCGGTATCCACCGTAAGCACTACCTCGGGCTCCAGCCCCAGAAACGTCTCCAAGCTTGAAATCTGCTCCCTGAGCCCCTCCGTACTAGCCGGCGAAGCGGACCAGCCCTCCGGCGCGACTCTCGGCTTCTTTGACGCGTCGCCGCTATCGACGCCGGCGACGTCGGGAACTTCTTCGGGGAAGTTGAGCTTGGCTTTCCTGCCGCGGATCTCGCGGGCGGCGACATCGTAAGCTCGAGCGGCGTCCTCGGGTGTACTGTAGGTCCCGAGCCAAACCCTAGCGCCCTTTCTCGGGTCGCGGATCTCCGCCGCCCATTTGCCCCATGGCCGATGCCGAATCCCGCGGTAAATGTTCTTCCGGACCTTCTTCTTCTCTAATCAAGAAGCAAGACAATCAATACCATTAAAAAACTTCGAGAAATGAGATTGAAATTAGGGAAAATAATAATAATAAAACCTTGGGAGGGGGCAGGATCAGAGTCTTTGGAATCGGCCGATTTGGGATTTTCGGGATGCCGACGGGGCAGATTCTGGCCGGAGGTGAAGGGGATGAAGTCGGAGATGATGGAACCGCCGCACATTATTTCGATTACCGTGTCGGGGAAAACTCAGCGAGAGAAAAAGGGAAGAAGAGGATGAGGGGTAATGAACGCACACAGATAATGTAGCAGTGGCAGTGGAATGCCCACAGATTGGAGCTGTCGTCTTCTTATATAGAGTTTCGTCACGTTAATCTTTTTTAATTAGAAGTTGCATTAAAATATTTTGATGTAATTTATATTGAGAAAAATTTAAAAATTATTAAGATAAATATTTATATGTGATATTTATAAATTTTATTAATTTTAAAATTGATTTAAATACTCGTACTATTATTATAAATTATATTAATTTTTTTAACAAGGATCAACTTTAAGCCCATATATATATATATATATATATATATATATATATATATATATATTTTTTGTTTTATTTATGATGATCTTACTGAATATTTTTAAGAGGATGTACCATGATATATGTTTTTTGCTGATGATATTCTTCTTGTTGATAAAGTTAAAGGTAAAATTATAAAGGTCAATTTTAGAGCCTAAAGATTTTCATTTGAGTAGATTTAAAAATGAATAATGAGATGCAGTTTTAGTAGTGATAGATTTAGTGGAATGATTGTAACTTTGGTCTATTAAGTCATTAATAAGAGTACACATTTTAGATATCTTGGACCTATGGTGAAATAGATTGAGATATTAATAGTAGAATTAAGTTGGATGGTTGAAGTAAAGGAATGCATCAGGTTTGTTGTGTGATAAAAAAAACTACCCCTCAAACTTAAGGAAAATTATATAAGATGATTGTGAGACCTGCAATACTTTATAGTGCAGAATGTTGGCATTAAAAGAGAAGCATAATATTAAGTTAAGTGTTGCAAAGATGAAGATGCTCAAGTGGATGAGTGGATTTACTCTTAGAGATAAGATTCAAAAAGAGCATATGCATGAGATGGGTGGAATAGTTGGCATATAAGATTAGAAAGAGACGTCTTAAATGGTTTTGTCACATAAAGTGGCGGCCTGATGACCTTAGTACAAATTTAATATATTTTGCATAAAATTTTTCTAACACAATTTTTTTTTTTCAAGATTTATTCTTTCTTAGGAATAATTTTTTGGGTCAAGAAAACGTATAATCAAAGTTTGGTTATGAAGATTTTTAGTAGTTTAAAATTTCCTTTGAGATAAATATAATATTTAAAGCATTAATCAAAATTTGTATACTCTTTTTAAAATACTTTTGAAATTTCAACATCCCTCCTAATTAAAATTTAATTATTTTTTTTTTGTCATCATTTTTTTGTCGTCATTTTTTTGTTCACTAGCTAAGCGAACTAATGCAAACTCACATACACATCATATATGAAAGCTTCGAAAACAAGATCATTTTATTTATAACATAAACTCCCAATCAAATTAAATATAAAAGTAAAAATAAAAAATAAAATAAAAAAACATAAAGCAAAATCAACTACAAACTTTGATGAAGTGATGAATACAGCTTATTTAGTGTACCAATTTGGCATTAAAAATTCATTTGAATAGTACATAACTAAATTTCATAAGGCATGTTCTTTAATTATATGAGTGAAAAATATTTATTTATTTATTTTTTAATACTATTGTTTCAGGCTAGAAAGTTCAAGTGAGAGATATCTTAATTTTACATGAAGATCTAGCACACAAGCACAAAAATAAAAAGAGCAGAGATGATCGATGTTTAATTTATTATGTGAAAAATTCAATAAAAGGGAATAAATATCATGCTCTAGTTGAAATGATTCTACTATATAAATGTTGATTATAAATATTTATTTGCCCTTTAGTTTGGAGACAACAACATTACAATAGTACAGAGAGCTAGTAGAGAATATCATAGAGTCGGTATATGATTAAAGGCATTCTGCTCTTGTGGTTGAGTGACAATAGTTTGATGGTTTTGGTCATGCAACAGCCCAGTTAGAATGACTAGCTAGGTGGAGGCAGTCAGATAATGACAATGGTTGGGCGGTTACAGTCTGATAATGGGGATTGAGGGACGGCAGTCCAACAAAGGTAGTTTAACGAGATGGTTTAATATTGGTGGTTCGGTGATGCTTGTGGCTTGATGAGTATGGTCAATCAACAATAGTCCAATAAGTATGCTAGGGTGGTGGCCTAACGGTGGTGATCAAATGATGGATAATAGACAACATTCTACATTTTGGCGAAGGTCGGACAACGGTGATCAAGTGGTGAAGGTTCAATGGTGGCAGTGGGTTTCGAAGGCTTGACAACATTGATCAGGTTGCGAAGGTCTTGTAGCAGCGTTCAGGCGGTCAAATCCAGTGAAATTAGCACTCTTATAGAGCTCTCAGATTTTTTAAGCCTTTGAGCACTATTGAGTCTCTAGCCAAGGTCTTAGCTGCTACTCATCCTCCTTTTATAAGAAGAGTAGAGGTCTATTTATAGATGTATTGGAGTGACATTCCTTATAAATATAACAAAAATCTTAAAAAGTCAATTGAATGGCTCATATTAATTCCCTCAATCTAGAACAGTTCACCAATCATGTAAGCATTACATGATATTGAGGTAATTTCATCATATATAGACACTCGATTTAATTATAAGAATGTCAAATTTGAAGATCATTTGATCGCTAATATTCCAAAATTTCTTACCATACTTCAAGCAATTTGTGCGTGCATATTTGAACTCGGATCAAATCATTTTTTTGAGTTGTAGGTAGGGGTGTCAATTTCGGGTCACGGGTCGGGTTCGGGTCGAACCCGAACTGACCCGGGTGCGAAACGGGTCGACCCTAACCCGACCCGGGTAGAGAAACGGGTCGAAAAACCGAACCCGGACCCGACCCGGCGGGTTTCCGGGTTGACACGACCCGACCCGGTTTGGGTGGCCGGCGCCGGAACGGCGGCGGCCGACGGCGGCGGACGCGAGCGCGGCGGGCGAACGCAAGCGCGCGGGCGGACGCGAGCGGCGGCACGCGGGCAGGCACGCGGGCGCGCGGCGGCACGCGGGCGCGCAGCGGCGCGGTCGGGCGCTGGCACGCGGACACGCGGGCAGGCGCGGGCAGACGCGCGCGGCGGGCAGCGCGGGCAGACGCGCTCGGCGGGCAGCGCGGGCGATCGCGCGGCGGGCAGCGCGGGCGATCGCGCGGCGGGCAGCGCGGGCGATCGCGCGGCGTGCAGCGCGGGCAAGCGCGCGGCGGGCAGGCGCGGGCAGCGCGGGCGGCAGCTCGGGCAGGCGCGGGAAATGCAAAAATTCAAATTTTTTTGAATTAAACGGGTTGGCGGGTTGACCCGGCAACCCGCCGGGTCAACCCGAACCCGACCCGTTTTTGAAACGGGTTGATTTTTGGAACCCGAACCCGACCCGTTTTGAAATCGGGTCGGGTTCAACCCGGATTTTCCGGGTCGGGTCCGGGTCGGGTTTTCGTGTCGTGTCAAAAGTTGACACCCCTAGTTGTAGGTCCCATCTCATCGAGTTGATCAATTTGATTACAGTTTTATTGAAATTGGAATTTCGATGATCATGAATTTAATTTTAAAGCTTCCATTTCAAGCTTGCATCAAGATTTATATCTGATCAAGCCAATTTTTGATGATGCATCAACCATTAATTTATGAATAAATAATAAGAATTTAAAGTTAAAGAATAATAACTTTTTAAGGTATAAGAGAGACAAATCAAATTTAGATCATATATTATTAATTTACATATGAGCAAGTTGTCGGTGAAAATGATCATGCATTGAGCACAATAGTGAATGCCAGAATTAAAAAAAAAAAAAAAAATCTCCAGAAAAATAAGACAAAAGATTAGTGCGTGGGCAAATTTGCCGACATTCACAGTATACAATAAATAAAGAAGACAGTGGAACATAAAATATTATTTTGTAGTACTCATTCTTTTATTTTTCGGGCTCTCTCTTTCTCTTTTTTTTCTCTTAATTAATAGATTTGCCACTTTCACTCAAAAGAAAATAATCATCCACTCACGCAGAAGCAAAGTGAGCTGTTGGTGGGATTAAATGCTCGAACACTTTCTAGGAAAAAAAAATTGTCATTTATCCATCGTTGTTTAGCTTAGTTGATGGGTGAGTACCAACTCATGCTCGATTCCTCTCGAGCAGCATCGTCTCTTAAGTGGGGCTCAATCAAGTGCGAGCCATGAGGTTTCTGGGATGGGTGCCTCTTCTATGTTTGCCAAGGATTACTCACGCCGCCAAGCCTCTTTTCGGGGGTGGCAACGGATGGATAACCCGTTAAAGAAATGCCATTTCAGAAGGGAAGCACTAAAGAAAAAGGAAAGAAATCAGTGTATAATTTTCTTCTTTTTTGTTTTTGGAAGAATAAGTATTTTAACTATTTCATCTATCTTCAATAAATGCAGTTATCTAATTTTATGGAAGATTTTTTTTTCTATTTCATACATAAATTATGTATTTCACAAGCCTATTTTGTCTACTAAAAAAAAGGTTGATTTTGCCCTTACCAACTCTTATACATCTGAATATGACAAGAAATTACTTATAGCTCGATTGCCCTGTGCATAGTGCAACACGTCCACTATCAATGAATTCAACTTCCAGTATTCATTTCTTTGGCAATAATTATAGAGTAATTACTCTTCTTTTGATTCTTCATATTCTCCTTGACTTCTACACTCACTTATTGATCTTATTTGTTTTCTCTATGATATATTTGATTTGTCAACAATTTCTCTTCATTTTATTCAAGATTTTTGGAATTCCTTTCCCTCCTTTATTGCCTTTTAGTAACTATTAGTATTTCCCCCTTCATTCCTATAAAAAGTTGTTCATTTGAAACATGTAGACACTTATTTTATGAATAAAAATAGTTCTTGTAGAGTGTATTTTCTCTTTAATTCTCTTCTAATCAAGTAACCAATTTTTGTAATTACCTCCAAGTGTTATTGATTAGAGAGGTTTATAATAGAGAAGATAGTAGTAGTAATTTCATATATAGAAATGAAAACAAAAAATTATACAAGCCTTACTGAATAACCTATATCTACCATAGAGATAGCTAAAGGAAATACGATTACATGATACATGTATTACAATAAGAAGTATAATTTACATGATATTTGTATTACAATGAATATATGAGACTCTCAAATGTTTGAAAATAATGAATGTGCTTTTAAAAATTTTAGCATCAAGGAAAGACGCCTCTCTTATAGAAGGTCTAACTGTGGTATTTATAGTTGAGCCATCTCAAAGTGTAGTTGAAAGTACATAATATTTACACGGTGAGATATTAACCATTTTACAATCATATCACAACACCGTTGTGTCAAAAAATTTTGAACTTGATATTGTTGACCTCGATTTTGCCCAGACCCGGGCCTGGAGGGTTGACTTGGTCAAATTGACCAAGCCAGACCCCAAGACCCTCTCCGATGGGTTCAGTGAGTCGAGTCGAGTCTGTTGAGCCTGGACTTGGACCCTAGGTCAACCCGGTTGACCAAGTCAACCAGGGTTGACCACCTAGCCCATTAAGAGCTCGAATCAATTTTTAAATCATTTTAAACCCTTTCTCGAGCTCGAGCCTCCTCCCCATAGACCCAACTGACTAGGTTGACCAAGTCAACCCTTGACTTGGTCAACCCAAGTCATAATGTGTTAAAAATAAACCATTAAGAGCCCATTAATACCCAAATTAATGCCCAATTGATTGACAATCAATTTCAAATACAAACCACGGCCTCCAAAGCCTAGTTTCCCTCCCAATTAGCCAGGGATTTGATCCCCACCGTCAATCATAGAGAGGAGGCCTTAAATAGGGAAAATTAGGTTATTTTAGGCTCCCTCATTGATACTCCCTCTCTAGACCGCCTCAACTCTTGAAACTTCTTGTGAGAGCTCTAGAGAGATTCACCTCCATTTCCCACGTCGAACACGATCACCCCAAGCCGCCGGCGGCGAGTTCTCCGGCGACCCGAACGTGAAATCCTTCCGAGGCGAATCCCGTTAGATCGAAAGATTTTTGGAGCTCGACTTCAACAGGAGAATTGTTCTAGAGGAGCCCACGAGTCCAACAAGCCCAAGATCTCCCGAATCCACTGTGTGGATTGAGGTATATCGCAAACCCTAGTTTAGAACACTTAGGGTTAAATAGCTTTTCATTAAGTACTTTTTAGAACTGAAACTTTACCCCCCAAGGATGCTCTTCATCCCTAGAACATGTGTTTAAAATTTTACGCGATTTGGATTAGCCGTTTGGGAGAACGAGACAAAAATCCCTTCTAGGGTCTCGGACGTGTTCGCAAGCAGGTGGATCGATCGGGACCGTTGATCCTTAGATCAACGGTCGCGATCCTCTGGTTCCCGCGGTCTGGATCGACCGCGGAGTCCCGCCAGCGGTCTGGTTGGCCACGTGGCGCCATCACAGCCGTCCATCCAAACCGCGCGGATCGGACGGTCTGGATTGAATGCCGACGTGGTTAAGTGCCCGGCGCTGATTCCGACGCCGCGGCAATCATTGCCAATGATTGCGCGGCGGCGCAATCATTGGCAATGATTGCCCGAACCGCGCCAGCCAACCGGGATGCGCCACGTGTCCCGTCGCCGGTTTTAATATTAAAAATTCATTTTAAATTATATTTTAAGCATATTTTAAATCCAGAAACTTCAAAAAATCATAGAAAATTCGTTTTTCGTCCGATTTTTGCGTACAATACCTCGTTTTGTTCGTATTTTCGTTCTCTACCCTATAAAATGAATATATTTTAAGTTATTAATAAAACAATAAAAATAACTTTTATTTTTAATTTATTTATATTATTATTTTATTATTATTATTAATATTGTATTATATTATTATTGAGATTAGTGTTTTACTGTTTTAATGTTATCATAATTATGTTTTATTATTATTATTATTATTATTATCATTATTATTATTATTATTTCCTTTAAAAAATTATTTTTAAAATAGGCTTTAATTCCCTTTAAACTTCGAAAATTAATAACTTTTCCGTTTCAAATCGGATTTTTGCATACAACGTCTTGTTTTGAACGTATTTAGATTATGCACATTCTGGAATTGGTTTTACCTGAAATTTTTGGGTCTATGTGCAATTATTTTCAAAACAGCCAGCTGCAATATTTAAAAATATTTAATTATCGTCTTTGAATTTCCAAAATTACATAACTTTGTCGTTTTAAGTCCGCTGTCGACGTACAGCATCTTGTTTTGGATGTACTCTGAATTCTGCATATTTTAAAATTATTTTCAGATGAAAATTTTTTCTGTATTTTCTGTCATTTCAAAAACAGTGAAACTGCATTATTTTAAAATATTATTTTATTGTATTTGAACTTGTAAATTTCGTATCTTCGCCGTTTTAAGTCGGATTTTGACGTGTAACCCCTCGTTCTTTTCAGAAAAGCGAGCTTTGTGTTTTGAAACTATTTCCAGCCCCTGATTTTGGCCGTTTTGATAGATTTCTATTTTTGGGGCATTATTTGATTATTTAATTATTATTTACTCAATTAGTATAATAATTACTTTCAGGATACAAATTATTTTTAAATCGTTTTGATGCCGTGTGAGAGTGGTCAGCGGGTCTCCCATATATCTATTATAAATGGATTTATTTTAAATTATCTATTTTCCCAAAAATTTATTTAGTTTTAAGTATTTTTAAAGTATTTTAAAACTATATATACTTTAAATCCTAATTCCGGAAGACCCGCTATTTCACGAAATTTTAGGCATGGATTCTATGGATGAAGAGCAATCATGGGGGAGTGGGTTAGTGAATGATTGAGTCCCAATCATTCACTAATCCTTTCTTTAGGTGTCTTTATTTTTTTATCTTTCGTAGATTGCATGTGTAGGTCGTCGCACCACGAGCACTTAGTCTAGGCTCTCCTAGATTTAAGGACATGGCGTGTTTATTTTGTTTATGTACTCCATGCATTTACTACCTTGAGGGTTAGTATGAACTTCAGTTTAAACCCATATAACGTATTGACACCTTAAGGACAATAATTAAGGACCCGTCTAGCGAACTTAGAAGTTTTCTAGGAGCTAGGATAGATCACTGATTGACACCAAAACTTCAACATTTAAACTTAGTGACATCATAAACCCCTCAGAATTTTCTAGGAATTTTTAGGAGTTTTTAGAGCCCTTAATTAACCAACCCTAATTAATCTGTTAAATAAGGCCCCGAGACCTTCCGAAAAATACAATAATTACATATTAGGTCAGAAAATTACCCATAATAGCTTGATTTGACCAGAATCTGATCCTTGACTTTAGATAAATAGGGCTCCTTAGTTTGACTCCAGGTTGACCCCTAATTTGACCATAGGTGGAATTTACCTTTTTGCCCCTAATAATTCATTAAAAATTACTAAAAATTCCAAATTTTCTCCAAGAGCTTGGGAACACTTTCTTAGGTCATCCCTGTTCTTTGAGAGTGATTCCAATCAGTTTGGAGCTTGTTTGGAGCAAAACAATAAAAAAAAGCCCCTTTGTTAGAAAATTTAGAAAATCCCTTAATTACCCGATCTTAGAAAACTCATAACTAATTGTAAAAAATTCCAAATTAGACAAACTCACTTGCATTAGACTCCAATTAGGGCCTAGTATTTATTAAAAATCTTAGGTTTCCAGAAACTTGCTTAGATTAGAAAGTCAACTTTTTGGTCAAACATAGTTCATTTAGGGCCCGAAACTTAGAAAATTCATAACTTTGGATAGGAAACTCCGATTCCAGCCTATTACCTGTCTAACTACTCGTATTAAGGTCTAGTATTTTCCTAAGGTGATAGGAGATCCAGACTTAGCCTTTTTACCATAGTGACCTTTTGGACCCTTAGTCTAGTTCCTAGGAGGACCCAGGACTTTCCAAAATTGGCTAATATAACTTTAACTTCAAATATCATCACTCTAAGTTCCTAAAATTGATCAACAAACTATATTAACTAAAATGCACCCCAATTCATTAATATTTGAATTTCAACAAAAATTTCCTTTTCTGGCCTTCAACAGACTTGAACTTTAGACAATTTTAACTAATTACCCTGCCTAGGACCTATCCAAACCACACTAGCCTTACAAACACATAGAATGGTTTGCTAGGGAACAACTTCTAGATCTACGTTAGGCCGCTGGGTTTTATTTTTCTGCTGTGTGCCGGAGCTTTCCGTGGTTTTCATTGCATGCTGTTTGAAAAAAATGATTGGTGTGTTTGCTTACTTTCTCTACACTCTGGATGTGAGCGCTAGATTTACCCCTAGGTTAGGAACGCCATATATATACTGTTCTTCCGTGCAGTTGGCCATGCTCAAGCTAATAAAAAGGGGGGAGCATTATGATTATTTCTAATAATATTTTATGCAGGTGCTTGCTCAGCTCCCCCTAAATAAAAATGAGGGCTAAAATTAATAATTATAACTGCACAGATGAAGCTGCTTAGCCCTCATAATTAAGAGCATGGCTTGGTACAGGGTCAATGGTGTTAGCATTTTCATTTCCATATAAATTGCTTGGGATGATTTTTACTAGGATAACCTTGCAGGGATTCTTAAATTTACTGCTTTCAGTTCATGTAATTTATATGTAATAATTGTTAAGAGTTGTGAAAACAACTTCGAGTTGGGATATTCTTATCCAACTCGGATTCCAAAAGAAGAAGGCATCCCTAAGGGGAGAGTCTTCTTCCATTTGGAAGATCGAGCTGGATGGCTTCAGATATCCAAAGAGAAAAGGCAATACACTCCTGTTGGGGAGAATTGTCTCTTCGTTTGGATATTCAAGCCACAACGGATCCAAGGAGTCCAAGGAGGAGTGATCCAAGGAGTCCAAGGAGAGGATACACAGGAGACTGAAGATATTGAAGATTGAAGACCCAATATCCCACTCAAAGTTGTTGGCGTCTGTCATAGGCTTAGAAATCCGGGTTGTTGGCAGTGGTGCCCGGCCACTTTACTTTTCTGCATACCCTGGGTTGTAATTAAAGGGCAGTTGGCCTATGGACATTTACTTGATTGGTTTGATTTATATTGATGTGTTTACTTGATTGCGCAGTAGAAATACCTGCTTTTCTAGGTTTATTCATTGCATGCCGACTTTTGTTTTCGCTTGGATATCGTTAGGCTCTTTAAGGATTATAAAAATTTTTATACTCATAATTAATTTTCTAATATTTTAAGGCTTTAAATAACATAGAAACTTAACGAACCTAGGGAACTGCCAGAATCGTCCGGGGTCGTATGCATATTACTGCATCTTCTCTCTCCTTCTAATAAGACATCTCCCTGCCTGCGGGTAGAGTCCGGATAATCTGGCCTATGAGGATGAAGTGCCGGACCTAGGGAGACTAGTCTTTTCAAAAAATTATTTTTCTATAAGCCTGTTTTTAAAGTTCTATAGCATTCATGAGCTGACAATTCAACTAGCATGCATTGCATTAGTAACCAACTAATTAAAATTTAATTGCATTAGCTAGGGGCATTCACCCAACATAAGTTCAGGACCACTTAGGAAATTTTCTAGATGTCGGTCATACTTCCAATAACTGTACCACCCACCCATCTTTCATAATTGACTTGACAGCATGGTTTTAAATCGATTAGGTGGTTAGCTGGCTCCCCCAATCCAGGCCGGGATAAGTCCAGATCTTTGCATCGCATTAGCTAGGACACTGGTCTTAGTGTGTGTCGAACACTAAGTCCAAACTAGATTTAGGATTCGAGGCTACTACATACGGTCTCGTAGTAAGCCTTAAATAGTAGGTAGGTCCTTTCTTTTCAGGGACCCTAAATCCTACTTATCCGCGTTACAGGATGACGCCACCTCCATCCTTCTCTCACGCATGTGATTGAGTGCATGATTTTCATTTCTCCAGTTTCTCTCTAGTGCCCTAGAGCCTCCGAATGCTGGTATGAGCCACGCATGTTGATTCAGCCCTTCGGACCTGTCTTCCTTTTGGATAGGATTTCCTAGTCTATACCCTTGTGCTGATCCCATTTTAGGAGAGAATAATGTATGATCCTTAATCGAGAGTTTTCTCAGGCTCCGGCCTGGGATGTAATTAACCACGGGGGCTTGCGCCCGTGGGAAACTCGGTCCCACATCTACTAAACCCCATTCGAGCTCCTTTATATCGGATGGGGGAAACCTGTGATTTGGTCATGTATATTACTACCCATCGAGATGTGTTGGTGAAAGCCTCTATCCTCAATGGTTAGTCGTATGCGCGATCCAATCTGTCCCTTCCAATCGGCCCGTTCGCGCGGTGCTCTTTCGGAGGTCCACAGATATCATCATTTAACAATGGAAGAATCAGAGTTGATGTGAGGTGTGAGTGAAAATGATCTAATGGATTCATAAATTTAATTATGATATATCAGGCAAACAAAATTTAGAAGAACAAAGTATGCTAGGATATATTAGATTAACTAAATAAGTAAAAATTATGTGGACTAGGCCATTGATCTAATCAAAGAAAGGTTTGGATCACAAAAATATTGAGTGACTCACATATAATATATTTGATAAATATGATGGATTTAAATAAGTTAAGATTATGAGAATGTCACAATATTTCATGTAAATAGACTATAAGAAAGGATTGAATAAGCATGTTTAATTTGTGTTATGGAGCACCAATTTCCAAATGAAATTTAGAATTAACCAGATTAAGTGTATACAATATATAACTAGAAATCCATTGAAAACCCTTCTTTCAATCCTATTGCGTGATACCGCAATAAGTAAATAGGGTATGATATGATATGATGAGAGAGACATCTCCTAAACTAATCCATTAAAGATGATGAGATTGAATAGGGCGTTACTTCGCAACTGTAAGAATGCATTTGCCACGTCTAGTTGTTGAATAGGCCAATTATTGTGCAGGGCCACCGTTAATAATATTCGTATTGTGGGTAGCTTCGCAACTGGACTAAACGTCTCCGTGTAGTCCATGCCATATTCCTGCTTGTTTCCTTGGGCTACCAGACGCGCTTTGTATTTGGCTATAGATCGGTCTTCATGGAGTTTAGTTCTGTAAATCCAACGACAGCTCAAGATTTGTTTGTCATTTGGTCTGGGAACTAGCTAATTGCCAAGTTCCTTGCTGCTGTAGAGCAACAAATTCTGACGCCATGGCTCGTCTCCACTCATGGTGCTTGTTTGCCTCGTGGAAATTAAGATGTTGGATCAGGTTGATTAGGAGTGGCAGATTGTTTATGTAGAAGATTAAGCCGAACCCGAGGTTTGATTGAACCTGTTTTCAGTCTGGTTTGCATCGGATGACCAGCAGGATGGTGGGTAATGGGTTGAGGAGGTTGTGAAGTTGAGATGTTTTCAAGTATTGGCTGTTGTTGTATAACTGTAGTTGAATTCCTGTGAGTTGATCATGAATCAGATTTTGGCTGCAGAGAAGATGTTGGTACAAGAAACAGCGGAGATACATTTGTGGTTGTGTTTGGTTTGAGCGGAGTATATTTGGCGAACGGGAAATCATTTTCATCGAAAATTACATTCTGAGAGATGATCATTTTATTGTTTGTCAGGTTTAAACACCTATATCCCTTATGTTGTTGGGAGTATCCTAGAAAAACACATAGAGGAGCTTTGGATTATATAACTTTGTTCTGAATTGAGCTGAGATGTGCGGAAAGCACGCACAACCAAAAATTCGCAATTCTTGATAACTTGGTTTCCTGTCATGAAACAATTCAAATGGAGAAAGATTGTTAGTATTAGGTGATGGCATTCTATTATGAGATAGGTAGCTGTTAATGTAGTATCCGGCCAGTATTGTAGCAGAATCGATGCTGAGTCCAACAGTGTGCGTGTCGTCTCAATTATATGCCTGTGCTTTCTTTCTGCCACGCCATTTTGCTCGGGCGTATAAGGGCATGATAATTGATGTGAAATTCCATTTTTGTTGAGAAATTGAGTAAAGGCAGTGCTACAGTATTCGCCTCCGCCATCGGTGCGAATGCACTTAATTCTTTGAGATGTCATATTTTCAATATGACTTTTGAATTGAATAAAAATGTCAAGAACATCTGATTTCTTAGTCATAGGAAAAAGCCATGTAAATCGTGAAAAGTCATCTACAAATATAACGTAGTAAAGATAGCCCATGTGAGAGGGTACCGGAGTTGGTCCCCACACATCGGAATGAAGTAAATGTAAAATGGACTTGTGTCTAGTAGATGTGTTTTCAAAGCTAAGTTTGTGGTTCTTAGATTTATTACAAGAATGACAAGAGACAACATGTTTGCTAATTTGTAACTGTGGGTTACTGGAAGCAATCTTAGCAAGAGTACTTGGGTTGGGATGACCCAATCTTTCGTGCCATTTGATTGTCTTCATCGCCGTAGTAGTAAGAGCGTGTTGGTTTGTTGCTGATGTCGGAGTGCGTAGTGGGTATAGTCCATCACGACAAGGTCCCCGGAGCATTTCTTGGTTGCTCTGCAAATCCTTAAAAACAAACCCATTTGGATCAAATGTTATTGATATGTTATTATCCTTAGTTAGTTGAGAAAAAGACAAGAGGTTATAGTGAAGAGCCGGGGTATGTAATATTTGTGAAAGAGTAAGCTTACGTGAGGGAGTCGGTAGCAACCCGCGGTCGGAGTTTTCAATGCTAACCGAACTCCCATCTCCTATGATAACACCTTCATGACCACTGTATGGTGTTGAAGTAGACAAATTATCAGCGTTTCTTGTCATATGTGACGAGGCCCCGGAGTCCAAATACCATTTGTGTATGGCGTCGATAGATCATCCATCATAGCCCTGTTTTGAGGCTTGGCAGATCGCGGGGCGTATTCCAGATTTTGTCTGTGCCAGCAGTCGACCGCTGTGTGCCCCTTTTTCGAACAGATTTGGCATATGGGAAGAGGTATTGCTGGATGCTCATGAGAGCTATTGTTGGAAGTGGATCTTGATCTTCCCCTGTTACGACCACGACCTCTATTAGTAAATAGAGCTCGAGGTGGATCGGCAGATACGGAGAACCGAGCATTGTCCGATGCAATGTGAATTTCTTCACTTATAAGTAGCGAATAAATTTGATCAAGACTCAATGGTGTTGCCATTGTTCTTATGGTCGTTTTGAACGATTGATATTGCTGTGGCAGTCCGTTAAGAATGTGTAGAATAATTTCTTCGCGATCAATATGTGATCCAGCTGTTGCGATCTGATCCACTAATGTCTTAACCTCATTGAGGAATTGGACCATTGTTGAGTTCTTGAGAGACACGTGATACAACTCGTTCTTGAGTTGTATTACTTTGGATCGGCAGGTAGACTGAAATCTGGTTTCAAGATTCAACCAGATTTCCGATGTTGAGTCCAGATGTAAGACATAAGGAAGTATGGAGGCCGAGATTGTGGAGCAGATAGCCGCCGCAAGATTTTGATCTGTAAGAAGCCATTGTGCATGTGCTGGGTTCGGAACAGTTGTTCCGTCAGGTTTGATGCACGTCAGAGAAGGTGTAGGCGTTTTAGCGTCAAGAAACGGTAAAAAACCATTTGCACGACAAATCTTGGAGATTTGGGATCTCCATAGATGATAGTTATCCGGTGAGAGGGAATTTTGAATGATCTGTTTGAGATTCGACAAAACGAACTTGTGGGAGGAGGATAGCACCGGAGCCAAGATTACCGTAGTATCTTGTTGCTCGGATGTTTGGGAGAGATCAGAGGTAGCCATAGATGCCCTGGATCAGCAATCCTTGTCTGATACCATGTAGAAATCTTGTATCACAAGATCTTGATCAGAGTCGGGAAGGAAGCTTAGAGACACAGAGATATCAAGAATAGAGAGAACAACATATCTTCTTCATGTCCAGAAATGATACATAACTACAGTATATAAAGACCTGAGTACTAACACTACACCTATGCTACATAGTACATAATAACTTTGTTATTTTACATGTTGATGTTCTAATATCTCCAACCACCGTCACATGACAATGGTCTCTTTGACCTTCATCGCACATCAATTAAGATTCCCACGGCCCCGTCATCTGACTATGGTCCTCTGATCTTCGTTACCCAATTACAGTCCCTACGACCATAGTTGTCCACCGACTATAGTAGTCCAACCACTATGGTCCCTCCAATCATCTTTGCACAATAACAATCTCTCCGACCTTCGTCGCCCATCAACTACGGCCCTCTGGCCTTTGTTTCCCGACAGCGTTCCCTTCTATCTTTATTACCCGACTATGGTCTCTATAAATTCTATTGTCTATCAAATATGGTCTCTCCGACCTTCGTTGCCTGACCACAGTCCCTTCGACCTCTATCGCCAGACTACGGTCCCTCCAACCTCTGTCGCACGCCAACTGTAGTCCTTACAACCTCTGTCGTTCACCGACTATGATCCCTTTAACCATCGTGGCCCTAACTACAATCCTACAAATCAAACGAACATGTCAACATTTTCTTTAGAACAACTCTGATGTCACTGGATTCCTCTAATTAAAATATGTGATATGCTCTATATGATGTATATTTATACGTTTTGTCAACGCCTTACGCCTTCCCTCAAGAAAAGCACATTTGTAATCCACGATTAATGCTAGTAAAAACATTTCAACTGGGTAAGACACCCTGGTTTTCCTTTTTTAGGCTTTTCACGTAAAAAGTTAGCTTCTCTTATGAGTCTTACACATCTCTCTCTTATCTATATATGTGTTGTATTTTATTTTTGTATAAAAGTAGGGCGCAAAACTCTCTTTCTATTGTCATTAATGTTTCAACATGCAACAATTTTGTTTTGGATGTGAGAGATATTTTAATTTATTTCGCACCAAAGTTTAATGAGATTTGATCCAATTGTTTCAAAAAAATAATTTTAAAAATAAATTTATTTTATTGTCACACTAAAAATCAAAGAAACATAAATAATTAAATAAAAATTTTATTTAATTTTTTTGAAATAAAATTGTTGGATTAAAATTATGAGGGATAGCTGAGGTCCATATTTCATATGACTGGGCTTCAGTTTTTCTTTTTAAAAAATTTGGCAGTACTTATTTAGACGATTATTTTTTATGAGAATAATCACACGTTTTTTTTATAGATGTGATGGAGAAAACCTTAAAAAAAAAAAAAAAAAAAAAACAAAAAAAGCCTCAATCAAGCATCAATCCGATGCAGAAGCTTCAAACGTAGAACATGCAGCTGCCCCAGCCGAGGTGGAATGGCAATGGAGAGCCCAGATAATGACAAACTTAAGTTAAGATATCAATTACTTAATATTTAATGATGTTCAATTAGAGGAATTAAAGCGAATGAAATTTTTTTTCTTAGTTTATATTACATACAAACAAAAATAAGTTCTAGGGTCTTGACCGCCACTTCATTTATATTAAACTCCTATAATTTATAATTAAAATGAACTAGTTCTTGTTTACTTGCAGTCGGATCACTGTAGTTTAATCACCATTATTTGAACAGCGCCTTCGAACACCTATCATTAAAACTCCGGCCATCATCACCTGACTATGATCCTCCAACCGTCATCACCAGACAATGTTCTCATGCCCATCATTAACTTACTGGCATCACCCCACTTTTGTTTCCCAACCACCATCCAATACGATCTCTACATTACCATTGACCGACTACCGTCCTTTGATCACCTCACTAGATTACAATTCTCTGATCATAATTGCTCGACTACAATCCTCTCACCTCCTTCGCTCGATTACGCTCCTCCAACCACTCTTGTCTATGCTCCTTTGACCATCATTATCTGATTATAGTTGCCCAACCACCATTATCTAACTATTGTTCTCTGACCATTATTGTCCGATTATAGTTGTCTAACCACCATTAACCGACTATAATCATTCAACCACCATTGCCCTACTCCAGCCCTCTAAACACTGTCATCAGACTACGTTCTCCCAAACATAATCACCTGGCTACAATTCTCCGGACACTGTTGCCTAACAACTGTCCTCTGGCCATCATTATCCGACTATTATCCTCTAACCACCATCACCCAATTAAGGACCTGTGGCTATTGTCGCCCAATTACAATACTTCGACCACAATTGCCCAAGTTTCGCTCTTTGATCACAATCATCTGAATATGGTCTCCCAACCATCATCGCCCAAATACATATCTCAACCACTATCATCGAACTACTATCTTTCAAACACCATAGACTAACTTCAATCCTCATACCACTGTCGCCCAACTATAATCTTTCAACCATGATCTCTCGATTACCATCCTCTGACTACCATTTCCCGACTTCGATCTTTCGACTGTCGTCACCGAACTATGGTATTTAGACTATAATCGCTTGACTATAATCTTCTAAATACCATCACCTAACTATAATCCTCTATCTCACTACTATAATCCTCTGACCACCTCGTTTGACGATAGTCCTTCAACCATATTGCCTGACTACGTTCCTTAAAATATCATCATCCAACTATGATCATTTGATCACCATTGCACAACTACAATCCTCCGAGCATTTTCATTCCTCTATGGTTCTTGAACACCAGGGCCCGACAACAATCTCCATACCATCAATGCTCGTCTTCGATTCTTCAATCACCATCACCTACTACGATCCTTCGAACAGATCAACCCATAACAATTCCCAAACACTGTCACCCCACTTAACTATGCCGACCATCATTTCACAATTATGATCATCCAAACTTTATTGCCTAACTATTATGCTCTAACTATTATCACATAACTATGATCCTACAATAATTTCGTCGGACTACAATCATTTGATCATCATCATTCAATTATGATCTTTCAACTACCATCACTTGATTACAATCTTCTAACTACTATAACTCAACCATGACCATGTAACCACTATTGCTCAACTATGATCTTCTAACCATTATCAACACACTATCACCATCACCTAAAAAATTGATGCACACCATTTAACACCAAATCTAGCACACAATATGATTTTTTTTCTTTTTATTTAATTTTCTTGTAAAAAATTTAGTATCTCTAACAACTCATCTTTTATCTATATATTGAATCTTCCCACAAATTTATAATATATATATTCTTAATAAGATACAATGGAGAAAAGTAATCCATATTATCGACCCCGACAATAGAATAAATGCTTGTTTTTGTTATTATAGCTACATGATGAGCCACCCAATCAAACAAAACCCAAACTACTGAAAATCTGCCCCACAGGTAAGACTTCTAAATACATTAGGATAGTTGCATGCATTAGCTCAATAATACCATCATTTGACATAACATGGCTTTCACTAATAGAGATTGAATAATAGGGATGAAATTAGAAAGAGCTCAAGGCGGACAATTGTCCACCATAAAATTTTTACTTTTTCGTTAAAAAAATAAACATTTTAACTATTTTGCCCTCCTTCAATAAATACAATTACTCAAATTTTAAAAGAGAAAAAAAAATCATTTCTATTATATAAATAAAATTATATATTTCATAATATTATTTTACTTATCCTAAAAAAAGGAAAATTATTATGTGTGGTGTTCGGATGCGTCCGAAGGCTAATCCGGACGTACCACGTCTGTGCATTGGGTGATGTGGCGCGTTCGAACACCTCACAAAATAATCTCTACAAAAATAGAGGTTAATTCGGCTCATGTGGACCACAACACCTTCTTTGAGCTGTAGCCTCTGGAAAAGCAGGTTGTTTGCTAACGATTAATGGCAAATTAGCAAACCTAGAGAAAAATTGAATGGCAAGACTCTCATTTGAGAAGTAATCTATATATTTCCCAGAGAGAACAGCTCAAAGAAGGTGTTGTGATGGCTCTTGTGAACCAAAATTGATAAAAACAAGAGTAAGATTGCCAGTGTCCTGCAACACAGAAAGCCAGCCATTGCCGTTCTAATGTTATCCTGTCAGCTCTCAAGCACTTTACCTTCGCTGCCACCATTTTGTTCCTGAATAGCCATAAGTAATAGAACAAGTCCATTGTTAAGTTCTTTATCAGCGACAAAATGTTGATCAGCACTAGAAAAAGATATGGAAGTTGAGGCTACATTGACGTTAATATTTCATCCACCTCTATTTTAGGTCTCTGAAGCAAGGAACAACTGCTAACGTGTCCACAATTGACAAAATCTACAAATTCCCTCGAGTACATGTTACTTTTCTATGATCCCTCTTTCCTTCTTAATCAATCAACATTAATGTTATCGACTGATTCTATAAATCATATTCTAAACTTTATTGCATATGCCCAAATCAACTAATTCCATCCTCCATTATTTTTAATAGATGCCACTTCCACTATTCATTAATTATTTATTAATTTATCATTCATAGATTTGATATTCATTCAACCTAACTTTCTTATTTTTGCTAAATTGGGACAGCTTCAGACTAGTATTTTTTCTCTGCTTTCAAGATATTTTTATTAAAAAAAATAACTTTACAAAGCAATAAAAAAAATGTCCCAAACGAAACATTAACTTATCTATCAATAACTTGTTCATTCCTTGACATTTATACCTAAAACAATATAACAAGTCTAATTGCATTTTTTTTTTTACTTTATCTTTAAATCTCCATATAATTCTCTTGCCAAATAGTACTCATAGGATACTTCTCCGGTTTAATTGCCAATTATTTAATTCTACAAGTTATAACCTCATTCCACTCTATAATAGATTGAAGACACTTAAGTTTAACATGCATAAATATCACTTTATTATCTTCTAAAATTTGGTTGATAATTACTAATACCACAGCACAAAATTGTATATGCTATATACACAACTTTTCTATAGTAAATCTTTTAAATATTTTCTTGATTTTCCTAACTCTTCAACTATTTTAGCAGATATCTATCCGTTAAAACCATATATTTTAAAAAAGAAAAACGGAGATTACTCACTTAGAATGTTCCTTGCAAGTTCTATTTGGTATCAGAGCCTCTTCTCTTGGTTTATTTCCAACAACCTTCACGGCAACTTCTCCTACCACCATCATTCAATCCCAACAATAAGCCTCCATAACAAGCCCCGATCAAGCCTACCAAGGTCTAATAATTGGGAAGCTGTGCTTTGTAACTATTGCAGAAGGACAAAACATATACAAGACACATTAAAAACTCCAAGAAGAACCTCCATGCAACGAAAAATAAACCTCCATACCAAAACCAGTCTGATCAGCATTAAGCCCACACTTCTATGAAGGAAAAAGACAAACCACCTGCAGAAATAGGTCAAAAAAAGAATAAATAGAAAATATTTGTACCTTCTTAACAACTCTGATCAAACTAATAGATATATGCTCCATGTCTCAATCAAATCAATTATTCCACTTCATACATCTCAAATGTTTCTGATTAAGTTTAGATACCAGATTCAGAAGCAACATCTCATATCACAAACTCTTAATATAAATTATCTTTCTATAAACATTGCCCATGAAATCAAAATAATAAAAATAGCAGATTAAATCTTGGCTACCACTGCTAGAAAAGGATGTATAATAGGAAGAAATACTTTAATCAAACCCCATTCTTTTTTATCCAAGAAAAAAGCATTATCCATGAATCCTCATGTATCAAGAACCTATAATAAAATAGGGTAGAAGAAAGAAAAAAATCGTCACCTTGAAACCACTAGGGCCCTACCCTATGAAAGTAATATTTCAATATTTTATTGGGAAAAATTGCCTTGATTGTCACCTTTCTTAAAAGCAGCTCTAATAATAATTGCCTAAATCTTTACTACAAGGTGGAAAGAATCCAAACCTGAATCAAAGCTTACTCAACCATCTGAATGTATGAAAGATTAGCCACCAAACAATAAGGTATGGACCATATCTATGTGACCTAAATTGAGAATGACATTTGTTTTCCTATTGCTCTAAGAATGAGAAAATGCACCCAGAACTCAATCACCAACTTTATTTTTGTTACTAAACTTTACCATACACAAATCCTTCCTCACTTAAATAATTAATATAGATATTTAAAGAAGCACTTCAGAGTTCAGAATAAAGAATTTAAAAAAAAAATCAAGATTGAAAAAATGAGGGTAGATGGAAGACTTAGTAAGAGAAAAGAAATTAATTAGTAATGGGCATACATTGTCAAGTACAATACAAAAGAGACACAAAATTCATAAGCTATATCTCCCTGCAAAAATGTTAAATGCTATACTAAGACTTACAAAATTGATCATAGAGAAATTTTTGCACCAACGGCAAAACTAAATAGCATTTGGGTACTTTTATCCCTGGTAGCCAACCACAACTAATCTTTACAACAGTTAGATGTAAAGAATGCATCTCAGTATGATAATCTAGAAGAAGAAGCTTATTTAGAACCCCCGCTAAGTTTTGATCAAGGATTCCAAACTGACTATGTAAGTAGGTTAAAGAAGGCCTTTTATGTAATCAACCAATCTCCAAAAGCATAATTTAAGAGTTTCAAAAATTCATAGAAACGATGAACTTCAACCAAATAAAAAGATCCAAAGAAGGTAAAATTAAAATTCTAATTGTTTATGTTGATCACATAAACATTATAAGTCAAAGTAATGAGAATATTAAAAGACAAAATATGCAAATAATTTACAGATGCAGTAAGACAAATATTTCCTAGGAATGGAGGAAGTGACTCACTAAAAGCAGGGATCTTCATCCCCCAACCAAAATACATCTCGGATCTACTTAAGTAAAATGTATGATGGGATGCAAGGCATCTGAAATTCTAACAGGTTATTACCATAAACTTGGCGAGGAAGTTGAGAGCCCAAAAGTTAACAAAGAAAGGTATCAAAAATTGATTGAGAAACTCATTTACCTTGCCCAGACAAGGCTAGATATAGCATACATCATAAGTGTTCTAAGCCTATTCATATATAATACTAAATAAATTCATCTACAAACTACATACAAAGTAATTCAATATCATCTATGATGCACGGACATGGACACGTCGACACAGACACAACACGACAAGGACACAACATTTTTTTTGAAAATATAGGACATGAGTACGACACGGACATGACATTACATTTTTTTAATATAGTGTATATATATTAATGTTACATCATATTAAAAATGACAAACAATAATAAATGAATGGCATGATAATTAGTCTAGCTTATAATATAAAATATTTAGTACAACCACAAAAATATAAGCAAATAACTACATACTACAACATCAACCATTCAAGCTTTAACTACTAAGATTAGCATCAAAGGTTTGTTTTTGGCCTTCAATATCATCATCATTGAATAATTGCTTCCAATTATGATTCATCAAGAGAAAAAATTGCACGAGTTCATTGGAAATTATATAATAAAAGTTGGTTCTTTGTATCTATAAACTTCTCTAGTTCGCTAGATCTCTCCCATAATATTTCTTTATCCTCTAATCTAAATCACAAAAAATATATCTATTTACTTCTATACTTCTCTAGTTCTCTCTCATAATAGTTAATTGGATATCATATATTTATAATTAAAATTATTTTATCATAAAAAATAGGACACACGTGTCCCAGCTGTGTCAGACATGTGTCCCAGCTATGTCTAAAATATGTCCCATATGTTTTGGGTTAAATTTAAACATTATTTTAATCTGACACGTGTTTGTCGTGTCCAACACGTGTCCCAACCGTGTCGGGCATGTGTTCATGTCTGACACGCATATGACACTGCATTCTCTCTTCAAGAGGTATATCGGTGCATCATAGAGTATCAACAGGGTTATAAGAAATGGAAAACCTAAGCTTAAATTTATCAAAATAAGTAAATCAAGCAAGGAATGAGGATATTGAGAAAACTCATCCATATTTTCATAATGCCGTGAAATATTTCATATTACATCATGCAAAATTCTATAATTTACCCATGCTTTTAATTGTATAAAAACCTAAAAAGTTCTAACAAAAATCATGCCATGCATAAAAGAAGACTTGAAGCTATAAACAAGCATTTCCCACTTTATCTAGCAAGGAAATAGAATTAGTCTAACAATTCCTTGCATTACAGCATACACTTGCATTATCAGCAACCATTCACATGGTAAATTAAGAAGTCCTGACCACACTATATTTAGACTTTTTCAAAGTAACAGTTTTACTGGGAATTGTTAGGCCATGAAACAGTTTCTTGTGAACTCTGGAAGTCCTGTCGTGGATTATTGAAAACTTTTTGTAAACCATCCTGACCCACCGGTGGAGACGTTCCCCTCTGCATGGGTTCCCTTCTTTCCACCTGCACCGTCTCTTGGCGCCTATCATATCGAGGTCGTGGCCTGATCCTGGGAGATTGTTGTCTATCAGTAAATCGAAATTGTGGCCTATGAATGACTTTACCATCAACGAAAAGATCTCCTGTTGCAATACAATAAAAACAGGCATCACCATCATCATTATTAGCATCAACCCAACAATTTAAGGTTGGCTTTATTTATTTTCCTCCATCAATCATTCCTACTGAGTACTAAATTAAATTTAAATTTACTTAAAGCAATATTCTTAGCCCATGATATTAATGGCACCTGTTCTTCCTTCCTAACCTTAAAGTCGCCTCATGGGTGTACCTTAAGCCCTTTATTGTAAATGACCAAATAACTTATATCAAATCAAAATCCTAGTTATTCAAAAACAAATTGTAAATGATCTAGCAGTTCAAATATTTTCAACATGCTAGCTATTCACAAACATAACAAAAAAAGCTAACTGCAAAATGAAGCGATTCAGACTCACTTAAACCTAACTTATAAACTACATTATGCAATACAAAAACTCCTGCTTCTACCAACCTCCATAATCCTTGTTTGGCACATCAAGATAAGAATCGGGCAGCACCCACAGAACTCCCGGCAGTCCTGCCAAGTAAAAGTTTTACAAAGCAACTATCACAAGAACGATTCAAGAAGAAACAAATAAAATTATCCAAAATTTATTTTATACTCATTCCCAATCATTCATATTATATAATAAACTAATAACGAAGAAAAAAGAAAGAAAGCAAATTGGTTTTCTTTGCAGAATCCCTCCCTAAAGTCAATAAACAAAAGCATGCCGGTCAAGCTCATACCTTTAACTTTATAAGAGAGTTCCTCCGAGATCAATGCACCAAAGCCCGTGTAGGTCGTGGTACAAACAGAGTAAATCTTCTTCTTGGCCTCCTCCTCGCTGACACCCCAACTCGTCCAACAACAAGGTCAATAACAAAATCATCGAATAAAAGTGAAAAACAAATATTTTGCCCTTTCTACCTTCCAACGACAGCAGTAAGGGTCTTAACATAGGCAGAAACCATCTCCTCCTCCGAGGGTTTAGGGTTTTCCGGAAACTCCATTACAATAAGCCAGTGCTCGTAGTCGCAGCCGTCTAGAAGAATCGTCTCCTTAGGGGGTCGATTACTCCAATTGGGTGAGGAATCCTTGATTGGAGAATAGCCAGAGCCTGAAGTCGTCTTCCAGCGGATAGGCGATGAAGTCAGCGGGGAAGCCACCCGCCGAAGCCTCTCAACGGCGGAGGCGGCGGCCGGGAGGCGAGATGGTAAAATGGAAGGAGACGATGGGTTCAGTGCTCGGGAAAGGAGGGACGATATGCTGCGTCGAGCCATCACTGCCATAAACGATGACTGCTCGAGGTTTTAGGTTACGAGGAATTTTGGGAGGGTTGGAATCTAAGCGCTTGCTTTTGCTCTATAAGCTATTTTTAGAGCTTTAGCACAATGTGGATTTGATTTCATTTTAAATTTAAGCCCAATTTTTACATATATATTTAAAATATAGTTTATTTAAATTTTTCATAATTAATTTTAGCTTGCATTTGAATTTTTTAAATTAATAATTTAGCTTCTTATACTAACATATAATTTTATAAATATAAATGAACAAGCAATTTAATAATATAATTTTTTTGGAAACTAATAATAATATCTAATTATTTAATGCTAAATAAACAAGCATCATTAAAAAGATGATAAATAAAAATAACTTATTTTATAATCATATAATATATACAAGACAAAAATTTATCTATTGAAATAGAGAAATAAGATTGTATTGTATTAAATAATATATGAAAAATAAATCATAATCAATTAATTAATTAAAAAAATTTAGAATGCTAAAAAATAAACATATAATATATACCTAAATAAGAAATATTAAGTGGGGAGACATGATTACATTTTTTTTTTTTTTGAAAAATTACAAGTGATTAAACAAGTATAAGAAAGAAAAAAAGAGGCATAAAAGGCCTCAAGCCCAAAGCAAAGGTTCCACAAGGCTCACATAAGGATCTAAGAGAAAAACAAACAAATCAAACAACATTATCTAAGAAGCAAGAAAAGACTAAAAGCCAAAAATGTACTCAAAATGGTCAAAACTACGTCTAAATTGGGCTAAACTCCCCTGATTGCCAAATACGACCATCAAAGAAGCAAAAAGCGGTTGCCAAAGCGGGTATCCAACGGGACTATGAAATGGATGTAAACAATTTAGCGTCATATTGTCAATAGAAGCAAGCATATAACCAAATAAGCAATATTAATTGTAGCTCCAAAGACAACAAAATAGCCCAAACATTTCAAAAGACTACACAATGCCTAGCTTCCATCCTCTAAAAAGCTGCCAATGACTCTCAAACCGAGCCAAAAGAGCAACATGCACTAGCCAAAATGAATGCAAGTGACCAATAACATTATCTAAGTTCAAAAAAATATGATATGAAATGTTCTATGTATGATTTTCAATTTATTCATCTGCTCAATATTATTATTTTTTATTGGATAACTGCTTTGCTCGTATTACATTTTTTAGTACAATAATTTATTAGATTGTATTTAACTAATTTTAAATATTTAATAAAATGTTTAATAAAATAATTTAAAAAAAAAAATTATCAATTTGTGTGGCATGTTGAGCTGTTGTAAATTTCTATAATTTTTCTTATGATTTTCAGGATCTAGGAAAGGAGAGGAGCTTGTGAATTAGTAGTTCAGGATTGATCAGAGTTTATAAGTTTTTCTCTATTTTGATTTTTGTACAATCATGACTAATTTATTATTTAGTCTACAGTTTATGTATGTAAACATATATTATAGTATAGATACATTTTAATGAAATAAAAAAAAATCTTATATATAAGTTTATTTTTAATGTTTGGATATTTTAGTAGCTATGTAGTCTATAATTTATTTAAAATGAATATTAGAAGATACACTGAAATATTCCAAAGCTAGATATTAGATTTGTCTGTCACAGCTGAACACGATAGGACCTATCCTGATTGCACTGGATTGTGACACTACATCACCCTCAATCTTTTCTCGTACCACCACCTCCCTGATTTATCACCTAAACTATCACTCAAGTCCATTTCACCACTTCCCACTAAACCCTAAGAGGAATCACAATTTCAAACCCTATTCATGTATCACGAACGAGGACAAGAGGTGCACCAATAGTCGAAGAGGAAAACGAGGAAAAATGGTAAAGCAAATATTACATAAGATGGGAGAAGACGAGAAATAACTAATAGTATGTGAAATATAAGAGCTCATGCACAATTAGTTAGGCTAAACTTAAATAGAGTTCATTGCACACTTAGATTTTTCTTATTTTTCTCAATGAAAGAACATAAGCCACACTCAGCTTAAAAAATTCACAAAATTATGCTTGGCTAAGATATTGAACTTCGAGGGCAATATATTCTGATATTTTCTGAATTTATGGTTATTTTTTAGAGTTAATATGAGTCCTGCATTAGTACATTTTATTTCAATAAACTTGCTATTTTTATATTTAATTTTTTTTTTTCTTGTAGATGAATAGTGATACGAACGCCCAGCTCAACCACAACCAAAAATCATTACCTGGCATACAGCAGAGCTCAACGTCCACTAACAATACTGCCTGACTCCCTACCAAGCCGCCATAGCTCACTGCCATACGTTTACTTTTATAACTAACCAGGGCAATTTAGTAATTAGTCACTTAGTCATTTCTATTATAAAAACACATGTAATACGGCTTACATAGAAGGTTAATACAATGTCATTATTGTTCATCGTCTTTCTCCTTCGCTCTTCCCGTCTGATTGTTAGTCGAATGCTCTGTTTCAACATGGTTTCAGAGCTATACGCCTAACGGCACAACCTCGTCATGGGAGACTCTTCCGCTTCAGCTCCCAGCACTCCACAAGCTCCCATTCTTACCTCTGATACTTCGGCTACCCCCACAGAGGTCGCAATTCCTGCTACTCTCAAATTTCTTCTGGCAAACATCAAGTATGTGATTAATGTCCAGCTTCTTCCCGAAAACTATCCTACCTGGAGATCTGCTATCTACAAATTGTTTGCAGCAAACAATTTCTCAGGCTATCTAGATGGGTCGGTCCTTTCACCGGCAAAACATCTTCTCACTGCCACCGGTCAGCTCACACTCAACCCGCAATATTCAACTTGGTCTTTAATAGATCAAAATCTTTCTGTTGCTTTATTTTCCACTATCTCAACTCCGATTCTCCCGTATATTCTCAACTTAGAGACATCTGCTTCCATTTGGAAAACATTGGAAAACCGTTTCTATTCTACTAATCGCTCTAGAGTGATTCAACTCAAAAATGAGCTCCAATCTCTTACAATGCAGAACAAAACCTTAACTGACTACCTCTCATCCATTAAAAGCATTGTTGACAATATACGAGCTGCTAGTGGTACAGTCGACGATGAAGACATTCTTCATTACATCTTAAACGGACTATCACCCTCTTATCAGTCCTTCAAGACCACTATTCAGAGCTCTCTCCATCCCATTTCCTTAGACGACTTGTACTCTCTTCTTCGCAGTGAAGAAGTTCACCAGACCACAGATGCTCTTCGTGAGCTTTCTTTTTCCAATACTGCGTCGTCAGACAACAACATTGCTCTGTTTTCCAACAGAGGCAGATCCCGTGGACGTTCTTCTTACACCCGCGGACTTGGACTGTCTTCGTTTTCCAATATTCCCCGCAATCTCCCTCGTGCTCCTCGGTTTGACGGAGATTGTCAGATTTGCGGGAAGAGAGGGCACTCTGCAGCAAATTGTTGGCATCGTGGTAACTTCAATTACAGTCCCCAGTCTTCCTCTTCAAGCGTCGCACTGGTAGCAGACCACAATTCCACTCCCTGGTATCTTGACAGTGGTGCTTCTGCTCACTTGACATCGGATCCTTTGCCTATTCAGCAACCAGAACCATATACTGGACGTGATCAGGTCTTTGTTGGCAATGGCAATCCTCTACATATTCATCATGTCGGGAATGGTCTGCTTCCCACACCAACCCGTAAGCTTCACCTAAAAAATCTTTTCCATGTTCCTAACTTAACACATCGTTTGATTTCAATTTCCAAACTTACTCATGACAACAACTGCTCAATAACCTTCGATAAATCTGGTTTTCATCTTAAGGATACGAAGACCAACAAACCGCTACTCCACGGACGCTGCCATAATGGCCTCTATGTCATCCCCTTCCGTTCTTCCATTGTTGCTGCCTCAACCACTGTCGCTTCACCAAACTCCGCTCTCTCTTGACATCGTCGGCTCGGACATCCGAATGGACATACGATGGCTGCTCTTTCTAAAGCCTTTCCATTTTTGTCTATTTCTTCTTTAAAAACTGTTTGTAATTCCTGTGCTCTTGCCAAGAGTCACAGATTACCCTTCTCCCCTCCCAACCATGTATCCCGCTTACCTCTTGAATTACTGCATATGGATGTTTGGGGTCCTTCCCCTGTTTTATCTTATGATGGATTTCGATATTTTCTCTTAATAGTTGATGATTATAGTAAATTCTCTTGGTTATTCTTGCTCAAACAAAAATCTGATGTTCCTCAATCTCTTATTAATTTCATTACTAAAATTCAAAAAAACTTAAACTCCACTGTCCGCACAATTCGCAGTGATGGTGGAGGTGAATTCTGTAACAATTTGATAAAAAATTTCACCAATATTCACGGTATCACTCATCAAATTACTTGTCCCTATACTCCCCAACAAAATGGAGTTTCCGAGCGAAAAAATAGACATTTACTTGATACAGCTCGGACTCTCCTCTTCGACGCCAGTCTGTCGTCTCCCTTCTGGTCTGCCGCCATTCATACAGCAGCACATCTCATAAATAGGCTACCGTCTTCCACAACTCTCAACAAATCTCCCTATCATCTTCTACATCACCGGCCCCCAGATTATTCTGTCCTTCGACCCTTCGGCTGTCGTTGTTATCCATGGACAAAGCCTCTAGCACCTCACAAGTTGGCTCCCCGCTCCATTCCCTGTATCTTTTTAGGCTACCTTGACAATCAAAAAGGCTTCAAGTGCTTTGATCCAACCACATTTAAAACATTCTATTCCCGCCATGTCATCTTTAATGAAAATTCTTTTCCCTCCATTTCTTTTCCTCTCTCCCCTCTCTCATCCACATCACCCACTCTTCCATATTTTCCCCATCTCAAAATCCTAACATATCATCTACTACTACCTCTAAAACTCAGTCCCCTGCTCCACCTACTACAACCACCACCTCTCCCAAAAACCACCATATAGTTCCTTCTCCACTTCTTTCTTCTTCCTCCACGGCTACTACCACTCCACCACTTTCCCGACATCCCATGGTTACTAGATTTCAAACTGGAAATCTTAAACCCCGCACCATCCTTGATCTCTCTCATACCATACATCCTGTGCCCACATGCTTCACCACTGCCAACAAGGATCCTCATTGGCGCAAAGCAATGTATGATGAATTCGATGCTCTTCAAGCTCAAGGTACCTGGTCCCTTGTTACTCCACCAACAAATCAGCAGATCATCGGATGTAAGTGGATTTACAAGCTAAAGTTTTTATCTGATGGCACCGTCGCTCGTCATAAGGCCCGTCTCGTTGCTCAGGGTTTTAAACAAAAATACGGTATAGACTATCAGGAGACATTCAGTCCAGTCGTGAAATTTACAACTGTTCGTCTATTCCTTCTTGTTGCTCTACACCATGATTGGGATGTTCATCAACTGGACGTCATGAATGCCTTCTTACACGGCAAACTAGATCAGTCTGTCTATATGGCTCAACCACAAGGTTTCGAGGATTCCAATTACCCCAATCATGTCTGCCGACTCCACAAGGCCATTTACGGCCTTAAACAGGCTCCTCGTCTCTGGTTTTCCACACTTTCAGCCTACCTCAAACAACAACACTTTTTACCCAGTTCGGCCGATCCCTCATTTTTCTACTACCACAATGCTGCTGTCCACGTCTATATCCTAGTCTATGTCGATGACATTCTCATTACGGGCAGTGATTCCTCATTTATTTCTCAGCTCATCTCCAAATTGCAACAAAACTTTCAAACAAGGAATCTCGGTTTACTGTCCACATTCCTTGGCATTGATTTTCATCGCTCCGGCACAGGCTATCATTTATCTCAACGCTCTTATATCCAGGAGCTTCTTAGCGCAGCCTCCATGTCCAATTGCAAACCGCTTCTCACACCACTACCCTCCAAATATCCTACAGACCCCGAGCTTCAACTTTCGTTTGCTCAACCAGAACATTTTCGGACTCTCGCCGGCTCCTTACAATATCTTACTTCTACCCGTCCTGATATAGCTTTTGCCGTCAACAAATTGTGCCAACACATGCACAATCCTCTTCAACTACATTTTCAGCTTCTCAAACGCATATTGCGTTATCTGCAAGGCACTTTGGATCATGCTCTGGTTCTTCCTAAAACCAGCTTATCTCTTTCTGCCTACTCGGACTCCGACTGGGCAGGCGATCAGCTAGATCGGAAATCTACAACTGGCTACTGCTTATTTCTCGGTGATGCTCTGCTCTCATGGTCCGTAAAAAAACAGTCCACAGTAGCACGCTCTTCTACAGAAGCTGAATACCGATCTATGGCTGCTGCTGCCACCGACATTATATGGACAAGGCGTCTCTGTGCAGACTTTCTCATTCAACTGTCTCCGACTGAACTTTTCTGCGATAATATCTCTGCCATGTCCATCGTCAGCAATCCTATTTTTCATGCTCGTACCAAACACATTGAGGTCGATCACCATTTCATCCGGGATTGTATTCAACTCCAACATATTGTCGTCCGCCACATCTCCACACTCGATCAACCTGCAGACATATTTACCAAATCACTGTCGTCATCTTGCCTCTGCACATTAAGAAACAAGCTTATGGTCCTCCCGACCATGCGCTTGCGGGACGGTGATACGAACGCCCAGCTCAACCACAACCAAAAATCATTACCTGGCATACAGCAGAGCTCAACATCCACTAACAACACTGCCTGACTCCCTGCCAAGCCGCCATAGCTCACTGCCATACGTTTACTTTTATAACTAACCAGGGCAATTTAGTAATTAGTCACTTAGTCATTTCTATTATAAAAACACATGTAATACGGCTTACATAGAAGGTTAATACAATGCCATTACTGTTCATCGTCTTTCTCCTTCGCTCTTCCCGTCTGATTGTTAGTCGAATGCTCTGTTTCAACAAATAGGTCGGAATACAATTTCACAAAGTGATCTCGGCCATTGGGGAGCAAACGCTATACTTGAATAGTTGAATTACTTTATTTTAAATTAGTAGTAGTAATTTAAACTAATAAATGTATATGCAATTAAAATTTGTAAATGTATGTATAAATTATATTTTATAAAATCCTCATGCATCAAGAACTTATAATAAAATTGGGTAGAAGAAAGAAAAAATAGTCACCTTCTTGAAACCACTAGGGCCCTACCCAGGTAGCCAACTACAACTAATCCTTACAACAGTTAGATGTAAAAAAATTGCATCTTTGTATGATAATCTAGAAGAAGAAGCATATTTAGAGCCCCCGCTAAGTTTCCATCAAGGATTCCAAACTAACTATGTAAGTCTGTTAAAGAAGGTCTTTTATGGACTCAAACAATCTCCAAGATCATAATTTAAGAGTTTCACCAAAGTCGTAGAAACGATGAACTTCAACCAAATAAAGAGATCCAAAGAAGATAAAATTACAAATCTAATGGTTTATGTTGATCGCATAAACATTATAGGTGATGATTCTAAAGTAATGAGAATATTAAAAGACAAAGTATGCAAAGAATTTATAGATGTAGTAAGACATAAAAATTTCCTTGGAATGGAGGAAGTGACTCACTAAAAGCTAGGATCTTCATCCCCCAAAAAAAAATACATCTTGGATCTACTTACGTAAAATGTAGATGGGATGCAAGGCATCTGAAATTCTAACAGGTTAATACCATAAATTTGGCGAGGTAGCAAAGAGCCCAAAAGTTAACAAAGAAAGGTATCAAAAATTTATTGAGAAGCTCATTTACCTTGCCCAGACAAGGCTAGATATAACATATGTCATAAGTGTTCTAAGCCAATTCATGAAACAGTTTCTTGTGAACTCTGGAAGTCCTGTTGTGGATTACTGAAATCTTTTTGTAAACCATCCTGACCCACCGGTGGAGACAATATTCCCCTCTGCATGGGTTCCCTTCTTTCCACCAGCACCGTCGCATGGCGCCTAGCATATCCTGGGAGATTGATGTCCATCTGTAAATCGAAATCGTGGCCTATGAATGACTTTACCATCAACGAAAAGATCTCCTGTTGCAATACAATAAAAAGAGGCATCACCATCACTATTATTAGCATCAACTCAACAATTTAAGGTTGGCTTTATTTATTTTCCTCCATCAAACATTCCTACTGAGTACTAAATTAAATTTAAATTTACTCAATGCAATATTTTTAGTCCATGATATTAATGGAATACCCGTTCTTCCTTCCTAACCTTAAGCCCTTCATTGTAAATGACCAAACAACTTATATCAATTCAAAATCCTAGTAATTCAAAAACATATTGTGAATGATCTAGCAGTTTAAATCTTTTCAACTTGCTTGCTATTCACAAACATAACAAAAAAAGCTAACTGCAAAATGAAACGATTCAGACTCACTTAAACCTAACTTATAAACAACATTATGCAATACAAAAACTCCTGCTTCTACGAACCTCCATAATACTTGTTTGGCGCATCAAGATAAGCATCGGGCAGCACCCACAGAACTCCCGGAAGTCCTGCCAAGTAAAAGTTTTACAAAGCAGCTATCACAAGAACGATTCAAGAACAAATAAATAAAATTATCCAAAATTTATTTTATACTCATTCCAAATCATTCAGATTATATAATAAACTAAAAACGAGAAAAAAAAAAACAAATTGGTTTTCTTTGCAGAATCCCTCCCTAAAGTCAATAAACAAAAGCATGCCGGTCAAGCTCATACTTTCAACTCTATAAGACAGTTCCTGCGAGATCAATGCGCCAAAGCCGGTGTAGGTCGTGGTACAAACAGAGTAAATCTTCTTCTTGGCCTCCTCCTCGCTGACAACCCAACCCGTCCAACAACAAGGTCAATTACAAAATTATCGAACAAAAGTGAAAAACAAATATTTTGCGCTTTTTACCTTCCAACGACCGCAGTAAGGGTGTCAACATAAGCAGCAACCATCTCCTCCTCCGAGGGTTTAGGGTTTTCCGGAAACTTCATTACAATAAGCCAGTGCTCGTAGTCGCAGCCTTCTAGAAGAATCGTCTCCTTAGGGGCAGAACTTCTCCAATTGGATGAGGAATCCATGATTGGATAATAGGCAGCGCCTGAAGACGACTTCCAGCGGATAGGCGATGAAGTAAGCGGGGAAGCCACCCGCCGAAGCCTCTCAACGGCGGAGGCGGCGGCTGGGAGGCGAGATGGAAGAATGGAAGGAGACGATGGGTTTAGGGCTCGGGAAAGTAGGGACGACATGCTGCGTCGTGCCATCGCTGCCATAAACGATGTCTGCTCGAGGTTTTACGTTACGAGGAATTTTGGGGAGGGTTGGAATCTAAGCGCTTGCATTTGCTTTATTAGCTATTTTTATTAGCGCTTGCATTTGCTCTATATAATATGGATTTGATTTCCCATTTTAGGGAAATTTACCACATACCACTTTATAACATTCTATTTACATATCTAATACCTAAAATTTTAATATTACATAAATACCACCCTATACTATTTTAATATCAAATATACCACTCATATTTTCGTCCTACCACTCATATATTTCATTTCTACCACTCATATTTCATATAAAAATGAACTATGGGTGGCATGTATGTAATATTAAAGTTTTAGATGTTAAATATGTAAATAGAATAGTATAAAGTGGTATGTATGTAAATCTCCCTTCATTTTATCATTTTAAAAATTACTTAAATTTTGTTCAAATTTAAGCCCAATTTTTCCATATATGTTTAAAATTATTTTATTTAAAATTTTGTCATTAAATTTAGTTTAAAATTAATAATTTACTCAAATAAATATTTAAATAAGCTCAAAAATAAAATGAGTATTCAGCTTCGTATAATAACATATAATTTAAAAAATATAAATGAACAAGCAATTTAATAATATATATATATATTTTGAAAAATAATAATAATATAAATCATCTAATTATTTGACGCTAAATAAAGAAGCATCAATTAAAAACGATGATCAATAAAATAACTTTTTTTGTAATCATATAATATACACAAAGACCAAAAAATTTATCTATTGATATATAGCAATAAGATTGGATTGTATTAAATCAATATGAAAATTAAATAATAATCAATTAATTAATTTAAAAAAAAGTAGTGCTAAAAAATAAACATATAAAATATACCTAAATAAGAAATATAATGTGGGGAGACATGATTACCCTTTGGTTTTTTTGGAAAATTACAAGTAATTAAACAAGTATAAGAAAGAAAACAAGAGGCTTACAAAAGGCCTCAAGCCCAAAGAAAAAGTGCCACATGGCTCATGAAAAATTATTAGGATTCCTCTCGAGACTAATAAAAATGCATCACGTCGTGTCAAAAAAAGTACTGCGCTTAGTGTTGAGCACGAAACCGGACGATTCTCCCATCCAGTGTCTGTACAGAATAATCGCTCTAGAGCTCATAGAAGGACCTAAGGAAAAAAAAAACAAGCCAACAACTTTATGTAAGAAACAAGAAAAGACTAGAAGCCAAAAGTGTACTCAAAATGGACAAAACTACATCTAAATTGGGCTAAACTCCCCTGGTTGCCAGATACGACCATCAAGGAAGCAAAAATTGGTTGCCAAAGCGACCATCCAAGAGGTGTATGAATTGGATGTAAATAATTCATAGTCATTCACAATTGTCAACAGAAGCTAGCAGATAACCAAATAAGCAATACAAATTGCAAACCCGAAGACAACAAAGTAGTCCAAACATTCCAAAAAGCTACACAATGCCCGGCTTCCAGCAAGCTACCAATGATTCTCAAACCGAGCCAAAAGCTCAACATGGGCTAGCCCAAATGAATGCAAGAGGCCACTAACACCCAACATGAGAGAGAATGAGTTTAGAGAGAGAGAGGAGGAGGATTTGGACTGCTTCGGATCATTTTTAACTAATGAGCCAATTCTGAAAGTTATCCAGATTGATATAGTATAATTGCCGTTTCATAACAACCTTCAACACAATCTCTGACAAATTGGTTAAATTTTGAAATGGTACATTCCTGCTCAGTAAAGTTTCTGCTACATATCCTTATAGCATTTTGTAAAATTTTGGAATGCCCTCATTTTTTGCTTTCCTTACTTTAATCAAATGAACTATGTGCTTCAATGTTTAATATCAAAAATTCCGAGGGATGTGTGGAGGAAGGGAAAGTTCGGTCTAGTGCCTATAAGATATGTTATGGTGTCAAAAAGTTATATTTTGATTCCAACAAGCCATGTTATGGTGGCTAAGAGCAATGTTCTCACATATTCGAAAATGTTTTGGTACTATAAGCACACTCTGTTTTGATGATGGCTAGTGAGAGCTATAAGGAAGAATTTGATTACTTATTACTTTAATATATGAAGTGTCTTTTTATTTACTTTCATACAATAACATTTAAGCTTTTTTATTGCAATTGTCTTGAAATACTTTTATAATTTAGTTAACTATTGTAATATATAAATTATTTGAAAATTCAGATCGGTTTAAACATAGATTGCTGAGCTGTGTTAGCTTCCATATATTTCGCTTCCTGTTTTCAGGGTCTGAAAATGGAATGGAGCCACTCGAGTAGCAGTTCATGATCTAATTTGAGTCCGTATGCATATTTCCTTTTTTTATTTTTATATGGTAGTCATGACTAGTCAGTGCTATATTTTATTGGTACTCTGGGTCGTAGTCATGTATTGTAATGAAATTATTATACATACACATTTTGATGATGAAATGAAAATGGTTTATGAATGAGTTTAATTTCAAAGATGAATGTTATTAGTAACTCTATGGTTTATTATTTATTTTATAATTATTATTGGAACAAAAAATCTGAAATTTTTTCAAAACTTAGATCTTCGAGTTTCATCACAACCTAACTATGAAGTCACTTGCTGTCAGATGATGATGAGTCTAGGTAGAGTACTAAAGTATATGAGTGTTGGTTTGATCAGATTACAAACAACCTAACTATGAAGTGGATTAGATCATGGTGGAACTCTGGATGTAAGAGGATGTTTTAGAAGACCAGCACTTCAATCCAAGAGTAATTAAAGATAATCTAGTTAGACGTTTTGCATAGTTAAATATATGGTTGGTGGGCAAGAAAAAATTGCTGATGTATATTTTAAGCACTTACCCCTAAATAGGGCTGCAAACGAACCGAGCCGAGCCGAGTATGTGAGTGTTCATGTTTGTGTTTGTTTAACATTAGCTTGTTCATGTTTGGTTCGTGTTTGATTTGAGCTTTATTATTTGTGTTCATGTTTAGTTCATTTAATTTAAGGGTGTTCATGTTTGGTTCACGTTTGGTTCATGTTCGTTTGTTTAGTGCTTATCGAGCTTTAAACAAGCTATGTTCATGAACATATTTCACAAACAATCTGTTGAACAAGCAAATCTTAAATTTGTTCATGAACATCCTAAACAAACAATCTAACAAACATGGAAAAATATGAAATGTTTCTTGTTATTAATAAAAAATAATTATATTATTATGTTATAATTAAAGTTTTATATTATGTATATTTATCAATTTTATAATAACATATTATTTAAGTTTTCATCGAGCGATTTTAATCGAACCAGAATCAAGCTTTTTATCGAGCTTGTTCATGAACATCAACTGATGTTGTTCGCGAACATAAACGAGCTGAACGCATTAGTGTTCAAGCTTGTTTATTTAAGAATCGAGTATTTAAAATATTGTTCAAGTTTGTTTGTTAGTTAATTAAACGATCACGAACGAGCTTTAATCGAACCGAACAACGAGTAGTTCGTCGAACGTTTGGTTCGCTTGCAGCCCTACCCCTAAATAGTTTCTCACTTTTTTTTTAAAAAAAGAAGGCATCAGAGGCACTTAACATTATTAACAATATCTATCGGTGGTGTAGGATAGGGGTGCAAACGAGTCGAGTCGAGTTTGAGTTAGGCCTAATTCGAGCTAGACTCGCGAGCAAAATCCTGAGCTCAAACTCGAGCCGAGCTCAAATGGAAAACTCGAGCTCGGCTCGTGCCACTAAAAACGAGATCACAAGCAATTTGCGAGCCTTTCGTGGTCGGCTGGTCATCTTGTCTGCCTTACGCATAGCGCCGCACTTCGCCTTCGGCGATTCGCACGCATAGACAACTTCGGTAGTTCTCCCATGCTTTGTATTCCACATTTCACCTTTCACTAGTTCGCTTTCTACCTTTAGCACTTAATCGGCCTCTCGATGAGTAATTGAGCCGAGCGTCGTTTGAATCGAACTCGAGCTCAAAACTCGATAAACTAGGGCTCAAGACCTCGCTAATGAGTCGAGCTCGAGCCGGGTCGGTTCACTTACACCGCTAGTGTAGGATGATCAGAAACCTTCATAAATTCTTTAAATATTTATTTTCATGTGCCTATCTACTACGGTGTTATGATGTATTTAGGTATAATAGTATTTGTGCTTTCACTTTATATAATTGAAACATTTTAAGCCATAATGCTATTCTTTAATTTGAGGTTTTATTGTCATGCTTAAATCAATGTAAAAGATCTATAATTCCTTTATTTTGATGACTAACGAATAATAATAAAAAAATTCATAGCCAAATCGTGCATTATCTTCCTTTCTAATAAGTGCTTTAGAGGTGTTTAATTTCCTTTAGTTGCTTTGTGTTTCAATAATCCATCTTAACCATTGCTATCGTCTATCCTTTTCTTTTGTTTTAACCCACACAATGAGGCATACGTGTTAAATAAAAAGAAGGATACAAGACCTTAGTGAATCAACAGCCCTCTACAAAATACAGCATTTGAAACAAAACCTACGAGTCATCAATCCAATCTAATACAAGAGACAAAAAGAGCAATAAACACCAAAACAAAGAATAGCAAAAACACCAAAGGGGAAAAAATGTCAAGAATGAACACCAACCAAGGAACAACCCAAATCCAGTAGACACCCGATCAGGAGCAACAAAGCAGCCAACCAATCAAGACAACCAAACAACCAGCCAAGGTTCCACACTAAGCAAAGGATCATTGTAAAAAAATGGACTCATACCACGACCTGGTTGCCAGGGATGTGCCATCCAATGAGGTAAAAAAGAAAGAAACCAAAATCCCAAAGCGTCGTAACACCAACCAGTAAAACTAATAAGAAAGAATCACCGAGGTTGCCAACAAAACCCTAGCCATCCGAGATGCATGCAGAATAACTGCTTCATCATAGTCCTATCCTGATCCATCATCGCAAGAAACGAACATAGCAAAAGTAACTAACAAACCATCACCGCTAAACATCCAGAAAGAACAACTTATTTCTTATTGGATTTACAATTTCTAAGCCTAGCATTGTTTTTGAAACACCCAACATTCTCAATTTGACGATGGCTTAACACAAAATTGTCTTGATCACTCTCAGAAAAATCCTCCCTACAAGAGGAATTGCTATCATGTAACCAGCAACCTTGCCTCGCTATGTCATTCCTCGCCAGGTGAACTAACATATCACCATTGGGGATAACAGTTATAGGGGCATCATCCATCACAACCCCCCCCCCCCCCCCCCCCCCCCCCCCCCCCCCCCCCGAATGTAAAGAAACCGAATGATCACCCAACACCTCCACAACATCAGTACAAGAAGGACTAACTATGAGGTTAATGCAACAATTATTATCAATCAGGAAACCATTAGCACCATCCACACTATCAATCAGGGGACTAGCTATCAGATATGCTATCGTCTATCCTATGAGCTAGCATGAAGTATCCAAGTTTGCTTCTTCACTTCTGCAATATCTTATCGTTACTTTTCTTTTTCATTATTTTCATTATTTGTTATCACAGCAAGTTAATAGTTTTTAGCATAGAAGTTGCTTTGTGCAAAGTTTTCCTTTTCCATACCATTTTTTCTTGATTTTGTTTTAATCTTAGAAAGCAATCGCAAAGGTTAGTTAGGTCAGGCATTATAATTCATCAAACTTAAACCGCAATAGCCTCCCATACTTTATGCTTTCTCACAAGGACCCATGATTAATTTCTAGTCGCTCTCATTCTTCCTGAGGCTCCGTTTGAGATATCTTTCTCACTGCTTTATTTTTCAGTCACCAATCATAATTTTATTTGACTACTTCTTTCTTGATAGTTTCTCACTCATTTTCATAATTTTTATTGTAAAAAATTGCTTTTTGCAAGCAAACTATGGCTTCATTTGGGACGGCTTTTTTACTGCTTTCTAAAACGGAGTTTTAGTACAAAATTTTTTATTTTTGTACTAAAACTCCGTTTTAGAAACCAATAAAAAAACCGTCCCAAACGAAGCCTAAGGCTTCTTTTGAAACAGTTTTTTTATTGCTTCTTAAAGAAATTTTACTATATAAAAATTAAATACTAGAAAATACTTTTTAGAAGCAGTAAAAAAATCATCCCAAATGAAGCCTGAAGCATAACGGCTTTCTTACGACTTTCTAAAATGACTTCTAGCACAAAATTCTAATTCAAGAGAATTTACATACTAAAAATCTTTTTTAGAAAGCAGCAAAAAAACTGTCCCAAATCAAGTCTAACTCTTTGTTTGGATCAACTTTTGTTACTTTTTAAAGCAGTTTTTTTGTACAATTTTTTTTTTTATACTAAAAACTATTTAAAAAAGCATTAAGAAATTTGTCCCAAATGAAACCTAAGATACATTCCCTGCAATAATTTCATAATCATCTTTATAAAAAAAATACAATCGTCCCTAACTGACTCTAAGGCTTCGTTTGGGACAGCTTTTTTATTGCTTTCTAAAACGGAGCTTTAGTACAAAAATAAAAAATTTTGTACTAAAACTCCGTTTTAAAAAATAATAAAAAAGTCGCCCCGAACGAAGCCTAAATATCCAGCAATTCTTAACGTCAACATCTCTTCCTCACTTGCGTTTTCTGTTCATATATTTATAAGCAACTAAATAAACATCTAATTAAGCGCATACGTCCCAAAGGAATCAATCCCCAAAGTTAACCACATTAAGCAAGCATAAAAGAATACGTACCCTGCCAAACAACCTCCCTCTTCCCCCACTTTACTCACCCCTTCATTAAGGCTTCGTTTGGGACGATTTTTTTATTGTTTTTTAAAACGGAGTTTTAGTAAAAAATAAAAAAATTTGTACTAAAACTCCGTTTTAGAAAGCAATAAAAAAGCTGTCCCAAACGAAGCCTAAATCTTCATCTTTAAAAATAATATTTAACATATTTTGATATGAATTATATTAAAATCATGAGCCTAAAAATTATTCTATTTATTTTCAAATTTGCATTATAAAAAAATTTTATATTACACTAATTTTAAAGTAAATTCGATAGTCTTAAAATACACCTTAATATAAATTATATCATTAAAAAAAAAAAAAAAAAGCATAAGTCATGCATAGAGCAAAGCATAAAGAAACCCAATGCAAAAGACCTTTCTTAAGCAATCCTTCTCTTCATCCCACTCACTCTTTTTTATATGCATAAAACCCTCCCACACAAATTACAAAATACCACCACCACTTCATCAACAATGGCCCAAACCACCACCACCCTCATCCTCTTCTTACTCTTCCACCTTCTCCTTTTCCCCTCCTTCCACTCCCTCTCCCTTCAATCTCAATCCCTAATCCACCGTGCCTGCCTCGCCACCTCTGACTATGCCTCTTGCACCTCCCGCCTCCGCACCCAAATCCATCACCCAGACCCGGACCAACCCGACTCGACCCGCATCCTCCATGCCGCTGCCCACCTCGCCATCAATGAAGCCCTCCGCTCCATCCAAACCATCACAGCCCTCTCTCCCCTCTCCACAACTCTTCGCGAACGGTCTGCCATTGAAGATTGTCAAGACCTCCTCGACTTATCTGTCAACCAAATAAGTCAATCCCTCGCTGAAATTACACTGCTCAACAACGCCCAACATGAAGCCAATCTTCGCACGTGGCTAAGCGCCGCGCTGAGCAACCAAGACACGTGCCTCGAAGGCTTCGAAGGAACTAATGGCCGCTTGAGACATTACGCACGCGCCGGTCTTAATGAAGTCACGCAACTGGTGAGTAACTTGTTTGAGGTGTATAAGAGGTTAAGAAGCATAATTCCGAGGGGAAATGAGACGAAGTGGGTTGAGAATGCTGAGATAACAGGGTGGATAACGGAAGAGGAGATGGAGATGGTGAGGGGAGATGCGAGGGAGATGGTGGCGGATGCAGTGGTGGCGGCGGATGGGACGGGGAGGTTTCGAACTGTGGGGGAGGCGGTGCAGGAGGCGCCGGACCATAGTTTGAAAAGGTATGTGATATTTGTGAAGAGAGGGGTATATAGGGAGAATGTTGAGCTGAAGAGGAAGAAGAGTAATATTATGCTGGTTGGAGAAGGAATGGGTGTTACTGTGATTACGGGGAATAGGAATTTTGTGCAGGGCTGGACAACCTTTAGGACTGCTACATTTGGTAAGCTAATACTTTTTTACACGCATGCATAATAATATTTATTGAGGGATTTATATGAATAATTTATATGCATTTATATATATAATATTGAAACTTATTATGTATTTATATAAAATTTAAGTATCTCATTAACATCAGAATATGCACATTAAAATATTTTTTTTTTCATTAGAAAAATTAAGATTCTTAATATTTTTTATATAATTTAAAATTTTAGACAATATTTAAATAGCTATTAAAATTTAGATATTAGAAATAAAAATACATAGGAATTGTATTGAATGTACGTAAATCTTCTCATTTTTTAAACTGTTTATATATATTTAATACTTTCTTATATATCAGTCAAATTTGTATGTATGATAAAAGAAGAATATATATATATATATATATATATATATATATATATATATATATATATATATATATATATATATATATATATATATATATATATGATTAAAAATTATTTATAATATTATAATATAAATAAATATAAACATTTAAATATTAGAGATGTAAATACATTAGAATTATATTATTTATAATATTATTATTATTATTTTTTACGTGTGAGGCTTAGCCTCTAGCCTCTAAGTTCTCTTGAATCTCAAGTCAGAACCCTTTTCATAAAGGGAGTGCAGGCATATTTATAAAATGTTTTTTCCTTTTTATTGTTATTTTGATTCCCCCTTACTTTAACCCAATCGTGCGATATATAGATAGAACCATTTACGATGTAATATTAATATCATTAGGATTATGATTCACCAACCTGATAGTTCTTTTTCTGTGGCAACTAAGATCAGAGGAGAATTAAATGCCTAATCTGACATATAAAGAAGCTATCAACATGGATGATTTTTAGTCCAAATTATTCAGTAAAAGAGGACTGTATAATCAGGATCAGCTTCGTGTTAATGGATAGTTCCATCGGTAATCAATCGACTAAGAACTTAGAGTGGCATACTTGAAACAATGTGTTCACTCTTATTCGCAGTTGCTATTTCACATAACCTTTGAGTTGATGTCTTACTTACAGCAGCATATCTCATCAAACAGTTGCCCTCTAAAAATACCAACAATGTTTCCCCATTTCAATTGCTATTCAATCAATCATCTACCTATAATCACCTTTGCAAATTTGGCTAACTCTATTATCCTTGGCTTCCTCCGATCCACCGTCATAAACTCGAACCTCACTTTATTCCCTATGTTTTCCTTATATAAACCTTAGATTCTAAAGGATAGAAATGTCTTGATCCAATCACCAATTATATTTACATCTCTCGTCATGTGCGATTTATTGATTCCATCTTCCCATTCAAACAATACCAACCACGTCCTTCTTCAAATCTACAAACTTCCCCTTCCATTGCCACTCCCATTTCTCCTTTAACTCTAGTTCTTGCAACTGTTACCCCCTATCACCCAATCCTCAAATTCTCTTACTATGCCTTCTCCTCATTTCCCTTCAACTCTACAACACGCCTCCGTTTCATCTTCACCCAGTCCCATATCAGGCCAACACATTATCACGCCTCCTCCTCCTCCTCGACATCATATGCTCACGTGGATTCAAACAAGTCATCTCAAGCCCAAGCCCATCTTTGACCTCCACCTTCAAATATTCCCTATCTTCTACCTCCTTCACTCAAGCCAATTAACACCCAGGTTGGCAAGCTGCCATGGCCAGTGAGTCTCAAACTTTGCAACGTCAAGGAACTTGGTCCTTGATTCCCCACAATCCTGCTCTAAATCTACTTGGTTGCAAATAGCTTTATAAAACCAAATTTTATTCAGATGGGTCCATAGCTCGTCATAAAGCCTATTTGGTCACAAAGGGTTTCAAATATGAATTTGAAACTAATTACACTAACATATTTAGCCCTGTTGAAAAATTCCTTACCATTCAACTCCTTCTGATTGTCGCCACTACCTTTCAATGGCTTCTTTACCACTTAGATGTTTCCAATGCGTTTTTGCATGACAAGCCGGATAAGACATTTACATAAAGCAACCACCTGGATTCTAAGACTCTCAATTCCCCTCTCATGTTGTAAACTCCATAAATTCATTTATGGGTCTCAAGCAGTCCCCGTGACAATGGTTTGCCACCTTCTTCAACCACCTACTACACTATGGCTTCCTCGCAAGCAAGGCAGACCCATCCTTCCTCTATTTTCATCAAGGCACAATTTCTATGTATTTATTGGTCTACGTGGATGATGTGCTCCTCACAGGCAACAACCAGACTGACATAGACAAGCTTTTGCACAAACCACACTCAACATTTTTTATGTAGAATTTGGGGCATCCCTCATTGTTTATTTGAATTCAGATCACCCAACAATCTGATGGATTAGCTCTAAATCCATCGCAATACATTACCACTATCCTCCATAAATTGGGCATGCTCAATTGCAAACCTGTTTAGAGTCCACTCCCATCTAAACTTCCTACCATTACTGCCTCATCCAAACCATTTCAACAACTTGAAAACTACCGACAACTTGTTGGCTCAATGTAGTATATTATGATTACTCGACCTGATCTCACTTTCTTTGTGAACTATCTTTGCCAACATATGTACAAAACATCGTAGTTAAATTTTCAACTATTGAAACATGTACTGTGATACCTCCATGGCATAGTAAACTTCAGTTATATCACGAAATAATTTCTTATACTTCTATCCTACGCTGATTCTGACTGGGCTGCTAACACAGTTGATCATCACTCAGTTACTGGATTATGTACATTTCTTAGAACCAATCTCCTCTCTTGGCCTGTGAAGAAATAATCTACTAGTGCTCGTTCTTCCACTGAGGTAGAATATCAAGCATTGGCTGCAGTTGCTTGTGATCGTATGTGGCTCAAACAACTTCTCACAAGATTTCAAATCTCTATTCAATCTCTTACTTATGTCTATTGTGACAATACATCCGTTATTGTCATAATCATGCACGAAGTTCAATGTAGATTTAAATTTGAAACTTCTAGAGTTAAATTCTGGACTTTATAAATTTTAATTTCAATAAATTTATAATCAAACTAGTTGGCTCAATGAGACAAATTCAATGACACTAAAAATAATCTGCATCGAGTTCAAAAAACCAAGATGAAGGGTATGAAGCAAGATTGAAAACTTTAGAATATTAATAGGGGTCTAAATGATCTCTAAACTTGCTAAATGTTTATAGTGATATCGAGCATCTCAATGAGACGTATCCAACGAGCCCAAGATTGCTCAATTCCAATAATATTAGCCACTTAAATGTCGAACAAACGCTCAAGGAATCAAAACCTGCCTTTTGATGAAGTGTTCATGGTTTTCTTCATATTTATGAAGTATGCCACTCTAAGTTCTTAGTCGATTGATCACCGGCAAAACTTTCCATCATCACGAAGTTGATCCCGATCTAGATTCTAGCAGTCCTCTTTGCTGGACAGTTTGGTCTAACAGTCATCCATGTCAACACCTTCTTTATGAAGAAAATTAAGACCTGCAGTAATCGCATAAAGTATATAATTGTAGTGGTAAAGATGCATTGTATTTCTCCATCTTTATATAATACATCTTACATCTATATATATAAAGGTAAAGTAAGGTTTTCTATAATTCAATGATTTCTATAAATGGTGAGATTTTTATATAAAATCTATTTGATAACCTTTAATTTAATATAGACTACAAAAAAAATCTATAAAAACCAATGACATCTTTTTGAAGTATATAAGGCAAAAATATTAGTAAAACAAGATTTAGTAATTTTTTATTTATAAATTATATTATTCTAATATGTTTATCCATTTGTATATCAATAGCTCATCTCTTTTTTTTTTTTTTTTTTTCCTTTCTATCCACTAGCCATTTTCAAATTTAGGATTTAAATGTTTGTACTTTGAATTTAGAAGATGCAAAACCTTCATATAATATATAATTATAAGATGACTTAAGGCTTCATCTGGGTTAAAACTATTTTTTATATAAAAGTTGATTTAGAAAGCAATAAAAAAGCTGTCTCAAATGAAGTCAAAGGCTTTGTTTGTGACGGCTTTCTTACTACTTCTTAAATCTTCTTTCTTGTATAAAAAAATTTAATTTTTGTACTAAAAAGTAGTAAGAAAGTCGTCCACAACAATTTCTTTTTGGCTAATATTTTTTCATTGCTTTCAAAAAAAATTTATACTAGAAAATAGCTTTCTACAATATCTTTAAAAAGTTATTTTTTTCACAACAGCTTTAAAAAGTTACTTTCTCCACAACAACTTTACAAAATAATAAGAATGTTTTCCACAATAAAACATTTATAGCAAAATTTATGTCACCTTCATCCAACAACCTTTTTTTATATGAATAGTGTTTTGTTGCTAAACTATTTTGATTTGTGAACATTCTAACTCAGTGTACTGAACAGGACATAAATTTAGCGCATATTCATTCGATTCAATCTCAACATGATTTATGTTTGATTATAGGCAAACTCAACCACGTATTTAACGATTTATTACCCATTGATTAATTTTCTGATACAATATAATTTCTATCTTAAATAAAACAAAATAATATCGTATATACCCACACACATATACACATACACATCCATGCATATCCTCATATCATATTTGCATACATTTATTGATCATAAATACTCATTTTAATTACTTTTTACATTGAACAAAACTAATACAATTATGTTTATGTTACCTCTTTGTAGCTGTTTCTGGGCCGGGTTTTATCGCTAGGGACATAACATTTCGAAACACTGCCGGCCCACAAAACCACCAGGCCGTGGCCCTTCGCGTTGATTCCGACCGATCAGCCTTCTTTCGATGCAGCATTGAAGGTTATCAAGACACCCTCTATGCGCATTCCCTGCGTCAATTCTATCGTGATTGTCATATCCACGGCACCATCGACTTCATATTTGGTAATGGCCAAGCAATCTTCCAGAACTGTAAGATCTTCACAAGAAAGCCATTGTCGTTCCAAAAGGTCACAATTACAGCTCAAGGAAGAAAGGATCATAACCAAAACACAGGCTTTTCAATCCACAATAGCTTTGTATATGCCACTGTGCCGACGTATTTGGGACGGCCATGGAAGGCTTTCTCAAGAACAGTGTTCATGCAATCATATTTAGGGCCAGGCGTGCAGCCTGCTGGTTGGCTTGAATGGGCTGGAAATTTTGCGTTAAATACTTTGTTCTATGGAGAGTATATGAATTACGGGCCGGGTTCGGGTCTTGCTGGGAGGGTCCGATGGCCTGGATATCATGTGATTAGAGATGCGGCGGTAGCGGAATACTTCACAGTACGACGATTTATCGATGGAGCTAAGTGGTTGCCAACTACGAGGATACCTTTCACTGCAGATTTGAATGATTAGGTTATTTATAACTATGTAGTTATCAATTTTACTTACGTGATAGCTAGCGTATGATTATTTTATAATTATACTATTATTTAAATGCTAAAAATGTTTTTTTTTTCAATAATTTTAAGAAAAATGTAATGATCTAAATTTTAAATCTAGTTTGTTGTAATTTTGATTGTAATTTTAACTTGGTTAATATATAATTATTTACACATTTGCGTCATATATAATAGTCGTACAATTCTTTCAGAATTCAGTTATTAGGTCCGGTGTAAGGACGTAGAGGAAGGTCCGGTCGGAGGCAAAATCCCGCGAAAAAATTCAGTATTTGCTCGGTATTGCTAGGTATTATTTGATAATAACGAGCAATACCGCTCTGCGAAGACCAATACTGAGTTATACCGAGCTATACCGAGTTGTACCGAGTTTTTTCTAGGAAAAACTCGGTACAACTTTTGTATAACTCGGTATTGCTCGGTATAGCTCGGTATACCTCGGTATTGGGTCTTCTCGTGATGGTATTCTTCGTTATTGTTTGGTATTGCTCGGTATTTCTCGTTTTTTGGCGCGATTTGGCCTCCGACCGGACGTCCCTCTAGGTCCGGTCAGAGGACTTAATAATTGTTCCAGTTAAGGGTGACAAGAAACCTAAGCATTGTTAAGGTAAGAACGCTGTTTCTTTCATCAGAAGCAAATCTTCATATCGTTAAATGCGTTAAAGAACGCAGCTTTGGACCCGTGCAAGTTCTCCAAAGTATATGGAAAATGGGAAAATAACAAAGAACAAGTAGTGGGCGAGGCTTCTTATGGCCCGGCCAAAGTGGGCTTCATAATTACTGCTAGGCTTCGGCCCAGCTTTATTTTGAATAAATAGTTCAACAAAATTATGTGATATATATATTTAAATCGGTAATCCGCCTATTAATTAACACCACCTTCTCGCACACATCAGCGCATTAAAAAAAAAAGTGTACTAATAGCATAGCGCGGAGTCCTCTCTTTCAGAAAAAATTATTGTGTGCGGAAGTTAAACTACGTCCGGATGTCTAAGCCCCCGGCTCGTTACCGTTTGGTCGGTACTTCTTGGTACCGCAGTTCAGTATTGTTGACGTGGCTCTTTCTGATTGGTATCCGAACATAAAGTTGTGTTCGGTGTTCGCATAGAATAATCCCTCATTCAGTGGTGAGATTATTACTTGCAGAAAACGGGCTTAGAGATTATTTTGTGATCGTGAATAGTAAAAATACAGTTATTGTTTATCACTGTGCTTATTCTATTCACAATCACAGAACCGAATGATTCTCTACGTCCAAATTCTACGCGTAATAATCTCTTCCTTCGACGAGTGATTTAACAGATCTTCAAAGAAGCTGCATCTCAAAGTCACAATAAATAAAGATTTGAAAACCCAAGCGGAGCACTATTTACTGATAAAATTTTCAAACTTGAGAATGGAATATTTTAGTGCAAAGTACATTTTAGTGACCAACAAAATCAACTAGAATTTTATGCAGCTGATCACTATAGTCAAAGATAGAACTATACTGACGTAATCTAATTGTTTTTTTATTTATTTAAATAAATGTATTATTATTATTATTTATCAGCCATGTTAGTGCTAAGTACATTTTAGAGATCACCACTACGATTGCCACCATCAACCAAACTAAGGAGTTATGCTACATTTCGTATGATTTTCTTAGAAATGAAGAGTCTTTTAGATGAATCTAATATTTTCTATGTTTAGATCATTTTGATAAAAAAATTGATATTTGAAGAGAAAATAACGTGTAGACATTAACATTGATAAGATTCTCATAACAAAGCATAACATAAGTATGAATAATTGATAAATTCTAAAGTAAGAGTGTTCATTCTTTATTGCTATGTAAGAATAACAGAAATAGAAGGAAATATTGTATCACGTTAACTGTAGTTGTTGATTATGTTAATTTTTTTTTTACGTTTAAGTTTGTAATTCACTAATTTCATGGTCACGATGAGTTATTTGATTATATTAAACTTAGTATGATGGGTGATGCTGGCTCAACGACTATCTAGTAGCTTATATTGAAAAAGAAGTGTTTGATTTGATTCTCAATGAAGATGTAATGTAACATTATAAAAAAAATAATATAAAATAGGTTGATAAACTTGCAAGCATATTGCTCAATTTATTGATCATTATGATATATAAGATATTACTTTGAATTATATATTATTCAATTTATCTCCTTGAATATTAATATATTTGCATGACAAAGTTTGCCTACCCTTAAACAAGAGACTAATTCTACCTTTACCGGCGACAAGAGATGTGTCAATATTTCATACGACCCAAAAAAATTTGAGTTATGATTAACCTGTTTCGCAAACGGGTTGAGTTCAAGTTCCCGGATTCAACCCATTTGGAAAACAGGTCGGGTTTGGATTGACCTGGAAACCCTAACTCAACCCAGGTTAACCCATTTTGAAACGTGCTGATCGTGTTTGCCCGCCTATCGCGTCGTGCGGACAGTGTGTGCCCCCTGTCTCGTCGTGTTGTCCCGTGTTACCCCGCTGCACCGTGTTGGCCTTGCTAGCTGCAGTCGACGCGAGCCCCGTCGTCCCGCACGTCCGCCCTCATGCGGGACGTGCGATGCTATAAATTCAACTAAAACATGTATGCATGTTCTTCTCCTTGACTTGTAACAGTAGATTCAGTGGCGATGCTTCAATTTTGGCTTCTAATAGCCTCGTTGGTCTATTATCCAATTAAGTAACCGTGTCTCATAAATACCTTATAATGCTGCTACTAATGATAATTAGTAGAGTCCAAAACTCCGAAGAAATCGAAAGTTAGGCAAACTAGCAATATATATGTGTAGGTCAAAATTATTCCTGAGGAGTAATGGCTCAGTCCGTGGCGGTGCCCTCAAAAGTCATCACCAGCCAAACACTAACCTACTTCTCAGACGCGTTTCTTGGGATTTTGACTTACTAAACATCGCATCATATCCCACAAATTATCTTAATTAGAGTAGTTATTATTTTTATAGCTACCCATAAATTCATTTTTAAATTTTCTTGTACTATTTATATAAAAATTCATATAGCAAGCTTCAAGTCAAGTACTGGCGGCTACCCACCGCTGTTTGTCTGGGTGGTGAAGAGCCGGCTGGGCAAAGCCTAGGTTCCTGGTTCGAATCCCTTGGCAAGCAGTGAAAGCCTTAAGTGTTGGCCAGTGTAAATTGGTGTGGGTTGCATGCTTGGTCGATTAGGATTTTCACTAGCCTAAGAACAATGCTTTTCCTCGTCACAAAAAATAAAGTACTGGCGGCTAAAATAAGAGGCATCCTACGAATAAGAGAAGACTTAAATTTATTTGGGACGATTGTAGTAATTTATAAATTAGGAAAATTCGTATTTCAATTCTTACAAGTCAAGTACCTTTCCATGATAATTTTTTTAAAAGATGTGAGAAAGTTACCGAAAAGTAATAGTCAAATGAAATTGTAATTATTTTTTGCAAAACAAATCAGCCAAAAAGCCGTCTCTATGAAAACGTTTGGGACGGTTGCAACTTTTTTCATAGGTGATTACAAAATTGTTATGAGAAAATTAACACTTTTGATAGTTGCTTAAAAAAGCTGCTTCTTAGTAAAGAAATTTTATGAAAGCAACCAATAAGTAGTAGTCAAATAGAATTCAGGATCGAGGTTTTAAAAGCAAAGTAGTAAAAAAGTTGTTCTAACTGCTTTCTAAAGCAATTTTTAAATATAAAAATTTCTCGAACGAGACTTAAAAACCGTTTTAGAAACTAAAAAGCTGTCCCAAATGAAGCCTTAGAAAGATTCAAGATTGACAATTACTCGTTTTAAAACATCTCTTCTTCTATTGATAGAATAATGCATTTGTCCAAATTCTAACAATTATTATTTTTATTTCACCTCTAAGATTATGGACGCCTCAATTCTATTTGCTCCACTCTCAAAAGAGAAATTGGTTCAATCTCTTCTTATGAATTGTGTATGAGTTAATAATTTTATACAGGAGTTAAATATTTTATATAGTGAAAGATCCTATTTTATATGTCACCGAAATTTGCTTTGATCGACCACAGCCGCTCAACGAGTACAGTCCGTTCAACCACCATCGTTCTCCGACTACGATCCCTCCGACCAATATCATCCGCCGACTACGGTCCCTTCGACCTGCATCGTTCGCCGACTATGGTCCCTCTTACCTCCCGTCGCGCTCCTAATATGATCCCTTTGATCATCGTCGCCTAACTACAGTCTTGCTGGCCGAATGAATAAGCTCACATTTTCTTAAAAACAACTCTTATATCACTAGATCCTTCCAACTCCCACCATTTAATGTGCTATATGTGACATATATTTACTACATCAAAGCAATGCCTTCCCCCATGGAAGGGCCTCATTTCAATCAACAATAAATACTATTGAAACAATTTCAACTGGGCCATGCCGCATAGTTTTTTCTCTCTTTAGCTTTTTGCACGTAAAAAATTTGGTGTACCTTATGACTCTCACATCCTCCATCTTTATTTGTATATGTGCTAGATTTTCATTCAAAGCTAAGACGTTAAGCTCTTTTTCTCTAACGTCGCTAATGTTCCAGTCCGCAACACTAATTCATATTTAAACTACTAAATAAAGTTTTGTTTGGAACATATTTTTTACTATTTCTAAAACAACTTCTAAATATAAAAATTTATAGTTCAAAAATTTTGTGTGTTAAAAAAATATTTTAGATAATAATTAATAAAAAAACTACCCCAAATAAAACTTAAATAGCAGCCAAATTAGCATTCCAAGAAAATTGCATCAATTTATTTTTGAAACGGCATTGCCAGCTTTTAGGTTTGAAGAAGGAAATCTACTGTTCAACTGTTTTAAAGATGCTTCCTCAAGACTCGATGACTATTATTAGGTTTGTAGAAGAGTCTTCGAATTCATCCAAAAATGTGATTTTTATTGGAAGAAAATTGGGCTAAATTAAATTTATGATAATATTAACCTTCCAAATAAAAGTCATACCTATAAATTTAAATAGAAAAATTATAAAATAATCCTGAAATTATTAGTGTATAGCAAATTTAATCTCAGAACATCACGTTACTGTAATTTTTTTCCGTCGACATATATAGCAAGTTGTTTTGATTAGAAATGACAGCTTCAAATGATTGCGTTGGACCCCACCAGACTTAGTTGGGTTTGTGGGTGAGCATGGTTCCTTCCAACCCATATTTGAATCCACTCTCATGCGGCGCGACTCCTTAAGTGGAGAGAAAATAATTGCGGGTCATGCACCTATGAGACTAGTTTCTGATAGGCTCGCCGAGGGACTAGTTATTCCGCTAAGCACCGCCTAAGAGGGGTGGCAGCATGTAGATACCCCAGTTCAAAAAAAAATTTTTTTTGCGTTGATCATATATTAAGAGTTAATTTAGGATAATTATTGGTCTGTTTAATTTTTAAATGATAATTATATTGACAATGACAGTACTGATGTTACATTTGTCTAATTCTTTTATTTCTCCTTGCTTTACATTAGAGGTATTAAATAATTACACTATATGATAATCCTACTTGAACCCGACCAACAAAAAAAAAATCAGATTTTGGTTTACCCATTTAGCAAACGGGTTTGGTTCGAGTTTCAAGTTTTTACATGTTTTAAAAATAAGGTCAAGTTCGGGTCAATCGAGTAACCCAACATCAATCCGGATATAACCCAAGTCTCAGGCCACGCACACTTGCTAGTTCCGGCCATGCTGAGTGACCCTCGCTGCTGGCCTACACTGTGGCCTGCCTTGAGAGCTTAGAGGAAGGAAGACAAGATCTTGGAGAGAGCAAGGAGCACGGTGGAGAAAAGACAAAGCGGAAGAGAAGAAAATAAATCTTGTATATATTAGCTAGGTACACAGGGGAGTAATATATAGCCAGACAAATGGCAACTAAGTAATAACAGAATGGTAAATACAAAGATGTATCTATACGTGCTAATATCGTCCCTCAAATTAAGCATTCAAGGAGCGAATGCTTAATTTGCTGCGGAGATCATTGAACCGGTTGATTGTGAGGACTTCATTAGTATATCTGCGATTTGGTCTTTGGAAGATATGTGAGTAAGTTGGATGTTGCCAGAGCTAATCTGTTGGCGGATGAAGTGGTAGTCGATCTCGATGTGCTTTGTCCGCGCGTGGAAGACCGGGTTCTTTGCTATGGCTATGACAGAGGTGTTGTCGCAGTGAATGGTCGTGGGCGAGAGCTGCGGGATTTTGAGTTCGGCTGCAAGACGTCTAAGCCAGATGACGTCCGAGGATGCTGCGGACAGCGACCTATATTCTGCTTCGGTTGAGGATTTGGCGACCGTAGCTTGCTTTTTCACTGTCCAGGATATGAGATTAGGACCAAGAAATGTACAAAATCCTGAAATGGATTTACGGTCCGAGGAATCGGACGCCCAGTCGGCGTCAGAATAGGAGTGCAGTTCAAGCGGTCCGAGTGTGATCGGTAATTCGAACGAGAGAGTCCCCTTGATGTAGCGGAGAAGGCGCTTAAGATCTTGAAAATTTTGTTCGGTTGGTTTTTGCATATGTTGGCACACTTGATTTGTTGCAAAGGCGATGTCCGGTCGTGTAATTGAGAGATATTGGAGTGAACCCGCGAGACGTCGGTAAAGAGATGGATCCTGGAACAGATTGTTGTTGATGGATTTCTGTTTAGAAGCTAATGTAGCAGGCGTCGGGGCTGGCTTACAGGTGGAGTAACTTGCATCATTAAGAAGCTTTGTTGCATAGTGTTCTTGTGAGATAAAATAGCTGGTGGTGGATTGAATTACCTGGATGCCGAGGAAGAGAGAGATGTTCCCAAGTTGTTTTAAGGCGAATTGTGATTGTAATTGTTGAAGGAGACTGCGGATAGCTGAAGAATCGTTACCTGTCACTAGAAAGTCATCAACGTAAATGAGAATGAACAATTGAGTATGATTGGTGTCAAGTATTAACAGCGACGGGTCGGCCCGACTGAAGTTGAACCCGAGAGATTGTAGGAAGCTTGTGAGTTTTTGGAACCATTGACGCGGTGCTTGCTTGAGACCGTATAGGGATTTATGTAATTTGGAGACGGCGGTTGGATTTTGTGAATTAATGAAGCCGGGAGGTTGCCGCATGTAGATGTCGTCCGGTAGATCGCCATGTAAGAACGCATTGGAAATGTCCAGTTGATACATTGGCCATTGGCGATGAAGAGCGAGGGTGAGTAAGAGGCGGATAGTGGGCATCTTGGCTATGGGGCTGAAGGTCTCCGTGTAATTAATGCCAAATTTCTGATCGTAACTGAGAGCCACTAATCTAGCCTTGTAACGATCCAGCTTGCCGTCGGGTAACATTTTCGTTTTAAAGGTCCATTTACATCCTAGAATCGGTTTGTTGGGAGGAAGAGGAACGAGCGTCCAGGTAGCTTGTTGAAGGAGAGCGTCGTATTCCTTTGTCATTGCTTGACGCCAGTGTTCGGATTTCATGGCCTGATTGTAGGTGGTCGGGGTGAACTGGACTAAGGTGTGAGCAAGTAAATTCATGAGCTGTTTGGGTTTGCTAATGCCAGATTTGGAGCGGGTCTGCATCGGATGACGATGATGTTCAATAGAGGCAGATTGCGTATGAGTAATGGGTGGAGACGGAGCAGATTGGATCGTGTGAGAATCGAGTGGAGGAAGCGGGCTGAGATTTTGTGTTGTGGGGATGTCGGGAAAGTGTTCTCTGGACGTGAGTGGAGGTTGAGCAGTGGGTGAGGGCAACGCAGTGGTAGGTATGAGTAGGGGTGGTGGAATGTGTGTGTTAGGAGATTGAGTAGGGGACTGATCTGGGCAAGAAATATTTTTATAGGGGAATTGCTGTTCGTAGAAAGTAACATGCTTGAGATGTGGGTTTTGCCAGTGACGGGATTAAAGCATTTGTAGCCTTTGTGGCGAGGTGAGTAACCGATGAAAACACACGATTGGGATCGGAGTGAGAGTTTATCGGGAGCATAAGGTCGGAGCCATGGGTAGCATAAGCAGCCGAAGGTGCGTAGGTGAGTGTAATTCGGGAGTGAACCATAGAGACGTTGAGCGGGGATTTGATTGGAGATAGCTTTGGATGGAAGAAGATTGATAAGATAATGTGCAGAGGAAATGGCCTCCGCCCAAAATTTGTGCGGAAGACTAGATTCGTGAAGCATTGCACGGGTGTGATCAAGTAGATGACAATGCTTACGTTCGGAGAGACCGTTTTGCTCCGGGGTGTGCGGGCAGGAATGTTGTTGTGAGATACCATGTTCCGTTAAAAAAGTTTTGAAGGCAAGGCTAGTGTACTCGCCGCCGCCGTCGGAGCGAAGGATTCTAGGGGTGGTGTTAAATTGGGTGTACGTCATCTTGCAAAAAATTTTAAAGGAATTAAGGGCTTCTTGTTTTGTATGGAGAAAGAAGATCCAGGAGTAGCGACTATAGTCATCTATAAAGATGATATAATACCGATGCCCATCCAGAGAGGGTTGAGGTGTCGGACCCCATAGATCAGTGTGAATCAAGTCAAAGGGCTTGGAGCTAACAGAGGTTCTTTTATTGAAGACAGTCTTATGGCATTTAGCCTTATTACAAGAATCGCATAAAAAAGATTGAGCTACAGGTGCTAGATCCGGTAACTGCCTGGCGAGGACGGAGAGAGTTTCTTGACTGGGGTGGCCATGACGCGAGTGCCTGGGTGTAGAAGTTTTCGTTGTTGTCGTAAGGGCGGTTTGGTGATTGTCCGGAGGGAAGCTGAGACGGTAGAGGCCATTATGAAGGCGACCAAGAAGCAATGGATTGTGGTCCCGAATATCCTTCATAATAAATCCGTTAGCATCAAAAGTAATAGAGGTGGAATTATCTTTAGTAAGCTTAGACACATAAAGAAGATTATGAGTTAAATCGGGTACGTGAAATAGGTTGTGAAGGCGAAGCTTACGAGAGTTGTCGGGGAGAGGAAGAAGGCCCTGACCGGTGTTATGTATCGGGAGTGTGGAGCCGTTGGCGGTGGACACGTTGTCTGAGCCGTGATATGCGGTCGGATTGTAGAGGTGGGAGGCATCCGGTGTGAGGTGAGCTGACGCGCCTGTATCAAGAATCCAGTCCTGGTTTGCTGTGTTGTTCGGAGTAGCGATAAGTGCTCTCGGCTGGCGAGTGTCTGTAGGAGCATATTTAAAATTGCAGCGCTGCCAGCAGTTTAGAGCAACATGTCCTGTTTTGCCACATATTTGGCATGTAGGTCTTGCCGAGTTCTGAGCCAAGGAAGTGTAGTTGTTGCTGTTATTGTATGAAGAAATGTTGTTGTTGTTGGGAACGGCGGCGGAAGACGGAGGATTCTTGTTCTTGGTGTACCGTTTGAAGTTGTTGAAACGGTTGCGTGAATTATTGTTGGGAGCAGCATAGAAGGCTGCGGCTGAAGCATTAGAGGTAAGTTCTTGATTTGTTTCTTGCTGTAAGTGAATTTCTTCATTACATAGCATAGAATAAAAGGTGTCAAGATCAATTGGGAGCAAAGAGTTGCGGATCGTGGATTTGAAAGAGTTGAAATTCGAGGGAAGCCAGTTTAGGATATGCAGCATAATATCTTCTGGATCAATTTGCGATCCGGAGGCGGAGATGTTATCCACGATGGATTTGATTCTAGTTAGATATTATTGCATCGGTAGATCCTTCATTTGAACTCGGTATAGCTCGTTCTTGAGCTGCATTACCCTGGATCGGCTGGTGGGTTGGAGCCGGCGTTCAAGAACCGACCACGCCTCATGGGTAGTTGTGGCGGTGATGATATAGGGCAAGATTGATTGCGAAACGGTAGAGAAGAGGGCGGATAGAAGGTTGTTGTCGACTAGAATCCATTGAGCATGTGCTGCGGAGGTTTGATCAGAGGGAGGGCTTACCGTACCGGTGAGATGACCGGCATAACCGTTTGCGGTAAACTGTTGAAGAACTTGTACGCGCCAGATGGGGTAGTTCTCGGTGGTGAGGGGATGTGGTGCAAGGTTCTTGATGTTTGAAACTAAGAATTTGAGAGGTTGCGGTATTGGGTTGGATGATGCTGTGGTTTGATCGGAGGGGGTGGAGGGAGGAGTATTTTCCATTGAGTCTTGTTCTCTCAAAGGGGCTCTGATACCATGAGAGCTTAGAGGAAGGAAGACAAGATCTTGGAGAGAGCAAGGAGCACGGTGGAGAAAAGACAGAGCGGGAGAGAAGAAAATAAATCTTGTATATATTAGCTAGGTACACAGGGGAGTAATATATAGCCAGACAAATGGCAACTAAGTAATAACATAATGGTAAATACAAAGATGTATCTATACATGCTTATATGCCTAGCCCCCCGTGCTCGACCCCCCCCCCCCCCCTGTAACGCCCCGAGATCAAACTTGGAAAGAATGTCAATCAGTTGCTCCAACAATTTACCAGAGTTATCTATAAACCTTCAGTAAGCAATCTATCAAACATCTATAGAATTTAAAACATCAATATAACAGTCGATTCATATCTCAAAACATCATGTACAATACTCAGGAACTACAATATCAATACAAGTAGAGAAATCTATCCTGTCCTGAGTACAAAAGAATCATCAATCTATCAAAAGAACTAAAAACCTGTAGATCCGGATCAATTCCTATCTCCTGCTCCCGAGCCCTGACCTGAAAATATCAACCACATATAATGAGCTTTACAAAGCCCAGCAGGTCACCTAATACCTATAACTGAAATCAAAGCACGGCAATGCTATCAATATGCATGTCAATCTATCAATCTGAATCAGTCAATGGTCAATGAGTCAATGCATCGGAAATCAATAGTCAATAAAACCAGTCAATGCGGTGGCAGGCAATTCGATAAATCAATTCAATCAATCATCGTCGTCAATCAAATTGATACGGTCAAATCAGTACGATCTAGTCCATGAAATCAATCGAGAAAAGCGATACGAAACAAGAACAGTCAATACAGTGTAGAACAGTAGTAGCAACAGTGAATCTATAAGTCTATAGGCAGCAATATCAATGAATCTATAAGCAGTAGTACGATGTCCATGCTATCAATGCAGTATCTATATCCATCCATCTCTATATCAATGCTCAATGTCGATGCACAGAAATCGATCAGTGAAATCAATGAAATCGTACAATCAAGTAAATCCAATCAAAGTCGATAAAGCAGGAATCTATAAAACAATGAATCTATAAAGCAATACAGTGAACATGCATTTCAATACTATATACTGAACAACGTATAATCAATGGTCATGTTGCTGTTGTAGAATTCATATTGCTGTTGTAGATATCAATACATTGGTTCTATGAAAAGAGTCGTCACTCTATTGCCCGTCGGCTTATAATCTCCTTATGACTCCCAGCGTTATATCCATGATCCATGATCTATGATTTAAAGGAAAGCCCGTCGACCCACCATCCTGTACAGGTATCGTCTCCAACCAATGTTCAACCAGGTTATATGTGTTCCAGTATCAATAATCAATCAATAATCAATATTAGAGCAATCATATCAATAATCATATCTATATCGATTCAATCTATCAGTTTCATACAATTCAGGAATCATACGAAAATCGGGCAGCATAACGGTAGTCGGTCAAAATTACACAAAAATCCTGCAAAAAGACACAATATCCAAATCTTTCCAAATTACAATGGAATATCTATAACATCAATACAAGACTATCGATCTATAGAATCCAAATCAAATCAGGTCCCGATTATTTTCTATTCGATTAAAATCACGTAGAATCAATTCCGACCGGTAAAATCTTCGTAGAATACAGCCAAATCGTGTACAATAATCATATCTATAACATATTAGAAGTTGTGCGGTGGAAGTTGTGTCAAATCAAAATCATGTCGAAAAGTCGACTACGAAAACACAAAACAAATCCCAACTCGGTCAAAACACAATATCTTTGAAAACAGAAACAGGGTTCGGAGTCCTTACCACGAGATCTTCACTTTTCCCAACAGCAGCGTCGGACGAAAAGCGCTCCGCGGTCTCCAAAACCAAGCTTTCTCTCTTTTTCCCTTTCTCTTTCTCTCTCCTCAAAATATCTGATATTTTAAAATGAATTTCTCTCTCTTCAAAACGAGCTCATTTCCTTATATCATACACTGATCGGCCTGGCCGATCGTCTCGATCGGCCTGGACGATCAGACCAATTCTGGTCGTCCTGGCCGATACTCCAGGGCGATGATCAGGACGATTTTAGGAACAGTGCAGATCGTCCTGGACGATCTCAATATCGTCATGGACGATTCTGTCCAGAAATAGCTCCAGAAATCAGCTGTTTTCAATGCACTGATCGGCCTGGACGATCCAAACTTCGTCCTGGCCGATTCTGGGAGGAAAAATCCAATTCAGAGAGGAACAGTAAGGGAACGAGATATTACACCCCCCCCCCCCCCCTCGTGTCGGTTGCCTCGTACATGTGTTCGTGTCGTGCTCGCATAGCGCTCCCATCACCCGCAACTGTTAGCTCGCTCGCGATCAAACTAATGCAGTTGCTTTTGCCTCTCTGCCCTGCGGCTTGCACTCAATGCTCACCTACTCTACACTCGCTTGGGACAGCATTTCAGATTGGGTGAACCCAAATTTGGGGCGGGTCAAGTCCAGTTCAGTTTCCTAACCCGTTTAGATCATTTGAAGGCGGGTCAGTTTCGAGTTGGACACAAACTCGACCAAAAAATCAATTTAATTTGATACCCCTACTTTACACTGAATGGATCATATATACTGAGTTATTTTATATATAAAAAAAAAGTTTATGGCAAATAACTTTGTTCTGTAAGACTAACTTTATTCAATACATTAAAATGAGATTTCATTAGTATTTATTAAATACTTATAGTCCTCGATTAACATATGATTGCTTAAATATATTAAATTAATTTTGAAGCGTAGGGTTGTTGGTTTAGCTAATTATTCTATAATCACTTACTTTACAGGTCAATTTATTAATTAAACTCACTGAAACTGTAACGCTCAGCAGATGATTGCTGCAAGTGCCAACTTATAAACAATTCGAATGCCGGTTGTTAGCATGATTAACATATAATAATAAACTGTTCTATTGGCATTTGAAGAGCGATAATTAACAAATTAATTAATCAAGAGAGAATTAATTAAAATATTTTTATCTTAATCATGATTATGATTTTTAAATTTATAATTACTAAATTTATATTAAAATAGTTATAATAAATGAATCCTTCAATTTTTTATTTAAAATTATTTTATCCTTTAACAATTTTTTTACAAACAATTAAATAATGAAATAAATTCAATTTTATAATTTTATTTTTAATTCAGAAGTCAACAAAGCTAATTATAAATTAAAAATATGCAAAGTCTCAATTTCGGGTCCGGGTTGGCATTTCCGACCCATTTACCTACCTGGGTCGGGTTAGGGTCGACACGTTTAAACCTGGATCAGTTCAGAGTTCGACCCGAATCCGACCCATGACCCGAGATTGACACCTCTAATATAAATTATCTATTTATTTGAGATTCAATTTTTACAAGGTATTTATTTTGGGAAAATTTGGGTACAAGATATTTATAAATAAATAAATAAATAACTCATCCGAAAATACAGTCTAATAAATACATCGGCCCGACGTTTGTTCCAAAATTGTACTCCATTTACAGCAAAAGGCAAAAGCCACGTAACACGTTGCCACTCCAAAATTCTCGCCCATATCGTTTCCCATGTGATCCTTTCACCCATCCAAAAAATGATTCAGCACAACTAACATCTGCCACGTGGATATACTCCTCTGATTGTCCACGTGGCTGTTTTTAGGATCATTCTGTGGTAGAAGTATTGCTGTTCGCTAGATGTTTGAGATGTTATTCGATCAGTTTTACTAGAATTATTATTTTTAAATTTAATTAAGAATATTTTGATCAAATTTAATTCGAATTTTATATAAAAGAGTAAATAAAAAATTGATATTTTGATTAAAAAAATTGCCGTAATATTTTAAGCTAAAAAATTTAGATTTATTATTGTTACATCCTGGAATATTTACGGCGGTAGATAAATATAAAATTTAGCATCTTAGTTTTGTAAAAAAACGCAGAACTCATATAGATAAAAGATTAGTATATAATATTCATAAGTGATATCAAGATTTTTATATGAAAAAATTTTAAAAAAGCGGAAAAACTACGGGCCTAACCCAGTGATTTTATCCCATTTTTCCGGGTTTTCCAAGTAAAATTTATGATATCTTTTATTAGGGGTGTCAATTCGGGTCAACGGGTCGGGTTCAGATCAAACCCGGAATTGATCCGGCACTATTCGGGTCAACCCGAACCCGACCCATTTTTAAAAACGGACCAGGTTTCCGAACCCGAACCGATTCGAGTCCGGGTCAACCTGAACCGATTCAGGTCCGGGTCAACCCGACCCGACACGAATGACCCGAGTTTGACCCAAAATTGCTAGTTTTCGGGTCATAAATCGGGTCAATCTCGAGTTTTTGGGTAAAAAATGAGTCAATCTCGGGATTTCGGATCAAAAATAAGTTTTTGTGTACTTTCGGGTCAATTTAGGGATAATTTTGGGTTGCTGGGTCAACCCAAACCCGACCCGATTTTTAAAACGGGTTGATTTGTTGAACCCGAATCCGACCCGTTTTGAGTCCGGGTTGACCCGAACCCGGATTTTTTCGGATCGGGTTTAGGTCGTGTTTCGGGTCGGGTCAAAAATTGACGCCCCTATCTTTTATGATTGATTTATGTGCTAGATTTTTATATTTATGAGCTAGATTTTTATATAAATAGGACATTAAATTTTACATCTCTCTATCACTTTCAAGGGCCTAACATATGTATATTAGATTGTTAATGAAAAGCTAATACTATTAAGATTTATATAAAGTTAATTTTAATTAGAATATTCGAACTTTTTTTTCTTTAAGAAACAATCCAGGCTGTCGACACTGGTCGGACCGTCGGAGCCCAGACTTTTTACTCCCCGCAGCCCATCGGCCACGCGCTATTGTAGTCCTGGTTCCTGAAGTCAATCGTTGACCCTTACAGCAACTTTACAGAAATACAAAATTTTCAGAAAAAAAATTAAATTGAAATTCAATAAAACATATAATATTTTATTAAAAAAATCATTTTTATTTCAATACAATTTAAAAAATTAACTCATGAAAATTGGTAGAATATAAATGCAATAATTTTTTGAATATATTAATTGCCGTTCAATTAGATTAATTCGTTCACAATTTAAAATAGTTATGCTTCATTTTCAAAATAAATTTTTATTTACCTTTATGTTCGAAGCTGATCAATTATATATATATATATATATATATATATATATATATATATATATATATATATATATATATATATATATATTATCGAAGTATTTATTTGTGTGAACAAGTTATAGAGAATATTTCTGAATTTTACTTTTTTTAGAGAATAAAATTTTCGATGAAAATAAAATACAATTCAAATTATTTATCAATTTCATTTTAATTTCCTTTTTCAAATTTCAATTGCTACAAAATCTGAATAGAGGCCAAGTCTAAATTTATTTGAAAAGTCTAACATTAATCATTTAAGATATCACAGAATTGCCATCACCCAACTCTCAATAAATACCCCCATACTTTCTCTACCTTTGATAAAATATACTTGTTTTAATTCCTTAAGAAAACACCCAATCATGAACGCCACCTTCTTCACCTTCTTCCTCTTATCCTTCCTCTCCCTCACCTTCGCTCAACCCTCCTCTCCTCCTCCTCCTCCACCTTCCACCACCCCAATCCCCCCTTCCACCGCCTGCAACTCCACCCCCGACCCCTCCTTCTGCCGTACCGTCCTCCCCCCCACCGGCTCCCAACCCCTCACCTCCTACGGCCGCTTCTCCCTCGCCAAATCCCTTACCAACGCCTACAAATTCCTCTCCCTCATTGACCGCTACCTCACCCGCCGCTCCTCCCTCCCCGAACCCACGGCTCGGGCTCTCGATGACTGCCATCTCTTCGCTGGCCTTAACATCGACTTCCTCACCTCCGCCGGCTCCACCCTCAACTCCACCTCATCCACTCTCCTCGACCCCCAGGCCGATCAGCTCCAAACACTCCTCTCCGCGCTTCTTACTAACCAGCAGACTTGCCTTGATGGCCTGAAAGATGCGGATAAGGCCAATGCAGCCGCCGGCGTTCTCAGCCCTTCGATTGTAAATGGAACCAAGCTTTACAGCGTCTCACTCGCGCTCTTCACAAAGGCTTGGGTGCCTAACCGGAAGTTAAAAAATCCGACATTGGCAAAGCATTTAGCTGCTAAGGTGCTTCATCCCCCGCCGGTGAAAGGCCAAAGGAAGCTGCTTTTTCATGAGGTGCGTTGACAATTTGAATGACAAAGGATACTTGATTCATTCCTGTCTGCATTTTTTTCTTATCTTGTCTAACTCCTTGAAAATTAGAGACACTAAAAAAAAAAAAAATTCCTGACAGGTTGAGATCGGAAGTGACGGTACTTTGCCGTTGAGGACGTCGGAGAAGGACCGGGCCATGATTGAGGGCCGGTTGGGCCGGCGCTTGTTACAGTCGTCCGGCTCTGTTCAAGTCAGCGCAACTGTGGTGGTGAGCCAAGATGGGACGCAGAATTTTACCACGATTAGTGATGCGGTGGCTTCAGCGCCTAATAATACAGATGGCAGCAATGGCTATTATTTGATCCTTGTAAGCGCCGGCGTGTATCAGGAATATGTGTCGGTGCCGAAGAACAAGCGTTACATTATGATGATCGGCGGCGGGATTAATCAGACGGTTGTGACCGGGAATCATAGCAACGTTGATGGCTGGACCACCTTCAACTCTGCTACCTTCGGTGAGCTTACAATCTCATCTGCATATAATTAATCTTGAATTTACATATATATCACTCTATATTATATTACTCATCTCTATAATACTCAAAATTTTAATATTACATATATATATCATTCTATATTATATTAATATCAAATATACCACTCATTTTTCGTCTATATATTTCATTTCTATCACCCATAATATGAAAGTAAATTATAATATTAAAATTTTAGTTATTAGATATATAAGAAGAGTGGAATATATGTAAATCGCCCATAATTTAACTGACACTAATTTTAAGATAAATTTCATAGCTTTAGCCTTCTTGTGAGACTTTTTTTTTTTTGCTTTTTGAACAGCAACTATAACTTCTTTTTTACTATAACTTTTTATTTTTTTTTTATTTGTACGAAGAAGATAATTAATTCTATAAAAAATTGTAATCATCTCAAACGGACTCTTAAGAGTCTATTTAAGATTTTTGCAACATTTTATAAAGTTATTTTTGAAGTTATTGTGCGGAAAATAATTTTTTAATTTAAATCAAACCATGCTTTTTAAAAGCTACTAAAAATTAATAATTTTAGTTATAAGAAATATATTCTCGCCATAAAAATAATCAAATAAAAATATGATTACATTATTAAAAAAAGGGTAAGAACTATCTTGAGTAGGAAAAATTATTATGTGCGGACGTCAACCGTTATCCAGAGATCAATCAGAATGTGTCACGTCATACGTTTTGCTCGGTATCGTGGCTGTGTACTGCTCGATACCATGGCTCGATACTGCTGATTTGATTGCACTTGATTCTCCTATGGATATAGAGCTGGATCCAACGCTCACAAGAATAATCTCTCCCTGAGTAGGCTCAAAGTTATATTCTAATTAGTTTTTTTATAAGAATATTCCTACATAACTTTTTTCTCTAATGTATATATTTTTATATAAAATTAAAAAAAAAATTGCACAATTGTAACGTGCATGTGCTGATTTTAAATACTAATAATTAAAATATTTGTTCTGTTTGACATGGCAAGTTGGCAGCTATTTTCTCCAACGCTCGCCGTTGATTCTTTTCGTGCGCTGGCGGGTGAAAAGAACATCCCGTCTTGCCGCCGTTGAATAGATGAAACGTGAAGGGGAGTTTATACACCATCCGTCGAAGTATTTAAATACTAATAATTTAAAAACTAAAATTAAATATTTATTATTATGGGTGCTAATTTATTTAATTATTATTATTATGACGAAGACTATAATTTTTTTTTATTTAATTTCAAATATATCCTCTGTAAATTTCATTATCTTAAACTTCTATCTGACGCCTAGCCGTTAAGAGATGCCAACACATTTTTTTTTTGTTTTTTCTCCGTTACAGCTGTAGTCGGCCAAGGCTTCGTAGCAATAAACATGACATTCCAAAACACCGCCGGCGCCGTGAAACACCAGGCCGTCGCCGTCCGAAACGGCGCCGACCTCTCCGCCTTCTACCTCTGCAGCTTCGAGGGCTATCAAGACACTCTCTATGCCCACTCCTTGCGCCAATTCTACACCCAATGCCTCATCTACGGCACCGTCGACTACATCTTCGGCAACGCCGCCGTCGTCTTCCAGAACTGCAGTATGTATTCTAGACTTCCCTTGAATGGCCAGCAGAACACCATCACCGCTCAAGGCCGAACCGACCCCAACCAGAACACCGGAATTTCAATCCAAGGCGGCAATTTCCTCGCCGCCGGCGATCTCGGCTCGACTCGGACTTACCTCGGGCGGCCGTGGAAGCAGTATTCGAGGACGGTGATAATGAGCGCGTTTATGGGTGGGTTGATTGACCCGGCGGGGTGGTTGCCGTGGGACGGGGACTTCGCGCTTAGCACGTTGTATTATGCTGAGTATGATAACAGCGGGCCGGGCTCAAACACGAGCGGGCGGGTCACTTGGGCTGGGTACCATGTTTTGACTAACAGTTCGCAGGTAGTAAATTATACGGTGAGCAACTTTATATTGGGTGATAATTGGTTGCCGCAGACGGGCGTCCCGTATACGAGCGGGCTGGTTTGAGGAATTGGCGGTGATTTATTGGTGTTTTATGATTTTCTGTTACTGTTGTAAAAGATGTAGTGAAATTCATTTTTTTATAGAGGTGAAGAAATTGAGAAATTATTGCTTGTATTTTGTTAGTGTGGATAAAATATTTATTTTAATTATTGTAATAGAATTCATGTAGAAAATAAAGGCTTTTAATAAATTATATAATTATTTTTTACTTGTATTTGTCTCATCTTTTTTAATTACATGGAAGAGTGAATTATTATATTTTTAATTATATAGTAGATTATTGCAATTAGGATCTGACTTTGTCGTTTTTCTTTGCATGTAATGAATCTTTGCATAGAATTAAATTCAAAATTATATAATATCCGGTTTCAACAAGTTCATAATTGAACATAATGTCTGAATGAGAAGAACCCAATGGTACTAAAAATAGTCCAATCAGAGCCAAAACCAAACACTTACTATAGGAAACCAAGTTTTTTGCAGAGGACAAAATTGCCACAAAATAAGTCAAATCCGCCATAAAATGGTAGTTGCAAATCCGTCGCCATTTTCAACAAAAAAAAAAATCAATCATAAAGTCCGCCGCAAAAATTTGACTTTCTTGTAGTGACTTAATATGAATGGAACCTTGAAAATTGATTTGATGACTAAATGACCTCCGAATTTGACATGCTTATAGTCAAATCGAGCGGCTAGATAAGATGGATCCAATGAGTCTAAGATCACTTAATTATGACGTCATTTCGGTACATAGATTATATATAATCATTTCTTGATCAAATGAATCAAAATGAGTTGTACAATGGAGTGTTTTGGATTACCAAAATGCTCATCTTAAAAAAGCTTATAAATAGTCTCAATTATGAGAAAAAAAGAACTAGAGAGCTCTCTTGTATTTTTTAGCTATCTTCGCCAATGACTACCACCAGTTATTGCTAACGACAATGACCGTTGTGGTCGGCGATCAGTGATCGCCGACCTCATTAGACTCTTATCAATAATTCAAGATTTGAACATTTTGTTGGATTTTAATTGTCCGCTTTTGGACACTATATTTCTATAATATGTATAAAGGGAATCAAGTCCTGCTATTGGATGTTAGTTGTTTATTTATGAACACTTGATCATTTATGTAATTCCTCTCAAGAAATATCTAACAATTTATTTTGAAATAATCCCCTCTTCTTTAGCTAATGAGGAAGACAGGCTTCTTGTATTACCACTCTATAGTAGATTTTTTCAATTGGTGTAGGCCTCAGGTTTTTTATTTTTTATTTTTTTTTTTGAATTTTTCATGTAAAAGTTTTCTGATCTTTTACTTTTATCTATGCATGCTTAATTTTTACATAATGTTGAAACATAAAATATATATTATACCGATTCAAATTTTCTAGCACATAATAAATTATAATACTCGATACGTGCTTAATTCTACATAAATGTATGTATGTGTTGAGTTCATTGGGATCTTACTGACTAAATTTTCTTCTCTAAAAAGAAAGAATGGAGCTTTGTGATTCCTTATTATGAGAAAGTAAAGAATTAGAGATAATAATTTGTCTATAAAATTTGCACTTTGATCCCTTATTATTATTTTTTTTAAACCATCAAATTTATTGAACCAGAAAGATTACAAAAAAAAAATCCTAAAAAGGGTCACATTAGAGGCTTACAATCAAAAAAGCAAAAGGGCCCACCAGAATAATAAGGTTGATACCAACGGACTCAGACCAGCATCGAGTTGCCAGGGCGTGGCCATCCACTGGTAAAAAACAAAATCAAAGGGCCCACCAGGTTGCCAACCAACCCTGGCCGTCCACAACGCTTGCAGCCTCGCTGCTTCCTCATCGTCTAAATCGAACCAATTAACCGGCCAACCCATCAACCACAAATGCAAAAACATTGCAGCAACCGAAACCACACTAAATAGCAAATAAAACAGAAACAATGCATCAACCAACAAACACTCAACGACCACGCCTGCCCCTCCCACGAGATCTGCCACGAGAAGCAGCAGGCACAAGTGGTGTATCACGCAGCAAATTGAAAGAATTGTCAGGATCTCCATCTCCCATAGATTCAACAGATTCAGATTCAGAAACAGAACTATAGTCATGAAGCCAGTCCAGTGGACCCTAAGGGACGCCCGAGTTATCCTTCACATTATAGTGTAGACTATTATGATCCATAAAAGTCACTAGAACATCCACAAAATCCTTAAGCACAACACGATCATTACGAGTGGGACTAGAGTTATCAGAAACAGCCACCCGACACACTTCCTCTTCCAAATTAACAACGACAGGCGACTGAATCGGGACAACCAACTCCTCAGAATTTAAAGACTGACCGGCCAAAACAGCCGGGGCCGAACTAACAGACACCAAAGGAAGCTCACGAGGAGGGACCTCAACGCTATGACAAACACGGTTGGAAATGAAATTCATACCAACAGGGATAAAAGGTTGAGCCTCGGGGGATAGAATAGCAACAAAATCAACACCATTAGCATTAGCATGTCCAGCCACCTCAGTTTCCGCAGCCATTTCCACATATCCTAAACCGGCCAAAACATGAGAATCACAAACAGACACAGGCCTCACCACTGGATTAGAGCAGAGAGGAGAAAGAGTAGCACAACCATTTAAAAAAAATAAATAACTTACAAAATATTTATATGAATTATAGAGCTTCTTATTATAATACACATGAAACGAGTTTCAATATTCTACGTAAATTTATGCATGTAAGGGAGGATGGTTAAGTAAGCACATATCGTAAATTAAATATTTATAACAAATAAATTAGAATTTAAGGAACTAAATTATTATTTTTAGACATAATTAGCAAATGCAAATTATTTGAGTCATATTATTACCAATCCATTTTTTTTAAATAATAAAATAAATTAATAAGATAATTTTAAAGTCTTTTTTATTGGAATGAGTCACAATAAAAAAGACCTTTTAAACTATAAAATGATATGAGGTAGATTAATATATTATATCATTTATATATTGATTTTTTGATATAGTTTTTCATCGAAATTCCTCTACTTTCAGATGAAAATGGAGGGTCGGAGGACTTTTTTTTTTTTTTTTTTTAAACCAACCTTTAATTGACTCTAGAATATTTTGGGCTGTGAATGCCCTGCATCCATTCAATGTTATGCCATTTGAAGTAAACTTAGCAATGTAATAGTTTTAAAATCACCTTTGCTATTGACTTTTATTTTAGATGACGTGGTCTCCTCCATCTTTCTTCCACCCACCACGCTAAACTCTCAATAACCACCAAGTCCTAACAAGTAACAAATTCCCTTTTCCTCTAATGAATCCCCCCTCCTTCCTCGTTCGCCACCTCAAAACCTTAATGGCTTCATACTCCATCCTCGCCTTCCTCATCACCCTCCTCATCTCCGCCGCCGCCGCCCACCCGGCCATCCCCTCCCTCATCCACAAAGCCTGCAGCCAAACCGCATCCAATCTACAAAAACTCTGCATCTCCTCCCTCTCCGCCGAACCGCCGTCTGCCAACGCCGACCTCCGCCTACTCTCCATCATCGCCGTCCGCATTGCGGCCAATAACGCCTCCCAAACCGCCGCTTATCTCTCCGCCCAACAGACGGATGCCGCAGCCTCCGGCGCCGTTGATCCAATGCTCTATCAATGCGTCGCCGATTGTACAGATCTGTATGTTGATGTCGCCGAGCAGCTCGACGTGACGACGGCGGCCATTGATGATGAGGCTGATAAGGATGCGATGATCTGCCTGGATGCGGCAATGGCCGATGTGACTTCTTGCGAGAAAGGGTGCGGTGCGGTGGCGACGGCTGAGATTAGGAGAAGGAATGATGGGGCGAAGAAGTTGCTGAATATAACAATTTCTTTTATTAAGCTCCTTATGGCTCCGAAGGGACTGTGAGGGATTTTTCTCTTCTGTGATGATTTCATTTTGCAATATCATAATATTTATATTAAGGAAAATTACCTTAATTAGTACAAAAAATATATAAGTTGCTTTTGTGGGCTTCTTTTTTGGATCTGAACAATGATGAATGAGATATCTCCAATTCTCAACCCACACTTGCAGGATAAATTATTATATGTAAAGTCTGGACAGGAAGAATTATCCGAATTGTGAGTATACACATTATGTACAAACAGTATGTATAAAAATTTGATACATATTATGTACGCTAGCTCACAATTCGTACGATTCTTCCAGTCCGAACTCGACATGGAATAATTTCTCCGCCTCCAAGATGTGGATGGACCATAGGACAATCAGGTCTCTGCAAGGGACTGCTCTTCCTTGCCATACATTATAATGTTGGAAAATATTGTTTCTCTTTGGCAAATTTTGAGTCTTTTTTTTTTTTTGTTGGATTCTTTTTCAATAGCTTTGCTATTTTTTGTTGCAGCTTATGAGCATTGATATCTCTATTGAGTTAAGTTGTATTTTTTTGCATTTGTACTTTTGTAACTATCCTTCATGCTAAATGAACGGATTTTAACGTCATTTTTTTTAGCTGGGGTGGGTGATCTTAATAGGAAAAGCTATACATCGCTCTAATTAAAGAATACAACAACAAAAACAAATCTTTATATTACTAAGTGGGGTCGGTTACATCGATCTTTTTTTCTTTCTTCCATTGTTTTTTTTTAAGATCGAGTCAAATTCTCATCTAAATCTAATAAAGAAAAGTGATTTATAATATTATCTAACAAAGTCTTTTTAGGCCTACCTCTACCTTTCTTAACATAAGTCAAATTTAATACAGCTACTTTCCTAATCATATCACCAGAAGGCCGCCATTTTACATGACCAAATTATCTAAGGCGACTCTCTCTAATCTTATCTTCTGCTGGAGCTATTTCAACCTTTTCACATATATACTCATTTCATATCCTATCTCTAAGAGTAAAGCCACTCATCCACATGGCATCCTCATCTCTGCATCACTTAACTTAATATTATGCTTCTTTTTTAATGGCCAACATTCTGCACCATAAAACATTGCAAGTCTCACTACCATCTTATAGAATTTTCTCTTAAGTTTGAGAGGGTCTTTTCTATCACACAACAAGCCCATTACATTCCTCCACTTCTACCAACCAACTTGAATTCAGCTAATAATATCCCCATCTATTTACTATCATTAAAGAATGAGCAGTTAAATTTTTTCCTTTATATAAAATTAATATATATTGATAAATTTTTATGTAAGTTACAGATAAAAGAATAATTTTACATCAACATTATTTTTTATAATATAATAAAATCTGATTTTGAATATTTTTGTATTTTTTTAGTCATAAAAAATAAATAGTTTATGTGAAGATGAATGGAAAATGTGTATTTTATTTACTTAGTTAAGTCAACACATTTGCAAATCACCTCTATGGTTTACATATTTGTTTTTTTTCTTTCTAACGGCTATCTTGTTTATTCTTTATTAAGCTCCTCTTATATATGATGCATGTCATTTAAAAAAATTATTGAAATATATTTCCTTTGTGATTGTGATAAAATATTGGCATACTCACTATTATGTGTTAGAAAATTTGGGTCGATAGAGTGTGTGCTTATATTTAAGCATTGTATGAAAATTCAACACGTACAAATAAAAATAGTAAGATTAGAAAATTTTATACGTGAAAAATCCGAAAAATGAAAAAAACTACTGGGAATTCGTTATATAATAAGCGATATAAAAATCATTCATTACGCATAGGCTAAAGAAGAGAGGTTTATTTGGAAATAAAATGTCTAATTTATATTTAGGGGAATTACAGAAATCAAACGTCCATAGATTGATGGACAATTAACATTCAAAGTATGGTTTGATTTTCTTTATAGGGATTACAAAAATATGGTGTCCAATGGGACAATTGAAACCCAACAATAGGGTTAAATCTTGACAACAGAGTAATAAAGATGGCGACGATTATTGAAAGTGATTGTTGGGGGGCAATGGTGGTTGTTGGTGGCAACTGTTAGTGGTAATCGTTAGCGACGATAGCTAAAAAATTCAAGAGAACTGTCTCCTTTTTATCTCCATCTTATGTGAAGAATGAGGTATTTATAGGCTTTTTTAGATGAGCATTTTGATAAATTTAACAAGAATTCAAAACACTCCATACGGTCGATATCGATTCCTCTGATTATAAAAGCATTTTTCAGCATTCAAGTGCTTTAATAATGTCAGAATTCAGTGATCTTAGGCTCGTTGGATTCATCTCGTCAAGCCGCTCGTTTTTACATTATATTTTTTAAGAAAATTAAGTTCTCATTTTTTTTTTTAAATTCTTTTTAGAGAAATTGTTTATTTTTTTCTTCTTTTTTATGAAGATTTTTTCAAGAGAATTTTTCTTTTCAAGAGAACTTTTTTTTTTAATATTATTATTATTATTATTTATATAAATCTTTTATTTAAAGTTATGTAACTCTTTGATTTGCCAAAGGGAGATTACAGAACTCAAGTATCCATAGATTTATAGTAAACACCAATAAAAAGACTTGATTTTCTTTATAGGGATTATAGAAGTATGGTGTTCACAAGTGGACAATTAAAACACAACAAAAGGGTTAAATTTTGACAAGAGTTTGAAGATAATGGTGATTACTGACAGTAATCACTGACAATAGTGATTGTCATTAGCAATAGCTCATGCCTGGTGGTAACCGTCAGTGTCAATAGCTAGAAAATGCAAGAGAACTCTGTGGTTATCTTCTTTTTGCCCCCTCTCATGTGGATAATGGGTTATATTTATAGAATTTCTTATGGGCATTTTGATTATGTGAACAAGAATCTAAAACACTTCATCTTACAGTCCATATCGATTCCCTTGATAATTAAGTATTTTTTTCAGCATTTATCTTAATGATGTTAGAATTGAGTGATCTTAGGCTCGTTAAAATATGACGTCGACAATGGGACAATTGAAACCCAACAATAGGGTTAAATCTTGACAACAGAGTACTAAAGATGGCGACGATTATTGAAAGTGATTGTTGGGGGGCAATGGTGGTTGTTGGTGGCAACTGTTAGTGGTAATCATTAGCGACGATAGCTAAAAAATTCAAGAGAACTGACTCCTTTTTGTCTCCATCTAATGTGAAGAATGAGGTATTTATAGGCTTTTTTATATGAGCATTTTGATAAATTTAACAAGAATTCAAAACACTCCTTCATACGGTCGATATCGATTCCTCTGATTATAAAAGCATTTTTCAGCATTCAAGTGCTTTAATAATGTCAGAATTCAGTGATCTTGGGCTCGTTGGATAGATCTCGTCAAGCCGCTCGTTTTTACATTATATTTTTTAAGAAAATTAAGTTCTCATTTTTTTTTAAAGATTCTTTTTAGAGAAATTGTTTATTTTTTTCTTCTTTTTTATGAAGATTTTTTCAAGAGAATTTTTCTTTTTAAGAGAACTTTTTTTTTTAATATTATTATTATTATTATTTATATAAATCTTTTATTTAAAGTTATGTAACTCTTTGATTTGCCAAAGGGAGATTACAGAACTCAAGTATCCATAGATTTATAGTAAACACCAATAAAAAGACTTGATTTTCTTTATAGGGATTATAGAAGTATGGTGTTCACAAGTGGACAATTAAAACACAACAAAAGGGTTAAATTTTGACAAGAGTTTGAAGATAATGGTGATTACTGACATTAATCACTGACAATAGTGATTGTCATTAGCAATAGCTCGTGCCTGGTGGTAACCGTCAGTGTCAATAGCTAGAAAATGCAAGAGAACTCAGTAGTTATCTTCTTTTTGCCCCCTCTCATGTGGATAATGGGTTATATTTATAGAATTTCTTATGGGCATTTTGATTATGTGAACAAGAATCTAAAACACTTCATCTTACAGTTCATATCGATTCCCTTAATAATTAAGTATTTTTTTCAGCATTTATCTTAATGATGTTAGAATTGAGTGATCTTAGGCTCGTTAAATTCTTCTCATCGAGTGTAACTCGATTCAACCATAAGCACGTCAAATTTATAGTTCAAATGATAATAATTTTAATTTAAATTTTTCTAATTCAAATATTGCCTTAAGATTCATATAGATCATACAACTTTTCTAGAGTCATATCACTGACATTGCCTTATTAATAAATCATTCAACTTGACTTAGCTCATTAAACTTATATATATATATAGCAGAATAGAATTTGATGTTCACAAGATATCATGTAGACACGAAACCTTGATGATGTCAATGTTTCTTCGATAGTTATCTTCTTATCTAGTTTAAAATTCATTTGAGATAATTTTCTTGCTTCTCTCTATAGTAACTTTCTAGCATAAAATTTTCTTAGAAACAAGTGACCAAAAGCTGACTCAAACGAAATCTTAGCTTCATTCTCAACTAATTTAGGTTCTCAAATTATGTACCACTAGAACAAGGCAAGTCTTTCCATTTATTTTAAACAAATGTTGCTATAGTTGCACAATAGTAAAGCCCATTCATTTATATTCTCTTTATCATCTTTAAAGTAAAAACAAATAGAGATGCAGATATGAAGAAAGTTGAGAAGTAGTGGACTAATGCGAAAAAAGAAAAAAAAATCGAGGTGGCTTCAAGGAAACAGACAGAAGAACAGTGATGATTACATACATTCTTCAACACCTTTGAGGTGGCATTGCCTTCTATGGTCAACTTTCTTGTCATATCTTTTTATTCATGATAAGATGACATATAGACATTGGAATTTTATTTGATTTTCTTGGCCTTCCATATAGCTCATCTTGATATCTTAATTACGAGCTTTAGCTATCAACAACAAAAGTCTTGAAATTAAAACTTATATATACTAGTTAAGTGCAAGCAAGTATAATTCCCCGTGAAATTAATATTCTACTCTATCGTTATATTACTTGATTCGACACGTATACTTTCATGTATTAAGTAGAGATTTTATAATTTTTATATCAAAGCAAAATCTAAATATTATTTAGATATTGATAGAGCCCTAAAATTTAATTCATAATTCAACAGGTTTCAAATCCATAAATATGGTATAGATGAAGTACAATATGTTTAATATTATATACGAGATCAATCTTTCATATTTATATCTTTGTTCTTAAACATTAAAATATGTTCCAAACAATTGAACATAAATAATGGTGTGATCTTTCAACTTCACGTGCAGGAGACACATAAATATACATATACTTATGTCTATGAAACTATTTTTTTCTTATTTTCTACATCATTATTTTAACAATATAGTTAATCCATTGACAATGGAATTGAATCATTGGCTAAGAATTTATTTATCATAGAACTAGAACAAACAAATCAACAAAGAGTGTAGCATCAAGCAAACACTCAATTCTATGTGGTGAAATCAAGATCTACTAAAGAACACTTACATTTTTGAAGCAACGGTTATATCCTTTCTATACACCAGAAGAAATTTGAGGTTGAGCAGACCAACACACAAGAATATGAGAAGAAAAGTGATTGATACTCACCCCATCCATCTTGGCTTCACCTTAAATAAACTCCCACTTTTCTTTCTTTAGGAGCAACACTTGAACATCACCATTTTTTTTTTAACGGGATATCCACTTGCTGTCACACCCAAAAGGACGCTTGGCGGCTTGACTAATCCTCAGCTAACTAGAAGAGGCACCCACCCTAAAAACTTCTTGGCCCGCACTTGATTGGGCCCCACTTGAGAGACGCTGCCGCTCGAGGGAATTCGAGCACGGGTTGGAGAATTCCCAACCATACTCTCCCACCAACCAAACTAAGTAACGCTGGGTCACTTTGACATCACCATTATTATACAATATCTGAAAAGGTCATGCCTTAAAAAAAAAATGAACTTTGCAAATACCCAAAAAAAGTAGACACGTGCAAACCAGCAAACCCCTTTATGCATTCTTGACTTTGATAAAAGAACCAACAATGTCATCATAAAACCTATAATGACAAATGCGGACACTGAGCATATCGCACCATTAGGCAGTCTACTACTAAATATATTTGTAAAAGGAAAAGTAGTAAAGAAAAATACACATGATATAAAAGATCAATATCCATTTTTGAAGAAAACTCTGCTGCTCTCTAATAGAAGGTTCAAAACATAATACGCTCAAATATAATTTTATTCACAATTTAAATCTACTGATACCTCAATTATAATTTAAGTGCGATCGAATCTACAGCTAGATTGTAGACGTCCTTCCCTCTCAACCGCGCTCGAATCTCCTAAACATCTCAAAAAAAAAAAGAATTGCATCTAATCATAACAAAAGCATAAACCTGATTGTTCCCATCATGAATCCAATAATGCACAAACATTTGAACACAGACAAATAATCTGTATCACGTAATGTATCTAACAAGTTCAAGATTAATCATTCAAGTAGTAAAACACTTGCCTTTTAGAACTGAAATAAGGGTAATTCTCATAGAAGAATTTTTCTAGTTGAGGAATGGTGGAGCTGTTGGCAGAGCAGAATCTTTGCAGGGTGTGATTTTTTGCCACTTTGAGTACCGCCATTGGTTTTAAGTTACATAAACAAATCAATGAAGTCATGAATAAAACATTTGCTAAGCTATTTAGATTATATTATATAATGTGAAGAACCTCGAAGAAGTCTTTAAGAGGTTTAGCGACTGTTGTATACAAACAGATATAATTGTTGAGTATAGATTTATTATCTATGTAAACAAGGACATGGTTGGTGCACTTCATATATGTTCAAATAATATCAAATATATAATGTTAAAAGCATAAATTTTTTGAAACTCAAATGGATCAACACAATCATTCAACCAATTAACAGATTGAATGAACCAAAACATAGAAACTAAATTAATAAATAAAAAGAAGATAAGTGAATAAAAATCAGTTCCAAAACATAGATACTAAATTGATAAATGAAAAAGAAGAATAGCAAATAGAAAACCACTTCGTGCTCATTCAAATGCAAAATTAGGGAATTTAAAGCCACTTCGGGAATGCTGCTCATTCAAATACAAAATTAGTGAATGCAAAAACTGTTTTAAGTAGTAGTAAGAAAACCAAAAACGAAATCTTAATTAACTAAAAAATCCCCAAAAAAGAAATTTCTTGACTAATACAAACCTTAAATAAACATAATAATAAAAGAGTGATAATGAAGAGTTTGGTTTCAATTGGGACAACTTTATTACTAATTAAAACAACTTTTTAGTAAAAAATTTTAATTTTTGTACGAAAAAACTGCCTTATAATTTTATAAGAAAGCCATCCCAAATGACGTCACACATATATATAATGAAATTACATCAAGGAATACATACATGCTTTGTAAACTTACAACACCATCCCATTTAAAATATCAAAAAACCTCTCTTGTTTTGATATTGGACTATTGGAGGGACAACCCAAACTAGTAATGGATAGAGGTCAGCCACAATAAATTTAGCTTTGGATGAATTTGACTTGAAATCTCTGTTGCTTCCTAACTCACATACTCTTGTAGTTTCTTATGATTTCATTGAGTTCTAATAGAGAATTTTTCTGAATACTTTAATATATCCTCTTTTGTGTCTACAATACTCAAATAACTAGACGCAATTATCCATTTCTTGTTGGAAAGTGTTTGGATCTCACAATTTACAAGAGAGGACATTATTCTAAGAAAGCAACAAATAAACTGCTAAGAATTATCATCATGATTAACCTATCCCACCCTTTTCAAACTTGGCTATGTAAGAATCAAAATTTATGTGAAAGTGAACGAGACTTGCAGTGAATAGGGCTGTTGTTGACTGAAGGGCTGATCTTAAGTTCTTCAAAAACCTTCAGAGTCTCGATGGTCAAGCCACTGTCCACACTTCCTAAAGAGACCCTCTTATGAGACTTTTGCAAGTGAAGCTTAAGTGAACTCGTGTTCAGCCCTACATTCTTCCCACAAATTGGGCAAACCTTCATTACAGGCTTCTTGTGCTGCCAATCCATGGAAACCTTTCCATGAAGCCTCAGATCGAGATTGAGCAATGCCTTGGCGAAGCCATCATTTGGTTGCGCTCGCCGATGCTTCTTCCTCAGCAAATTCCATGATTCTGATAATGTGAGACCACTGAAAACCAAGAAAATTAGAATTTATCAGAGGAAGAAGATTGCAAAAGACGTCTAAGATCTAAAAATTACATAACCACCACCACCACCTACTTCCTCATCATCAAGAAGGCAAGAATTATTGTCGCGCTTCGGCTTTTTCCTTCGAAACAATGAACTAGCACCTTTCCGCCCGAATTAACGACAGTGGCAATGAAATCACAGGCCTCAACAAAAAGGCTGCTGATGTCTTCTTCATCACTGTCGCTTATCTGTATTCATTTTTGTTTTAGTTAAAGTTGATAAAGAGAGTATAAGGTTTCGTTTGAGATGACTTTCTTGCTGCTTCTTAAAGTAGCTTTCTAGTAAAAATAAAATTTTTGTATTAAAAAACTGTTTTAAGAAGCAGAAAGAAAGCCGTCCCAAACGAAGCCTAAATGAATGGGTTCTACCATTGTGCAACCATAGCACCATTTGTTTAAAATAAATAGAAAGGTCAACCTTGTTCTAGTCATTCAAAATTCAAGAACCTAAATTAGCTATAAGAAGGAAATGGAGGAAGAAATACTTACAGAGAAGTTTTTGTATTCAAAAAATTCAGGATGTTGAGAATCTGATTGTCCAATTTCATTTAGGCACAAGCAAAGGATGTGCGTGATGCCCAAGTACTGCAAAGTATGCATAGACTTTGCAGCCAATGCCCCACCAATAAACAAATTATCTGTGACCTGAGACGGCCGCTCTGTACTCATAGCATCAGAAATCAAGGCTATCCTATCCAATATATGCTCAAGTCGAACCTACAATAGCTCATGACAACTTAACAAAAAATAAAAATAAAAAAATAAAATAGAATTAAAGTGGGCTCTTAGGTTATTTTAGTTATGTCATTATTTTAAAAGCCTAATTAACAAGTAGGAACAAAGAGTTTCCTTTCGAAATAGTTTGGGGACAACAATATGGCTTCTCTAAATTTGAAGGATAAAATAACGACTTAGAAAATAGCTGTTGGACTAAAGTTTAATCTTTCAACTATAGTTATATAAATAAAAGCAAGTGGACATTACCTTCAACTCATATGCATCAATTGCAAGATTACTATCATTCCCATCAAAGAAGCCAGTATTGAAATTATTTTCCTGGCAAAATTTAACAACGTCTATTTTCAGCATCTCAATCCATTGTTCCAAATCCTTGTTAAATTCAACATCAGCCTGCATGATAAAAGATGATGTACGAATAACGTGTTAAATTGTAGAAGGTATTCAGTAAATTCATGAACTTAAATCATTTATTATGAAACATTAATGTCTTGAAATTATATAATCAATAGTACTGAGCAGATTCAATCCAATTCTAGTTGGGAAAATTTCTTTTACCTTCACAAACTTGTGAAGATCACGAAGCTTCATTGTCAAGCGCAATCTATGGGACTGCTCACTTCCTTTGAAATACTTACCACTCCAATTTCCTCTAGAACCAGAGGATGTGGACTCAGGGCTTCCACAATGTTCCGGTTCTCCTTGGGGTGAAGACTTTGGAGTGTTTCTACGAGTTTCTAAATCACTAGAATCTGCACGACTCTCATTAGCAGATCGCTCCTTACAGAGGGAATTGCTAATGCCCAAATCTGCTGAACGTGGAGAGCAATAATTCCGAGACTCATCCTTCTCAGCATCTTCAGAGTTTCTATTTACAATTGACAAGAAAATCCGAAAAAGCCCATCTAATTTCTGATTAAGCGTAAGGAGAAATAAGTAAAAGCTTTGCATGTCCATCAGGGCATCACGAAATCCGCTTCTAAATTTGTGAACAACTTTTATCATATCATTATAAGAGAGAGAAGAAAAAGTTGATGAACAAGGTAATAGGATATTAGCTTCTTCTGATGCAGAAAATCCCAGTTTACCACCAGATATTTCATGTAATAGGTTGGAACAATACTCTAAACTATTAAGCAAAAGCTCAACCAACCTTGGGTATTGCTCTTGATCTTTTACACGTTTGCCTGCTGGAGGTCTGCGAGGAACCCCAGTATCAATAGCCACAATACGAAAGTCAGCTTGTTCATCTACATTGTTTGCTTGTTCCCCAGTGGATATGTGACTCATTTCATTCAATTCAACAGAGTTCTGATATAAATATTTTTGTCTGTTTAAGGAGTCTACTTTCTGATTTTTCTGCAAGGATTTTAAACCAGCTGGGGTATATCTTTTGGAAGAAAGACCATTGATTGCATCAAGTGCATCCAGTTTTAATGAAATTGTTTTATCCACAAAGAGTAGATTTCCAGGGTTGCCGCGCCACCCAAGCTGATGACAAGGGAGTCTGTCCTCATTCCTAATAATAAGATCCAATAGTAGTATCCTACCAAGTGCAGCAGCAGTATTTTCGGCAGCTTCCAGTGAATCAAATGCTTGTGAATTCTTGAGAAGAGGTGATCCATGAACATAACTAAATAATGAAGCAACAATTAGATTATGATAAAAAAAAATATTAATCTTTGATATAGAAAAGAGTTCCCGAATAAGGGAAGGTACAAATCTCACTTCATCAGCAGTATACAGCGACTCATTTCTAGAGCTTCCAACAGTTCTGAACATGTCATTTCACCAACTTCATCACCAACTGAAGCAGCACCATTACATGCATTTTCTGCTGCATCTTTGATAATTTGCCATTCAGGACTGAAGTTTTGGACGACTCTAGCCTGAAAATTTCCAAGATTGAAGTAGACATTACATAAACAGAGAATAAACCAAGCAAAAAATGTAAGAGCACACACTTGAGGGGTTTGCACTCCAAGCCATCTAGCGAACTCATAGCCCAAGCATTCTGAAAGTGTGGTCAGCCTTGAAGATGTTATCTTTATAACTGCTGCTATTTCCCTTGGTAGAAGAGCACTATCCTCTGGATTGTTGAACAAAGCAAAGAAAACAACTCCCCCAGAATTTACAGTCACCTGCAAAAAGACAGCACCAACAAGGTTACTCGAACCATTAAAGTAAAAAGATGCATGACAATCTAATTAAACTAATAGAAGCTTTATAAACTGATAATCGATCTGTTTTAGAACACATTTCTTCAATTGATCATGTAGATACCATAGATGAAGCATAGTGAGTACTAATATAAGGGTTGTACAGCAATTAACCTCTAAAACTTTGTTCAATTCATCTTCAGAATGCTCATTACTGCTAGTATGCTCAGTATGATGTAGGGATGAAAGACAACTCCATGTGATGGCACCTGATTCAATGTTCAATGTTGCAGCATTTCCAAGTCTTTCCCACAAACTCATTTCTGGAGTTTGGTCCAAAGGAAATGACTTATCATCAAAATCATTGGGTTGGCCTGAAATTAGTTCTGTGGCACTGCAGTAAAAGATTTCCATAAAGAAGTCAACAAAAGAATGATTTTTTAAACACTAACGGGCAAAACTAGGTTACATGCAAGAGCGAAGACTGTATAGCCTACACCAAAATAGCTAAGAATGATAACAACTACAATTAGCTTTTTAAAATAAATTATGAGCCTATGAATCAATGAATAATTTCCTGTATTCTTAGCAAATTCAAACACTCACCACTATTTGACGTGGGGGCAATTTTAACCAAACAATTCTGAGTTATGTGCACAAATCACCATCTGCAGCCCAACGAATTAATATAAAAGTGGCAGTTCATGACGTCATTCCATGAGCAATGAAAACAACCAAACCCTACACCATCCACACTATTGGAGGTGGTGGAAGGGTGCTAATGCAGATCAAGAGACCCCATACTCAGCAAGTAACACATAATATTTCCGTTTCCCTTGTATGCACATAAAATCTATGAGTGCTTAGATTGTTCAAACAGCAAGGGATCACTGAATGGGAGTTTTTCCCCAAACAAAAATTAATGAAATACATCATCTACAGTGACCATTACTAGTTTATTAAATAACAAGCTCGTATTGGATCGATACCATAGTATGGGAGCTTCAACATTTCTTTTATACAAGTTAGCTCTTTATGGAAAGCCCCAAGAACCCTGAAATGCATCCAAATGCATCATGTTTTCACTAAGGCTTCGTTTGGGACAGCTTCTTTGATGCTTTCTAAAACGACTTTCTAGTACCAAAATTTCTTGAATTAGAAATTTTTAACTAAAAAACAGTTTTATAAAGTAACAAAAAACCTATCCCAAATGAAGCCTAAGAAACAATCTTGGGAGGGCATGTGATGTAGAATGAATGCAACTACAAAAGCAAGATCTGTTAATTCATTTAACTATTGCTTTTCTTCTATCAATCAAAATAGTTCACCTAGTTTGTATTGGAACAATGTAGTACATATACATCAACTGCGCATGCATCCGGATGAAACTCAAGGCAATTGATCATGATCAACACATTAAAATTACATATAACCCAACTTTATTCAAGTTTTTGACAATTTGATTAAAGCATCAAACTTAAATGAAACAGGGAACCATATAACTATTTGTAACTACCAAAAAATTTGCAACTGTTCTGAATGTTGAGTTATTCGAGCATAGAAAATTACATAAACTTTCAAAATAATGATAAGAATTTGTATCTCATTATCGGTCATTCTTTACTTTAATATTGGATGTAGCCGATTGAAAGCCCAATGATATTAATATTTGAACATATTTGGTCTCGAACTAGTATACTAGATTCACTCAAGAAGCTAAAGAACCATAGTTTTGTTCTTCATTTCAGGAGCTTTAAAATAACAATATACTCTCAGATAAAAATGGGAAGGAAATTTCAACTTTTTACTCAGTGGATTGGCGGAGCATGCATCCACAAATATTTATTTTTATACTAAGCATTTGATGGTAACCCTGTAAAAAATTTCTGCAAGCACAAATTCCTTCTCCCTCTAAATATATAAAGTGAGATTTACATAATTTTAAATCCCTCATTGAGGATTTCATTTAGATTATTTAAAGGATGGAGAAAATATGAGAGAATCATGTAATTATTTTAAGAGATTTGGGAAGATCCTACATTCACCATGTTCCTAACAATGCAATAGAAAGGTTTTGATGTGCATGTGTAAACCAATTTGTCTGCGTAACATTAGCCTTATTAGTTCAAAGGATAAAAGCATAGCAATAATAAATCTAATTTTTAAATTTCAAATTAAACCCGGCAATATAAGTCTACTTCTATGGCATTCGTCATTCCTAAGCAGATTAAATTCAAACCCTAAAGCCGAGGGTAAGTTCACATAGTTAAGCAGATGATAAATATAAACATATTGCGTCAACATCCAAATGTAAAACCAGGAAGAGTTCCCAACAGATTCATTAAACTAACCTAAACCATATTACCTCTGCTTTTGATCCATCAAGAACCCTCGAGACATTGATTCGGCCTTCGCCAAACGATGGGGAAAACCCGACGGCTTGAATTTACCACTCCGCTTACGCACTAGAGCCAACCATCTCTCCAATACCTGAGCCGTACCCACTACTTCTCCCCACAGGAAAGATGCCACCTGCCGAAACCCACAATAAATCCATAAAAGAAACGAAAAAGAACTAAGATCTAAATGAAATTAAGTTAGCCAGTGAAGAAATACCTGGGAAGGCAAAGTCTGCTCCCTCTCCGCTTCACATTCCTGGAAGAGCAAAATTAGGAAAGTTCAGATTCCATGCAAAAGAATGAATTTTGTACTGCGGTTTTGATCCATGCCCGTCAAAGCAAACGGTTGAGTTGTAAAGAGACTACCTGTGGGTCTGTAATGATGGTAGCGGCGAAGGAAGAAGAATCGGCGTCATCGCCATTTTTCTCCAATGCAGACATGAAGAGACTAGTTTTGCTTCAAGCCTTTTCACGATCTGTTTTATTCCTTTCACCAGAAAATACTTATAAAAAAAGAATATGTATAAAAAAAAATTCAAAAAAAATTCAATTTATACACGTTCTTTCCTAAAAAAAATCATTATACCCTAAAAAAAATTAGGACCAGTGATAAGTTTTTAAAAAATTTGCCAAGGAGTTGCAAGCCATACAGCATCAAAACCATAAAACCCAACGAGAGGCTTTCATTGACTTGGTAAAATTAAGGGGCTGTTTGGTATCGGATTTACAGCGGGATTTAAGTCGGATTTACGCTAAATCCAGCCAAACAGTTTTTGTGCGAGCGTTAAATCCCGGGATTCAGTAAATCCCGGATTTACGGATTTACAGCTTAAATCCGGGATTTAGTAAATCCGAGTGGTAGCCGGATTTAGGGGCTGTTTGGTTGCCTGCAAAGTAAATGCAGCGTAAATTAAATGCAGTGAAAAGTAAATGTAATGCATTCTAAATACTTTGAGGCTGTTTGGTTGTCTGCAAAGTAAACGCAAGAGATCTGTTTCCGTTGTTTGATTAGATATATCCAGAGTAAAGTAAAAGCAGTGCATTTGTAATATTTTTTTTGTCATTATATTTAGTGTATTTATAAAAACTGTTATAAATTTTGTTGAAATTATATAATATAATATTCTGCTGTGTATTAATTTAGCAGTGTGCTGCAATAGATGTAAATATATTTGTAATTGAGAGAATTTTTTATTTTAATTTTGTTAAAGTATAAATTTTTAATTTTAATTTTGTCAAATATAAATTTTCAAAACTTACAACTTGGCAATAAAAGGAATACAATCTCTGAAAAGCCATCTTATGTAAATATATTTGTAATTGAGAGAGATGTGCTTGTTTTAAGCTTTTAAACCTATCATTATAAATTCATAACATAATCGCACTTGTTGTAATAAAAAGTTGTTTCCTTAAGCTCATATTACAAGTTTCTATCAAATAATATAGAAGCCTATCTCAATTAGTGAGAAAATTCTAATGATCATAATGATTAAAAAATAGATGAGATGGACTTCCACTGAAATAAAATCCAAATAAAATTGAAATAAAATCTACTTCCAAAAAGGCCAATAATATTTTATTTAGAACCATGAAAATTTGAACGCCCTTATACAATGATCTAAATAAAATTCTAAAGCAATAAGCAGCAAAAGCAAAGTATTTAATCAGATTTTTCTTTCTCTCGTTCATAATTGAAGTTCTTTCAAAGAAGTAATAGCATATTATTCCGCTCAAAAGCATTATCAACCCATGTTGACCAACTCCAATTGAGATAATTAGCAACAATCTTATATTCGATGCTGCTCATGCCTTGCAAGTTTCCAAAATGAAGAAAAAAGGTCAACTTTCAATTAAAACTTATCATGTTCAGGTACCAAGGCAGCTCCCAAGCAAATGATATGTTACTAGATTTTATTTTTATAATAATATGCATGATATTTCTGTGTGCTCTTATTTAAAGATTCAACTTGTGAAAACTTGAATAAATTCCAAGGCCAACTTTATCATTTCTAAACAAATAGGGATCGAATACTCCAAAAAAAACAAGAAATAAATCAAGTGGCACTACTGAATCATTTGTTATAACAAATAAAGCATATGGAGAAAAGATTTGCTTCTCAAGCTAAACCACAATCAAAGAAATTCAGTGCAAATGTACAATTAAAAAACAAAAGATAAAAATATACCCATAGTTCATAGTTATAATTAGAACTAATTAACACAAAAAAGTTTATAGCTTAAATCCGGGATTTAGTAAATCCGAGCGGGATTTATCCGAAGAAGCGCGCGAAAGGGAGAAAGTTACCTTCACAGCCAGCGAGCTCCCGTTCTTGCTTCCGATCAAAATGCCGTAGCTTCCGATCAAAATGCCGTAACTTCCGATCCGGGTTGAAGTCGTCGCAGGAGCGAAGTCGAACAGCCACGAGCCCACGAAGGAGCCGAAGAAGCGACGCCTGCAATCTCTACACCTCCCGCGAAAGCAACGGCGCCGAACAGCAACAACGAAACGAGAAGATGAAAGGCAAACCCTACACGCCTCTAAGTTATTATTGATTAACTTAATTAATATAATTTAAAATATTAATACTTAAGTAAATTAATTAAATAGTTAATTGTATAATTAGTGCAAAAATTAATTATCTAATTTACTTAATTATATAATTAGTAATTAAATATTAATATAATTAGATTAATTAATATAACTTAATATATCTATTATTAAATATATAATTAATTATATAAATAATAATTAATGGGTAATTTGTACTTAACATATTCTTAAATTTATAACACATTATATTTTTTATTTTAAATTTTAAATTTATTTTTAAGTTATACTTATCTTCTTCACATTTAAATGCCCAACTGTTATAAATCCTGAAATATGTTACCAAACAGTTTTTTCGAATTTAACAGGATTTAACAATTGGCATACCAAACAGTTTTTAGGATTTAACACATTTCAGATTTACTAAATCCGGATTTACAGAATTTACTAAATCCCACTTATTGTCAAACAGCCCCTAAGGGGGTGTTTGGTATCGGATTTATACCGGGATTTTAAGCAGGATTTACGGTAAATCCAGCCAAACGCAAAAAACGTCGACGTAAATCCGGCAAATCCGTAAATCCCGGATTTGCGGATTTACGCCGTAAATCCGCTAAATTCCGGTAAATCCTAATCTAGGTAGAAGTCGGATTTACGGGATTTGGCCGAAGAACCGCGCGAAAGGGAGAAAGTTACCTTCACAGCGAGCGAGAGGGAGCTCCCGTCGTTGCTTCAGATCAAAATGTTGTAACGTCCGATCCGATGGGAAAGGAACGTCATCGAAGGAGCTAAGTCGAACAGCAACGAAGTAGCGAAGTCGAACAGCAACGAAGGAGCCGAAGAAGCGACTCGTGCAATCTCAACACCTCCTGCGAAGCAATGAAGCCGAACAACATGGACAAATAAGAGAAGATTAAAAGCAAACCCTAGGCGCTTTCATTCGTTTGCTTAATTAATATAATTTAAAATAGTAATAACTAGTAAATTAATTAAATAATTAATAGTAGAATTAGTGTATAAATTAATTGTCTAATTTAACTTAATAAAATAGTTAGTAATATAATTAGTAATTATAAATTAATGTAATTATCTTATACATTATTAAACATATAATTAATAATATAAATAATAGTTAAATAATTAATGAGCATTAGAATTTTTAAGTGAAAAATGAAATAATTAATAATAAAATTTATAATTAAAACTAATAAAATAGTAATTAAATTATTAAATAAATAATTAGTAGGTATATTATTTAAATAATTAGTTATTTCAAAATAATTAGTTAATTCAATTTTAAATCTCCAACCGTTTTAAATCCTCTTATCTCTTGCCAAACATCTTTCTGGATTTAACAGGATTTAAAAATTGTCATACCAAACACAATTCAGGATTTAAGAGCCCAAGATTTACTAAATCCGGATTTACAGGATTTAGTTAATCCTACTAAAATTTAATCCAATCCTATACCAAACACCCCTTAAGGATGCATGCCAATACAAAAAATCTGGATGAATTTTTCTTAACTTTTTTACTAATTAGTCGAGTACAATCGACATTTAATAGCAGAGAAAAGATTGATTTGGGGAGATAGGGTTTAGGGTAAGAGGAAGATGAAGATTTATCTCACCAGAGAAGTCGAAGAACACGATGTTCGGATTGCTCCTTGCCCGCACGCTGGCTTCGACATTCTATGACGAGTGAAGAAGAGGGAAACGGGATGGTAGAGAAGTCCACGCTTGCACGAAGAAGAGGGAGTCGGGAGCGGGGATTGGACAGGAGAGAGCTGCTACTGTTGTGATTTACAGCTGCAGCGAGCGTGAACGCCGTCGGTTAGGTCGGCGGGATTTGGTGAAGTTAAATTAAATCAAATATTATATATGTGGTATTGTTAAATTTAATAATAAATTAATATAATACATCTAAAATCATGAGTATATTTACTAAATTAAGATAAATAAAAATATTTTTTCATAGATTAATATTTTTTAATACATTAATAGAATAATATTTTTAATAGGTGAACCCAATATGACCCGTATGACCCATAAAACATTGAAATCTATTTTTTATTTATTAAATATAAAATATAAGCAATTTAATAAATTTATAAACAACTTATAATTACATCAGTAGACTGGTAGAGTTGAAAACAAAATAATATTACATATCATTTGGTCATTTACAATATTTGCATATCAATTGCTTACAAAAATATTTATAAACTAATTGCTCTTGAAAAGCTCCTCTAGGAGTCTAGCATTTGTCTTTAAGCATGACATAGATTCAACTATAATGAAACAAGTTAGATCTATATAAATCTTGAATATGTTGCTTAGATTAAACCTTCCAAATCTGTAATCACCTAATAATGAGTAAGTTCAATCAACATTAGCATATTACCATCCAAGGAGACAAATTGTACATTGTATTAACTTAGTATCTGCTCATTCTAATATAATACAAAATTACAAATATCTCCTAATTGTAATAACATTGATTCTGATATTATTCACACTATAATTTGAGAAGGTTTATCATCATAGCATAATCACTTCAAACAACAACAAATAGTATATGAATTATGATAGCAAATTTCATAATTTAAGGCTTTCATCAAAACATCAAATAGAATAATGAATCAAAAGAAGCAACAGTAGAATAACAAATCATACTAACAAATAAAAGCAGCATAGCCAAAATAGAACAACCAAAATCGGAAATGAATCAGAAGAAGCACTGAAGCAACATAGATAACAAATCGGAAGAAGCAGCAACATACCCGAAACATAACAACCAATACAACCACTCACTATAGAAGCAACAACATAGTGTAATCACAATAAAGTCATTTGACATAGCACTCAACCACTCACTACTAACCAGATAAATTAATTGTTCATAACACTTAACAAACATGTAATAACACTTGTTCATAACCAATTAACCATGTATTATGACTTAACGAATCACAAGGATAAGAGTAATTATATATAATTTTCATATAACAGAACTTTCCCCCGCTTCTCCCTCAAGTTAATTTACTGTTAAAGAAAGGATATCTTCAGTCACAGCTTCAAGTTTAGGATCAATTATAATAGATAAAATAATAATATATATTCGAGAATTGAGCTATTAAGTATTATAGAATCTAATCCTAGTGCTCGAACACCTAACCATTCAACACATTGAAAGGGCAAATCATGCATAATAAAGCAAGCAGTAAATAAATCTCAAAATTTTGCGGTGTCAAACTTATGATCAGTCATAGAAATAGATGTATTAGAACCAATTTGCAATATGAGCTGGCATATATCACGTATATCTCTTCTCTTGCAATTTTTCAAGTATCTCCTTAAGTTATCAGTTCCATTTTTACCATCACATAAGTATTGAGCACCAAATTTTCTTACATTCACACATTTGTTTACCATATGTAGGATTAGATAACATCTCAAATTGACCCAAAATTGGAAGTCATCCTTCTATGCTTCTTAATTATGATTGAACCATTATTACATGCATCATCACATTATCTTCAATGCGAACTTTCTCATTTTCTTGAATATAAATCTTAGGAATGGTGTTTGAATCCTCCATCTATTGAAATAATTATATCAAATTATACAAAGGAAAAACTGAAAAAGGTAATAGCTAAGTACAATTACTAATTCAATATGAAACAACTACCTAAATAAGTAAATATCAAACCAACAAGATATTGGCAAGTGCCGAGTGCCAACAACAGAGAATCAGATATTGACAAACGCTAACAACAACTGAAAATATCCAGGCCAACTGCCAACATAGAATCAAAGATAGCCAACAGCCTACCAAATAATAGATATTACTATGAATATTCCAATATCTCATAATAGGTATCAAATTTTAATCAAGCAGAATAATATATATTGCTATAACATAGAATCAAAGATAGCCAACTACCAACAATAACTCGACATTTCAATTTTCAAAACCCGAATCGACATTTCAAAATCATAATTGACATTTCAAAACACTAATCTTATTATAACTGCCTAATAAAATCAAAATCCCCTAACAAAACGAATAGAAAATGTGTAAAATGTGACGCCCTAATAGGCATTTTAAAACCACAACAGCTTCAAATTAGAAGGAAGAACCAAATAACTCAAAACTAACACTTAGCAGTTACTTAGTAACACATAAAATAAAATAAAAAAGCAAGACTCATGAGTCATAAACATAATTGAAAGAATGTTAACACGGGCAAGATTTAAGATATATTGATAGAGAAATCAATGAGTCGAGGATGCAAAGTCGCAGAGGAGGAGAAAAGCTGAAAATATCTTGGCAGAAGGCAGGAATCTCTACGAAATCGAGCAGCCCTAGCTTGGACATTTCGCGCTCAAAGAGAGACGAGTGATATTTCAACTCTCGAATGTCGAATATACAAGTTTAAAAGCCCTAAGGATAAAAAGGTAAATATCAGGGGCTAGTTTGCAAATCGGGTCGAACCGGGTGACATTCGGGTTTCCCGGGTTGACCCGAACCCAACCCGAAATTTCATATGGGTTGAAGAACGGAACCCGAACCTAAAATTTTCGGGTCGAGTTCGAGTCAAATTTTCGGGTCATGTCAAATATTGACAACCCTATGTATTGACATAAGACTACCCAGATCTTTTAATATTGTATTTAATATTCCTAATAAGATATCTTCAATATTGTTAAGTTCAACCATACCTGATTCTTACATTATATGTATACATGCTTATTTCACTCTACTAGAAACATACTCAAGCAAATTCGAGGTCAAATTCATTTACAGTTTTCATCATATTTTAACCTAGGATGGAGTTTTCTCGAAAGCCATTTGAATCATTTTCTGGCTTAGAATGGAGCACAAAATCAATTCAAGCCAAATTTACATTGTGTTTTAAGCATTTTATATAGTTGGGATATTTGTTAATAGGCCAATGGACGTCTCATGGTCAAGCTTAAGTTGAAAGTAGACAAAAATAAAACTTCAATAGAGGAGAATTTCATCATCTTCTCAATTCCTAGCATTCTTATTACTGAAATAGATAAAAAAATGCAAATTTACAAAATAGGGTATTATAAATTTTCTCTTCAAACTTCATCATTTTGCACAAATCTAAATTTTTTTTTCCCTCAATGGAATGGATCAATGAATGGGCATTTTAGCATTCAATGTAGATTAGTGCATGAGGAATGTATAGGTACTTATTTTAGAGGAGTTAAGAAAAAGAAGTAGAAGTAATAACTGGAAAAGAGATGTGCTAAGGGTAAAACAGCTAGAACTTCAAAGAAGAACTTGCAGAAAACAAAGTTACAAACTTAATAGATTCTTTGAAAACAACCATTGTTGATGATAAGGTTTATTTTGACAAGATGATTAGTATTGTAATCCAGTTGCTATATATTGAAGCCTTCAAAATTTGGAACTTATATGCTTTGTCTGCAGGAGTTTTGCATGGCAAGAGCTGCTTTTAAATGTTAATTTTCTGATCAGTTACTCTTCTGCTAACTTCTCATAACTGATCATTCAAGTTAGGATTTATTGATTTTTCTTAGCAGCATGCATACAGATTCACATTTAATCCTGATGTCCTTTATTTTTTCGCTATTTTTATTTTCTTGTGTATTTCATCGTTGTGATGTTTACTCCTCATCCCCAAATGCAAAAACCCAACAATATAAAGCAGTATGAACTAAGGGCATCTCCAATGGAACGACAAACAACCGTTTTTCCGTCGCTCCAACCGAGCGTCAATTTTGCTGCTATTTCATCATGGCTGTTCACCAGCTAAATTTTTATATGTCAACGGGATTTAGCCGCGAAATGGAGAAAAATGGTTAGAGACGACGACGCCTATGAGCAGCAAATATCAGCATGCAGCTAAGGCCAGATTTAGGCCATATTGTCCACATGAATAATAGTACTGAGCAACTGAAAGTAGTAAAGACAAGGTGAATCAATTAGAGAGACGAGCAATGACACAACACAAGCAGGCCAGAAAGGATCAAACTGGCACTAGCCATTAGACCAAATAACAGAATAATTGAGCCTTCGGAGAGTATTCTTGCATAAATATATTATATAGTTTATCAATAAAATTCAAATTCACTAAATTTAACTCTTATTTTTAATTGAAATGAACTTTTAAAATTTCAATAAGTATATTTAGGAGAATAGGGTGTAAACGAGTCGAGTCGAACTCCAGTTTTATTTTAGGAGTTCGAGTCAGCTCACGAGCAAACTCATTTATTATGAAAGAGATAAAATGATTAAAATTCAAATAATTATTATTAGAAAATGTTGAAATTTTGAGAAATTAGAAGAGGAAAAATAAATAATCACTTGATAAAAAAAAAAGTGAGATATAATTTTTAATTTTTTTTTAATAACTATATACTTAAACTCATGAAAAATAATATATCTTACATTAATATTTTTTTAAGGAACCGGTTCATAAGCTAACTAGTCGAGTCAATGATTGCTCAAGCTTAACTCATTAATTTATTGAGCCAATCACATGAATCATTTATTGAGTAGAGGCACAACTAGCATGCAAGTCAGTTTGATTCACTTGCACGCTAGTTGTGGCTAATGGTATCTAGAGGCAATGTCGAATCCATATGCAACTAAGTGAAAATTTGGTAGAAGGGTAACTTTTCTTTTAAATCCTTCACTGATGACTTCTACGATGACATTCAAAAATCTCTTTGGTTTAAATATGTTTGGCATAAGAATTATATGCTGAGATACTCAGTCTATTGTCGATTACTTCGTTTAGCGGTCTTAAAACTGTAAATAATTTGCTCGGAAGAAACATATGAGCATACTTACTAAGTGGGCTATGCAGCTCTTTGCCAGAATCTACCTCCCACCTATTTTTGAATGTAAAATCTCTTTTGTCATTATAAACCATTTGATCCGTTGGTTGAGCTCCTTCTTTTTGGAGAAAATATCTCGTACAAGTGTCGAACGTTGTTCAGAGACCAACCAGATTGTGTCACGTCACCCTCTGCTCGGTACTCGACTCGGCACTGCTCAATACCGCGGCTCGGTACCCAGCTCGGTTTGCTGACATGACACACTCTACTTGATCTCCGGACGATAAACTGCGTTCGACGTTCGCACAGAATAATTTCTCTTCTTTTTTGGCCTAACTTATTACAACTTTGTTATTTCATATATCTCTAAAGCCGTTCATATCAATGCAGTTCAAAAAACTTGTATTATATGGTTATTTGTTGCACTTTTTTTTTTAAAGCTAGGTCCCTATTTTTTTTATGGCTTTTAACAAATCGTCCATAACTTTGGAGCCGTTATTACGTCCTCCGACCGGATGCAGAGAAACATCCGGTCGTAGGCAAAATACCGCCTATACCGAGGTGTACCGAGTTTTTTGGAAAAACTCGGTACACCTCGGTATAGGCGGGATTTTGCCTATAACCGGATGTTCTTCTGTATCCGGTCAACTGAACCAAATAAAAGTTCATAACTTTGGATTGTAATTTTAATTTTCATTCTTTAATAACTCATTATAGTTAATGAAATTAGGCTTAGGCCCTTTAATTTCTACAAAAATAAAGGGCCGAAGCAATCAAACCCAACTGCTTAGTTAAAAGAGTAATGAAAAAATATTTACATCGAACGGGGAAAGCTCCGCTAGGGTTTTTTCCTCTCCTTCGCTCGCGCATTTTTTTCTTCTCGCGCCTCCGTTGGAGGGATCCTATGGATCCTATGGATCCCTCCCTCCACCCTTCTCCTTCCCGCCCCTCTCAAACTCTCCTCCTCCAGCTTTCACAGGTGCTTCCTCTGCTTTACCGTGGGATCGTGTTTTTGCTATCCCGCCAGCCTTTGAAGAGTTCACCGTCTCCACTATTCAAACTCCTGATGAGCCTATCGACTTTCCGACTTCAGATATTGCTGATGCAGTTGAAGAGCTGAACCTAGCCCTTGTTGGATACTCCTTGGGTAAACGCCCTTTCTACGAATCTCTTCTGAATGCTGTTAAGAAGCTTTGGGCACTAAAAGGTAATATAAGCTTATCTCTCTTAGTGATGGTTTTTTCTTGTTCAAATTCTCTTGCCGTGAAGATTTCGAGATGGTTTGGAATAAGGGCGCCTGGTTTATTTTCGGTAAACCTTTTATCTTTCGGAAATGGACTTCTCATTTCAGTCCCAAAAGGGAAGAGTTTACCACTGTCCCAATATGGTTTAAAATACAAGATTTACCTCTTTGTTGTTGGACTACAGTGGGAATTTCTAAGATTGCAACAAAAATTGGAGCTCTTGTGGCGGTTGACTCCCTAACCGCCTCAAAGTCTCGACTTACGTATGCTAGAGTCTGTGTTCTGGTAGACTCTTCAGCCACTTACCCTGTTTCTGTTCCGATTACTGTCGAAGGGAAACTGTTTAACTTAGTGATTCAGTATGAATGGAGGCCCTCTATTTGTGATTTTTGTAAGTCTTTTAATCACTCTTCTGATCTTTGCCCATCCAATCAATCCTAACCCTACAGGTATTCTCCCCACTCCGTCTTCTCTTACTTCCCCTTCTCCTAGTAAGCCTATCTCTGAATCGCAGACTGGCATCCAAGTCACAGAAAGTATTCTTACTCCTTTACCAACTTTACCTTTACCAACCTCTAAGAACATCAATAACTCAGAGCCCACTATATCTACACAAAATCCAATTACCAACTCTTCCAATCCTTTTCCTTCTACTTCAGCCACTAATCCTATAGCCATCCCTAATCTCAATTCTCCCAACATCCCATCTTCTTCCTCTTCTGACCGACTACTAGAACAACCTTCTTCTTCTAAACCTTCTTATAAACCTTCTTCTAAACCTTCATCACCTTCTACAAAATCCTCAAACCACCATCAAAATGATAAATTGCCTCAAAAATCTTCTTCACCAAATAAATTCAATCTTCTTAATCTTTTATCAGACTCTGAAGCAATCTCTAATAACACTCTGGAAGAATGTCTCAAAGACAACAATTTGATGGATTCGGCCAGCTCCTCTCCTCCTCCCAACAAAAAAACTACTTCTAACCTTAAAATTTCTGACCAGCCACACAAAAATACTAGAGGGAAGGGCTCCAAGAAATGCCCTAAATCTAACAGTAAGTCATGACCCTTCCAAACATTGCTGTTTGGAATGTCAGGGGTTTCAACAACCCTGACAAAGTGCTTTGTTGCAAAAAAATGGTTACGGATCGTGCTTTAGACATGTTTTGTATTCTTGAAAACAGGATTTTGGCTTCTAATTTGCAAGACCCATGATTTTGTAGAACTCACACAATCTTTGAGAATGAGCAGAGTTTGGATAATTTCCATTTGGCCAACCCTGGGCGTATTTGGTTAAAATGGAATGTTGACAAGGTTTCTTTTGCTGTAACTAAGATCACTAAGCAAGCTATCACTGGCATTGTTACTCATGGCTCTAATACCTCCTTTATAATTTCTGTGGTTTACGCTTCCAACTCGTTTGATGAATGAAATTCACTTTGGGACGATCTTAGGAGTTGTTGTCCTAATAATGGTATGGCATGGGCTATTTTAGGTGACTTCAACTGCTGTCATTTTAATTCTGAAAAAAGAGGTGGTACTGATATTAATGACTCAAGGTTGGCACCCTTCAACTCTTTTATCTTTGACTGTAACCTGATTGAACTCCCGTCTTCTGGTAATTTTTTCACTTGGTTCAATCAAAGGGTGGACAATCACATCCACATTAAGCTGGACCGTATCCTCACCAATGAAGCTTGGCTTTCCTCTTTCCCCAACTCACACTATATTGTTGGGAATAACATGGTTTCTGACCACTCTCCACTTTTGTTGGGGAATAACAACAAGAAGGCTTGCAAGAAAAGATTTATGTTCAAAAACTACTGGTGCCAAATCCCTGAATTTTGGGAGGTTCTGATTGACACTTTTGCTTCTCCAACTCTTGGCAATCCCATTCATTGCCTATATCAAAAGCTCAAAAATCTGAAGGAGGTTATTAAAGGAAAAAAATGGGAATCTGCTAATTCCCTGGAGGTTAAATGCAATGAATTATCATCTCTTCAAGAGCATTATCAACTCTTACTTGATCGGGATCCTCTCAATTCACATATCTGTGGAACTTTTAAAAAAATTACTTCATATCTCACCTACTTTTCCTCTTTGAGAGCTAATTGGATAATTCAGAGAGCCAAGGTAAAATGGCTTAAACATGGTGAAGAGGATCTTAAGTTTCTATACTCCAAGATCAAGTTAAGGACATCTCACAATAGATGTATCCTTAACTATTCGATTTGTGGGAATTCTCAAACTGCTGATTTTAATGGGATTGTTCATCACTTTCAAAACTTATACAATTCTCCTTCTCCTCCTTTTAATAATTTGGAGTCTATACCGGTTGGTAATATGCTGCCTGACTTTGCTAAGGATTTTCTGGTTTTGCATGTTACCAATGAGGAGATTAGGAAAGCTATTAATTCTGGTTGTTCTTCGTCAACTCCGGGGCCGAATGGGTATAATACAGAATTTTTCAAAAGAACTTGGCACATCACTGGAATTTCTGTTTGTAACGCGGTGAAGTCTTTCTTTAACAAGTGCTATCTTCCAGATAGGGCTAAAGCCACTGCAATTGCACTTATTCCCAAGAAAACTCATGTTGATTCCATTTAAGACTTCAGGCCTATTTCCTTGTGTAATGTTTTTCACAAAATAATTGCCAAGATTCTTGCTTCTAGGCTTAAGTCTTTTATGCCTGAAATCATACATCACAGCCAAGCTGCTTTCATTGCAAATAGGATCTCTTCTGAGAACTCCATCCTAGTTGCTGAAATTCTCGATTTTATCTCTAAGACCCATAAGGAATGATTTTTCTATGCAAAATTTGATATCAGGAAAGCCTTCGATACGGTGTCTAGGGAATTCCTTTTTGCTAGGCTGGCTCAAAAGGGGATTCCTTCACTTTTCATTCAGTGGATAAAAGCTCGCATTAATGACATTAAGTTCTCCATTTGCATTAATGGAGGTCTTGAAGGTTTTTTTTAACTCATCTTCCGGTATTTGGCAAGGTTGCCCTTTGAGTCCGTTCTTGTTCTGTTTTGTTATGGATGCTCTCTCTTGTCTTATTGAAGATAACAAACAAATGTACAAGTTTGAAGGTTTTCATTACGGAGATTTTCACTTGTCTCATTTGTCCTATGCTGATGACTTGCTTGTTTTTGGGAAGGCTGATACCACTAACTGTGATAATCTTATGAACATTCTGAACCGTTTTTCATGTCACTCTGGCCTCAATCTTAACCTCCACAAAAGCTCTCTCCTTTTTCCTCCTTCAGCCAACATCTCCTCCTCTATTTCTCAAGCTCTCCACATTCACACTTGCTCTACTACCATTCCTTACTTGGGTATTCCCATTGCTTTGGGGAGAACCAAGCTTTCTGACTTCTACCCTCTCCTTGAAAAAATTACTAATCTGCTTTCCGGATGGAAAGCTAAGCTTCTTTCTTTTGCAGGTAGACTTCAATTCATCAAATATACTATCACCAACCATGTGGCTTATTGGATTAGAGGATCGATTATTCCTAAAACTATTTTGAAGCATATTGACAAGGCTTGCTCTAAATTTCTTTATCATAGTGGTGATAATTCTAAGAGACTGCATCTTATATCTTGGAGAAATACTTCCATGCCTTTTTTCAAAGGTGGACTTGGCATTGCTTCCTTTCATGCTCTTAGGTCAACCTTCAATTGTGAAACTATTCTCAAGATCCATAATCTTGACTCGCAACTTTCCAGATGGTTCAAAATTAGGTACTCCTCCCCTTGGAAGCCTACTCCTCGGCACAGCACAGCTTTTTGGAAAAGTTTGCAAACTACGGTTAATCAGTTTAAAAGCAACTTTAAGTTTCATGTCATTGCCAATAGCTCCATTGCTATTCCTTGGGACAATTGGTGTTCCAACGGCTCTTTAATGGATTCCTTTCCACATTTTGATTACACTTCTTTCATTCAGGATTCTACTATTCTGGCTAATTGGATGGATGGGTACTCTTGGTCCCTTCCAACTTCCCTCACCTCTCAGATGGCTGATTTTATTACCTCAATTCCTATTGCCAATAGTGGTAGCAGGCACCTTACTTGGGAGAACAATGAAAATGCTACGTTCAAGGATTTCTATAAAGAATATTTTGCTTCTGAAAATGATGTTGATTGGGCTTATTTGGTTTGGCACAAAAAATACTCTCTTAGACACTCTGTTTATTCCTGGATGGCTCTCTCTAATGGTCTCAAAACTTCAGCTACATTGAGTGCTAGAAATATTGTTATTACGGACGTTAGCTGCCCACTTTGCCATCTTCACTTTGAAACCACCGCTCACCTTTTGTTAGAATGCGACTATTCTTTTCAGGTTATATGTAAGTTTATCCCTCAATTTATAAGTTTTCTCCTTAGACCTAACATTGCTCAAGCGTTTCTGTTTATTTCTGGGTTTGAATCTTCTAAGGAGGTTAAGCTTGGGCTTTTACTGATCCTTAACGTTACTGTGTACTTCATTTGGATTGAGAGGAATTCAAGGAAGTTTAATGGGAGGATTTCTTGTGCTATTACATTGGCTAAGAAAATTTCTAATGTGGTTTACCTGAAACTTGATAGATTGAAATGTGGTAATTCGGTAAAAGAGAAACTTATGGTGAAGTATCATTAATCTGTATATTGCCGGGGCATGAATTTTCTGTTTGCTTCTTTGTTGCCTGCTGGCTCGACAATTTTTGGGTTATGTGCTGCTGGAATATGATTTTTCTGGGAGAGTATTTGTATTTTGATGGTCTGTTAAGTGGTGGTTGGTATTTCATCACCTTTTTTGCTGGAATGGTTCAGGAAGCTGAAAGTTCTTATGGCAGGATTTATCTCATTTTGGGATTTGCTGGTGGCATTCTTCTTTGCTGCCCAAATCTTAATTCTGTTGCTGTGATGGAGCCGTTCGGGATTCGTTTCTTAGGCAGGCTAATTTTTTAGTCTAAGACGATGATGAATCCTGCCTCTCCTTTTGGATGGTCTACGGGCAACCAAAGGAGCATGATCCAATTCATGACTTATCAATTTTATTCTGAGTCCTGGGTGGGCAGACCCTTTTGTCTGCAATTTTGCTTCATGTATTTTTGGTCTTATAGGTCCTATAGTTTTTATAGTTTTAGCATTTCTTTTATTTTTGCTACTTGCCTTCTTTTTGTTTAGGCAATGCTTTCTTGTTTTATTTTACTTGTAATTCTGTTTCTTTTTAATAGTATGAGCTAAGCCCTCAAATTTCCCAAAAAAAAAAAAAAAATTAAATAAATAAAAGAAAAGGAGAAAATGAAGATGAAATTGATAAAATTATATTTTTATTTAAAAGAAACTGATATTTTATGACAATGGTGATTGGAGAATTATTTTGATGTGATTTAAGTACGATGATGTCAGAAATAATATAGCAGTTTTATAGTTAAATTGGATCTTTTTTTTTTAAAGAACCTTAAGTGGAAATTCATTAGTGTTTGTTTTTATTTAATATTTTTCTTGAATTCTTATCTTGTTTATTCATATTCAAAGGCTTTTTATTTTTTGTTAATGAGATCAGCTCTATTTGAATTTGAAAATTAATATATTTTTATAAACTTTTTTATATATTTGCATGCCTTTTTAATAATGATTTTGGCTTCAATTGGAACTACTTTTTTTTTTAAACAATTTTAGTACAAAAATTAAAAGTATGTACTAAAATTATGCTTTAAAAAGCAATAAAAAAGACGTCTCAAACGATTCATTAGATTTCATTTGGAACAATTTTATATAGCAACTTTCTAGTTATAATATTAGTCGAAAGCAACAAAAATAATGTAAAAAAATTGCCTTTGACAAAACCTTAGTTTTTTTTCCTACTCTTCATGTAAATCAGCTTAATTTGGCCAAATGATGTAAAATCATAGGGTTTTTTATTATTAAAATGAGATTTTAGCAATTTTCCATTACTTTAAAAAGAATAGTTGCAAAAGGTTAAGTATATATATATATATATATATATATATATATATATATATATATATATATATATATATATATATACATCTAAAGAAGATTTGAAGGTGCTTAGGCTATCTACTAAGGCTTCGTTTGGAACAGCTTTGATCAAAAGAATCAGCAATGTCATCATAAAACCTGTAATGACAAATGCAGACACTGAGCATATCGCACCATTGGGCTGTCGAGTACTAAATAAATTTGTAAAAGGAAAAGTAGCAAAGAAAAATATACATGATATAAAATATCAAGATCCATTTTTGCAGAAAACTCTGATGCTCTCTAATAGAATGTTCATAAACATAATACGCTCAGATATAATTTTATTCACAATTTAAATCGACTATACCTCAATTATAATTTAAGTGCGATCAAATCTACGGCCGGACGGTTGACGGAAGCAATTCCTCCCCTCTCAACCGCATTAAAATCCCCTAAACTTTCCGACGAAAAAAAATTGCATCCAAGCATAACAAAAGCATAAACCTGATTATTCCCATCATGAATCCAATAATGCATAAACATGTGAACACAGACAAAAAACCTGTATCACGTAATGTATCTAATAAGTTCAATTTTAATCATTTTAGTAGTAAAACACTTGCCTTTTAGAACTGAAATAACGGTAATTCTCATAGAAGAATTTTTCTAGTTGAGGAATGGTGGAGATTTTGGCAGAGCAGAATCTTTGCAGGGTGTGATTTTTTGCCACTGAGTACTGCCATTGCTTTTAACTTACATAACCAAATCAATATAAAAAGAAGATTAGTGAATAAAAAATCAGTTCCAAAACATAGATACTTTTGTGCCATATCCCTTTGCAATACTTTTTATAAGATTATTGCCAAAATCCTTGCTAATCGTATGAAGGATGTTATGCCCTTGGTCATCCATCCTAGTCAGTCTGGTTTCATCAAAGACAGAATCATTTCTGACAACATTCTTTTAGCGGCTGAGCTTTTCAAAGATTTCAACTCTAATCATAAGCAGCAATACTTTTGTGCCAAATTTGACATTCACAAGGCTTTTGACACTGTATCTAGGAAATTCTTGATTGATCGTTTGCTGGCTATTGGTTTTCCTGATAAGTTTGTCTCCTGGATTTATGGCTGTATTGCTGATGTTCACTTCTCTGTATCTATCAATGGGGGGCTTGAGGGCTACTTTGCTTCCTCTTCGGGTCTCAGGCAAGGCTGCCCGTTATCCCCCTACCTTTTTTGCATCACTATGGACAGTTTATCCTCTCTTTTTGAAGAGGCCAGTCTCAACAATAATTTCCTGGGTTTGAAAGCTGGTAACACCTCTGTTTCTCATCTCCTTTATGCTGATGATCTTTTGGTGTTTGCTGAAGCCACTCGGGACAATGCTCATTGCTTGAATTCCATTCTGGATGGCTTCTTTCATTTCTCGGGCCTTCGGGTTAACAGCAACAAGAGCAAAATTGTTTTCTCTAAGAATTCCAATCAGGAGCAGGCTGTTAGTAATATCCTGAATATTCCTATCTCTTCCACCCCGATTAAATACCTGGGCATTCCTATTTTTTATAGGAAGTTGAAAATTGGTGACTTCCAACCCCTTATGCATAAAATTATTGTTTCTCTGGATGGTTGGAAGGCGAGGTCCCTTTCTATGGCTGGTAGACTTCAATACCTTAAGTATACCATCAACAACATTTTGCTCTATTGGGTTCGTGGCACTCTGATACCAAAAACCTGTATTAAAAAGCTTAAAAGTCTCTGCTCCAGGTTTCTTTTTTATGGGGATATTCAAAAACGTAAAATGCATTTGATATCTTGGAAGGATACCTGCAAACCTAAGATCTATGGCGGGCTGAGCATACCATCTATTGAATCTCTTTACTATGCTTGCGGCTGCAATGTTATATGGCGTTTTTATAGCTCCAAAAGCTTTCTTTTTTGTTGGTGGAAAGAAAAATATGGGTCTTTTTGGAATTCCCAGATTTCCAAATGCTCTATATATTGGAAAAATTTATGTGATGTGGCCAAAAGTCTTTTGCACACTCTGAATTTCAAAATCATCACTTCAAGTAAACTCTCTTTTTATTGGGACCCTTGGTTACTTGGGGGCTCGGTTGCTGAACGTCTGAGGCAGGATAATCTTGAATTTCTTATTAACAACTCAAATGTGGTTGTTGCCAGTCTTATCTCTAATGGCATTTGGTCCTTGCCTGCTTCTCTTCCTGCTTACCTAACTGATTTGATTCTTTCTATTCCTATTACTGATGGGCTGGTTGATTGCAGTTGGGCTGATTCTGTTAAGCCTTCTTTCAAAACATTTCTCAATGCTTTCTATCTGGATAATGAGAAGGTTAACTGGTTTAATTTTGTTTGGCATAAACACAATTCTCTTAGATTTTCTATCTATTCCTGGATGGCTTTTAGAGAGGGTCTCAAAACGGCTTCTAATCTTGCGGCTAGGGGTCTTTCGGTTGGCACTTCCTGTGCCTTTTGCAATTCTCATTTTGAGACCCAGAATCACCTATTTTTTGAATGTGATTTCACTTTCAATATTTTGCTGAGATTCTTTCCGAGAATGCAATCCATGCTGTTTAGGCCTAATTTGTGGCAAGTTTATAGTGATATTGAGGATCTGGATGTTACTAGCAATATGAAAAATTACTATTTCCTATCTATTTCTGCTATTGTCTATTTCATTTGGAGATCCAGGAATGACAGGCTTTTTGGAAATTGCTCTGAAAGTATATCTGCCATCACTTCTAAGATTAAAAGGGCTGTTTATCTCAAGATTCATTGGAAAAAATGCTTTCAAGATATGCTCACTTGATCTTTGCCTATGCTGTGGAAGGTATTTTAGTGCCCCTTGGCCGGCTTCTTCGAGCAACCAGGGACTGGCTGGATGTTTTGAAGGACTATGATGATTGCAATCTTTTTTACCCCCTCGGATGGCTGGTCGCTGCTTTCTTTTTGGCGACCAGGGGAATTTTGGCCGCTCGGGAGCTCTCTTGCTGATTGCTATTCTGAGTCCTTTCTGCTTCGCTTTTTACATTACTTACTTGTATTTTCACTGTTTCTTTTCTTAAGCAGCTTCTGCTGATAGGGTTTTGACAATTGCTTCATATTTTTATGTAAGCTTTTGTTTTTCTTACCTGTAACTTTTTTCTATATCAATGAATTGGGCTGATGCCCCAAATATTCCCAAAAAAAAACATAGATACTAAATTAATAAATGAAAAGACGAATAGCAAATGCAAAACCACTTTGTGCTCATTCAAATGCAAAATTAGGGAATGTAAATCCACTTTGGGAATGCAGCTCATTCAAATACAAAATTAGTGAATGCAAAACCATTTGACGAATAGCAAATGCAAAATCAAGGTGGGTTGAAGTCAGATTTGACATGAACCCGACATGTTAACCTGTTTTGACTTTGACACCCCTACGATCACAACCAAAACCAATGTACATAATTTAGGAGCTGTTAATTCAAATTTGAGGTCTTCTATAAGAAGTTGAAGTAGAGCAAAGTAGCCCACGTATTGTGCAATTAAAGGGCAAGAATATTCCTATAGTTTTTTTTTTTAATTTTCGTGATGTGATTTTTGAACTGATTTAATAACGTATAGAAGCCTATAGATATAAAAAGAAAGGAAGAGAATATTTTAAGTGTCAAATTTTAAATCCTTAAACTAACACGAAGGCTTCGTTTGGGACGGCTTTTTTATTGCTTTCTAAAACGGAGTTTTAGTACAAAATTTTTTATTTTTATACTAAAACTCCGTTTTAGAAAGCAATAAAAAAGCCGTCCCAAACGAAGCCGAAATTTATCATCTTCCGTAGTCAGCTTTGTAAAACTATTATAATGAAAATAATTTGTTTAAACTGTTATAAAAAAAAAAGACTTCCTGTAATTTTTTTTTTTTTTAAAACAACAAAAAATAATGATCAAATAAAAATTATAATTACAATCTAAAAAAAATAAAACAATATTAAAGATGCCTCAAATGAAACCTAATGCTCCGTTTAATACAAATTTTTAATTTATGTATTTAAACATTGCTTTAAAAAGCAATAAGAAAGCCATCCCAAACGAAAGTTTTGTTTGGGACAACTTTCTTATTGCTTCTTAAAATAGTAAGAAAACACCGTTTTAAAAATCAATAAAAAAATTGTCCCAAACGAAGCCTAAATCTAATTGAACAACCCAAATTCTCTTGCTCTATTTTATTAATATTTTCTAGAAGATTATTTTTTATTCTTGAACTCATTATTGCTTTCAACTTTCAAGCACATTCTTTTCTTTAGTTATGATACAAAGCAAATGCTAGACAAAGGACATCAATCAGCCACTAATTTGTAAGCACCACAGTGATGATCAATGTAACACATTGAATCAGAAAATCAATGCCACAAAAAAATGAAATAAATACTGGAAACAATATCAATCAAGTTTATGCTCTATAAGAACTTCACTCGTCTCTTAGAGTTTTACCCTCCAGGAAGAGAGGTGTTAATATCCGTTGTGGAATTCCTTGCATCATGTACTGAAGCATGTAGAGTAGAAGACAAGTTTTCTTCTCCTCTAAAGGAAGAGGTTCCTACGATAGGCTTTGGTGTTGAAGAACTGAGTTGCCCTTGCCCACCACTGTGAGCCTCCTCTATATCCATGGTGGACATTGGAATTGCAACAGTTTGTGTAGCAACGGATGAATCCTGTTTCGGTTTCTTTGTCTTCTGCAGTAAAAAGCTGCCAAGCACCACCTGGAAGAATGATTACAACCAGGATTGAAGTAGTTGCAAGTATTTTAGTTGAGAATCTCAAGTACAAAACAAATATTTCCGTTTTAGCCAACTTAAGGGAAAAAAAGCTTTTCAATTCAAATTCGTTGCACGATTACAATAGGCAAACTCAGATGAATATCAAATGCTATCCAAAATGCTCCAAAATCAAGGAAAATACAATAACAACAATAACATCAAGTTTTGCTGCTACAACAGGAGGTCGGCAACATGAATCCTTTTCTCCATTGTGTCTTATTAAGAGTCAAATTCTCATTTAAATCTAATAAAGAAAAGGTCATCTCTAATGGTTTCTAACCAAATCTTTTTAGGTCTACCTCTACCTTTCTCAACATAGGCTAGATCTAATGCATCTACTCTCTTAATGTGATCATTAGAAGACTGACGTTTTATACGATCAAATCATATGAGTCAACACTCTGATCAAGGTAAATAGATTTGATGAATTTAAGTAAACCACCTTAATGAAAAATACTCTTTTTTCATCAAATTTTCATAAATACGGTAAAAAATAATAATAAAGTTAATCTTAGTGGGGATGAAGCAAAAGGACAGATGGAGTGAAATAGCAGAAAGTGATGCATGGCCGAGTAGGTGGAAACCAAAAGCTGTGGACTACTGGAATACATATAACGACTGTTATTCAAAAGATTTAACAGTGAAAAAAAATGGACGATACTCAACAAGGAACTTTACCTTCACGGGACTAGCAGCGATCAAAAGCCCAGCGACTGCTCCCCCTAAAACACGACCATCAGGGCTTGCTAATGAGACACTAATACCACCAGATCGGCTCCTTGTTCCTCCATTATCATTTGGCATAAATGAACCAGACAAAGAAAGTATCTCAAACCGGCCCTGCAAAACAGCACAAGCGCACAAGACACATAGCAAACAATGTTAGAGTAGAATGGGAAATAGCAAAACCAGATAAATAGAATTCGCACTGAATCTCAAATAGACATTATGAAGCATTGCAACTTGAGGATTTATATGGATCAGGCATACGGGGTATCCTTTCAAATGCAAAATTACAAATTGTTTATTTAAGTGTTTGAAATGTCTATTTGGATATCGCTCCGACCCTTCTTAAGTGAGGTTAGGACTTAGGATGCAAATTGAGACAGAAACCATCTCGCTGCTTGCCCACCAAATGAACTAACCAAACAAGCAGCATTGAACAGCTTATTTTAACGAGCCCACGAGATATTAAAGCCTTAAGACCTCTTATTTTTTCCACATAACCTTGACTTGTTATCTTATAATTTTTTTTCTTGAAGTGCAGTTATCTATTGTATAGGATAGATTGAGTGTATATTTCATTTAATTATTGGCCATAGATTTAGGTTTCATTTCATCTTTTTTTTCGGGGCAAAACTAGATAGCTAAGTTTAAGACTTTATAAGTTATTTTATCAAAGGCAGTAACTAATAATTTCCAATTCCAATTTTTTTTTACAAAATACCAAAGAAACAATCCTGTTACCTGCAATGGTCCATCCTGTGCTAAAAAAAGCAGTGCAGACTTTATTTACTCTAGCAAGCAACCGCTCTCGCAAGCAAACAATGTTTAAGTTCCAATATGTTGGAAAATCTTGAGGGGAGCTTCTTGTTCTTCCTCCTCAATCTTGACATCTACATTCTTGAGATCAAGAATAATTTTGTTAAATTCCTCTATATGCTTTCTCCAGTCTTTGCTTTCATTCATTTGCAATGTGTATAAAGATTTCTTCAGATACAACCGATTGGCAATGATCTCTTCAAATATAATGTTTCCAGCTTCTCCTAGTGATGAGGACATCAGCAAGAGATTCGGACGCGTCTATCAGAGGAGACACGTAGATCAACAGCTATGATTAGGAGTCTTTATTTATGATGCATTTATGTTATGATTTTTTTTACCATTGTACCCTTGAGAGGGATTAGTTCGTGTTGTAGCACAAAGGTCAATTTAGTCTTTGTCTTTTGTTCTTTGAGGCCTATATATGAAGGCCCTAGCTTTTGTATTAAAGATGATGATGATTTTGAATGAAATTTCAGCACTTGTTACTTCTCTTTGTTGTGAGTTCTTGAGAGAGGTGATAAATCGAAGAGAGGGCCAAGCAATGCCCCACCAATAAACAGATTATCTGTGACCTGAGACGGCCGCTCTGTATTCATAGCATCAGAGATCAAGGCTATCCTATCCAATATATGCTCAAGTCGAACCTACAATAGCTCTTGACAACAATATTCTCTTAAGAGATAATCAAAATTCAATCAATAAAACTTGCAGTACAACTAAAACTTAACAAAATAAAATAAAATAGAATTAAAGTGGGCTGTAAGGTTATTTTAGTTATGTCATTATTTTAAAATCCTAATAAACAAGTAGGAATAAAGCGTTTCCTTTTGAAATAGTTTGGGGACAGCAATATGGCTTCTCTAAATTTGATGGATAAAATAATGACTTAGAAAATAGTAATCTTTCAACTATAGTTATATAAATAAAAGCAAGTGGACATTACCTTCAACTCATATGCATCAATGACAAGATTACTATCATTCCCATCAAAGAAGCCAGTATTGAAATTATTTTCCTGGCAAAATTTAACAACGTCTATTTTCAGCATCTCAATCCATTGTTCCAAATCCTTGTTAAATTCAACATCAGCCTGCAAGATAAAAGATGATGTACAAACAACGTGTTAAATTGTAGAAAATATTAGGTAAATTCAGGAACTTAAATAATTTATTATGCAACATTAATGTCTTGAAATTATATAATCAATAGTACTGAGCAGATTCAATCCAATTCTAGTTGGGAAAATTTCTTTTATTTTCACAAACTTGTGAAAATCACGAAGCTTCATTGTCAAGCGCAATCTATGGGACTGCTCACTTCCTTTGAAATACTTACCACTCCAATTTCCTCTAGAACCAGAGGATGTGGACTCAGGGCTTCCACAATGTTCCGGTTCTCCTTGCGGTGAAGACTTTGGAGTGTTTCTACGAGTTTCTGAATCACTAGAATCTGCACGACTCTCATTAGCAGATCGCTCCTTACAGAGGCACGAAGAGCATCTCTCTCTGTCTATTCAAAGATCCGAGACAGCTAGTTCAGTTGGTTAATGCAATGTCTACTTCAATCTTGAAAATTTTCAGGCTAGGGTCGTCCAAAACTTCAGCCCTGAATGGAAAATTATCAAAGATGCAGCAGAAAATGCATGTAATGGTGCTGCTTCAGTTGGTGAAATGACATGTTCAGAACTGTTGGAAGCTCTAGAAATGAGTCGCTGTATACTGCTGATGAAGTGAGATTTGTACCTTCCCTTATTCGGGAACTCTTTTCTATATCAAAGTTAATATTTTTTTATCATAATCTAATTGTTGCTTCATTATTTAGTTATGTTCATGGATCACCTCTTCTCAAGAATTCACAAGCATTTAATTCACTGGAAGCTGCCGAAAATACTGCTGCTGCACTTGGTAGGATACTACTATTGGATCTTATTATTAGGAATGAGGACAGACTCCCTTGTCATCAGCTTGGGGTATATCTTTTGGAAGAAAGACCACTGATTGCATCAAGTGCATCCAGTTTTAATGAAATTGTTTTATCCACAAAGAGTAGATTTCCAGGGTTGCCGCGCCACCCAAGCTGATGACAAGGAAGTCTGTCCTCATTCCTAATAATAAGATCCAATAGTAGTATCCTACCAAGTGCAGCAGCAGTATTTTCGGCAGCTTCCAGTGAATCAAATGCTTGTAAATTCTTGAGAAGAGATGATCCATGAACATAACTAAATAATGAAGCAACAATTAGATTATGATAAAAAAAATATTAATCTTTGATATAGAAAAGAGTTCCCGAATAAGGGAAGGTACAAATCTCACTTCATCAGCAGTATACAGCGACTCATTTCTAGAGCTTCCAATAGTTTTGAACATGTCATTTCACCAACTTCATCACCAACTGAAGCAGCACCATTACATGCATTTTCTACTGCATCTTTGATAATTTGCCATTCAAGGCTGAAGTTTTGGACGACCCTAGCTTGAAAATTTCTAAGATTGAAGTAGACATTGCATTAACAGAGAATAAACCAAGCAAAAAATATAAGAGCACACGCTTGAGGGGTTTGCACTCCAAGCCATCTAGCGAACTCATAGCCCAAGCATTCTGAAAGTGTGGTCAGCCTTGAAGATGTTATCTTTATAACTGCTGCTATTTCCCTTGGTAGAAGAGCACTATCCTCTGGATTGTTGAACAAAGCAAAGAAAACAACTCCCCCAGAATTTACAGTCACCTGCAGAAAGACAGCACCAACAAGGTTACTTGAACAATTAAAGTAAAAAGATGCATGTCAATCTAATTAAACTAATAGAAGCTTTATAACCTGATAATCGATCTGTTTTAGAACACATTTCTTCAATTGATCATGTAGATACCATAGATGAAGCATAGTGAGTACTAATATAAGGGTTGTACAGCAATTAACCTCTAAAACTTTGTTCAATTCATCTTCAGAATGCTCATTACTGCTAGTATGCCCAGTATGATGTAGGGATGAAAGACAACTCCATGTGATGGCACCTGATTCAATGTTCAATGTAGCAGCATTTCCAAGTCTTTCCCACAAACTCATTTCTGGAGTTTGGTCCAAAGGAAATGACTTATCATCAAAATCATTGGGTTGGCCTGAAATTAGTTCTGTGGCACTGCAGTAAAAGATTTCCATAAAGAAGTCAACAAAAGAATGATTTTTAAACACTAACGGGCAAAACTAGGTTACAGGCAAGAGCGAAGACTGTATAGCCTACACCAAAATAGCTAAGAATGATAACAACTACAATTAGCTTTTTAAAATAAATTATGAGCCTATGAATCAATGAATAATTTCCTGTATTCTTAGCAAATTCAAACACTCACCACTATTTGATGTGGGGGCAATTTTAACCAAACAATTCTGAGCTATGTGCACAAATCACCATCTGCAGCCCAACGAATTAATATAAAAGTGGCAGTTCATGACGTCATTCCATGAGCAATGAAAACAACCAAACCCTACACCATCCACACTATTGGAGGTGGTGGAAGGGTGCTAATGCAGATCAAGAGACCCTATACTCAGCAAGTAACACATAATATTTCCGTTTCCCTTGTATGCACATAAAATCTATGAGTGCTTAGATTGTTCAAACAGCAAGGGGTCACTGAATGGGAGTTTTTCCCCAAACAAAAATTAATGAAATACATCATCTACAGTGACCATTACTTGTTTATTAAATAACAAGCTCGTATTGGATCGATACCATAGTATGGGAGCTTCAACATTTCTTTTATACAAGTTAGCTCTTTATGGAAAGCCCCAAGAACCCTGAAATGCATCCAAATGCATCATGTTTTCACTAAGGCTTTGTTTGGGACAGCTTCTTTGATGCTTTCTAAAACGATTTTCTAATACCAAAATTTCTTGAATTAGAAATTTTTAACTAAAAAACAGTTTTATAAAGTAACAAAAAACCTATCCCAAATGAAGCCTAAGAAACAATCTTGGGAGGGCATGTGATGTAGAATGAATGCAACTACAAAAGCAAGATCTGTTAATTCATTTAACTATTGCTTTTCTTCTATCAATCAAAATAGTTCACCTAGTTTGTATTGGAACAATGTAGTACATATACATCAACTGCGCATGCATCCGGATGAAACTCAAGGCAATTGATCATGATCAACACATTAAAATTACATATAACCCAACTTTATTCAAGTTTTTGACAATTTGATTGGAGCATCAAACTTAAATGAAACAGGGAACCATATAACTATTTGTAACTACCAAAAAATTTGCAACTGTTCTGAATGTTGAGTTATTCGAGCATAGAAAATTACACAAACTTCCAAAATAATGATAAGAATTTGTATCTCATTATCGGTCATTCTTTACTTTAATATTGGATGTAGCCGATTGAAAGCCCAATGATATTAATATTTGAACATATTTGGTCTCGAACTAGTATACTAGATTCACTCAAGAAGCTAAAGAACCATAGTTTTGTTATTCATTTCAGGAGCTTTAAATAACAATATACTCTCAGATAAAAATGGGAAGGAAATTTCAACTTTTTACTCAGTGGATTGGCGGAGCATGCATCCACAAATATTTATTTTTATACTAAGCATTTGATCGTAACCCTGTAAAAATTTCTGCAAGCACAAATTCCTTCTCGCTCTAAATATATAAAGTGAGATTTACATAATTTTAAATCCCTCATTGAGGATTTCATTTAGATTATTTAAAGGATGGAGAAAATATGAGAGAATCATGTAATTATTTTAAGAGATTTGGGAAGATCCTACATTCACCATGTTCCTAACAATGCAATAGAAAGGTTTTGATGTGCATGTGTAAACCAATTTGTCTGCGTAACATTAGCCTTATTAGTTCAAAGGATAAAAGCATAGCAATAATAAATCTAATTTTTAAATTTCAAATTAAACCCGGCAATGTAAGTCTACTTCTATGGCATTCGTCATTCTTAAGAAGATTAAATTCAAACCCTAAAGTCGAGGGTAAGTTCACATAGTTAAGCAGATGATAAATATAAACATATTGCGTCAACATCCAAATGTAAAACCAGGAAGAGTTCCCAACAGATTCATTAAACTAACCTAAACCATATTACCTCTGCTTTTGATCCATCAAGAACCCTCGAGACATTGATTCGGCCTTCGCCAAACGATGGGGAAAACCCGACGGCTTGAATTTACCACTCCGCTTACGCACTAGAGCCAACCATCTCTCCAATACCTGAGCCGTACCCACTACTTCTCCCCACAGGAAAGATGCCACCTGCCGAAACCCACAATAAATCCATAAAAGAAACGAAAAAGAACTAAGATCTAAATGAAATTAAGTTAGCCGGTGAAGAAATACCTGGGAAGGCAAAGTCTGCTCCCTCTCCGCTTCACATTCCTGGAAGAGCAAAATTAGGAAAGTTCAGATTCCATGCAAAAGAATGAATTTTGTACTGCGGTTTTGATCCATGCCCGTCAAAGCAAACGGTTGAGTTGTAAAGAGACTACCTGTGGGTCTGTAATGATGGTAGCGGCGAAGGAAGAAGAATCGGCGTCATCGCCATTTTTCTCCAATGCAGACATGAAGAGACTAGTTTTGCTTCAAGCCTTTTCACCGATCTGTTTTATTCCTTTCACCAGAAAATACTTATAAAAAAAGAATATGTATAAAACAAAATTCAAAATAAATTCAATTTATACACGTTCTTTCCTAAAAAAAATCATTATACCCTAAAAAAAATTAGGACCAGTGATAAGTTTTTAAAAAATTTGCCAAGGAGTTGCAAGCCATACAGCATCAAAACCATAAAACCCAACGAGAGGCTTTCATTGACTTGGTAAAATTAAGGGGCTGTTTGGTATCGGATTTACAGCGGGATTTAAGTCGGATTTACGCTAAATCCAGCCAAACAGTTTTTGTGAGCGCGTTAAATCCCGGGATTCAGTAAATCCCGGATTTACGGATTTACAGCTTAAATCCGGGATTTAGTAAATCCGAGTGGTAGCCGGATTTAGTAAATCCGAGCGGGATTTTTTTTTTTTTTTTTGGGAAATTTTGGGGCTTAAAGCCCATATCATTGCGTAAAAAAGATTACAAGTAAGGAAATTAGCAAAACTATAATCCAACCATCGCAAACAACAAAAAGCGATATTGGATTCTAAAGAAAAGAAAACCAACAGAACTAAATTTAGAAGACTTAATGGCTAGAAGCCGAGGACTCAGAAAAATGCTCAAATTATCTGAAGGGTCAAAAGCTCGGTCGGGGCATAGATTGAGCATAGCCCCTGGTTGCCCAGAGGACCGTCCAAGGGGCAGCTGAACAGGTTCAGCGATCATCATCGTCCATCAAAATTTGATATCCCCATCTGACAGAAAAAATCTTCAAATTCACCAGATAATCAAAATGATCCAGAATGTCATATAGCAAGCCTAGCACGAATAGAACGGCAAGTGGCAGCCACCAGAAAAGAGAAAATGAAACTATTTCCAGCTTAGGGTCTTTAACAACACAGCTTTTCGGATTTTTGAAATAATTGTGGCCTTACAATCAATAATGCCACCATATAATCTGTCATTTCTTGCTCTCCAAACAAAGTAAATCGTAGCAGAGGCCATAAGAAGATAGTAATTTCTGGTTTTTGAGTTAAAACCTTGCTCCCAGATATTGTCGTAGAACTGGTGAATGTTTGGCCTCATAAGAAGGTTATGCATCCAAGGTAATAGAGTTTTAGCAATATCAAAAATAGTGTTGCATTCAAAATAAAGATGAGTAATGGTTTCTCTATCAGAATGACAGAAACAGCAAGTGTTAGGAATCAAAATTCCACGAACTGCAAGCACATCCGCAGTTTTTAAACCCCCACGAAATGCCAACCATGCATAAACAGAATAACGCATTGCTCCTTTCTTATGCCAAATGTATTTATGCCAAGGGACCCTATTCATATTCTCAAAAAACTGAGACTTAAAGTCACCATAGTTTGGATTCTGTTTATCTTTCCAGAAATGATTTTCCACTTGAGAATCAATTTTAACCGAGTTAATAATGGAAAACAGGCTACTGTCCAGGCTATTTGGGAGGTTCCATTTATCATTCAGGATAAGCTGAGAAACATTCAGATCGTAAAAACAAGAGTAGCTGGTGTTGTTGTTCGAATTAGAAACATAGTCAGCTATCGAATTACCACCACACCACGGGTCCCAGTAGAAGGATAAGTTGCTGCTTTCGTTTACAGAGAGAGTAATATTGCTTTTTATCTCTTTAGCTTTTGCACACATAAGATCCCAGTAATGGGAATTTTTACTGTTAATTGGTTTCCACAGAGAGTTGAATCTGGCTTTCCACCAAGAAAAAACAGTGATCTATCATTTAAAAATCTCCAAATAATGGAGCAAGTATAGCTATGCTTAAGAGACTCGATCGAAGGTATACCCAAGCCACCATTTATCTTGGGACAGCAAGCATTTTTCCATGAAACAGTAGAAAGTTTTCTCTCATTTATTTTGCCAAAGAAGGTAAATCGGGAGCAGAGCCTAGCAATAGTTTTACAGCAACTCTTAGGAATAATTGAACCTCGAATCCAATAAGCCAAGGTATTGGATATAGTGAACTTGATAAATTGAATTCTCCCAGCTAAAGAAAGGGTTTTGGCCTTCCAACCGTCAAGATGAGAGGCGATTTTTTGTATCAGAGGTTGGAAATCACAAATTTTTAGTTTTTTGTAGAAGATCGGAATCCCCAGATATTTAATAGGGGAGAAAGACTGTTGAATGTTGAGAATATTGCAAATGTTAGCAGCCACCGGGGTGTTCTTAGAAATGAGAATAGAGCTTTTTAGAGGATTCACTTTAAGCCCAAAAAGTGCCTCAAAATCCTGGAGGATATTATTAATTGTATAGGCATTCCTTGTAGTGGCCGAGCCAAACACAAGGAGATCATCAGCAAACATTAGATGAGAGACTTCACAGTTCCCAATTTTAATCGCTTGAAGAGTATTGCTGGAAGTCGCAAGATCGAAAATAGAAGACAGTCCATCCATAATGATACTAAAAAGGTAAGGGGATAAGGGGCATCCTTGCCTGATCCCAGAGGATGAGTTAAAGAAACCTTCAAGCACCCCATTAATGCAAATTGAGAAATGGACATTGGTTGTGCAAGCTTTAATCCAGTCAATAAACAAACTAGGGAATCCTTTAACTTCAAGACGTTTGTAAAGGAAGTCTCTAGAAACCATGTCAAAAGCTTTGGTAATATCAAATTTCGCACAAAGAAATTTATGCTTGGCTTTAAGATTGAAACAGCCGAGAATATCAGCGGCTAAAAGCGTATTATCAGATATGATCCTCTTGTGGATAAAGCCACCTTGGCTAGGATGTATGATTAGAGGCATCACCATTTTCATCCTATTAGCTAAGATTTTAGCTATGATTTTGTAGAGAACATTGCAAAGTGCAATAGGTCTATAATCTTTGACATTGCTAGCATGAGGTTGCTTAGGAATGAGAGCAATTGCTGTTGCCTTAACTTGATTAGGCATATGGCCAGTGCTAAAGAAAGAGGAAACTGCTCTGTAGAGATGATGTTGAATGACACTCCAAGTAGATCTGTAGAAATCAAGAGTGAAACCATCTGGGCCAGGAGCTGTGTTGGGATTTCCAGAAAAAACGATGTTTTTTATCTCATCCATGGTAACCGGGGCTATAAGGGAGGAGGAAATATGAACTGGAATCACATTACCAGCCGGAATAAATCCATCCAGCTGACTTGGAGCAGGAGAGTTGAATAGGGTCTTGAAATGGTTGATAAAGACTTGTGCAATATCAGCTTGAGTGGAAAAGTTGCCCTGATCATTGGATATTACCTTAATCCGATTATAGTTTTTGGTTATGTTGAGTTTGGAGTAGAGGAATTTCAAGTCATCTTCACCTTGAGTAACCCATTTGACCTTAGCTCTTTGATAAATCCAACTTGTGAGGGCAGCTTGATTGTGAGCAAGATCTGTGTTGATTTGGTGTAAGTTGCTATTGAGAATGGGATCCAGAGGATTGCTTTGAATTTGAGCTAGGATAGAATGTTGCAGATCTTTGAGTTTCTCGATTTGAGCTTGAATGTGGTTGGAGTTGGACCATTTTTTGTGCTTCATGGAGTTCTTAAGAGTCTTAAGCTTGTAATTGAAAGAGCTTAAGGGACTACTCTTATTGGGAAGAGAGAACGCTTCAATAAGGCAAGTCCAAAAATCAGGAATTTTGGTACAGTAGTTCTTGAATAGGAAACGATGTCCACGTTTGCTAATATCCGAATTTATCAATATAAGCGGAGAGTGATCAGAGCAGCCAGGATCTTCAACTTTATAGTAAGAGTTTGGAAAATTGTAAAGCCAATGATCATTAACTAGTACACGGTCTAGTTTAATATGTATGGGATTGTTGATTTGCTGATTGTGCCAAGTGTAAAAATGTCCAACGGAAGAGAGGTCATGAATGCCAGCATTAAAAACCATAGTATTGAAGTCTCCAAGTTTGGAAACAGAGAGAGCAGTACCCCCCATTTTTTCCCCCAGCTCACGGCAACTATTAAAGTCCCCTAATATAACCCAGGGAATGTTGATAGACACTGCCAATTCTTGAATGTTTTTCCAGAGGTTTTGTCTCTCAGAGTAAGAGTTACTAGCATACACAGCAGTAACAGCATAAGCAGCATTAAAAGCATCAGTAATAATTCCATGTATAAACTGATTAGTCATATGAAGGGGAGTAAAATTGAGGGCGTCTTTATTCCACTTTACCCAAATGCGTCCCGGATTGGAAAACATAAAATTGTCACAATTGCCTTCTATAGAAAAAATTTGATGATTAGCAAGGAACCAATCATTGTGTAGGTTGTTTTGGGTTATTTTAGCTTCTAGTATAAAGATGAGGTCTAGGTTATGAGTTTGGGTTAGAAGTTTACAGCTTTTTACTTTGTCCGGGTTGTTAAACCCTCTAATGTTCCAAGCTGCAATGTTAGAAAGGGTCATTGGGATTTGTTATTGGGGTTAGAGGCCTTTTTGGCTTGTTTGCCTCTAGTTTGTTTTTGGTGTTGATTGGGTAAGGTGTTGGCTTTAGGAGTATTAGAAGTGGAGCTTGTTGAGTCGTTTGATGTTGTGGGAATATTAGGCTGATGGGAGCGTGGAGATGTATGGGACGGGCTATTGTGATTAAGGATGGGAGTGTCAATGGCCATGGTTATTTGCTTGGTCTTGGAAGGAGATTGGGTTTGATTAGAGATTTGGTGTTGTGGCTGTACTTCATCCGACATGTCTTGGTCAGTTAAAGTTTGGAATTTGTTGGCTGTTTTTATGGTGGGTGGTTCTTGTGATTTTGAAGGAGGCTCATTGGTTTCCTGAACATCTCCAGAGGGAGTGTTAAGATTCGGTATTATAGGAGTAACAGTGGGTTTATTGGTAAGGAGTTGGAATGGTGGTTGGGTTGGGATGGAGCTGTTATTAGTTTTACTTTGAGGCGGGTATTTAGGTATTGTGAGTCTGGGAGGAGGTGAGGGGCGTGGTTTACGGCTAGAACTACGACCCCTGGTGCTAGTATTGGTAGTGGGTTGAGTAATGGGATCTTTAGGACAAAGAGAGGGTGGATGCATAATAGAGCCGCATTGTGAGCAATGATCTGGTTTCCAATCGTATTGAACGCGTAAGGGTGTGACTTTGCCGTCGACATTAAAATAAATTTCCTCTGGTAAAGGCGAAGAACTAGTAACTTGCACACAGACGCGCGCAAAAGTGAGACGAGTTTTTGCTGCAGTCAAAGCATCCACAGCTATAGGAATACCGATACAACTAGCGAGTTTAGATATACCTTCCGGTATCCAGAGAGAAAGAGGTAGGTTCAGGATTTTAACCCACAGTGGAATAGAAGGAAATTCCTCACGCTTTGGCACGAATTCGGGGGTCCATTTCTGTAAGATGAAAGGTTTTCCGAAGAAAAACCAAGGTCCTCTGGTCCAAGCATACTCATAATCTTCCAGCACAGAGAATTTGAGCAAGAAGAAGCCGTCGTCCATGGTAAGCAGTGAAAGTTCTCCTTTAAGCTGCCAGGTCTTTTTGATCGTCGTTAAAAGAGCTTCGTAGAATGGACGTTTCCCGATCGAATAACCGATTAGCGACAGCGTCCATTCTGGCGCACCAGCAACGAATTGCTCAGAAGTGAAGTTGGCAGTAAAGTTTTGTGCGGGGACGAAGCCAAGCGAGTGAGAGAAATTTGCAGAAATTTGAGGCGTAGATGTCAAAAGGTTCTTCCAAAGGGGTAAAATGGAAGATGAAGGGGATGAGGAGGAAGTGGCAGTGGAGGGAAGAGGTGGAAACTCATCAGCGGCCATAGGGGAGGGGCCCCCCGCCGGAGGTGGCGGCTGAGAGAAAGCAAAGTAGGGTTTCGATACGAAACCCTAGCAGTGCGAGCTGGGAAAATATGACCACTTGATTTGATCACCAAAAAAGTTACAGAGTTAATTTGATCTATTCCGAGCGGGATTTAGATTTAGTAAATCCGAGTGGTAGCCGGATTTAGTAAATCCGAGCGGGATTTATCCGAAGAAGCGCGCGAAAGGGAGAAAGTACCTTCACAGCCAGCGAGCTCCCGTTCTTGCTTCCGATCAAAATGTCGTAGCTTCCGATCAAAATGCCGTAACTTCCGATCCGGGTTGAAGTCGTCGCAGGAGCGAAGTCGAACAGCCACGAGCCCACGAAGGAGCCGAAGAAGCGACGCCCGCAATCTCTACACCTCCCGCGAAAGCAACGGCGCCGAACAGCAACAACGAAACGAGAAGATGAAAGGCAAACCCTACACGCCTCTAAGTTATTATTGATTAACTTAATTAATATAATTTAAAATATTAATACTTAAGTAAATTAATTAAATAGTTAATTGTATAATTAGTGCAAAAATTAATTATCTAATTTACTTAATTATATAATTAGTAATTAAATATTAATATAATTAGATTAATTAATATAACTTAATATATCTATTATTAAATATATAATTAATTATATAAATAATAATTAATGGGTAATTTGTACTTAACATATTCTTAAATTTATAACACATTATATTTTTTATTTTAAATTTTAAATTTATTTTTAAGTTATACTTATCTTCTTCACATTTAAATGCCTAACTGCTATAAATCCTGAAATATGTTACCAAACAGTTTTTTCGAATTTAACAGGATTTAACAATTGGCATACCAAACAGTTTTTAGGATTTAACACATTTCAGATTTACTAAATCCGGATTTACAGGATTTACTAAATCCCACTAAAGCTAAATCCCACTTATTGTCAAACAGCCCCTAAGGGGGTGTTTGGTATCGAATTTATACCGGGATTTTAAGCAGGATTTACGGTAAATCCAGCCAAACGCAAAAAGCGTCGACGTAAATCCGGCAAATCCGTAAATCCCGGATTTGCGGATTTACGCCGTAAATCCGCTAAATCCCGGTAAATCCTAATCCAGGTAGAAGTCGGATTTACGGGATTTGGCCGAAGAACCGCGCGAAAGGGAGAAAGTTACCTTCACAGCGAGCGAGAGGGAGCTCCCGTCGTTGCTTCAGATCAAAATGTTGTAACGTCCGATCCGATGGGAAAGGAACGTCGTCGAAGGAGCTAAGTCGAACAGCAACAAAGTAGCGAAGTCGAACAGCAACGAAGGAGCCGAAGAAGCGACTCGTGCAATCTTAACACCTCCTGCGAAGCAACGAAGCCGAACAACATGGACAAATAAGAGAAGATTAAAAGCAAACCCTAGGCGCTTTCATTCGTTTGCTTAATTAATATAATTTAAAATATTAATAACTAAGTAAATTAATTAAATAATTAATAGTAGAATTAGTGTATAAATTAATTGTCTAATTTAACTTAATAAAATAGTTAGTAATATAATTAGTAATTATAAATTAATGTAATTATCTTATACATTATTAAACATATAATTAATAATATAAATAATAGTTAAATAATTAATGAGCATTAGAATTTTTAAGTGAAAAATGAGATAATTAATAATAAAATTTATAATTAAAACTAATAAAATAGTAATTAAATTATTAAATAAATAATTAGTAGGTATATTATTTAAATAATTAGTTATTTCAAAATAATTAGTTAATTCAATTTTAAATCTCCAACCGTTTTAAATCCTGTTATCTCTTGCCAAACATCTTTCTCGATTTAACAGGATTTAAAAATTGTCATACCAAACACAATTCAGGATTTAAGAGCCCAAGATTTACTAAATCCGGATTTACAGGATTTAGTTAATCCTACTAAAATTTAATCCAATCCTATACCAAACACCCCTTACAGATGCATGCCAATACAAAAAATCTGGATGAATTTTTCTTAACTTTTTTACTAATTAGTCGAGTACAATCGACATTTAATAGCAGAGAAAATATTGATTTGGGGAGATAGGGATTAGGGTAAGAGGAAGATGAAGATTTATCTCAGCAAAGAAGCCGAAGAAAACGATGTTCGGATTGCTCCTTGCCCGCACGCTGGCTTCGACATTCTATGACGAGTGAAGAAGAGGGAAACGGGATGGTAGAGATGTCCACGCTTGCACGAAGAAGAGGGAGTCGGGAGAGGGGACTGGAAAGGAGAGAGCTGCTACTGTTGTGATTTACAGCTGCTGTAGCGAGCGTGAACGCCGTCGGTTAGGTCGGCGGGATTTGGTGAAGTTAAATTAAATCAAATATTATGTATGTGGTATTGTTAAATTTAATAATAAATTAATATAATACTTCTAAAATCATGAGTATATTTACTAAATTAAGATAAATAAAAATATTTTTTGATAGATTAATATTTTTTAATACAGTAATAGAATAATATTTTTAATAGGTCAACCCGATATGACCCGTATGACCCATAAAACATTGAAATCTGATTTTTTTTATTAAATATAAAATATAAGCAAATTAATAAATTTATAAACAACTTATAATTACATCAGGTAGACTGGTAGAGTTGAAAACAAAATAATATTACATATCATTTGGTCATTTATAAAATTACAAATATATAATCACATATTGAACATCAAGTACATTTACAATATTTGCATATCAATTGCTTACAAAAATATTTATAAACTAATTGCTCTTGAAATGCTCCTCTAGGAGTCTAGCATCTGTCTTCAAGCATGACATAGATTCAACTGTAATGAACAAGTTAGATCTATATAAACCTTCAATATGTTGCTTAGATTAAACCTTCCAAATCTGTAATCACCTAATAATGAGTAAGTTCAATCAACATTAGCATATTACCATCCAAGGAGACAACTTGTACATTGTTTTAACTTCGTATATGTTCATTTAAATATATAGTATCTGCTCATTCTAACATAATACAAAATTACAAATATCTCCTAGTTGCAATAGCATTGATTCTGATATTATTCACACTATAATTTGAGAAGGTTTATCATCATAGCTTGATCACTTCAAACAACAACAAATAGTATATGAATTATGACAGCAAATTTCATAATTTAAGGCTCTCATCAAAACATCAAATAGAATAATGAATCAGAAGAAGCAACAGTAGAATAACAAATCATACTAACAAATAAAAGCAGCATAGCCAAAATAGAACAACCAAAATCGAAAATGAATCAGAAGAAGCACTGAAGCAACATAGATAACAAATCGGAAGAAGCAGCAACATACCCGAAACAAAACAACCAATACAACCACTCACTACAGAAGCAACAGCATAGTGTAATCACAATAAAGTCATTTGGCATAGTACTCAACCACTCACTCCTAACCAGATAAATTAATTGTTCATAACACTTAACAAACATGTAATAACACTGGTTCATAACCAATTAACCATGTATTATGACTTAACGAATCACAAGGATAAGAGTAATTATATATAATTTTCATATAACAGAACTTTCCCCAGCTTCTCCCTCAAGTTGATTTACTGTTAAAGAAAGGATATATTCAGTCACAGCTTCAAGTTTAGGATCATGTATAATAGCTACAAATAATAATATGTATTCGAGAATTGAGCTATTAAGTATTGTAGAATCTAATCCTAGTGCTCGAACACCTAACCATTCAACACATTGAAAAGGCAAATCATGCATAATAAAGAAAGCAGTAAATAAATCTCAAAATTTTGCGGTGTCAAACTTATGATCAGTCATAGAAATAGATGTATTAGAACCAATTTGCAATATGAGCTGGCATATATCACGTATATCTCTTCTCTTGCAATTTTTCAAGTATCTCCTTAAGTTATCAGTTCCATTTTTACTATCACATAAGTATTGAGCACCAAATTTTCTTACATTCACACATTTGTTTACCATATGTAGGATTAGATAACATCTCAAATTGACCCAAAATCGGAAGTCATCCTTCTATGCTTCTTAATTATGATTGAACCGTTATTACATGCATCATAAGATGCCTCTACCACATTATCTTCAATGCAAACTTTCTCATTTTCTTGAATATAAATCTTAGGAATGGTGTTTGAATCCTCCATCTATTGAAATAATTATATCAAATTATACAAATGAAAAACTGAAAAAGGTAATAGCTAAGTACAATTACTAATTCAATATGAAACAACTACCTAAATAAGTAAATATCAAACCAACAAGATATTGGCAAGTGCCGAGTGCCAACAACAGAGAATCAATATTGACAAACGCTAACAACAACTGAAAATATCCAGGCCAACTGCCAATATATAATCAAAGATAACCAACAGCCTACCAAATAATAGATATTACTATGAATATTCCAATCTCTCATAATAGGTATCAAATTTTAATCAAGCAGAATAATATATATTGTTATAACATAGAATCAAAGATAGCCAACTACCAACAATAACTCGACATTTCAATTTTCAAAACCTGAATCGACATTTCAAAATCATAATTTACATTTCAAAACACTAATATTATTATAATTGTCTAATAAAATAAAAATCCCCTAACAAAACGAATAGAAAATGTGTAAAATGTGATGACCTAATCGGCATTTTAAAACCACAACAGCTTCAAATTAGAAGGAAGAACCAAATAACTCAAAACAAACACTCTAGCAGTTACTTAGTAACACATAAAATAAAATAAAAAAGCAAGACTCATGAGTCATAAACATAATTGAAAGAATGTTAACACCGGCAAGATTTAAGACATATTGATAGAGAAATCAATGAGTCGAGGATGCAAAGTTGCAGAGGAGGAGAAAAGCTGAAAATATCCTGGCAGAAGGCAGGAATCTCTGCGAAATCGAGCAGCCCTAGCTTGGACATTTCGCGCTCAAAGAGAGACGAGTGATATTTCAACTCTCGAATGTCGAATACGCAAGTTTAAAAGCCCTAAGGATAAAAAGGTAAATATCAGGGGCTGGTTTGCAAATCGGATCGAACCGGGTGACATTCGGGTTTCCCGGGTTGACCCGAACCCAACCCGAAATTTCATACGGGTTAAAAAACGGAACCCGAACCTAAAATTTTCGGGTCGAGTTCGAGTCAAATTTTCGGGTCATGTCAAATATTGACAACCCTATGTATTGACTTAAGACTACCCAGATCTTTTAATATTGTATTTAATATTCCTAATAAGATATCTTCAATATTGTTAAGTTCAACCATACCTGATTCTTACATTATATGTATACATGCTTATTTCACTCTACTAGAAACATACTCAAGCAAATTCGAGGTCAAATTCATTTACAGTTTGCATCATTTTTTAACCTAGGATGGAGTTTGCTCGAAAGCCATTTGAATCATTTTCTGGCCTAGAATGGAGCACAAAATCAATTCAAGCCATATTTACATTGTGTTTTAAGCATTTTATATAGTTGGGATATTTGTTAATAGGCCAATGGACGTCTCATGGTCAAGCTTAAGTTGAAAGTAGACAAAAATAAAACTTCAATAGAGGAGAATTTCATCATCTTCTCAATTCCTAGCATTCTTATTACTGAAATAGATAAAAAATGCAAATTTACAAAATAGGGTATTATAAATTTTCTCTTCAAACTTCATCATTTTGCACAAATCTAAACTTTTTTTTCCCTCAATGGAATGGATCAATGAATGGGCATTTTAGCATTCAATGTAGATTAGTGCATGAGGAATGTATAGGTACTTATTTTAGAGGAGTAAAGAAAAAGAAGTAGAAGTAATAACTGGAAAAGAGATGTGCTAAGGGTAAAACAGCTAGAACTTCAAAGAAAAACTTGCAGAAAACAAAGTTACAAACTTAATAGATTCTTTGAAAACAACCATTGTTGATGATAAGGTTTATTTTGACAATATGATTAGTATTGTAATCCAGTTGCTATATATTGAAGCCTGCATAATTTGGAACTTATATGCTTTGTCTGCAGGAGCTTTGCATGGCAAGAGCTGCTTTTAAATGTTAATTTTCTGATCAGTTACTCTTCTGCTAACTTCTCATAACTGATCATTCAAGTTAGGATTTATTGATTTTTCTTAGCAGCATGCATACAGATTCACATTTAATCTTGATGTCCTTTATTTATTCACTATTTTTATTTTCTTGTGTATTTCATCGTTGTGATGTTTACTCCTCATCCCCAAATGCAAAAACCCAACAATATAAAGCAGTATGTGTTAACCTGTGGTTTTATATGTTATTATAGTCTAGCTCTATTTACGGTTTTATCTTATCCCGTCTATATAACTGTATCTTGTATTCATTGTTCACTAACATAATCAAATTCATTTTCTTCCAATTCTCTGTCTTGTTCGGTTATGCTTCTCTCCTTCGGCTACCTCACATGGTATCAAGAGCCAACAATGGGGGATCAAGCTTCTACCTCCCTCCCTCCCTCTTCCTCTACACTCGACGGTCTCTCCTCGGAACAATCAATTCCGCCAACTCTCAAATTTCTTGTGTCCAATATCAAGAATTTGCTTCCGAATTCCCTCACGGTGGACAACTATGCTATTTGGCGAATTCAAATCCTCCAAAATATCACGGCAAACGGATATGCCGGCCATCTCACCGGCAAGAACATCCCGCCCGCTGACGAAACCTCTCCAGATTACCTCCAGTGGTCCTTGGTTGACAGCAACCTGATTTCGGCATTATTTTCGACCATATCTCCGGCTATCCTTCCATATGTGGTCACATCTTCCACCGCAAATGAAGTTTGGATGACTCTCGAACGTCGTCTTCAACTGATGAGCCGTTCTCGTATGATCCAACTTAAGAACGAGCTCCACCACATTCAAATGAACGATATGAACATGCAACAATATCTTTCCAAAATCAAGAATATAGTCGACAATATTGCTGCTTCTGGTTCCACAGTTGATCCGGAAGATATTGTGCTTTACATTTTGAACGGGCTCCTGTCGTCCTACAATTCCGTTAAAATGGCGATACGCACCTCATCTCTTCCTGCCAATCTTGATAATCTTTATTCGTTACTGTGCAGCGAAGAGATCCATATTAATCAAGACATTCTTAAAGAATCGAATACCGGCTCTTCCATTACTGCGCTTCATGCAGCCTCGTACAATCAAAGCCGCGGACGAACATCCAAACGTTACTCAAAGAATAACAATGGCACTCCTCGGGCAACTACTCAATCAGTAAATTCAATGAATTCTTCTCCGAACAATACCAGACCAACCTGTCAAATTTGTGGCAAATCCGGCCACATCGCCATCAACTGCTGGCACCGCTGCAATTTTAAGTACGCGCCCACTACAAGCAATGGCCCGCGTGCTATGATGGCTCAACCTACCTCCTTGCCGACTCAAGATTGGATTCTTGATTCCGGAGCTTCGTCGCATCTTACTCCGGACATTTCCCATCTTCACAACCAAACGAGCTACCAAGGACACGATTCAGTATCAATTGCAAACGGTTCAAACTTGCCCATTCAAACTTCCAGACAAGGTCTCCTTCCGTTACCGGATTCTAATCGTAAGCTTCGGTTGAGTAATATTCTTCATGTTCCCTCCTTAACACATAATCTTCTGTCCGTTTTCAAATTAATTTCTGATAATTATGTTTCTATTACATTTGATACTAATGGGTTTGAAATTAAGGATATCAAGGATCACGATCTCTGCTTCGTGGACATCTACATAATGGTCTATACCACATTGTTCCGGCCACTCAATGGCCAGATCCGACAGCTTTTCATGCCTCCCTGTCGTCCGTTCAACAGTGGCACGACCGGCTTGGACATCCTCACCATCAGATTCTTAGCTTGATTACGAAAAACATTCCTGCATTTCGTTCTTCCAATGTTTCAGTTTTATGTCAATCTTGTAATGTGGCAAAGAGCCACAAACTCAAAATTAATAATAGTAGTTCTTCGACGTCTAAACCTTTTGAGATCATCCACTCGGATGTTTGGGGCCCTGCTCCAAATCTGTCGTTAGATGGTTATTGCTATTATGTCATTTTTATTGACGATTTTACGCGCTTCTCTTGGATTTATTTAATGCATTCTTAACAAGAAACTCTCAAAAAGTTTCAATTATTTTGCAGCTTAATTCAAAACCAGCACAACACCAAACCAAAGATCTTCCGATCTGACGGCGGTGGTGAGCTTACGAGTACCGGTTTTACCACATTTCTTCAACAACACGGCATTATTCATCAGCTTAGTTGCCCGCACACCCCTGAACAGAACGGTTTGACTGAAAGAAAACATCGTCATTTGTTGGATCTCACTCGAACTCTTTTACATGCGTCAAACCTTCCACACAAATTTTGGGCAAATGCGCTTGCAACGGCTAATTATTTAATTACCGGTTACCCTCAAAAGCTACCGCTCTCCAATCTCCTTTTCAAATTTTGCACGGCAAGCACCCGACGTATACGCATTTACGTATTTTCGGGTGTCTTTGTTACCCTTGGTTACGACCCTACGCCACTAGCAAATTTGCTCCTCGCTCTCAACATTGTGTTTTCATTGGTTATTCTCCAAATCATAAAGGATACCGATGTTACAATCTCCACAATAACAAGATTTACATATCTCGTCATGTTGTTTTTCACGAATCTTGTTTTCCTTACAAAACATTGTTACCGAATTTCGTCCCTACTTTGGACATACCTCAAACTTGTATTCATCCTCCTCTGTTGATTCCTATATGTGTTGCTTCTAAGCCTACGTGTTCACCAATTCCTCATATTGGTCATCAACCTGCTCCAATTCCTCCTCCCGCTCAATCGCCAGCTCCCTCTTCGTCACCAGATCAATCAATACCGTCTCCACCTGTTCTGCCCGTTGCTCATCAACCTCATCCTATGCAAACTAGATCTCGGTCTGGGATCACGAAACCCAAACAAACCTTTTCTTTACTTGCCAATTCGCCTCCCTCGTCTACACCGACAACCTACCGTCAAGCTGCCAAGATGGCCATTTGGAATACGGCAATGGATGAGGAGTTTAAGGCACTACAACAGCAAAATACTTGGACGCTTGTTCCCGAACCTCCCAATACACAAATTTTGGGGTGTAAGTGGATCTACAAGACCAAAATGTTGCCTAATGGTCAAGTAGATCGGTATAAAGCTCGGCTCGTTGCTCTTGGGTATGATCAAAAATTTGGCGAGCATTACACTGAAACATTTAGTCCAGTGGCAAAAATTCCGACTATTCGCATGATTCTTACTTTATCCATCCATCACAATTGGGACATGCTTCAACTTGATATCACAAATGCCTTTCTCCATGGCGAATTACCGGACAATATTTACATGCGTCAACCTCCCGATTTTGTCGACCAACTGCATCCAACGTCTGTCTGCAAATTAAATAAGTCCTTATACGGCCTCAAACAGGCGCCACGACAATGGTTCCAAAAACTCACTACCTTCTTACAGTCTCGCGGATTCAAGATAAGTCGTTCAGACCCATCTTTACTCATCCTGGATCAAAATCATATTCATATTTATCTAATTATTTATGTCGACGACATTCTTGTCACAGGAAACAATCCCACTGCCATCCAATCTCTCATTTCCGCACTCAAAACTCAGTTTGCTGTAAAACAACCAGGAAAAATTTCTTTATTTCTTGGCATTAATGTTCTTAAATCTCCTCTCGGCTATTTCTTAACACAAGAACATTATGCCAACAAATTAATCAAAGATTCCGGGTTTGAACATTGCAAAATTGCACCAACTCCGATTGCTCCCAATGTCAAGTTGTTACCAACAGAAACCCAACCTTTTCCCGATCCTTCGCTCTACCGCCGGCTTGCAGGTTCATTACAATATCTAACCATAACTCGACTGGATATCGCATATGCTACCAATCGAGTTTGCCAAAACATGAAGCAACCTACACAGCAAGATTATCAAGCCTTAAAACAGATCCTTCGCTACGTCAAAGGTACCGTAAAGCTGGGTCTACCTATGACAATGGGCGATCTTCAACTCCGGACTTATACTGACGCAGATTGGGCATCTGATAGCTCCGATCGGAAATATGTTTCTGGTTATTGTACATTTCTTGGACCCAATCTTATCTCTTGGTCCGTTAAGAAACAGGTTACGGTAGCAAAATCGTCAACGGAGGCCGAATATAGAGCTCTTTCCGCAGCAATTTCAGATGTTCTTTGGTTACGGCAGCTAGCTGCAGAGCTCGGTATCTCCCAAACCGATCCAACACTGGTTCATTGTGACAACATTTCAGCCATAGCAATTGCCAAGAACCCGGTCTTCCATGCAAGAACGAAGCATATTGAGATAGACTATCAGTTTATACGACAACATATCTCCAATGGCGACATCACCATCACTCATATTTCGTCCGCCGATCAAATCGCAGATGTTTTGACGAAGCTGTTTTCTTCGACTCATTTTAACTTTCTTCGCTCCAAATTAAACATTCAACATATGAATGCTTAATTTGCGGGGGAGTGTTAACCTGCGGTTTTATATGTTATTATAGTCTAGCTCTATTTACGGTTTTATCTTATCCCATATATATAACTGTATCTTGTATTCATTGTTCACTAACATAATCAAATTCATTTTCTTCCAATTCTCTGTCTTGTTCGGTTCTGCTTCTCTCATTCGGCTACCTCACAGTATGAACTAAGGGCATATCTAATGGAACGACAAACAACTGTTTTTCCGTCGCTCCAACCGAGCGTTAATTTTGCCGCTATTTCATCATGGGTGAATAGTGCCACGCCACTGTTCACCCGCTAAATTTTTATATGTCAACGGGATTTAGCCGCGAAATGGAGAAAAACGGTTAGAGACGACGACGCCTATGAGCAGCAAATATGAGCATGCAGCTAAGGCCAGATTTAGGCCATATTGTCCACCATAATAATAGTACTGAGCAACTGAAAGTAGTAAAGACAAGGTGAATCAATTAGAGAGACGAGCAATGACACAACACAAGCAGGCCAGAAAGGATCAAACTGGCACTAGCCATTAGACCAAATAACATAACAATTGAGCCTTCGGAGAGTATTCTTGCATAAATATATTATATAGTTTATAAATAAAATTCAAATTAACTAAATTTAACTCTTTTTTATAATTGAAAAAATTCCAATAAGTATATTTAGGAGAATAGGGTTGTGGCTAAGGGTGTAAACGAGTCAAGTCGAACTCCAGTTTTATTTTAGGAGTTCGAGTCAGCTCACGAGCAAACTCATTTATTAAGAAAGAGATAAAATGATTAAAATTCAAAGAATTATAATTAGAAAATGTTGAAATTTTGAGAAATTAGAAGAGGAAAAATAAAGACCAATCACTTGATAAAAAAAAAGTGAGATATAATTTTTAATTATTTTTAATAATTATATACTTAAATTCGTGAAAAATAATATATCTTACATTAATATTTTTTAAAGGAACCGGTTCATAAGCTAACTAGTCGAGTCAATGATTGCTCAAGCTTAACTCATTAGTTTATTGAGCCCATCTATGGAATCATTTATTGAGCAGAGGCGCAACTAGCATACGAGTTAGTTTGATTCACTTGCACGCTAGTTGTGGCTAATGCTATGTAGAGGCATTGTCAAATCCATATGCAAAGTGAACATTTGGTAGAAGGGCAACTTCTCTTTTAAATCCTTCACAGATGAGTTCTACGATGGCACTCAAAAACCTCTTTTGTTTAAATATGTTTGGCATAAGAATTATATGCTGAGATACTCAGTCTATTGTCGATTACTTCGTTTAGCGATCTTAAAACTGTAGATAATTTGCTCGGAAGAAACATATGAGCATACTTACTAAGTGGGCTATGCGGTTCTTTGCCAGAATCTACCTCCCACCTATTTTTTTAATGTAAAATCTCTTTTGTCATTATAAACCATTTGATCCCTTGGTTGAGCTCCTTCTTTTTGGAGAAAATATCTTGTGCAAGTGTCGAACGCTGTTCAGAGACCAACCAGATTGTGTCATGTCACCCTCTACTCGTTACTCGACTCAGCATTGCTCAATATCGCGACTCGGTACCTAGCTCGGTACTACTGACATGACACACTCTACTTGATCTCCGGACGATAAACTGCGTTCTCGACGTTCTCACAGAATAATTTCTCTTCTTTTTTGGCCTAACTTATTACAAGTTTGTTATTTCATGTATCTTTAAAGCCGTTCATATAAATGCAGTTCAAAAAACTTGTATTATATGGTTATTTGTTGCACTTTGTTTTTTTTAAAAGCTATGTCCCTATTTTTTGTTAGGGCTTTTAACAAATCGTCCGTAATTTTGGGTTGTAATTTTCATTTTCATGCTTTAATCACTCATTATAGTTAATAAAATTAGGCTTAGGCCCTTTAATTTCTCCAAAAATAAAGGGCCGAAGCAATCAAACCCAACTGATTAGTTAAAAGAGTAATGGAAATAAATAAATAGAAGAAAAGGAGAAAATGAAGATGAAATTTTAAAAGAAACTGATATTTTATGACAATGGGGATTGGAGAATTCATATTCAAAGGCTTTTTATTTTTTGTTAATGAGATCAGCTCTATTTCAATTTGAAAATTGCTATATTTTTATACACTTTTTTATATATTTGCATGCCTTTTTAATAATGATTTTGACTTCAATTGGAACTACTTTTTTTTTTTAACAATTTTAGTACAAAAATTAAAAATTTGTACTAAAATTATGCTTTAAAAAGCAATAAAAAAGACGTCTCAAACGATTCATTAGATTTCATTTGGAACAATTTTATATAGCAACTTTCTAGTTATAATATTAGTCGAAAGCAACAAAAATAATGTAAAAAAACTGCCTTTGACAAAACCTTAGTTTTTTTTTCCACTCTTTATGTAAATAAGCTTAATTTGGCCAAATGATGCAAAATCATAGGGTTTTTTATTATTAAAATGATATTTTAGCAATTTTCCATCACTTTAAAAAGAATAGTTGCAAAAGGTTAAGCAAGTATATATATATATATATATATACATCTAAAGAAGATTTGAAGGTGCTTAGGCTATCTACTAAGGCTTTGTTTAGAACAGCTTTATTACTGCTTTTTAAAGCCGTTTTTAGTAGAAATATATTTTTTTTTTACTAAAAAGTTGCTTTAAGAAGTAGTAAGAAAATCATCATAAACAAAGCCTTAATATTCATTTGGGACGACTTTCTTAAATTTTTTAAAGCTGCTTTTTAATACTGAAAAACTGCTTTAAGAAGCACTAAGAAAGTCATCCCAAGATGTCTTGAATTTGAAGTTTCAATATATGATGTGTGTATGAATTTGCATTTAATCACTCAAAAATCTAAAAAAAAAAAATACTAAACTCAAAAAGAAAGTTATGAGAAGTAGGCATAGATAGCGTTCTTTAAAGCGCGTTTAGTTCCTTATTAACCAAGTAATAAAAAAAAGTTTAGATAAGTAAACTTTTTCATAATTTCTTTATTTTAATTAAAGCTAAAATGTTCAATTAAGGCATTGATAACCTTAGCGGCCAAAAAGATTACGTGTAATTAACATCAATTTTTTTTAGTTACGTGCCTTAGAAAAAAACATAATAAAACTTTTGAAAGATAGGGACTTTGCATTAGTTGATTTGGCCATAGAAATAATATCTAAATTAATTAACTTTTGTTATAAAATTCAAAAAAAAAAAAAATTGATCAAACTATTTTTTGAGCCGAATTTTAATTGATATAATTAATTTTAATAATGAACTTAGGTCTTAATTTTAGTTTAAATAATATATATTATAATAAATTTGTAATTTTTTTTTTCATTTTGAATAGATAATACATATTTAATTTTTATATCATTTATAATTTTCTTTACTAAACATTTAAAAATAGTATAATTTGATTTTATTATTTAAAAAATAATAAACAAAATTAAATTAGCATTATAAGCTGAATCAATCCTTTAACAAAAAATTAAATATTTTTTCTACCATTCACAGATTGTTTTAATAAAAATTACTTTTGAAAAAAAAAAATTATTATCAAAATTTTATTTTATTTTAAAAGCTAATATTACATACTTTTTTTTCATATTTAAAATAAGCTTTTAAAGAATAAAAAGACAAAGTGCTTATGAAACTTTACAAATGGATAAGTATTATACAGTCAGCATTTCTTGAAGAGGTTATCTTATGATGAATACTAAACATAAGATAAGCTTATTGGAAACAATAACGGAAATTTAAAGAGCAACGGTCACCCTCAAAAAACTTCTTCCATATATTAATTTGAAATTAAAAAATCAATCCAAAATATATTAATCAAAATTGATTTAGATAAACATAATATAAATTTTAATTAATTCTCTATATATGGCACTCATTCATAATAAATGAATTAATACCATGAAATCAAAAGAACTATTTTTGGCATCTTTCTCACGATTTTGCTTTTCAAGCTGCAACTATGGCTTCATTAGAGACTGCTTACTTATTGTTTTTTAAAGTGATTTTTTAGTATAAAAATTAAAATTTTGTACTAAAAAATATCTTTAATAAATAATAAGAAAGTCATCCCAAATAAAACCTATAATTTTGTATGCCTACAGCTTTCTTGTTGCTTTTCATAAATCTTTGGAGTAGGATGCTATATTTTACAACCTAATTTGTTAATATATGATAAGTACTGTGAGAAAACAATTGTCTAACTTTTTGAAAAATATTCGGGCTATAGCTTTTTGTAAAGGTGGTTATAAAGCCATTTTAGGAAAATAACTTTTTTAGAAGCTACAACTAAAAACACATCCTTCTAACACATAAATTTCTTGAAAACTATGAAAAAGAAGTAATCAAATAAAAACTATAATCCCGATCTGAAAAACGAAATAATAAGAAAGTTATCCCAAACAAAATCATAATATCCATAGTAGCTTTCAAAAAATGTACTTTCGCCATAATAACGTCACAACAACCACTACAAAATACTGTAACTGTCCTAAATAAACCCTAAGGCTTCGTTCGGGACGGTTTTTTTGTTGCTTCTTAAAACAGTTTTTTAGTAAAAAATTAAAAAACTTATACTAAAAAACTACTTTAAGAAGTAACAAGAAAGTCGTCCCAACAAAAACTAAGGCTTCGTTTGGGACGGCTTTTTTTTTTTTGCTTCTTGAAGAAGCTTTCTAATTTTTGTACTAGAAAGCTGCTTCAAGAAGCAACAAAAAAGTCATCCCAAACGAAGCCTAAGTCATCTTTAATGATAAAGCAGGCTTAATTAGGTCCTATTGCAAAACTTTGAATAAACTTCCAAAAAAACTTGATATATACAGATTATATCTTTTCAAACTACTTGTGCGTATCAAACATGGCAAAGCATTTACTTGCATGGAAAAGAATTTGACTAAGGCCCAACAATCTCACTTTCCATGTCAACAAATTTTATTTTATTCGAACCACCCTTTATTTTTCCTTTATTCACTGAACAAAACTGCTCACATGTACATTAAAAAGCATAGTTTATAGTGGAAGAATTTGTAGGATTTCATTAAGGGATAAAATAATAATAATAAATATGGATCTATATGAGAACAAATCTACGAAGTGGGAAGATCAAACGGGAAACAGAAAGAGACTTTGGACGTGTAAATGAGTCATTAACAGGTAGATAATCCAAAAGGAACTAATGAGGAGCTGCCAAATGGGTTTCCTTAGTTGAAGACAACAATCTAACAAACCTGAAAGACTTTGCAGAAAGTTGAGACTGAGAGGTCCATTAAAATGGCCTTGAAATGGCACTAAGCTTAAAAAGGATGCATGATAATCCACTAACACCGACATAGCATCAAATATGTTAATGGTAATGTTAGGATAGAAAGAAAGAGAAAGAAAAAGGGTATAGTAACCTTTTTTTTTAATTGAGATGGTTACCATATTTTGTAAATATGTTTATAAAGTTTTTGTGGGAAAAATATATTTTTTGGAAGATATTGTGATGTTATAAATATATAAATATATATTGAATGAATAATTCCTAGTTATAAAAAAAAGCTTATCATCACATAAATTTTTAGAAAGTAATAAAAAAATAATAGTAAAATCAAACTGTGATTATTATCTGAAAAGCTATTACAAACAGATCCTAATTGTTCGTAATTTTATTTTTTACATGAGTGCTATAATTCTATTTAACTTTAATATTTGTTATTTAAAAAAAAAATATGATGAAAACTAATTTCTTAATTACAATTACTTGTATAGAAAAGGTTCATTTGATTAAAGTATTGCTATTGATAAAATGTGCTTAAAAATTATAAAAGATTTTATTGATAAAGATATAGTTTGGTAAAAAGGGCAAATTTGAGCTAAATCAACAACAATGGGAAAGATAATATAAATAAAAGAAGAACTACCTCTAACTACCTAATTAACTTAATTAACTTATATGTTTTACATCATCAGTCATCTCAAAGTGCAAGCAAGAAATTCTCAATATCTTGGAAAGCAGATAATTGCTTAAATGGATAACAAACCATTCTAAAATCTAGAAAAGATTGTAATTCTTTGACTTATATGCATTTATGTTTAAAATCTACCATATATATATATATATATAATGTAAATCAAAGAGAAGTGTGAATTAAGGCTTCGTTTGGGGCTAGTTTTTTCTGCTTCTTAAATCAGCTTTCTAGTACAAATTTTTTTTATTTTTGTACTAAAAAGCTGCTTTAAGAAGCATAAAAAAAGTTGTCCCAAACAAAGCCTAAGTGTTGCAGAGATGAGGATGTTGAGGTGGATGAGTGGCTCCACTCTTAAACTTCGTTTGGGACGGCTTTCCCATTGCTTCTTAAAGTAATTTTTTTGCAATAAAAGCTGCTTTAAGAAGCAGTAAAAAAGTCGTCCCAAACGAAGTCTTAGAGACATAATGTAAAATGAGTATATACGTAAAAAAGTTAAAGTAGCTCCAGTGGTAGTTAATATTAGAGAGAGTTGTCTTATATAGTTTGGTCACATAAAAATCAACCTTTCAATGACCTAGTTAGGAGAGTAGATGATGTGTTAAGAAAAATAGATCAGATAGACCAAAAAAGAATTGGTTAGAAAATATTGGCAATGACATTTTTTTATTAGATTTAAACGGAAATTCAACTCTTAATATCATATAATAGAGATGAAAGATTCATATAGTTGACCTCACGTGGTGGGATAAAGACTTGATATTATTGTTGTTGTTATATTAAATAAGAGGTGAAGAGAGTCTATACTAATTCCTTAATAGACAAGTATACGAATAAAATATTCGAGATAATTTGTTTTACTATTTTTATGATAAAAAGTGGCCAATAAAATGCAATATGCGAATCTTAGTTTGTAAGATAATTCAAAAGCAATCTATGTAAATAAATAAACCAAAAAAATGATGTAAATCCAAAACATAGATAGTTTTCAAATCATAAAGAAAACTTTTTTTCTTGGAAAGCTATTAACACAGCTCCTAAAGAAGTAAATTGCACATGCTCAAAGGTCCAATTCTTGATATCAATTTTTTTTTTTTTCTTTATTGAAAAAAAAGGCAACCAAGGCTTAATGAAATAAAAGTAAAGAGAGTCTCTACAATGTTCTTAACAGATAAGGCTGCAAATATAATATTTGAGATATTTTATGATAAAAAAGTGACAAATAAAAAGTAATCTACAATCCTTAGTTTGTAAGATAAGTCAAAAGCTATATCCAACCATTGCTGAAAAAGCCATCCAATAAGGGGAGATAATGTAAAAGGCTCCAAAATTCCATGATTGTCCCAAAAAGAAGAAACCGCCCATGAAATCCCTAATAAGGGAAATTTACATACATACCACTTTATAACATCCTATTTACATATCTAACACCTAAAACTTTAATATTACATGAATACCACCCTAAATTATTTTAATATTAAATATACCACTTACATTTCTTTCCTACCACTCATGTATTTCATTTCTACCACTCATATTTGGTATGAAAATGAACTATGGGTGGTATGTATGTAATATTAAAGTTTTAGGTGTTAAATATGTAAATAGCATAGTATTAAGTGGTATGTATGTAAATCTCCCAAATAATAATTACAATGAGAATTGTAAAACAAAAGCTAAAATTCAAGGTTAAATGTGATTAGAACATCTATAATTGACGTTGTTAGTCAATTAATGTAGCAGAGATCTAGACAAAGAAGTAAGTAGGGGTGTCAATATTTGACACAACCCAAAAATTAGAGTAAAAATCGACCATAAATTTTGGGTTTGAGTCAATTCGTTTAAAAAACGGGTCGGGTTTGTGTTTCAAATCCTTACTGAATTACAAATTCAGGTCAAGTTTGGGCCAACCCAAAATTCCGAATCAACATAGAATCAAATCCTTACCGAACGTTCGCCGTGCAATCATGCTAGTCCGTCGTCGCTATCGTCCTCGAAATCCGTCAATATGTAGTCATCTCCGCTCGCCCACTCTTCCGCTTGCGCAATTTTGCCCTTCCTGGTGATCGGGTCGAGGCGGGTCAACCCAGGTTAGGGGCAGGTAGGGTCTAGTTTTGGATTTCAACCCCGTTTGTTTAATCGGGTTGAGTTCGGGCCGAATCAGTTGAAGGCAATTCAATTTCAAATTGAACATGAACCCGACCCAAAAACCTATTTTGACACACCCATAGAAGTGAGCGATTGTTGTTAAAAAAAGATAAGAGTTGTTATTGTTAATACAATGGTATTATGTTTTCCATGCCGAACAAAAGTTAGAATTATTAACTTGTCTCAAAGTTAAGTGAGGCAAGAAAAGGAAAGAGATCGACTTTGTAAAAATTATGGAAGGTTTAGTAATGCACCACAATGTATTTGGTGAGAATATATTCACAAATTAAATGATATTCAATTTTAATCTTTTGGTGCAAGTGTGAGAGATTGTAGAATCGTTGCTCTCTAGAGATGAAGAAGCACTTCCTACATGAGCTTCTAGAGGAGGAAGAGGAGAGGGAAGAAGAAGTGAGAGAGATGCAAAAATGTTTTATTTATCTTGGTCTAGCCTCTTTGCCTAATACAAACAAAAGCCTGTTTATAGGCAAACAAGCTACACAACTAGCTATACTAATGGCTATACATGCCATACAAGAAATCTAAACAACCTAAATCTAGGAACAATATCCAACAGAGATAATAGATTTTTGGCAAGAAACGCTATAGAAATGTTATCACAGCACAAAGAAGTCGAAAGATTTTTTGCAATAAAAAATTCATTTAGAAAGCAGCAAAGTTAAAATGATGTTTGTTGCAATGGTGGTAAGAGCTTCATATTCTGCTTTGGTGAAAGAATAAGCTACAAAGGACTATTTTCTTTAACACAATATGAAATAAGAGTATAACCAAGAAAGATGTAGTAATGGGTGGTTGATTTTTCATAGGAAGAGTCATGGGCCTAAGCAAAATCAAAGTAATTATGTTGAACATGATATCAATTCATGTAATAGTATTTTATTGGCTTTCCAAAATTATATAGGTTGGGAAAAGGCCTATAAATAGGACATTGCTTTATACTTTTGATTCATTGAATAAATTATTATTTTTCTTGTGCAAATTTTGTGGAAAGACTTGGTGGCTATTTTTACTCATTGGTGAAGCTTGGTGGTTGGTCCTTTAAAGTTTTTGTGAATCCTTAATTATCTCTTCTTAGTGTTATTCATTATCTTTTCTTTCACAATTTCATATTCTCTACTGAGCCTCAATATCATCATCATCTTTTATCCTCAATTGTATCAAAACTCTCAATAACTCTCCTAAATAGTCCTACACATATCTCGATTAACCTTCCGAGGCATCAACTCTCTAAAAATCCTAATACAGAAAAGTCAAAATTCCAATATAAAGAGGTGATTTTTTTTATGTGAGCAACCAAATTAAACACTCCATAACTTCTCAATGATTGATCTAAATCCATAAAAATAACGCAATTACTTCCCCAACATCCCAAACATTTGATCTAGAATTTCTTATTATTTCTATCCAATGAAAACCCAACCTCTTGAAGCTTATAAGTTTCAAAATCACATATGTCCAAAGCCATCGATTCCAACTTCAACACTACAAAAATACCCCCTCCATCACCACCCTAAAAGGATAGCAATTCAAGTTGTTGCCTTGACCATAAAGATCTTATTGATATTACATCATATTGGTATTAGAGCCAAGGGCTCCAAAGAAGTTAAGGTCAAGGAGCTTGAAGAAAAGCATCACTCACAACATGAGCCATAAATTTTTGTGGCAAGATCTAATTTTTTTTTTGAATTGAAGGACTCAAGAAATACCCACAACCACATCATATTAGTATTAGATATTTATGATAAAAAATTAAGTTAATTCAAGTTTCTTTCCTTGGTGTTGTTGGCAGTAATCTTAATTTAACTTTTCTAAATTTCCAAAATTTATCCTATAAGAGTGTCGCGAACACTAGGATGGGCGGCACCCAGCTTTCTACTCTCGAGATTTTGGAGAAGAAATGGGTGATTGGAATGTGCGTTGTGGTGCAAGGTGGCTCCGCCATGGCACCGGGTCTCATGGGAAGAGATTATGGGATAATCTAGAAGATTTATTGGGAGCACAGTGGCGTTGGGAGTAGAGCATCGCAACACTAGGTCTTATTAGTATTTTTGTATGTTAAAGTATCTCAAAACATCTCCTATAGAAATCTATTACCTAGTCATCCCTCCACTTTATCTTAGCTTGGCTGACAAATAGGCAGAGAAAGGAAGAGGATGAAATGAGAGAGAAAGCTCATCCCGAGTCATTTTTATCTGTCACCCTGGTTGAAAAAAAATTTTTGATTATGATAGGTAACCTAAATCCTATTGTTGCTTTCAGTGGTTTCAATTTCTTCTATTTTATCTCTCCTGAACTTAATTAAAATATAATATCTCTTGTTCTACTAATTTTTCATCATATAACTTTTAATATGTTATAATATTATTATCTTAAGCATTATTATTAGTTAATATTAAAATTTTACCATGTGGTTTTGCTTATATATAATTTTGGGTAGTATAATATTAATTACAAAATGATTCGAAATCAATATACTGCATATATATATATATATATATATATATATATATATATATATATATATATATATATATATATATATATATATATATATATATATATATATATATATATATATATATATATATATATATATATTTCAATATGTATTTTAGACATACTATGGGCCGGGCATAGTAATGAGTATAATGATAGGTGCATTGAATATATATGATATTTCCTACTATATATTTTTTAATTGAATAACTCATAAATGATCTGTAGATCATATTCATTTCTCAATAGAATATAAAATATTTGCATAGAATAAGCAAATAAGTATCAATGAAAGGCATGATGGTAGCATACAGAGCAGCAGCCAAATTCTTATATAGAAGCATCCAAGTATGTAATGAGGATGTGGAGAAAATTGACCATAATCCTTGAGAACCAGTATGGTCAAACATATAATGTAATCAACATGATATCCACTGAAAACATTTGCTCTAAGAAGTTTCAAAACAAGAGAGCATCATATAGGATAGTTCTTAGTTGTCAACTAGGAATCAAGAGTAATTTTGATGTGAGATATCAAAATTTTGAGTAGAGTAGGAATAACTACCTCATTCAATTTGAGAAGAGAAACATCTTCAATTGCTTGAGTGTTTAAAGCAGAAGTAATAGATTGACCCATTTAGAGGTGTTAGAGATAAGAAAAAGAAGAAGAAGAAACAATAACAAAGTAAATCAAAGAAGAAATTCGCTAAGACGAGAATCTGTAGAGAGCATTGTCATGAGACATCACTCTGATACCATGAGGAATAGTAAGACAGAGAAATCGAGAAAGTGCAGAAATCCAGAAAGTGAATCTTTCTCGATAACATAGATTGTTTTGTGTGAATGGTTGAGATTATATGACAACGGATGTTTTCGCGTAATTACATGTAATTAACTTTGTTAGTGTAAAAAATGTTGTTGAAATGTAATTTAAGCTTTGTTTGGGACAACTTTCGTACTACTTCATAAAGCACGTTTTTAATTTTTATACTAAAAAACTAGGTGCTTTAAGAAATAGTAAGAAAGCCGTCCCAAACGAAGCCTTCAGCTACTAATACAATGCTATCATCTATTAAGAATATGCTAAAAGCATTTCTTTCAAATTTCTCCCACACAACTTAAGAGCCACAACATGTGAATACAATGCATATATACAACTTAATATTTGTGCGCCACATCACTCTTCAATTAATAAGCAAAGCAAGGCACTTTGAGAAATTTTCAAAATGGGTTGGTGGCTGGAGATTGGACATCATGATGATGAGAGTTGGATTGCTTGCTCCATGTACAACTTTATAGCCACATAGAAAATAACTGAGGATTTTTGCTATGAGGAATTCTATAGCATTTCAAAAGAGTTAGTGAGTGGAAGGTGACTCCAATAGATTTGTGGGACATTCTGAAATTTATAATGCAATCTTAGTAGGATGAAGGCATACATTTTGAGGCATATCTTTTCCAAGCTTTGTGTTGAGCAAGTGGATAATGGGCATACATCATAGAATATGGGAAAGCATATATTTTTTTTATTTGGGTTGACCAAAAAAGATTAGTCTAGTCTAAGTTGGGAGTAGTAGTAGGTAGGGCTACCGAAAAAAGTTGTTTGTTTGTGGATAACTTATTTAGATTGCTAAGAATTTTGTGATCTAATTTCTTGTTATGAAAGTAAGCTTAATGTGGACAGATATTTTTTTAGCACGCTTTTTAAGCGAGTTGAAGATATATATATATTAGCATGTAACGAAAAATGCCATTTTCTATTACTAAAAAAGGCTTTTATATAATATAATAAATATAAATTATGGAAGGCAGCTTCCATGATGAAATTATGAGTCCGACTTAAGGCATTGGAGTTGCCATCAAATAATCATTGATGCGCTCATCATTATTCTTGTATGAGTGGAGATCAATGACCATGAATTCGAGCATTTTCCTTGACAACAATAGTGAGCATCGAACTTGCTAATGACGACATAAAACTGTCAATCATATTAGGAATAATTGGTGGGACGATAATAGTAGCGACAAAGATGTTAGTTGGTTAGAAACCACATACGTAGACATTGATGTCAACAGTAGACATTTGAATGAATAATAAAGCTCCAAGACTAAAAACAAAAAGGCCCTCATCATTTTCTAATCTTAAAACTCCAATTTCATGAATCTAAAAAATGTGTTGATCATCACATATATGACAACATTTTAAGAGAACAACAACACACAAATCTATCATCAATCTTCGATCTATCCAATAGATATTATAATTTTATCAGTAATACATTTTAACATTAAAAGTTTTATAGGGAACAAAATTGCATCATATCATTTTATTAATTATTTTTGCTAACTAATTTCAAAATGTATGAAATCTAAACTTATTAAAGCTTAGGTTGACTCAGGCCAATCCACAACAACATTGGGTTCCTCCATTAAAGGGCATCCTATGCCAACACAATCAAATCCTACTATACAACCAAGACTTTCTAATAATGTCACTCAAATAATTTAAAGGGACAAATGTCTAATTTTACAATATTTATTTGAATGGTCAACATCAAATCATAGATTTTTTTTTGTGAGATTTTAGAAAAAATTTATTTCTTTGATTTATCATTAACATAAATATGCCCTTTAATTTACCTCTCAAAGCAAATTGATGATCTTTTCTAATAATATCGCTTAGTAAATATTAAAAAATAAAAAAAAATCCAAATTTTCAGATATTTTAGTGGAAAAATATTGTTATTAATTTGACTAAAGAGATTAGTGTCTACGCATTATATCAATTCATGATGAAATGCATTAATCTCAAAATATCTGTGCTCTTCCCAAAATAAATTACATCAAAATATATCTATTCTCTTATGAAATTATAATAGTAAAACATAAGTGCAGATCATTATCTTGAAAGCACCCCACTTAACCTTACACTTTGAGCTGCAGTAGTTTCTTTCATGGTCCCCTTCTTGGCAAGTTCCTTAGCTTTCAGCTCTAACTCCTTTAGGAAGTGCTTGTATTTGAGTGATAGGTTTGTAAATAGTGTACTTTGGATATTAAGTAAGTAAATATAATAGTTTTAAGTGTTATGTATGTAAAAATTCCTATTATGTTTTGCTTTTATTTCTTATTTTTGAATGATAATTATTCAAATTACTTAAATATTTGTGCGCCGGCTTCCGAGTTTTAAAGATCAATTATTATGTTTTGTTTGTTTACTCTATATTTGATTATTAGGTTTCCGAGTTTTATATTTTATTTTTCCCAAGCTTAACCAATTGCAAGTATGAACTATAAGATCTCAAGAGAAATTTCGATTTCATCTCTCAAATTATGACTACAAAATAAATGAATTTTATCCCAGGATTAACAACCCAATTTCACCATTCAAAATGGATAAATTTACCTTGTAATCCCTTTAATTAACTCTCTCTACATTTATCTTTAATACGCCCCTTTTTTTTCCCGTACTAAGGTCTGGTTTGGGGCGGCTTTCTTATTACTTCTAAAAGCAGCCTTCTAGTACAAAATTAGTACTTACATACTTATGAAGTAAGATTTTTTTTAATATTTGTTTATTTAATTAAAAAAAGCATTACTTCTTTAACAATTAGATTTATAGATGAATGAATTTAGGCTTCGTTTGGTTCTTACTCTCCTTTGTAAAAGACAGTTTTAGAAATATTGGTCAAGGGAATGAAGTTTTTCTATGAGAGGAGCAGATATCAAAAATCTTCTCAAAATATTAGAAAAACGAAGCTCCCTAAAAAACATTTTTATAGAAGCGTTCAATACAATCAGTGACAAAAATAATAATTTCTCGGTTTCTAAATATAAAAGATAAAAAAACACCGAAACAAGCGAGGCCTTAAATTAACTTAAATGTGCTTTTTTATTCTTTCTTTAATTGTCATTAATTTTCATTTACTTCTTTACTTTAAATTTCATGTATTATATTATTTAAGGTATGATATAAATATAAAATAAATGACTAAATATATAATTAGGTTTATTTTCTAATTATTGAAATGCCAATAAATTATAGAAATCATACTTGATTAACTAAACAATTTTAATTAATAATTTTAACATCAAATATAAGAATTAAAAAAATAAATAAAATTCCAATCGCAATTAAATTCGACTCGATTTAAATAAAATAAATGAACAGTCTTAGACAAGATAATATTCTATTATCTCAGTTCATTTACAGCCGCAAGCGGAACATCAGAAGCTTCCCTAATCTTTCGGTCAAATAACCGGCGAATGTAGTAAACCCTTCCGACTTAAAACTAGAAAATTAAAAAAACTTCCACACCGAAAAGAATCTTTACAGTAATTTACAGTGATCATCCCCCCCATTCCCGCCACGTGTTCAATCACGATCATCCACTACTCCGCCGGGGAAGGCGCCGCCGCCGCTCCTCCGCCCTCCAAATCCGGCGTCGTTCCAGATACGTTGTTCCGGTTCGGCTGAATTTCCAGCGTCAGAAATCGCCGAAGCAGCACGACCCGGTTGATCGGCCACTTCAGAGCTTGCCCTAACCCTAGCCGCTCTGCTTCTTCGCTAAAATCGTCGATTCCCCCCTCCGGCATCTCGATCGAGATTTCGACTTCACCGGAATCGGATGAGGACGAGCCGATTTCTTCCTCCCGCTGGCATGACGGAACCGCCTCCGACGGCGGAACGGCAGAGGGGGCAATTGGAGTGGGAAGAGAACCACATATCGATGCAATCGATGTGGAAACTATGGCCGCATAGCGGGAGATTGCGGATCTTTTGGCCGTCCTCGAATTCGTTAAGGCAAACGGCGCAATCGCATTCGTCCGACTCGTCGTCGTCGCCGGCACCGGAAGAGTAAAGGAGAACTGGGAGGGATTTGAGGATGGCGGGGTCTATGGCACGGTTGGTGGATGGAGACTGGTTTTCTCCAGCAAAAATGAAACGGCGGCGCCTCCGCCTCGCACGGCGCGTGGCGCGGCGGAGAACGTGCCAGCGGACGTAGAAGTGGAGGAAGAGAATGAAGAGAACGATGGAGAAGAGGATTACGATGGCGCTGAGCATGATTTTTCCGCTGAGGGCGTAGCTATGGGGCGACGGAACTCCACCTCCGCCACCTCCACCGCCGCCGCCGCCGTCGGTTTTGTGCCAACTATGGCCATAAGGGCTAGGGTCCATTTCTGCTGTGTTTTCGCTATTTTTTTCACGATGCTAGAGTAGGGAAAGAGGGCGGAAACGGGGCTTCCTTTATAATGGAATTTGAAAAGCGAAGGTTCGCTACGTGAAAAAGGAAAAAAATTGTGGCAGGACAAAGTGATAGAAGTTGCCATTTGCATTAATAATTTATTTTATTTTAAAATAACTGATATATTACTTTTTATATATTATTTTTTTAAAAATATATTTTAAAACTTTTATAGTTTATTCTGGTAAATTCAAGTCAGAATACACTGTAATAAATTTTTTAGTTGATAAAAATTGGTTCTCAATATTTTGAGTAGGATATATATATATATATATATATATATATATATATATATATATATATATATATATATATATATATATATATATATATATATTAAAACATTAATTATCTTATTAAAATTTTGATTATCATAGATTTTAAAATCCCTATATCTATTTTGATATGATTTTAATGTGGTTCCAAAAAAAAATTTAAATAAATGTAGTTCCAAAAAAATTAAATTTAGCCCGAAGAATTTTATATTAGGATATTTTAATATGTTTTTTTATCACATTTAAAGGAATAATAGTAATTGATTTTAAATTAGAGATATATTTAAATTTATAATTTTTTTTTTGAAATATCTGATCAAATAATGAAATATAAAAATATCAATATTGATGTGACAAAGCGTTCGAGGAGATAGAAAATAGAGAGTTTAATGTCTTAGTTTTATACGAAGATCCGGTATACATATATATAAGAGAGATGGGTGCAACAATCATAAAAGATATATTTTTTAAGTGAAAAATCCAAGAAAGGGAAGAATCTTGAGGTATGACCTAGTTGAAAAAATTTCACTAATATTTATTGTTGATTACAAATGATACCCTTTCTCGATGAAAGGCACTCGCTCAATGTAGCAAATATGCATCATATAAAGCAAATTATATGGTTATAGTTGGAAGAATCCAAAGACAAGTGAGTTGTTCTCAAGAGAATATTGACATGTTCATTTGATCTTCAGGAATATAGTCGAACGATGAAGGTTGGAGGGACCATAGTTTGGCCAATAGTGTAAAAGGGACCATAATCAGATGACTAAGGTCCAAGGGACCATAGGCGGTGAGCGACGGATGACAGAAGTGTCACAAGTAAATCTGGTACGACCCACAAATACAAGTCACACTATATTGGATGGTCACAGAATAAAGGCAGAACATAATATACTAAGATCTTTTATTTTGAAAGATATCATATTCCTTTAGATAACAGACACTAGAGTCTTTAAATTTCTTTTAGCTATATATAAATTTACTCATCCACAAAATTTCTTTCTTTCTATTTATTAACAAAAGTATACAGTACATATTCTTCATATAATAGTCCCTGGCAACAGATAGATATGCGGAGCAAGAAATACAGAAATATCAGGACTATTCAAAAATCTAAAATAAAAATAAAAAGGTACATATACACCGGACAACCACGAAAATTAGCCTTTGCTACTCAACCAATCCTTTACTCCTATATGAATTGAAAATGAAAAGCATAAGACAAAATGAACTAACACAGCTAAGCAAATTACATTACATTAATTATTTTTTAATAATTACAAAAACTAATTACTTAAAATAAAGCAGTTATTCCAATCTTAATAACTGACTTACAGTGAAGTGGTGTTAGAACCGCACAAGAATTTGCAGATAACTAAGCTAATTTCATAATTTAGAGCACAATATGCTAAACAGAATGTAAATAAACATATAGTGCATAGCAGAAAGTAACAGAACTTAAGCCCTTATATCTCCCATTTAAAACTCCAAACCCCTTATATCTCCCATTCAGAACTCCTGACCCTCAAGCCTTCTAGTGCTCTCAAAAAATTCAAAATTTTCGCAACAGAACTCCTAGACCCTCAATACCTGATTTAGAGCAAATTCATACATTTATATGCATATTAAACATTCCCAAACACATATAGAAAAATTCAGATATAGAAATTTAGTAATTTATCTTTTTATATCTTGATATAATATGTACAAATATATCTTGATACAATAGGTGTTACAAGAAAGACTGTAGTCAGCTAGCGACGGAGGTCAGAGGGACTGTAGTTGGGCAACATAAGTTGAAAAGATCGTTGTTGAGCGAAGGAGGTCGGATGGATCATAGTTGTTGGGAAACAGAGGTCAGAAGGATCGTAGTTAGTGGGAGACAGAGCTCGAAGGGATCGCTATCGTGTGATTGTGATTGGAAGGATTGTGGTTAGCAGGTGACTATGGTCGAAGGGACCATGATTGGTTGCTACTATTATTAGAGAGAGCATAGTCAGGAACCAGAGGTCGAAGGGATCAAAATCAAATGATGATGGTCCAAGGAACTATATATAGTTAGACGGATCATAGTTGGGAGACATAGTCGTCGGGCGATAATGGTCCAATGACCATAATCAACATGTGGAGGAGTTCAGATGGACCATAGTGTGCGGGTGATGAAGTTTAAAGGGGTCATAATCAAGCAACAAGAATCTTAGTCATGTGATCGGAGTTGGAGGGACTATAATCAAAGGGCAACAGAGGTCGAAGTGATTGTAGTCAGGCGATGAAGGACTTAAGGACCTTAGTCGGGTGATGATGGTATAAGTATAATAGTTGGTAAACGATTGAGGTTGGAAGAACCTAGTCAGGCAACATTGGTTTAAGGACTGTAGACATGGGACGATGGTCCAAGGATAGTAGTTGGCAGGTGAAAAAGGTCAAAAAGGACAATAGTCGGGTAATGATTGTTCGAGGATCTTAGTCGAGGGGTGATCGAGGTCGGAGGGACCATTTTCATGTAAAGAAATAATGGCCATACCACTGTCCTTTCCTAATTAGCCAAATTCAAAGTTAAGCTTTGGGCCTTGGAGAGTGGTGAGGCACTTAAAAAGTTATAATTCACTAGTATGACTAGGCCGATGCAATATAAGAGGTCAATTGACCAGATTAAAGATCAATATAATTTTGGCATAATTTCAAGCCTAAAATTAACACTTAGTCAAAGGGATAAAGCAGTACTCGCTCGAAGGAAGCATGACCTGCAAAGTAGCAGGTCACACAAGCCCATGGTTAAACAATCACTCTCTCTGTTGAGATAATATCACACAAGCTCATTCGGGAAGATCATGTGACGCCTTAGGATCTAACTAAAGAATTGAAAAGCTAAAATTAAATTAACAACTCAACTACTAACAGAGATAATTAGAGCTACTATAAAATGAAAATAATAATAGTAGCACAATAATATTTTATTTCATCAAAAAGTATATGTGCAATAATCCAACTCAAAGGTAAAATATACATCAAAATAATTAAGACTAAATTACAAAATAATACATCAATAACACAAATCTTAAAGAACATGCCTTCACACCTTTCTACTCCGCTTTGCATTTTCCCTTGCGAGAAATATCAGAGAAATTTATAAAATAAACATAACTAGCTCACTAGACTTCTTTTCATAGCTCACCATAAATACCAATTTCCATTTAAAATATTAAATAATAATTTAACTAAAACTCAATAGCTTTTTTTGGAGTTTCAATACATACTTGATTTCAAAGTTCTTACTTATACCTTTAAAGGAACTTTCACATAGACTTTAGATATATCACATAACACTTATCATCAAATTTTCACTTGCACTTTACTTTTACATTTCATGAGGGTTCATATAGAAATCCAAAATTACTAACATTAAGTTCATAATATTAATTGTACTTGATTCATTAAATTATCAAAATATATAATGCACATGTCCCGACACATGCTACAGCTCCACTTCTGCTTATGCCTCCCTTTAACCTTCCACACCCGCATATAGCAAGTGGGGATATAATCAGAATAAAAAAGTACAACATAACCTCCCTTAGTCATTTTCAACAAGTCGAGTCATAATCCCTCCCACGTCCACATGAGTCAGATAGCGTCATAATAGAATATATAGGGCTCTTGTAACATAAGAGAATGCACATTTCATATATCAAAACTTCTCCAATATCATGTTATTGTTATGGGTAGTGCAAATGTAAATGCAATAATAATTAATTATAATTTTAATGCAATACTTGGATGATGCATGAAATAAAAAAATTATCAGTAAGAAGCCACATAGCATGTATAATATTATAATCACTAAACTTTTTTCAATCAAATTTTAACTTCAGACATATATTCATATGAACATTTTAAGATTTTTATATAATTATTGCAATTATCAGAAAATCTCCAATCAACTTATATACTCAAAAATTGCATAAGAAAATCCAACCAGTGAAAATTTAATTTCTTATATGTGACGGTGGTCAGAGTGATCGTAATCGATCAACGACCGTGATTGGAGAGACCGTAGTCAGCAACGATGGGCGGAGAGATCATAGTCAAGAGAATGAGGTCGAAGAAACTATTATTGGGCGACAAAGGTCTGAGGGACCATAGTTGGTGGGCGATAAAGGTCGAGGGGATTGTAATCGAGAAACAAATGGTAGAAGGATCATAGTCATCAGGCGATAGAGGTTTGCAATAATATTGTCGGGTGATGGTGGTCAGAGGGACCATAGTATACGAGAAATAGAGGTTGAAAGGATCGTAGTCGATAGGCGATGGACATCATTGAAGTCATAGTCAGGCGATAAAAGTCCATAAGACTATAATAATCGAGTGATGTAGGTCATGGGTGTGAAATCCCCTAAGTAAAAGAAGCTAAAATCTTAAACATTAAGGTGTCATTTAATGTAATAGCTTGAATTTCATTTAAGAAACTTCACAATTAAGTGTGTTCATCGTAGAGAAATTATGGGATGGGTGACCTACGAGAAAGTTACATCAACAAGATGAAAACTTAAGGTTCTTTGGTCAAAGCGGATAATATTTTGATAATTAAGAGGTTGACTATTACAAATGATATCATAGCAATACACCAGCCAGAAGATAGCAACTAAGTGTCATGCAAGGCAAAGTGATACGTCATGGGAGCCACCACTTGAATTTGTAAGGGCCACCTCTAGAATCCTATATGCATGGTTGATAATTATGGAATAAAGATGTTGATGATGATACACCCAATTACTTAAGTGGGACAGATTATGAAACCTCTTAAATAAAAGAAGCTAAACTCTTAATTATTGAGGCGTCTTTTGATGTAATGGTTGAAATTTCAATAAAAAACTTCACAGTTAAAGCGTGTTCATCCTGGAGCAATTCTGGAATGGATGACCTACTAGAAAGTTTCACCAATAGGACAAAATCACGGGGCTATTTGGTCAAAGCGGACAATATCTCAATAGTTAAGAGTTTAGGCTGTTACTTGAGCTATTATAATGGGGACCATAGTCGACGGATGTCGGTGGAACCGTAGTCATATGATAAAGGTTGGTGAGACTATAGTAGTTAGGTGATGGAGGTAAGGGGGACTGTATTCGGCAGCTGATAAAGGCCGAAAGGAGGGTAGTCCGGCGATGTTGGTTGAAGGGTCCATAGTTTGAGACTGAGATTGAAAGGACTGCAGTCGGTAGGCAACGAAGATTGGATAGACCGTAGTTGGGAGAATGATAGAGGTCCAAAGACGATGGTCTAGTAGAGGTCCATTAGTGACAATCAGGTGATGAGGGTTCGATCACTGGTAATGATGCCTAGGTGGAGCTCCGAGATTCGTCAAGCCTAAAAGCTCCATTGAGTCTCTAGCCCAAGGTCTCAAACTGTAATATTACGATCTGCTCCAGGATCGTCCAGGACGATCTGGGATCGTCCTGGGACGATCAGGTGAGAAAGAGCTCCAGAATTTGCCCAGAAGTGTTCCAGGTGATTTCCTGTAGGCATCGTCCGGGCCGATCGAGGACATCGGCCAGGCCGATTGCACTGTTCACAAGCATCGGCCGGATCATCGCCCTGTGCGCTGACCAGGACGATCAAATTGGTCTGATCGTCCAGGACGATGTGGCGATCGGCCGGGCCGATCTGAGTATGATTTAAGGGAAATCTGTCATTTCGAAGAGAGAGAAAAATAAAATAAAATATCTGATTTTCTGATCCGAGAAAAGAGAAAAAGAAGAAAAAAAGAAAAGTTGATTTCGGGAAGACGCGGAGCCGTTTTCGTTCGAAGAGACTGTTGAGGAAATTGTTGTGCACGAGGTAAGGCACATTCCACCTTTCTCAATTTTCAGAACCGTCGTGTTTGGCGGTATTATCTGTCCGGAATTGATTTTTGTTCGTGATTTTCGTCCGTATCTTTTGATTGGTTCAGTTTTTACCGCGTAAGTTTCTGTATATCGTTGGCGTGCCGAGTGTGCACATTTTGGTTATTTTCTGAAGATTTTTGTCCGGGTATTTTTGATTCGACTGTGTTTTTAGTCGACTGAATTTTTCTGTGAACTTGGAAATTTTCTGTGCAATAGAATAAATATTCTGAAATGTTGATATCTATATTCTGTGCGAATTTGGTGAATTTTGATTTTCAGAAAAATTGTGTAAATTCTGTATACTGCCGTTGTACTGCCCGATTTTTGGGACGACTTTTTTGCTGCTTCTTAAAACAGCTTTTCAATGTAAAAATTAAAATTTTGTACTAAAAAATTATTTTAAGAAGCAGTAAGAAAGCCGTCCCAAACGAAGCCTTAGACTAACGCGCTTTGTTTTCCAATTGGCCAGAACTAGCCGCCCTATTTCCTGCCGCGGTTTTGAAACGCTTAAATAGGAGAGTACTGATATTTATTGGTGAAAAGTTTTAACTATCAATTAAGAGGTCTTGAATCATATAAATTGATCTAAACTAATGATAATACGACAAATGAACCGTCGCTCACCAAAGCTCACTGCCCTTGCTTCACTATTGGCTCAACGCCCTGGCTCAACCGAATCATGGAGTTCTAGCATTAATAAAATTAAATAGTTAAATATATATTATGAAAATAAATCAAGTCAAGCCGAGCTCAAATCACCTAATTTTCACTTAAACTTCATTAATTAATCGAGCCCGAGCTTTATTTTGCGAGTTCAAGTCAGCCTTTTTATTATGAAAGAAAGAAAATTAGTACGATTCAAGCTATTATTATAATAAAATTGTAAAAAAAAAGAATGAAAAAATGAAAGAAATCTAATAGAAAATTATTTAATATAATAAAATGAAATATAGTTTTTAAATATTTTTAACAAATATGTACTTAACATCATGAATATTATTATTTATTAAGTTTGTTTTATATTAATATTTTTAAACGAGTCGGCTCGCAAGTTAACGATTCGAGTCATAGTTGACTCATTAAATTCAACTCACGAGCCATTTATCAAATCAAATCCGAGCTAACTCGCTAGTCGGTTTGACTCACTTACACCCTAAGTATTATATATTTATTTTTAAGTAAATCTAATAATGAGAAAATTTAGCCCATTTTTAAAATATTTTTCAAACTTTTGTGTGAAATTATGCATTGAGGGCTTCACTGAGCATTACGATTAGCATTCTTCGTAGAAACTTCGTGCGGGCGTCGGTGAGAGGAATTTCTTCTCCGTAGATGTGACAGCGCATTAGACTTGCAAACAGTCAATGGATTACGAAAGCGAAGAGAGAGAGAGAGAGAGAGAGAGAGAGAGAGAGAGGGGCATTTCAGTAAATAAAACAAGAAGGGGATGTAAATTTATTTATCCAACATAAAATTTCTTTATCCTCTCTTTTTTTAATCTCTTAATATTTAATTTATAAAAATTATTTCAGTTTAATATTTTTAAGGGGAGTTAATTCAATAAATTTCTTTTTAATAAATTAAATAAAAAAAAAATTTAAATAAAATTAAATAAAAAAAAAAAACTACTATTAGTCATTGTGAAGAGAAATTATTTTGTGTGGATACCGAGCGTCTTTTAGAGAAGAATCAGAACATATCATGTCAATTTTTGTTGTGCACTCATTGTATAATGAGTGACGTGGTATGATCTGATTCATCTCGAGACGATTCAGCACCAGTAGAGAATAATTTCTTCTGTGAAAGAGGGCAAACTAAAGATAACAAGTTTTGTCTGCATTGACTGTACAGAATTTGTTTCACATGTTTTTATTGTAGCATTAAAGCAGTTGCGCTGAGACACGTGAAAGATTTGTCTTAGATTTTATGTCAGGTATTAATAAATAAATCCACTTGATAATTCCATTAAAATTTAACTGAAAAAATTTAGGATTTGGATTATCCCAATTATTATTTGAGTCGGGTTTAAGTATCAAATATTGATCCGATTAATTTCAGATCGAGTTGATATTTATCCAAAAAAATTTAAATTTATTCAAAATTGCCATGATTATCAATTGAGTTCACGTTAAATGGGTTGGATTCGTGTTAAACGGGCCAATTTTTGAAGAAATTATTTTGTGCAGATATCGAACACATATCTACACCTGGAGACCAATTATAACAAGTCACGTCAACATTATCGAGTGCGGTACCAAGCCACAGTACCGAGCCGCGGTACCGACGTAGCTCATTCTGATTGATCACCAGATGGCTTTCAGCATACGCACAGAATAATTTCTCAATTTTTTTAGCTAAACTAGTTGTTTTTTACATTAAACATGTTTTATTAATCTAAAAAATTATGCAATTTATATAATAAATGGGTCAAATTGATCGTGTTCGAGTCGAGTGAAGATTCTAGTCAAGTTGAACTCGGGTCAAATATTTGGATCTCATCGAGCAAATTCAAGTCGAACCAACTTCAGAATTATCTAGGTGCTCATATGTTGAACTCGTCAAAGGAATTAATAATGTTGAACACTTGACTAAGCCACTCTCCTAAAAATCTTGTCTACCCATCCAAAGTACTTCTCTACCTACCAACCAAGAATTATTGCTACAAACCAAGACTGTTCAGTCCTTGAAGCCAGGTACAATGTTGAGTTTATTGAATGGGGGCCATCGGCCATGGTTGGGCACATGAAATATAGGAGCTAATCTAGTGCATTTGGCAAAAACTCTCTCTCTCTCTCTCTCTCTCTCTCTCTCTCTCTCTCTCTCTCTCTCTCTCTCTCTCTCTCTCTCTCTCTCTCTCTCTCTCTCTAAAAGGTAAGTAGTATCTACTATGATCTTTCTTTACAATTCTAGGGGCTTGATCCTTACAAGGTAGTAAGATTTTTGTGCAACTCCATTAATAACATTAGTGAGGAAGGATCTGACTTCCCTTTATGTGAATTCTACACGATCATCTTGAACTTTAGCGAGCATTAAGTTTCCATGATTTGAATGGGGAAAGTATTTTTTTCAATTAAGGAACATGATCTACAAGTTAGCGAGGAAGATAAGTTTTTATAATACACTTCCCATGTATATATGCTTCATCATCTTGAGATGGAATCATGACAGTAGTTCTTAAAGCCTAGCAACAATAATGCATTATGGATGCAACTAATTCTAGTCCATGAGGGAAAGAGGAATATAATTAAGTGAATTCATGAAAACAAACATATTTTAAATATTTGTCAAAAGATCATCCATTTGTTTTGAGTATTTAGAAGAGATGTAATTGTTAGGTCGCTCACAATGTTGAAAACTCTTACAACTATAAAGGCAATCCAGATTTTGGTTCCTAGTCTTTGGGCTTTCTATGCTCAACAAACCAAAGAGGCTGGTAAAAGAACAAGAAATTAGATCTTATAGAATCTCATAGATCATTGTGCATGAAGAACCTTGTTGATCCTCTTGAACATAGAAAAGTGAGTCAAAATAGTTGAGGCAAAGTATTTCAAAATAATGAAAATATTTCATTTGAACAACTTTTGTCAATTGTGATATGATTTTGCAAGCCCTAATCATAAATCCTTTATTTATAAGCAGAGAACAAGGTCAATGCTACAAACGTGGAAACTTTAATTGCATAGAAAAGAGTGAATTGAGCATGCTCTAACTAATAACAAAATTATTTAATATTCCCATATGGAGTAGCCACCTCCAAATAATCTTCATCTCAAAAATTTCATATTGCTTTTCTCTCCATGGCTGCAGCTGCTGATCTATTACAAACACTCGATCATCCCAACCCTAAAATGCTTACTGTTATATCCACATAACAAAAGAAACTTTGTGTTCTATTTTCTTTTTCTTTTACAAAGATTGCAATTTGACCAAGAGCCAAAAGCTACTTTTTCTCAAAAGTTAATAGATACAAATACAAATCATTAGAACTTCTACATTCTAATGTCTGCAGACCTTCACCAATTCCTTTTGCATAAGATTTTCAATATTATGTGCCATGCATAGATGATTTTTCTTACTTATGTGAGGTATATCCTATGATACATAAATTTGGCACAACAAATAAATTCATCCAATTTAAAGCTATCGTTGAAAAAATAAGTTAATACTCTAATAAAAATTTCTAATAATTGCGAAGAATATGTCATCAACTCTCTAAAATTTTATTGTTACTCAAGGTACTCTTCATCTTCATCAACTAAGTTATCCTTACACACTAGAGCAAAATGGTGTAAGATAAATGAAAGCATCGTCACCTCATTCACACTACCCAAGCTCTTCTACTTACTCGACCCCCTACACTCTCCAGGATGCCACAATTCTCGCTACCACCTAACTAATAAATTGTCCACCATCCTCAAAAAGAAAACTCAAGTCACCTTATCAACTTTTCTACAATAATAACCGACATACACTCACCATTAAATATTTGGGTGTTTGCTTTCCTTGGCTACACTTTCAATCCTTTCACTGACTTTCTCCTAGTTCCATTTGTCAAGTTTTTGGGCTACTCATATTCTCATAAGGTGCATAAATGTTGCAACCTCAATACCAACAAACATGTTGAGTTTGATGAAAATTCTTACCCATATCATTTTTCAGACTTTAGCCTATACAACCACTCAAATAATGTTTGCTACCAACATCACATTAACTCTGACCAACAACTTAAACTCCTTAATATTCCAAGTCTTTCACACCTCAACACAATATCTGAAGACTCCCATCTAAACAAAATTCTCAATATTCCAAGCCTATCACACATCCATCCCATTATGAACCAATACATGCGTCTCCTGGTCTCACAAATCAATACTCTGCACCCTTCAGAAATAACAACTACCACCATTCCTTTTGAGCCTCTACCTTCAACAAGATGCTAGATGAAATAATTCTTCAGTGTCAATATCCACCCCATGTGCATAAGACTCACTTCAACCCAAATAGATTCTAGAATGTAATCATATAAATGATATTATTTTTCATTTAACTAGCTACATTTAAGAAACCAAAGATCCAAAATGAAGCCAAGCCGTGTATTATGAGTTCAAAATGCTTCAATAATAGGAACATGCATTCTTGTTCCATTTTATCCTACCTACATTTCATAAGTTATTGTTTGATCTTCAAGACCAAGTTACATTCTGATGACACTATTGCTTGTCATAAAGCCAAGTTGGTAGCTCAGGGATTCAATCGAGAAGAAGGTATGGATAACATAGAAATGTTAACCCTAGTTATAAAAATGCCCACAATCTATATAAACCATGGGACTTCACAAGTGCAAGTCCCATGAAATAACCACCGGTGTTTCAAAATCAACAACATCCACATCACATTTTTCTCCAAAAAGATATCTATGGTCTTAAAAAAGCTCCCAACATATAGTTTGCAACTTTCATCAATAATGTACACTAACAAAACATTAGAACATTCCAAGCCAATCAATATCTTCTATGTTACAATAATAACAACACAACTATTTATCTTCTAACCTATGTTGGTGTTATTCTTGTCACTAATAGTGGCTCATGCAATTTCAAGGCTTCTTGACAATCTCAACTTCACGTTCAACATGAAATGGCTTGGCTCAACTCAACTTCCTAGGCATCAAAGTTTTCACTGCACAATGGTAAATTGTCCTAAACCAAGAAAAATATGCTTTAGAAATCTTACAAAAATAAGGTATGACCTCTTGTAAACCCCTTCTCAATAATTCTTCCTTAAAGGTTGCTCCAATTAATACATCTGTTACACCACTTCTTAGCCAATCTTTATACAAAAAATAACACATTGGTTGTTTAAAATATTTAACAATTACTCAATCTGACATTTCTTTACTATAAACCAACTATTCCAAAACATGCATCAACCCCTTCAATGCTACTTTAAACTACTGAAACGCTTACTCCACTACATACAAGGTATACTCCACTTCGATCTACCCAAGATAGCAAATTAATTATTAATTATTGTCTATTTCTTGACAACACTCTTATTTCTTGGAGTGCCAAGAAATAAAATACTATCACTCGATCACCAATGAAGTAGATTACTAAGCCTTAGCCACAGCCACAACAAATATTATTTGTCTTATTTTTATGTACCATGACTTAAACGAGCTTCGCTTTGACAACAATTGCCCAAGCCACCATTCCCATTGCCCATACCAAACATATTTAAATTCATTATCATTTTATATTAGAATGTGTAGCCTCGAATAAAATCAATATTATTTATTATAATTGCCAAGACCAAATAACAAATAACTTCACAAAATCACACTCAACAAGTTTGTTTTAATTCTTACGTGACAAGTTCATAATCTAACCTCAGATTATCAACGTGTTAGGAGGTGATAATATATCATCGAGTTGTCGGAAGATAATAATAGAAAATGTATATTCTCATATGGAGCATCCACTTCTCTAGCAATCTCCATCTTAACCTATAGTAGTTCATGCCAGCCTCTTCAATCCCACCATTGTTCTCTATTCTTATAAAGCAATGTATGATTATCTACATATTCTCCTTTTATATATAAGGCTATTCACTATAACTAGTATGTTGTATTAAATACACAATAGAATGAAATACCTTCATCCTATTCTCTACTCTATTTCTTTATCTACTACTTTGCCTAACAAAATATAATGGGTGTGTTTTGTTCAATAGCTAGTTGTCTTGAAGATGAGTCACACAAGAATTTAAAGTGAATTATCTAGATGAATACTTTTTATAAGTCCATTAAGGAAAAAATTAGTCAATTAATGAGTGGGCAACTTATGAATCTCTCAATGTAAGTTCAATATCTTAATAATGAAGATTAAATTAGGTTTAACTCTTAGAAGACTTGTTGGTAATAAAATAACCTGCCAATTTCAAAACTTTCAACAAGCTACAAGGTTACAAATTTTGAGTTGCATGTAATTTAAGCTAGCTGAACATTCAATGACTTCTTAGACCCAACTTAGTAACACACCATACTTTAATTAGCCTAATTCAAGTGCATATAACATACAATGATCAAATTTAACAAGCTCTTATGCATAAAATTTTATAGAAAGATTAAGCATTTTATTTAGCTGAAGATTCGACTAATTTTTTATACTTATAGTAAAGGAATTTATTTTTATGCTCAATAAAATTTTGAAGTTGCAAAACATACGTGATACTCAAGCTTCGTTTTAAACGACTTTCTTGTTGTTTTTTAAAACAGTTTTTTAACACAATTTTTTTTGAAACTGTGATAAAAATAAATTAAAAACTATCCCAAACAAAAAGCTTTAACCCAATAAAGCCCAAGAAAGTAAGAAACAATGTGGCCATTTTAATACTAGTGCTAGGTAGCGCCAATTTGAAGACAAATTATTTTGTACGGATACTGGACGGTCCAAAAATCAATCAAAATGCTCCATGTCACCCGATACGCAACAGTACACAGCACCAGTACCAAGCAAAAAAAATAACATGACTTATTTTAATTGATCTCAGGACAGCGTCTGGTGTCCACATGGACTAATTTTTCCATTTCAATAGGAAAAAAAAAAAAGACAGGATTTTTATCTCATATGCTTTAAAATTAATACTTAATAAGCATATAAAAAAATTATATTGTATTAATTTTAAAAATAAATATAATGATTTTTATATAAAATTTAATATAATGTATATCAAACAATCCCAATTCTTTCTCACTTCAACACCATAGCTATATACTGTTGCAGCATAGAGGTACATTAAAATAATTATTTTAATCAATCGACCTAAATTCGTAAGGCATGATAAGTACTACATAGGTTGATAAGTCTAAATACTTACAATCTAATGAAAATGCTAATACGTTTACATATACTAACCATCCTAATGCTCTTAGATATCATATACAGCAGTTTAAAACTTGGTTTTGCATTTAACCATTCAAATAATTGGGTCAATTTCTTAAACAAAACCCCCCAAAAAAACAGCTAAGTTGATACCAATAAATACAATATCTAATTCTACCAAACCAAAAGCGAAAATAACTAAGGACTTTTGGTATAGGTGATTTTTTATAAAAATAATGGTAAAAATATTGTAGATAAAATAATTTTTTTAAGTTACTGTAAAAAATAACTTTCAGTATAAAAATTTCAATAAAATAATTAAAAAAATTATAATTATAATCTGAAAAAAAAACAAAAAAAAATTATCCAGATAAATGCTAAAGATCATCACTAGCATTCTAAGAAATAAGCAGTAGTTATTTGGCTTCAAGATAATTTTCAATAAGAAAAATTAAAAAAAAAAATGTCCCAAATGAAGCCTATGATCTTCTCCCATGGCTACAAGCCAGTCACAAATATCACTGAGACAGCCAACAAAGAGTAACAATCTAAGGAAGAGCAAATAAAAACGAACAAGAATTAAGTTTTACACATACGGGAACCAATAAAACATCAATTCGACAGTAAAAGAGAAATATGCAGACACGCTCTCTCATGTTTCGTTCAGAAGTTTGGACAAAAACAGGACATTACTGATCACAAAGTTTCAGAGTCTAGATTTAAAATATCAAATTCCAGGTTTCAAGATGATCGCTTGAGAATAACTAACCTTTACTTCTTGGTCTTTTTGGGAGCAGACCTGCACGGAAAATGCAGTGTTTGATGCTTTTGAATGTTTTCACATGATTTCAAGATAGTAATATTGCAATGGATTAAGGACACTTACTCGGTGGGTTGCGATGGTGCTGGAGCTGGAGCTGGTGCTTTTACTTTCTCTCCAGGGCCCTGTTTTAATTGAAGCGATGAAACGAGAAAAAGATGAATGCAAAGCCTCAAGTTTTACTTATGAATATCAAATTATCAACATGTAGAATGAGGAAAAGCGGCAGAGTGAGACAGATAAATCTATTAAATTTAAATGCTTTGACATAAGGGCATGGGGGTTGGGCGTGAGCCACCAGGAAATCATCAGTGCAAAGGCGTCTAGATTTTTCTAGCAAACATTGTTTACATGGTGCATAAACAAGAGGCAAGGAGCGCCACATTTAAGTAACCTACAACAACAACATCAATCCTTTATTTCACTGTGTGGTTAGCTACATGAATCATTTTTCTTACATTGTGTCTTGTTAAGAGTTAAATTCTGTTTTAAACTAATTAAAAAGTGTCATTTTTAATATTTGCTAACCAAGACTTTTTAGGTCTACCTCTACCGTTCTTAACATAAGTCAAATATAATACATCTACTTTCCTAACCGGGTTATCGGAAAGCCGCTATTTTATGTGATCAAACCATCTAAGGTGACTCTCCCTAATCTTATCTTGTACTGGAGCTACTCCAACCTTTTCACGTACATGCTCATTTCCTATCTTGTCTCTAAGAATAAAGTCACTCATCCACCTGAGCATCCTCATCTCTGCAACACTTAACTTAATATTCTGCTTCTCTTTTAATGGCTAACATTCTGCACCATAAAGCATTGCATGCCTAACCACCTTCTTATAGAATTTTCTCTTAAGTTTGAGGGGGCCTTTTCTACCACACAGCAAGCCCAATGCATTCCTCCACTTCAACCATCCAACTTGAATTCTACTAATAATATCCCCATCTATTTCACAATCACTCTGAATAATATACCCAAGATATCGAAAATGTACTCTTATTAATGACTTGATCACTCAAAGTCACAATCCCTCCATAAGATCTATTATTACTAAAATTACACTCCATATATTCATTTTTAGATCTACTCAAATGAAAGTTTTTAGACTTTATAAGGTTAACCTCCATAATTCAAGTTTACCTTCAACTCCCTCTCTAGTCTTATCAACAAGAAGAATATTATCAACAAAAAACATACACCAAGGTACAACCTTTTGCAAATGTCTAGTAAGAACATCCACGACTAAAGCAAAAAGATATGGGCTTAAGGCTGGTCCTTGATGTAATCCAACTGAGATAGGAAAATACTTGGTTAAACCACCTTGTGTTTGAACACAAGTAACATCTCCTGCATGCATATCTTTAATTACTTGAATATAAGCATTATTAACCATTTTCTTTTTTAGAACTCTCCATAGTACTTTTCTTAGAACTTTATCATATGCTTTCTCTAAATCAATAAATATCATATGTAGATTTTAACTTTAATGAAAATGGGAGCAAATTTGATGACACAACAAAAGTAATGATAGAAAAAAAAAAAAAAAAAACAAGCACCGCCATTGATGACTTCAAGATTTAGATGATTCAGCAAATATTGACTGCGTCCACGGAAGAAGATAGTGGATTTGACATAGAAGCAACAACTAACATACAAAATGCTCATCAGCCTTTCCAAAAACTCAAGTACACTCTCTCAATCAAAACTAAAAAAAAAAGCTCCAAACCTCTCAAACAAATAAGAAAGACAACTTAATAGAATTAATAGCTAAAGATGATTAAACAATACAAGAAAATTATCTGCATTGTGAGTTTTTCAAAGGGGTACTTTTATACCTACTATAGATTCAACAGCAGAAAAAACTTGCAGCACAGAAATACAACAACGATCACAGCGTAAGTTGGGTTGTGGCTCAAGTCTCAAAGGAGACGATTGTGTCGCAACCAAGGCTATAATGCATGTTTTGATATATCAATTACTATTGCGATGCAACGTCAATATTTAAGGAAAAATCAATGGCACAAATAAGTTTGCAACATAAGTCATAAAAGAAACTATCTGTGACGCAAATAAAGTTATAATGCAGCCCTAGAAGAAAACGATTCCAATGAAAGTGCATTTGTGAGATATCTTTGAATGTCACAATAAATATAGTGTAAGTGAGGCTATTATAAATAAACAAGTTCAAATGTAATTTTTTAAGGAGATAACTGTTGTGCAATTGAGATTAAAGTGCAAGCAAGACTGACACTGAAGCCCTGAAGGAAACAATTGCAATGCAAGAGAGTTTATGGTACAAATCAATACAATGAAAATAATAGCATAAGTGGGTTATTGATGCAGCATAAAGCTCTGATACCAAATTACTGCAACCTAAGAGTCTAAGACTCTAATACCAAATTGATACAATGTAAATCTCTTATATCAAATTGATGCAACCTAAATTCTTAAACCAAGTAGGAAAACACTAGGAATGCAAATTAAGAAGTTGTTTTTAGGGTTTATTACTAAGCGTTATCCTTTTTACCTACCCATTTATTTATCTTCAACAATCCAATCAAACAATATTCTCTAAAAAGAGTCCAATTCATTGGTTTTGTGCTTGATGATACTCTCTTGATTTCCTCATCTCTGTTTTGTGTCGTTTCTACTTTGTTTTATATTAACTTTGTCATATATTTTAAATTCAACCTAATTGGATTTTGTCATCCTCAACCTCAAGTGCTATCATGCATTGATTGTACATAGTGTTTATCTGAATAATTATTTGAAAAAAATGTATGTCATCCTAAAGGATTCTTTTTCCTTGTCATTATAGTTGCCATTTTTTGGAGTTACAACAAGTACAATGCCAATTATAATTCAAGTATGTTGTTTTAGTTTAAAAATAAAGGTAGCATAGGTTATTGCCCACCTGTGGGCAATCTTAGTGATGTTGGATTAGGGGTGCAAGTGAGCCGAGCCGGCTTGCTAACGAGCTCACGAGTTGAGCTTATCGAGTTTGAGCTTTTCAGTCCAGCTGAGCTCGAGCTTTCTAGACGAGCTAGAGCTTGATTTTTATATAGCAAGTCGAGTTCGAGCTCAGTATGAGCTCGAACTCTAAGATTTTGATCATTCTGAAAATACCATCATGAGGTTTGACTTGTTAAGACCAAACTATTAACTCTAAGATTGCATGAGTAGGCTCAAAAATGTTCAACGAATTGAACTAAAGAGAATTGGCCCAACTCTTGCCGTCCTTCTTTCTCATGCGCAGGCAAGCACCATGCTTGATGCGATGACCATCAGACCTGAGAGTAGCAAATCTGCATTATCCCAACATACTAGCACACAATTAGTAATTTATATTTCATCTTATAGTTTTTTTGACTTTTTGGCACCATCACGTCTTTATGCTTCTTTTTTTAAGATATAGTTTGTGATGCATGATTGCTTTTAAAGAGATGAATATTTTGATACAAAATAGTGAGATGTCACTGTGTTTTTTTTTTTTTGGCATCATCAAATTTGAGCAATGAATCTTTTCAAAATTATTCCTTTTAATGTAATTATTACAATTTTGATGTGTCACATCCTTTTGAATCGCAACGTCACCATTTACAAGATATTATATTTGGTTTGCAAAATTAAAACGTTGATGGCAATGGCAGACCATTGCTGGCTACTTGGGTTAACCCTGATCTTGGCAAGCTAGTTTGGTCAGCCTAAGGGATATATTGTTTGGCCATATTTTGTTCATTGTTTGACATGTTTTGTATTATTTGTTGTTGACAGCTATGGTGGATATTTTTTATTATCAGTGTAAAGTGAGTGTAGGGATTGAATCAGCGATTAATCTGTTTTCGTTGTAGCGAGGTTTCGATAAACTTTCATTATTTCTTATTTCTTATTCTAAGAATAGCAACCTCCATGCTTGACTTCCTTGCCTAACGGTGCTACGGGTCCTCTATGCTAGCTTACGCTAGCTTTTTGATTTACCATAGCAAGCAAGTAAAAAAAAATAGGGAAAGGAGTCTTGAATGAAAGAAGCGTCCGAATAGAATAATATACATAATAGAATAATATACTGATCAATAACCGTTCTCTTCCAAATGGAAAGTATGTGGTGCCTTCCGCCTACAACCCTTTTGTGCCAAACGAAAGAAATTTGGGAAGGAATAGCACAACTAGAGTTGGGTTTTAGGCTAAGCCCTTGGCCCCAATTGGTCTAAGACTGACATCTTACGATGATAAATTGGGCGACCCGGCAACAGATGCTTCTCAAATTGATGGCACACCCTAAGAGAGTGAGGACATACCCAGTATGAGACCTCTTGGCAAGGCTCATTGGGATAGATAAGATCATAAGATAGATTGCACCCAACACATAGTTTAGCTGTGTCTAGAGCAAGACCACGGTGTTCGGCTTCAGTACTTTCCCTAAAATTTTCTAAAGAAAAAAAGATTCGTAGGGTACAATGCAACAATGAGAAGAAATCTGAATCAATGAGCATAAAGGATAATGAAACGAGTAATAGACACGAGTTCCATACTTTATGTATAATTGCGTACGAGGTTATCTTAGAGATATGCTCGATCGAAAAGAGAGGGGAGCTTGCTATGAGGCTTTAAGTTGCCCATACTCTAATCTAATAGAGTACCTCATACCTTCCCTTTAAAATTCTTTGAGTCTAAATGTCACTATGTATGATCTACTAAGCTTAGAGAAAGGAAGGATTTTGTCGTTATTATTTTCTATATTATACGAAATAGAAATTTCTCATTCAAGTTCACGTTTTTAGAAGAAACCTTGTTTTTAGTTAACCTTTGGCATAGAGCAATATGCGATTTGAATATGTTGAATAGCGAACTTCACAGGTAACCAAAGCAGCTAAAGATATTGAGTTTCTTCAAAGGAGGAGATGCCGGTAGGATAAGGTATTATGATTGGGAACCAATATACTAGTTATTAAAACCTACGACATATAAAGCTTAGTTCTAGCTATGCATCTTTCCACAAAAGAAAAAAAAAAAAAGATGCTAATATGATCTTTGTAGCCATGAAAGTGATCTTAGGAGCTATCGGTGAACGTACTTTATCACCAGTAAGTGGACTTTTTTAGAAGAATTTTGTCCCAAAATTCCCCAAAATTCCCTATTTCTCATAAGAGATAAAGCATCGGACCTTCCCCAAAGCACACCAGCCGAGCTTACATATACCAGCAAGGACAAATAGTGGTTTCTTTACAAGGCGTTCCACTTTCTTTGAATCAGGGATCCGATCTTGGGTTAGCCAAGCTCTTTGCTTGACATGAATCCTATTCGTGAACAATTTACGATATTTGCAGTGGAGGAGCACCGAAAAAAAAAGGCGTGAGGCGTGAGGCGCTTACTAGCTTCCTCCTTTCTGAGAAAATTTTGAGATAGCCAGTTGCGCATTCTTTCTTATTGTTGCACATCTATCTTTATATACAATGATGTCATATGTTTCATCGAGACTACCTCTTTCTTTTGGTAATTTGGAAGTCACCAACTCAGCTCACCCTTTAGCACTCACATAAACAAACCATTACCTTCAACATGAAAGAAAATGGCAAGATAGAGACTGTGTTATCCTTTGTGTACGCATTTGACTATGGCATTAGATATAGCAAACACCCTGGATGATCAGGGGTGATTTCACTATCGCCTTTACCCTCCTCTGATACGTTCCATGGACAATTTCAATGAAGACATATCTCTAGCTAACCTTATAGATGCAAGTTTCCATGGTAGTTAGTGAACTTGGTGTAATAAATAAGATGAACAAGCTTGTATTCGAGCCAGGTTGGATAGATGCCTAATTAATTCTTGTTGGCAAGTTCATTTTCTCTAAACTACATCACCTCAGTCGAACACTTGAATGAAGATCATGCCTCGTTCTTGTTATCCTTCCATGACTCAACAGAAAGGGAGCCAAGGCCCTTTAGGTTTCAACAAATGTGGACCACACATGCTGATTTCAGATCCATGTGATTGCCCATGGTCAACTCTGATTCCTCATGTTGAATCTTTCTTGTTTGAACTACCTTCCTTTCTTCCTGAGTGAAATTCTAGTTAACATTAATGTTTGGTGCAACTGAGCTAGTAGTAAAAAAACAAAGTAGGTCAGAAGTTATTCAGTCTTTACTTTTGTGGTTCTCGATAACTGGTGCAGCTATTGATTTGGAGAAAGATAAATTTGCCTTGTTTTCTTAGTTAGGGGTTACGTCTTCATGTAGCTTATAGAGTCCTTTTGTGGACCTCCGAAAGAGCACCTCTCGTGGGGTTCGAACGCAAAGGGTACGGTCACACTATCCCGTAGAACAAAACGATCATAGGCCTTTACACTCGACACGAACATGCCAATTGGAAGAGACAGATTGGATCGTACATACGACTGACCATTGAGGATAGCGACTTTCGCCGGTGCACCCCTATAGTCAGTCGTATGCACGATCCAATCTGTCTCTTCTAATTGGTCTGTTCGTGTCGAGTGTAAAGCCTACGATCATTTTGTCCTACGAGATAGTGCGGTCGTACCATTCTTGGATTCATCTTTTGAATCCATGTAACAACCATCATTTGGAATTACAAAAATTGGTTCTTCATCAGACTCAAACTCATCACCAGAATCATTAACATGTAAAATAGAAGAAGAGCGAGTGATAGAAGAAACTGAAATAGAAGTAAAAGTAAAAGGTACAGAAGATCAAAAGTAGCCAGAATCTCCTTCCTATTATTTTATCATCAATAGGAGGGAGAACAAAATCCTTCAGCGTAAGTGCTGGAAGGAACCATGTCTTTCCTTCTGAGGTTACAACAAATTTCTGTCTTTCATACATTTTTCCAGTACAAGTAAAAGTAGAAAAAACAGAAGAAGAAATGTGCTCATCTGACACTACAACAGAAGAAGAAGAAGGCGGAAGTGCTGATGTAGTAACTGAAATGACAACTGTCGACTTGGCCTGGGGTGACCTCCTCTCAACTGCCTCTGAACTCTGAACTGCACGATCGATCATCTTCATGGTCTTCTTAGAGAGTGCTAACTGCCACTCTCCCTCATAAGTCAGAACTGCAGGATGATCTACCACTACTGCCCTGACTGTAGCTCTGCCTGTCATAGTGGCTGGAACTGTGACTGGGACTGGAGATCATCTGAACTATCTGAGTAGCCTTTCCCAAAGGCTTCACCAAATCACTATCCTGAAGGTGTACCTGTCTGGTGGCCATCAGTCTCTCAACTCTATCCTTGAAAACATAGCAGTCATCCAAAACATGCCCAATGTGTCTGTGGTAAGGGCAATAAAGTGGGTGATATGTCTGATCCTCCTCCTCCACTCTATTGTTATTTGGGAATGTAAGGATGTTCTTCTTAGTAAAGAACTTAAAAAAAAATTTGACACTTTCCCTTTTGAATGAGTATTCCTTACTAAGCTTCTTTTGTAGGTATTGCTGACTCTATGGAGTCCTACGGGAGGGTCTAGACTGTGCTGCTGACTGACCAGAAAGGTGTGACTGCCGCTGTTGCTGTTGTGCTGCTGAACTGCCTAAGGACTTCTTGCCCTTATCTGATGGTCCACAAGTACTATGTACCTCCCCTCTCCTAGGCGGAAGTGCCCCTGAAAACTCCTGCCACTGAGGTCTGCGTGAAGGCTGACTCTCAACCATAGGAGGGATTGCATCGAGTATGCTGTCATATGAGTTAGTGACCTTTGTCAACAACTTCTGAAAGGTTCGAATGGTGAAACCCTTCAAATATGGAGCGATGGGATCATCTATGTTCTTTAGTAAAATCTCAACTTCGTGCTGCTCCTGTAACTGTGGATCACACTTCAAACTGAGGTTGCTCCATCTGACCATGTAATCGGGGAGGGTCTCTCTATGACGTTGTCTAGTGACTACTAACTCCCCTATAGTGACCCGGTGCTCTGCACTGACAAATCTCTGTATGAACAGCTGCTCTAACTCTACAAAAGTCCGGACTGAGTCATTGGGGAGGTCGGCGTACCAAGCAAACGCCACCCCCACCAAGCTGCTGAAAAATAATCTCAACATCAAAGGATTATTCCCTCCTTTGTTGCAATATATGGCCCGGTACTGAGCCACATGCTGCCTCGGGTTCCCAAGCCCGTTAAAAACTCTAAACCTAAGAGGTATGAAATCAAGGGGGTAGGGCTCCTGCTGGTACTCTACTGGATAAGGACGCCCTTTGCTAACTGCCTCTCCAGCCTTTCTGGAGGAAAATCGCCCGCTCTACCTTCCGAGCTATCAAATCCTGGATTTGACCTGCTGACAACTGAGCTGGCTGACTCTGGACTGTAGTAGTGTAAAAAGGCACTATGGATGGTGCTAGGATTGCTCTCTAGACCCTGTCCACTCCTACGGGGTTTAGTGCAACAGGTGGTACTAGTGTACTACTGACTGGTCTTTGGAATTACTGGTAGTGGCTACATCCGTCATATTGGGCATCGCCTCCAATGCTTTCAACTATGCAGTCATAGCTACCATGACTCTGGCCATCTCTGCCTGAAGGTTCAGAACTGTAGCATCTGTATCTACTGACATGGGAGATCCATCCACCTGGTCCTCTGGCTCTCTCTGCTCATCCGAGTGACCTCGATGGGTGATCACATAGACCCGGTGCACTGGTACATCCTCCTTTGACTCATCTCCTAGTGTATCGTCATCCTCTAAGAAAGATCGCCGAAGTGCCTCTATGTAGGGACTCATAGGAGAGCTGATCCTATGAGTGCTAGGAGCTGGCTCTATCTCATCCTGCTCTGGTGATCCGTCGGGAGTAGGTACTAGATCATCATCACAAGACATCGGGATCGCCTCGGACCCGGAAGGAGCTACAACATCCATCTGATCAACTGTGTCCACTGGCTGCTCAGTCTCTGCCAACAGTGCTGTCTCATCTGGCTGAACTGGATCGACAGGTGTGCCCGTCTGTCGACGTCTCCAAACCCACCTCCTGCGGTAGGGCTCCGTACTAGTAACCAGCTGCTGAGGGGCTACCACTGCTGATCTGATTTGGGGCCGAACAGGCTCCCGCTGTTGTTTGTCCTCGGCGACGTGGGCGTCGTCCTACAGCAGGAGTAACTGCCGGCGGTCTAACCACTGGAACTGTCTCTGCCGACTGCTGAGGTGTCTGTCCTCTCTGCCAACTGTACAGTCGTCTCGCAGTCTGTCTCAACTGAAAAAGTAGCCTGAGAGATCTGTCGGAGTAACCTCTCCACTGACACACAGTGGGGATGAGAAGGGCGTTGCTCGCATTTTGGCGGCTCCTCCTGTCACTACTACTTTACCCTTCTGTCACTACTACTTTACCACGGGCAAAGGGCCTGTCAGTCGGGAGAGGTTACTCCGACAGATCTCTCAGACTACTTTTCAGTTGAGGAGATAGATTGCGAAGCGGCTGTACAGTTGGCAGAGATGACAGACACCTCAGCAGTCGACAGAGATAGTTCCAGTGGTTAGACCGCCGACAGTTACTCCTACTGTAGGACGAAGCCCACGTCGCCGAGGACAGAGACAACAGCGGGAGCCTGCTCGGCCCCAGATCAGATTAGCAGTGGTAGCCCATCAGCAGACGGTTACTAGTACGGAGCCCCAACACATGAGGTGAATTTGGAGACGTCGACAGATGGGCACCCCTGTCGACCCAGTTCAGCCAGATGAGACAGCACTGTTGACAGAGACTGAGCAGCTAGTGGACACAATTGATCAGATGGATGTTGTAGCTCCTTTCAGGTCCGAGGCGGTCCCGATAATTTGTGATGATGATTTAGTACCTACTCCCGACGGATCACCAGAGCGAGATGAGATAGAGTCAGCTCCTAACACTCATAGGATCACCTCTCCTATGAGTCCCTACATAGGGGCACTTCGGCGATCTTTCTTAGAGGATGACGATACACTGGGAGATAAGTCAGAGGAGGATGTACCAGTGCACCGGGTCTGTGTGATCACCCGTCGAGGCCACTCGGATGAGAAGAGAGAGCCCGAGGACCAGGATGAGCAGGGAGAACCTGAGGTGGGTGGATCTCCCAGGTCAGTGGATACAGATGCTACAGTCCTGAACCTTCAGGCAGAGATGGTCAGAGCCATGTCAGTTATGACTGCACAGTTGACAGCATTGGGGGCGATGCCCAAGATGACGGGTGTAGCTACTACCAGTACTTTCAGAGACCAGTCAGTAGTACCATATGTTGCACTAGACCCCGTAGGAGCGGACAAGGTCCAGAGACCAGTCCCAACACCACCCATAGTGCCTCCTTACACTACTCGAGTCCAGAGTCAACCAGCTCAGTTGTCAGCAGGTCAGATCCATGATTTGATAGCTCAGAAGGTAGAGCAGGCAATTTCCTCCATAAAGGTTGGAGAGGCAGTTAGCAGAGGACATCCTTACCCAGTAGAGTACGAGCAGGAGCCCTACCCCCCTGATTTCATCCCTCCTAGGTTTGGAGTTTTTGATGAGCTTGGGATTCCGAGGCAGCATGTGGCTCAGTACCGGGCCATATGTTGCAACATAGGAGGGAATGATCCTTTGATGTTGAGATTGTTTGTCAGCAGCATGGTGGGAGTGGCGTTTGCTTGGTACGCCGACCTCCCCAATGACTTAGTCCTAACTTTTGCAGAGTTAGAGCAGCTGTTCATATAGAGATTTGTTAATGCAGAGCACCGGGTCACTGTAGGGGATTTAGTAGTCACTAGATAGCATCATAGAGAGACCCTCTCCGATTACATAGTTAGATGGAGGAACCTGAATTTGCAGTGTGATCGACAGTTACAGGAGCACCATGAAGTTGAAATTTTATTAAAGAATATAGATGGTCTCCTCGCTCCATATCTGAAGGATTTCACCATTCGAACCTTTCAGAAGTTGTTGACCAAGGTCACTAGCTTACATGACAGCATACCCGATGCAGTCCCTCCTAAGATTGAGAGTCAGCCTTCACGCAGACCTCAGCGGCAGGAGTCTTCATGGGCACCTCCGCCTAGGAAAGGGGAGGTACATAGTACTTATGAACCATCAGATAAGGGCAAGAAGTCCTTAGGCAGTTCAGCAGCACAGCAGCAGCAGTCACACCCTTCTGGTCAGTAAGCAGCACAGTCTAGACCCTCCCATTGGACTCCAGAGAGTCAGCAGTACCTTCAGGAGAAGCTTAGTAAGGAATATCTCTTCAAAAGAGAAAGTGTCAGAACATTTTTTTAAATTCCTTACTAAGAAGAACATTCTTGCATTCCCAAATAACAATAGAGTGGATGAGGGACAGACAGACCACCCACTTTATTGCCCTTACCACAGACACATTAGACATGTTTTGGACTGCTATGTTTTCAAGGATAGAGTTGAGAGACTGATGGCCACCAGACAAATACACCTTCAGGACAGTGATTTAGTGAAGCCTTTGGGAAAGGCTACTCAGACAGTTCAGATGATTCCACTCCCGGTCATAGTTCCAGCCACAATGACAGTCAGAGCTACAGTCAGGGCAGTAGTGGCAGATCACCCAGAAGTTCTGAGGGAGAGTGACAGTTAGCACTCTCTAAGAAGACCATGAAGATGATCGATCGTGCAGTTCAGAGTTCAGTTGAGAGGAGGCCACCCCAGGCCAAGTTGACAGTTGTCACTTCAGTTACTACGCTAACACTTCCCCCTTCTTCTTCTTCTGTTGTAGTGTCAGATGAACACATTTCTTCTTCTGTTTTTTCTACTTTTACTTGTACTGGAAAAATGTATGAAAGACAGAAGTTTATTGTAACCTCAGAAGGGAAGACAGAGTTCCTTCCAGCACTTACGCTGAAGGACTTTGTTCTCCCTCCTATTGATGATGAAATAATAGAAGAAGGAGATTCTGGCTACTTTTGGTCTTTTGTACCTTTTACTTCAGTTTTTTCTAGCACTCGCACTTCTTCTATTTTACATGTTAATGATTTTGGTGATGGGTCTGATGAAGAATCAGTTTTTGTAATTTCGAATGGTGGTTGTTACATGGATTCAGAAGATGAATCTGAGAACCCACTCTAGGCACTTTCCTTAGAGCCAACACAAGCCACCACCACTGAACCAAAGGAATCTCCTGTTGAGGATGACTCAATACAGGAAGTTCATTTGCGTTCAGAGAAGGTCCTTCCACCATGGTCGCCAGAAACCTGTGGATCTCCGAAAGAGCACCGCTCGTGGGATTCGAATGCAAAGGGTGCAGTCGCACTATCCCGTAGGACAAAACGATCGTAGGTCTTTACACTCGACACGAACTGACCAATTATAAGAGAGATTGGATCGTGCATACGACTGACCATCGGGGTGCACCGGTGAGAGCTGTTATCCTCAATGGTCAGTGGTATACACCATCCAATCTGTCTCTTCCAATTGGTTTGTTCGTCTCGAGTGTAAAGGCCTACGATCGTTTTGTCATACGGGATAGTGCGACCGTACCCTTTACGTTCGAACCCCACGAGCGGTGCTCTTTCCGAGGTCCACAGATTTTTGGCGACCACGATGGGAGGGAAAACAAAGCCTCCTAGCCGTGGTTTTGAATTTCCAAGCATTAAAGAGGCTTTAATTGCATTAAACGGGTATTAAATGACATAAATAGGTCATTTTGACCTATTTAAGACTTGGGTTGACCAAGTCAATCAACCTAGTCAAATAAGTCCAAGATATGGGTGGATCGAGCTAGGAAGCCATGAAATTGGATTGAAATCAATTAAAAGACACTTGGGTCAATTTGGGTCAACCCTGTTTGACTTGGTCAACCAAGTTGACCCAGGACCTGGATCTGGGCTCAACAGACTCAGTTTGACCCAAGAAATTGATTGGGATAGGTCTTGAGTCTTAGCTTGGTCAAATTGACCAAGTCAAACTCTTTGACCAAGAGTTTTGACAAAATCAAGATCAACACCTTTATCTCACCTTATTGGTAATGGTGTGCAACTGAGGTAAGAAAGAGATCTTAGGCATATGCAAGAGAATAGGTGTTTTACTAGTCGTACTATATGTCTCTCTTTATATTGGGGGGATACTCTAAGTTCTTTCTTCATTTGGTGGAGTTGACAATTCCTTGGTTATGTAGTTTTGTTTTGGTACAGTAATACGAAGAATTTTTGTAAGAATAAATATTCTTTGTCTTCCCAAGCCAATTCCTACTCCTGGCTAACTAAGCATTCGTTCGGAGTTGGGGAAGATCCGCTCCAATTCATCTTGGGTTGGGCTCTTAACCTTTAACTGGTATGAACTAAAGAATAAAAAGAAAGTCTCATCCCGTCCTTTCAGGCATAATACTTCCAATTGAATTCTTCGCAGATCGTCTGCTATTTCAGATTCCAATTCAAAGTCTTGTTTTCTTTATTGATTTATGTTTAATAATATATCTTATCTAAAATAAGAAGTAGCTCGCCCTTATTCAAGGAGAGGGTAGCTTGCTATGCTCAACTGTGAAGGAGAGGACTATATAGATGCTTAAGAACATGTTGCGGGTATGTAGCTGAGATTGGCAAGATTGTTGGGATGATCGGCTACCATGGAGAGGAGATAAGTATAATAATGCCCTTCTTAAAATCTATAAAGACTCCTCAATTTTAGTCATTTAAGGCATTCATGATTATAGGATTTTCTATGATCAAGGGAGCTTATACCTAGGGAAGTCCTAAAAGCGGTCATCAATAAGTAACTATAAGATTTTCTAGGCCTACAAAGTAGAAATAACAAGGAAAAAGAATCCTTTAGGATAAGGACATTATGTCAAATAATTATTCATATAAGGACTACGTACAATCAATCCACGATAGCACTTGCGGATAACAAAATCCAATTAGATTTGATTTAAAATATATGACAAAGTTAATGGAAAACAAAGTAGAAATGACACAAAACAGAGATGAAGAAATTAAGAGATTATAGTCAAGCACAAAACCAATGCATTAGACTCTTTTTTAAGAGTGTTGTTTGATTTGATTGTTGAAGATAAATAAATGGGTATGTAAAAATGATAATACTTGGTAATAAACCCTAAAAACAACTTCTTGAATGAAGTATGAAAACTTGCCTTGCTATGATATAAATGCTATTAAACATGAAAATTTTGAAGCATTTCCATATTTATGTAGGATGACTCAAGATTAAGAATTGTAGACTTCCAATTACCAGTTAAATCAACACCTTTCTTTAAATGTAAACAAACAATTTTAGAGTTTAAACTAAATGATAATGAAATTATCAAAATAATACAAGAATTTCAATAAGAAGAGCGAAACAAATAAAATCAATGCGCAAATTAAATTTAATTTTGCCATATCAAATTTTTAAAATGTAACTTTGGGATTAAAATCAAGAGCACTAAACATGTGGACAACTAATAATGTAGTGCAATAGAACAATGAATGAAAAAACACCAAAGCAAGAAAAAACTATTCTCACACCAATACAAGGAGATGACTTCCTCCAAAATAAAATATTCAAGCTTATACTACACTCGAACGAATCAAACATCTAATTTATGCCCACAAGATTAAAACTAGAAAGAAAAGTTTTATTTAAGTCGAACATTTTGAATAACATGCCTTAAATCAACTATTTACAGACTCTCATAACCTAAGCTAATTAATAAGATTGGCACATATTTAGCTACATCCATATCCACACTATATACATGGGAATATCCTTCAAGAGAATCACAAAAACCAAGCCACAACAAGCAAAAACCCATTCACAGAAAACAGCATAGGGATTCAAAATAATTCTAGAGGGATAAAGCCAACAGCTGCATAAATCCAAAATCCATATAACTTCAAATACCACTGACTAATGATAAGACTAACTACTGCAAGTATTCAAGTTTCCATTTCCAAGAAAATAATACCACTCGTTGCATGCATCCACACTTAAATGCCCAACGCAATTTATTCATGCATTACATATCAACCTTAATAAGGCATAATAAAAATAAACCTCCCGTTAATGTGAAGCATGGATAATGGTAGATGTATGTTGCCTTACCCAATAGCCTTATATTATAATGGAGACAACTTAACTAATACTCTGAGCTTGCCCTCTACCCAAGTCAACCTTAATAACAAACAAACTAAAGTATTAAAATCAAAAGCTGAACAAAACATCGTCATCAACCACCTTCCAACTTTTTAAGGTTGGATTTATGAATTCTGATTCTTTATTCCTTTCTGGAGAGTGTTGCATAGGGTTTCAAACCCATTTTGATTAAATTTTTTTGCGCAATATCTATCCACATGAACTTTGCCCTCATTTTTCCTTCATAATTCTTTGATATTAATTGCAGCAACCCACCTTATTTTGTACATCTTCTACCCTTCATTGGAAAACCTAAATTACTCGTATATATTTTTCACCATCTTATTTGAAGCAGAATCTACTCCCAACATCCCTCTAATATCATAATTTCTCAATTTTTTCATCCTAGTTCCTCCAACACATTGATTCCAGACCTAATGAGCAACTAGGTTGAAATGGTATGATATATAACAATTTCAATCCTCATGTCGCATAAATTTGAATACAATGGAATGATTTTAAAAATATAAAAAAGCCCAAACACAAGTCAAACTTATTAAAGAGTTAAAATCCCATTATAATACTCAAAAGCAAGTCAAATTACCAATATAATTAATGGTAAAGAAATTTCAAGCATAATGTAACAGGCACTCATCTTGAACTCAAACTAGTTGATAGAAGAAATATACAAATATAAAGTTAAAAATCATGCATACAAGGTAACTGCCACAACAACAAATAATATTGCTTCTATAGAAACAATAAAATTAGTCGAAAGCAAACTGCTAAACCAATTATGTAATAGGAACAAAAAAAAATTCAGCACAAAATTCAAGAAATTTGATAAACAATAAATTGGCAATGCTTAAATTAGAGTACTATAATACACCATTGTGTCACCTGAGCAAGCCGTTCTTCTCTTCTGGCAATCTTCCTCTCCCTACTTGCTTTGCTCTTTGCCCTCTTGGCCTCAAATTGGTCAGACAAGGTCTTTTCTCTTGCCTTTTCAGCCTTAGACTTGTGAATACTCTCCATCAAGACTCTCTTGTTCTTAAAGACATTACCTTTTACCTTCATGTACATATCATGGTACATGTGCTTGTCAATTTTCTTGGCCTCGCGATACTTTCTAAGCAAACGCCTCAAAACCCTCATCCTCCTCATCCACAAAACCTTCGTAGGAAGCCTAGCTTCCCGAGTACCCTTGCGCTTACCTAAAAAATTTTAACTTTCAATAACTAACAAGTTCTCTCATCACATGCTCCATGCTCCGAGGAAATGTGCTATGACATACCATATCCGGAGTGACGCCCCTTCCTCTTGGCTTCTGCCATGCGCCGTGCACGGGATCGAGAGTGAATCTTCATGGGCTTTTTTATGATAAAACCATCTTTAACCAACTTTCTAATGTTTTGCCCTGCAATTTAAGAAAACTAAAGATAAGAAACCCTACTAAAAAGGTTCTAGTTTTGGAAAATACAAAGAAGAATCTTCCAAACAAGTAAAGATGTTAGCCCACCATCCAATTAGGCCCAAAAGGTTAATTATTTTACGATGCAAAGAGTAAAATTCATCCTATCTTATTGGCTGAATGCATAGTGGGAACCAATATGTATGCTTGCACAGAGCCCTAATGGAATTATCATATCTAAAACAAACAGGCATGTCTCCTGGCAGGTTTATGCTATACAGAAAAAAAAAGGAAAAATTAGTAATTTTCCACATGGAATTCCCAGAGCTCGGAAAATATTTAAATTGCGACGAAGCATTGATGATGGAAATATCAAATATCCAACAATTGAACGCTTTCGAGAAGGCCAAACTCTTAGAACTCGATCTTTCGCTCCATTGATAAAATTTTAGGGCAAGCAAAATCTACATCTCGGAAGAACTCTGCACAGAAAGTGGCGTGGAACTTACGAGAGTTGGCCATGGATATCTCGCTGACCTCATTGGGATCTAGCCAGACCTTTCCCTTGCCGCAGCTAAGCACGCTCGCCGCGAGCCGCTTCTGGAGCTTAAGCGAAACCATCGTTCCTTGTCCCGCCGCCTTGTCCGCTCTGTTTTGCTCGAACAGAAACAAATCAGGCGCGGCGGAGAGTAACGCCTCTTATTGGTTTCTTGGAAGTAGGCTAGGGTTACTGCCTTACTGGCCTTATTTTTTTGAGAGATAATTACGTGCGGACGTGAAATAAACAGTGTAGGCAGCATCCGAACACAATTCTGATTTTGGACTGAGTACATAATAATTTATCCGTATGAGAATCCGGACGCGTTAGTCTATTTCATCCAGATGGTTGGATATATCGGATTTGGGTAACGTGGCGCATCAAATTGACCTCCGGACTAATCTGAATATCACAGGTAATAATTTTTCTTATTTTTTTTGGAGGCAATTGCATAAATAATATTTAGATTTAAATTCTTTGTTAAATTAAGAATCCCTTACTTTAATTTCTACTCAAATATTAAAACTAAAATAAAAATCAGCTGATATTTTCTGTCAAATTTATATCATGCCATTCATAAATCATAAATTCAATAATTCAAATAAAATAATATTAATAAAATTTTTGTAAATAAGCAAATTTTATATATTATGTATGCTATTTCTCTTATTTTTTGAAGCCATGTATATATATAATAAATTGAATGGACTGTGAGTCTATCGAGGAAATTCTCTAAGTACTACTGGGAGATTGATTGTCTCTTATGCTCGTATATGTTGATTATCAAATCCATATAATAGAACTACAGCAGGTTGAAGTTTTTTCTCTTAAGAGACTCTGGTTAAATATAGTGGACCTGCATGAGTGCTGGATATCAAGTTTGCAATTTTTTATATTAAAAAAAAAAAAAACCCAAACCGTCAGCGGCGAACTGCCGCCCGACCGCCAAACGGCGAACTGAACTACGCGAGCCAGGCGCGGGCCAAGCAGGTCGCGACTGGGTCGGTGTAGCGGGTCAGCACAGCAGGCCAGGTGGCCGCGGGCAAGCTAGCAACTCGGGATGCGGGAAGATAGGCACAGCGGGCCAGAGAGATCACGGGCGGGCCTCAGCGCGAACCAAGCGGGCCAGCTCGCAGTTCAGTTGCCGCCGGTGGCGAAGACGACGGCCAGCCAGCCAGTTCGGCTGCCTACAAGAATCTGGACCCAATTTTTGGCCCAGACAGGCCAAATCGGGAACAATTATGAGGTCGGGTGTCCTGACGTAGCTCTACGTTCGAACGTCAATAACATGTCGCCACGTGCTCTTACTATTTACCGCGCGGCCCGACAACTTGACCCGGACCAGAACCCGGGATTGCTATGTTCGTGTATTGCTAGGTATTGCTCAGTATTGCTTGGCAATAATGAAAATATATCGCTCTGTGAATACCAATACTGAGCAATACCGTGAAATACCTAGCAAAACTCAGTATTGCTTGGTATTGATCTTCACATAATGGTATTTCTCATTATTGCCGAGCAAAATCGACCAATACCTAAAAATACCGAGTAATGCCTAGCAATACACGAACATAGCAACCCGGGGCCGTTTCGGGTCGAGTTGTCGGGCCACGTGGTAAAGAGTAAGAACACGTGGCACTATTTTACTGGTGTCCAAACTTAGAACTACGTCAGGTCACCTGACCAAATAAAAGTTCCCAAATCGAACGTTTCTAGGGTCCCGGGACCATTTTTCGACGTTTCGGACTCAATTTCGACACTTTTAAAATCCTTCGAGACCTCTATACACATATTGGATTTCAAATCGCCTGAAAAATTCTCCAAAATTTGTGATGTGTATTTTCAGACTTCTAGGGCTTCGACGTCTGAAAATAGGGGGAAACTGATATATCATCAAAAATTATCTTGATCGGGCACGAATCTCAATGCAAAATCAGGATGGAAGCTTCAAAAATTAAATATGTACCTAAAATCCGATTTTAGTAAACTTACAGTTAAACTGAGTGTCTCAAAAATACGAATCCAACGATACCAAATTCAACTCAATCTGAGCCCAAATGTGTCCGAATCGAAGATTTGAAGGGTTGTTGGGATGTTCAAACCACAATTTGGATTATCAAATAGTTTTGAAACATGACATGCTTATAGTCGAATCGAGCGGCTCGATGAAACGAATCCAACGAGTCTAAGATTGTTGAATTCTGATATCATTAAGATCTTCTAATGTCTGAAGAATGGTCCACAATCAAGGGATTCAATATCGATCGTCCATCCAAGCCACTCCCCTTTGCCCTTGATCCTCCTCCTATTTACGGGTCATGTCATCCTCAAAAACTATAAATAGCCCATCATTTCTCTTAAGAGGGGACGCAAGACAAAAGAGAGGAGAAGCAAGAAGAGAGGAGTACAAGAAGAAGAGAATAATAGAAGGAAGGAAGAAGCTCCTCCTCGACCACCATCGGAGTTTCGCCCGACTTCCAAGTGACGCCGCAGTTCCGCCCGACTTCCAAGTGACGTCGGAGTTCCGCCCGACTTCCAAGTGAAGTCGGAGTTTTGTCCGACTTTCAAGTGACGCTGAAACTCCGTTCGATCTCCAAGTGACTTCGGAATTCTGTATAATCTCCAAGTGACTCTGGGATTCAGCTCTAATACTCAACTTGTTTATAACTGGATTTCAATCCATGAGTGAATCATTGTAATCTGATCGTCATAAAATTTTAAGGACGAGTCAGCCTCTCGTTCCTGAAGCAAACACTAGTGACAAATTTTTCAACTGGGCGTGGCCCCGTGGGTTTTTCCTTTATAGGGTTTCCATGTAAAAATTATGGTATTTTATTTCTCTTCTGTTTGTGTGTTGAATGTCCGCACAACGCTGAGACGAAAAATTTCTAACTCTATCGCTGCGTATATTTTAGCCCGCAACAAAACTATTATTTTTTTAGCTCATCACACTGACATTACAAATAAGAAATAATAGGTTCTTATTAGGAAAGTGAGCCACATTTACGTTGTATGTATGAGGATTATTAGGGAGGTGAATCACCACAACATGCTCAAATTACTATTCAGGCATTATGATGCATAATAGTGATTGAATATTTTTTGTGTATTAATGTATTTATGAATTATCTTTTTATACTAAAAATTATTATAAGAGAATTTATATAATATTATTATATGATATGAAAATGTTCAAATATTAAATATCAAGTGAGCTAGACTTTTAGCCCACAATTCAAAGTCAAGTCAACTTGTTGTGTCACCATACCACCTCATCAAAAGTAAATCTTGCAAGTTAGTAAACACATGTAAGAAGTTATGTGGAAGAAGGGATGGCTTCTTGAAGCTATTCATGACTGAGTGGTGCACACATCTCATATTAATTGTTGAGCTGCACGTAGCAATTCATTGAAGTTTATGTGTCCCTGTTAGGTAGCTCATTTGTATGTTCCATAAATTACAAGACAAATGCATTAAAAACCATCTCTTGATAGTTCCTTTTATTTTCTCTCTCTTCTATTCTATAATTTGTTGGAGGATTACATTTTGTGTTGAAAATGTTGCTCGTATCCTCCGATAAATTAGAAATCACTAGTACAATGATATAACAACTAGATTGCATCTAAAAAACTCAAATATAAAGAACTTAAAAAAAAATTGCGACGTTAACCTAAAAACTTCAAATCAATTTTTACACAAAATATAAACAGGTAATTGAATCATAAATTGAATGAAAATGATAAAAGAGATAAAGATTTATCTTAAAAATCCTTGAAAAAATGAAAAAAAAAAAAAAAGGTCAAGAGATGGGTTTGAACAGGGTATGGGAGGACAAAGAAAATAGGGAGGGAAGCAAGGCCTTCTCCAGTGGAATTTTCGATGAATTTGTTAATCAGAAATTTTGACAGCCTTAAGTATACCAATAAATCAACCAATATTGTTATTGAAAATTCTGACGGCTTATAATATGTCGAAAATTATTATTCTTCTTATAATGGTTATTTTGCTTCAATTTGGACTAATTAATTAGCCTAAAAAATTTAATGGCCTTAATTTGTTATTATGAATAATTAGAGAAGAGTATTTATATAATAAAACCTAGTATTCATAATTTCTTTGATTATTGTTAATCCTAGAATGATTGATAAATTATGGTTAATGTTAGTCAGACTCTTAATTAGCATAATTGTTCATTATAATTTGAAACATCTTTAATTGAATGATTAAACTGTTTTGGTTTAATAATCAAATATAATTACTTAAATTATTAATTAAAAATTCTCACATGTTTAAACTATTTCAGTTTATCAATGATGTAAATTTAGTTGAATTATGGAGATTATTATTTGATTAAGTAAATAACTTTTCATTAAAAACTAATATAGTTTTATTAAAAGGTGTACTTAAAAAATATTTAGCTAAGTTTATAGCTTAAAATTTTATATTTTGAATATCATAAAAATATAGAAAATCTTAAAATTCAAAAAATTATCAATTTATTTAACTTTGGTTCAATTAGTTATCAAAATATTTTAAGATTAAAACACTAGCTCATCAATCATAGGCTAGGGTTCTCTGATCAACAAAGGTTAATATGCTTCATTGACCTAGCCAAATAGAATTAGGGTTAAGCATGGTTTCTCTTTATCTTTATATTTTATAAATCATAATGCATTAGCAAGCAGATTTAGAATCATGTGTAGCATACATTTCTAATATATTTTATCGTTTAATTTCTCTTAGAAGGTTAGGTTTAAACCTAGAATATACAAGTTAATCTCAATGGTGTACATCCACTACAGGAAAATCACCCAAAACTGGCAGCCTTGACCAGCGGTTATATGGCCGCCGGTAATAACGGTGGTTTCGCCGCCGGATATTACTGGCGGCCTAACCGGGGGTTATTTAAGTTTAGGCCGCCGGTAATAGCGGCGGTCATGTAACCGCCGGACCTCAATATTATCGGCGGCTCAAACCGCCGTTGTTAAGCCGGATATCCGAGAATTATGCACATATTAATTTATCCAATTGTCAAATTGATTAGGAAATTTTTGTAATTAATTTATATGATACTTAGTTTGTATTCAAACCATCCAGGGTTAGTCATTTTATAAGTTTAAGGATATTGAGTCTTCTAACATTCCCTGTTCAATCTAGGAAATCCAATTCGTGATATTGATTATCACATTCCATAAAATCAAATCATATAATCATCATGATAATTAATGTGTCATTATTTAACTAAGAATTTCATAATACTCATACATAACATTTTAAAAGAATGGGGCACATCCAAATGCTTAGTTTGAATCAAATTTATTCAAGCATTTACTCTAAATAAAGGAATTACATTTATCTTGATTATCTCTTCCCCCACAGGAAGATGCGCTATTACCGACGGATGGAAATTAACAATTAAAATCCGTCGGAAATACGAGCTTTCCGGCGCATTTCCTAGTCAAATTGTTCTGACAGTAATTCACGCGTCGAAAAATCAACACCGGCGATTTTTTTTTCCGGTGGATCTTTTGAGAAATACAGTCGAAAAAATAGGAGCAGCTGACGCCTTTTTTGTAGTTGTATTCCGGCGTAAGATTTGTCAGTATTTCTGGCAGATAATCCGCCACCTAAAAAATCCTGTCCTTTTTCCGACATACATTACCGTCGCAATATCCGCCGGAAGTGTTGGCGCAAATGTCCGCCGAAAATGTCGTCGTATCGTATTGTCATCAGTGTTTATGGCAGAAAATCCGTCGTAAACTTGTAGCATAAACAAAAATAATAATTAATAATCTTCCTCCTTTTGAAACCGATTTCTACAATTAAACCTGCATAGAAAAAAATACAACACTATATACATTCATACATCCACTTCTAATCAAGAACATCACCAATTACATTATTTACTTTGAAAAAATCCCACCTATATTTAGTCAAGCCAAATTGGGCTCGACATTACCATACACACTAAATTCTAATGAACACTTCTAATATTTGGGCATACCTAAATATTTGTAAGCATCCATCAAAATAGGCATAATATATACTGGACAAATCTATTGAAATTTTAAATAGTTCAAAGCTAACTATACTTTAACTCAAGTTTAAGTAGGCCAAATTCACTAAAGAATCTCACCTTAGTCCAAGTCTATTATGTTTATTTAAATAATTTTTCTTCTATTTTTTTGGGCTAAATTCATTTATACACTCATTTTCTATAGTGAGCTAAATCCATTTGAGTAAATTTCATTTCTTTTGATGGGCCAACTTAATTAGGAGTTCTTTTGCTTGAGTAAATCGCATTTGCTTATGCATAGTTTATATCCTTGCACTCTATGTATAATAACTTAGAATCGCCAGAGTCGAACTGAACAGGGTCAGCTAAACTGATTTATATCGTTTGATTTCCTATTTAGGAAATCCCGTTCCTTTAAGATGGGGATCAAACTTAGGACAGCATAGTGAGCACAAGAAAGTGGGGGAGTGGTGGCGAGAAAGGGAGCTCAGATCAAAGGTCAGACGTAGTGCATGTGAGCATGGATCGAGGAGGTGATGTTTGGCATTAACCTCCTATCGTATGTGACAAATAGCAAGGAAGGCGAGTGACCATGGTTGTGCTCAACGGCATCACAATTCAGTGGATATGACTACTCAAGCCGTAGAGGAGGGGATTTGAATGGAAGAAGGACAAACTCTGATGATGATGCCTCAATTTTGCCACCTTGCTTCGGATTTCTTGTTTCCTTCTTAAAGGGGAAAGAAGTACAAAGATCTCATTCTTTTCTCCCTTCTCATGCTACATCCCCTTCATCAATTTGATTTAGCAAAATCCTAACACCAAATTTGTCCTAAGCATTTATAATTCTTCTATGTGGATTATGATCGTCATTCCTATTAATAAATGCAATTATTTTTAAAGCTTAGAGTTTAATACATGTGCAATTTAATTTTATGTTAAGGTGCTTTATTTAAAAGATTAAATTGAGAGATTTAGAGCTTTTGAATCCATGTTTTCTTTGTTGTTATATTTATATAAACCATTTAGATTTAATATTAACTTATCATATGTAACAATCAAATCTATAACCTAGATGACTTGGCATATAGTAGTAATGATACTTGCATTTACTTATATATTGCAATAGCAATAATTTATATTAGTGAAATCAAATTTTTATGATTTAGGAGAAGTCATTTTATGTAATGAAGAATTGGTTACATGTATATGTATATTTTTGAGTTAATATGTAATCAAATCTTTATGATGATTGATTCTTAAAGAGTTGCTAAATATTTTATTTGGGTCATGGTGAAAGATATTTATATAAAAAGTATTAAATAAAACATTTAAGTTTAAGATCATTATGAAGAATAAGTTAGGTACATGGCATAATCCTTTATTTCAAAAAGATCGATGTTTAAGTGGTTGTTGCATTATTTAATATTTTGATATGTGATATTTTGGATATATAATTGATGTAGACTTTGTGGATTTAGGATTCGTTGAATATCATGCGTGCTGGAATGGGAGGAGCTTCATCATGATTGAAATTCTCCACTACTTATTGTCTCTAATTGTAGGTGACTCCTTACAAGTAAGAGATAAATGTACCCTACTTCATGAGGGGCACACCCCTTGCTACTTGTTCGATGTTTTTTTTATTGATAATAAATGTAGTATGTTCTTCTCCATTCACATTATTTCGAGAGACCATTTTGACATGATATGATAGCTAACTCTGTCATGTTACTTGTTTCATAAATGCCTAGATAATTCACGTACTTTATTCCAACACCTTTGAATAATCATCTCCCCTACAAATATGAATTTTGTAATGTATATAATCGAGTTTATTTATGTGATAACCCTTGTTAAACACTATTATTGAAATACAATATGTATATAATACAAGCTTGTGTGTTTGATGCTTTTAAATTTCAATATTTAATCATATTTGATATTGGCTAGTCATACTGACGGGTCCTCAGAGTGACAACTCTATAGAAAATCATTGGATTTCCTTAGGATTGGTGCTTATCTTTCCGGACAGAGTATTATAGTAAACCGGCTATAATTGTTATAAATGTATATATATCGCTATACAAGATCAATAATAAATGGCTGATGAGTCATTGGTGGATGTATAAATATCATATTCATGTAAGTGAATGTATTTATATTTTTATGAAATGACTATTAGCTGTCACAAGTGATTATTTATGAATTATACTATATAAGAAGCTTTAAAAAATGAAATGCATCCAAAATCTCGTATTTTATGTATTGCTTGAAGCTATTATAGTCCAGTGTTTATTTTTCACTTATATCCATCTATTTTCTCATATTTTATGTCATGCATTATCATTTCTATTTTACTTGCTAGGATTAAACCTACTGAGTTTTTTCTTGCAAACTCGTACTTATTACATCATAATTTCAGGTTGCTAGCTGTGCTGCTTTTGGATGAACATTTAGATTCATGCATCAAACTCATATTTGATAAGTATAATTATTGGTGTTGATTTAGTATAGGTTAGAGTTATCTAATTAATTTAATTGCAAGTGGAATTTCATTATTTTTGGTGTTGATTTAGTATATGTTTGAGTTTAGATGCTTTGATGATTTATTGGACTAATGAGTGTACACGTAATATTATATTTTATATGTTAAATTGCAAGTGAACCCATTTTATTTTAGCTGTGTTTGCAAGAAATGTGCAAAAATTTTAAGTATGGTACAACGTCACGGCGTTGCACACTACATTGCCACGACGCTATTATTAACATCGCCGGAGCACCCAATATAGACATGGTGGTGCCAAGTATCTGTTTAATAGTGACGCAACGTCAGAGGAGTCAGCACTGCGGAGCCTAGTCTATATCTGCACGATGTCGCGACACTAATTTATAACACCACCACGCTAAGGGGAGTGCCACGTGGATGTTGCAGAGCTTAACTGTTAGAAATGTCGAAGCACTACAGTTGTAACTGTTCATAACACAATCTGTTAGTGAAGTGACATGTCTATTCAACTACAGAGCGGGTCCACGTCAGCAAGCGCCGTAGCAAGAGGAAATCTTTCAGCGTCGCAACATTAATTCATTTTATGAGCACCGCGACACAATTGTCTCGAGTGTCGTAGCGCCATAATTTATTTTCTATGTTTTTCTATAAATAATCCGTTTGCAATGTTAGTAAGGGAGTTTTGTCACTTAGTTAATTTCAGTCTTCACAGTGCTTCTCTGCAATTTCCTTACGAGTGCAAACTAAGAGAATTTAAGAGAATTCATGGAGCACTAGATCCACTTCATAAGACTGTTTGGTCAATATTTGTGGAAATAATTCTTTAAGTTCAAGGAGGAGTGTAGATGAAATCATTGAACCAATCCAGTGATATCTTTTATTTTGTGCAATGAATAAAAATGAGTTTGTTTCACTTGTTTTTCATGTGTGGCTAAATTCTCTAGTTTTGGATTGATGTTGTAAATGAAATGTGGAGTATTAATGAATCATCTTCATCACTTTAATGATATTTTCAATATATTAGGTTTTCATTTAATACACATAATGGTCATATATATAGTTGATATCAGGTGTAACGTGGAGCCTAGGAATAAAAAAGCAGACACAACCAGATATTGGGTTGATATGATACAAACATAGGCATAGTGCTTAATATATATTAAATTTATAGAGAAGGATTGTAATGAATGGGATTTTAACAATAATAAGGAATGTGCCATCTTTCCCCCTTCCCTCCATCCATGACGTCAAAAACAACATCACTTTTTTATCCAAATATGTGGGATCGGCTTTATGAATCATTTTTCTCTATTTTATCATATTATAACTCAAATTACTATTTAAATTATTTAAATGTATACATCAGTTATTATTATTATTATTTTTTGAATTTGGTTGCCAAGTAAATCCGATGGTACACGTTTCCCACATTTTTATTCGATCGGGTCTTCGCGTAGTCCCGCCAGAAGACCAAGCCTGAGAGCGATTACAATGCGCAGCTTAACCACTCTGTTCATAATTTACGAGCGAGATAGGAATTTAACATCTTCTCCGGGCTCGAACGGGCGTCTACCGGGTATAAAAGTCTGGAAGAACACGTTTTGCAGCAATCAGTTTTCCCTTCTTCGTTTTCTCCAAGGAAACGTATTTGAATTCTCCGCCTCCATTCTCGTTTCGATTTTCAATCATCTTGAAGCCCTAGATCCAAAATTCCAGGTCGGGGGAAGAAATTACCCTGGCAACGCCTTTGTTAGAATACATGTCGGATCAGTCCATCATGGAGGACAGCCACCGTTACGTGAAAGTGCGGTCGGAACCGGCGACGTCGTCGTCACAGTTGCTACAGCAGGAGTTTGTACCGGACCCTGCATGGATTTTTGACGAATTGCCCAAGGCTACCATCGTGTCGGTCTCACGGCCGGACGCCAGCGACATCACACCCATGCTTCTTTCCTACACCTTCGAGTTCCAGTACAAGCAGGTACGTCCCCGCTCATCAACCTAGCCTTTTGTACTTTTGATTTTAATATCTACGAGTTAGGCTGTTTCGTACCGTGCCAAAATTTGGCAAAACGATGATTTTTATCTCTACAAAAAATTGATCTAGAGTTAGTTTCTTTCTTCTGGGTAAGGCTGTAATTGACCACGTTGGATCAAATTATGATGGTTTGATGAATTGCAGATGAAATGCGCCATTTTGCTATTTTTTATTGAATTCAGCTTCTATCGGGAAGGTTTATTGCTCTTAGCAGTTCGATTGGAGCGTTGATGGGTGTTCATAAGTTGAATTTAGTGGTTATTTAGTGCTGAAATTGGTAGATTTTGTGCTTTTGCTGGCTTATGCTAGTTGTGTTATGTGGGGAGCTAAAAGATCACGCCATACATTTATTTCATCTTGTCCAACCTTGGTTCTAGGAGAAGTTTTGCTAATTGGTTGGCTCTTTTGTCAGGTCTGCGAGAAATTATTGTGTACGCAATCCGAACGTGTTCGGATGTGCGTATACACTGCTTATTTTGTTGCGTATTTTTTGAGACATAATTTTTTTGTGGTAAATAATTAGCAAATAAATAATACTCACTAAATACACAAAAAATACGCAAAAAATACATAAAAAACATAATGTATCAAAAAATACGCAGTGAAATAAGCAGTGTGTACGCAACATCCGAACACAATTCTGCGTTCGGACTGCGTACACAATAATATCAGGTCTGCATATTTTGAAATGTTTGCGGTGTTTTTTATGCTATTCTTGTTTAAAAATTATTGTCTTTTTTCGATGTGCTGGTGCGTTAAGAGCGCGCATTTTATTATTTTTTTGCTGAAACCTTTGACTCCTCTGTACATCAACCCCTACTTGAACCCTTCTGATCCTGCAAGTGTAAAAAACCATTTGAAATCATTTTGATTAATTTGGTGGAATGCATATTCTCCTTGTTCTACCCGTCAGAAGCAATTATGGCTGTTCATGCTAGACCTTGGCCTTCTACTGCTAGTTTCTGAAATTAGTAAAACTAACAGCTTTGCTTGGTTAAATTGATTCTTTTCCATCTTCTTTTCCGTCAAATTTTGTCAATATTTAACGTGATAATGTTTTCCAATTACTATTTTTATTTCTATTGCGTTGTTTCTTGTTGATTTTAACTATTTCTTCATAACAAGAAGTTAGGCTGTAGTGCTGTGTGCTTTTTAATATGAATGTCAATATTATAGATTATTATATGTTTACTTTTCACTCATAGTAATTTGTATGTCTATATTGCTGCAGTTTAAATGGGTTCTACTGAAGAAAGCATCACAAGTCGTTTATCTACATTTTGCATTGAAAAAGCGTGCATTTATTGAAGAATTCCATGAGAGACAAGAGCAGGTATGTGTTTTTTATCATAAAGTGTTTCCTTGAATATCATACATCTCCTTTTTGCGTGCTTGGTTTGGTAGAGCTTTGGACATTTAATGGTTTACAATTTGTTAATAAAAGAGTAAACCTAACTTTATGCAACAAAAATATTAGCAAAAAAGTAAGTACAATGAACAACAAAATAACTACAAAAAGATCAAATTCCACAAAAATGACATGTATGATATTCAATTAAGGAAGCTAATGAATATTTAGTTTAAAGAAAGTAACATGTCAAACTTGAAACTGTGACCTCTATTGTGGGAAATAGGGAGCATAGTGCTTTTTGGTGTGCATGCATATATGTTTGTTTTTATATATATATATATTGATATTTTAGATAAACTATACTTTAGTTTATTTATGATTAAAGAGTATTTGAAGTATTAAGTGTACTGCTTTCATTGCAAAATAGTTGAAAAATAAAAAGAATGCAAGTATAATATGATAGACAAAAATAAAATTATTAAAAATTAGGAGAAATACCATTACTAAAAAAATTTAATTTAGGAAAAAAAAAAAGTATTTGGAGAAGTTTGTATGCTCCTATGGGTATATATAGAGATTTATGTAATATCCCTAACTTGCTTCTATAACTTGGAGTTGTGGAAGCTGAAGACAAAGAGAATGAAGAAACATCACTCCGATCGCTTGCTGTTGTGGAAGTTGAAGATGGAAATGTCGAGGAAGATGAAGAAGAGCACAAGAGATAGAGAGTCAGCTTTATCGGTTGGAGTCGATGAAGACATGCATGAAGAACGGATGAAGGAGACGATGAGGTTGTGTCGGTTTTGTTGTTTTAGAATTGAATTGATTGTCCGGGGAAGACGAGAGGGTCATTTCCGTTGCTTGGGATGACGGGAAGACATAGGGACCAAAGATTTCGGTCGATTCTGATGCTTAAAGTCACGAGAGAAGGGGATTGTTTCGTCTAGCCTCGTCTATTTAAAATTGAGAGGGAAATTGGGGGAGGACTTGTGAGAGAGCAGGGTGCAAAGTAGGAGGTGAGAGGAGTGATGAGCTCGTGCAACGACTACATATCGATTGAAAATTATAAGACTAAATAGAAGGTTAGTGTTTTTAGAAAAATTTAAATTATATTAGAGTAAATTGTTGTCTTATTTAGAGAATTTAAGGCTTAATTTTTTAGAAAACTATATAAAGTTGATTATTTAGATTATATAGTTTTAAATTTAGATTTTTTGAGAATGACTAGTAAAATTATATTTAAAAATAGAGATAGAGGAATTGTTTAGATTTTCAATTTGAAACTCTAATATGATAATAATTTTATTTAAAAACCTAAGATAATAATAGTCTAAATAAATTAATACTTAGAATTTTGAAGATGCCACCAAGAAAATTTAATTTTAAGCTTATATTTAGAAATGAAATTTTAAATAATGAATAATGATTAGATTTCAAAGTTAATTATTAAAAATAAATGATGGTGTATATATGTATACGCAAATTTTATTATGAGATTTTATAATTAGTAAATCTAATTGTTTCAAATTATCTCAAGACTGGTTATATAGTGTTGATCTAACCTGTCCAGTTTAAATTGAACTCGAATTGAGCCCAATTAACTTCGACGATGTTCAATTACACTATCATGCTCGAAATCAAATTTGATTTGAGTCAAACTAGGTTGGATTTGGGTTGAATTATAGGGCCAAGTCAATGCTACATCAATGGGCATCCACCTAAGGGGATTCCTATAGGAGTGATATCTATACTAGGCTATGAAAATCTAGGCACTAAGGAGCAGCTCGGGTAAATCGACCTCATACAAAAATGAGCTCAACAAACGCCACCTCCACTACATATCTTAACTATTGTTGGAAATGCAACAATGGCACCCCATGTTAATCATGTTCACTTTGAATTTAAGATTGATGGTGATTCAGGTTCTGATTGAAGCTTTCTATGGTTAGTGGTTTTAGGTTGTCTTTTCCAAAGGAGTCGGTAATTCGTAAACAAGTTTTTCTTCACTGCCAGATGTTTACTGTACATTGAGCTAGAAGCAATGGTTCATTGGATGACTTTGGTATTTTAGACTTGGCAGAAGCTAGTTTGATCTGATTTAGGACCTGCTCCTCATCAAATGGATGGATATTTCTTTTTCATTTTCCATGTTTTTGTATTCCAATGTACTTTGAATCTTTGATTTCTTACTTTCTTGATCGCAGTACTTTGTAACTCCTTTTTCATGTAATATTTTCACTGATTAGTGCTATAATTGTATTGTTAATATATATAGTCACACACACACACACATAGATGCAAAAAAAAAAAAAAAACACAAATATAGACACATAATTTAATCTGGTCAATTGTTTTTGCATGAAAGGTGAAAGAATGGCTTCAAAATGTTGGGCTAGGGGAAACTTCAGCTGTTGTGCAAGATGATGATGATGATGATGCGGTTCATTTACAGCACGAGGAAAACATTTCAGCTAAAAATAGGTGACTTCTGATGAAATCTCCTTCCCTTTGGACTTGTGCGTGAAAATTAGAAAATAGCATGCTAAATTTGTTCTTAATAATGAACTAGAATGTGTCTCACCAACTTGATGCGCTATATTGGGATTGATAATGAATTCAAATCATTTTTAGCTTTTTAGCGGTCAATGCCTACCTTTTGATGAACATGCTTCTGCATGGAAGATGAACTAAGTTTTTTGAAATAGTCTTTTGCTTCAGATTAATTGACAAATGGAAACCTCCACTTTTTAGCACTCGTTTGTTCTCTAGGTGACTTCATCTTAAGCTCTGATACATATGATCATATTAATAGCACAAGTACCAAATTCACCTGTTTTCATACGCCGATTTCAACTCTACTCAAGTCTAATTCATAAAAAAATGCCATTCTCCCTATTAATTTTCTGGTATGCCTTTTTCATGTCCATTTAAGCTGAAGCAAGTCTTCTTAGAAAAACGGGTTTACCAACTAAATCTGCAATTTCTAAAATCTTTTCCCAAAGCAACTAAAAAATGTTTTAAAATAAAAGCTTTCATGAAATATGCTATTTTGAACAGGATGAGTGGCACTGAACGCCATGTGGTTTGTTAGAAATATTAAATAACAGTAAGATTCTTGATCATGTTGCAGAAATGTCCCTTCTCGGGCTGCTTTGCCAATTATTCGACCAGCACTTGGAAGACAACAGTCTATTTCGGACAGGGCCAAGGTTGCCATGCAAGGCTATCTGAATCACTTTCTTGGAAACTTGGACATCGTAAACTCTCCAGAGGTACACAGTTACTCTTACTACATTATGGCCTTCTCTTGAGTTGCACAAAATATTTGTTTTTAAAATTCTATGAATGGATTTGAGATTCACAAAGCAGTTTTCTTATTGATAGAGATTGTTTTTTTGTGCTCGACGGTAATGAGAAAGGAGATATTTTGTTTCATTCTGATAATATAAATTGAAAGAATACACCATGTGTAATTGTTAGAGAGATAGGTGGGTACTGTCTTGATAATATATGATTTTTATAGCATCTGAACGGCCTTTTAAAAGTCTTGTTTTTTATTCTTTCCATTTTACATCTTGGTCTAGAGATCCAATTATTTTAGGCTGAGGTTTCTATCCATGATTTGCTTTGGATATACTAATATTTAAGAAAATTCTGCCAGTTCACCTCATTAATTTTCTTCATGTCATGCTTTACCTGAAAAGCCCCCACTTGTAGCTATTGCGGTGAAACTTATTTTTTCCTAGGATCATTAGAAAAAGTTTTTAGCCTCTTCTCCACCACCCAAAAAAAAAAAAAAAAAAAAAAAAAAAAAAAAAACAAATCCAAGGAATCTTAAATATTCATGCGATTGATTCATAAAGCAAACCCTAAATAGTTGAGCTAAGGCTAATGATGATGATGATGAAAATATATTCATAAAATCCACTTAACACCTCAATACCTCATGCAACACTCAACATGAATAAATATTTGTCCAATAATTGGGGCAAGGCTAATTATGTAAAACTTCTAGCCGATTTGGGTATTGCTGCTTAAGATATGATAAATTAACCCAACTTCCTTCATCTAGTCTACAACAACAAAGTTAAGAGGAATTACCTTTTTCAGCAAGTTTGAGAAAACATTGAGGACAGGACCAAAGGAGTAATCCTAAAGTTCATTTAGAGCATGAGGCTGAGTTAAGGGAATTTCATCAACAAGTCCATGAAAACATAAAGGGTTAGGTAGTGAACCTTTTCCATTGAGTTGATAGAGGCTCAAGGTTTAGGCCACGATCACACATTCTTCACCAAGCCCACCAAATAAGCATAAGACATTAAGCATATGTCATTTTTTTTTTAAAATTTTATTAAGCATATGTCATTTCACCAAATTCTTTGGTGAAACTAGGTCTAATCAATCCTTCATGAATTTTGATAAAGCATAATGCAAAGTATCAAAGGAGTAATCCAAAATTTGATTTAGAGCACATGGCCAAATTAAGGGGATTTTGTTGTCAATAAAGTCTATAAAAACATGAAGCAGCGGACATACAACCCTTCATCATTGACTTGATATAAGCTAAGAGTTAGGTCATGGGACCATAGTCTTTGCCAAGTTTGCCTAAGCAGTCAAATCATATTTATCCCTCGCAAAATCTATCAAAGAACAAAACACAAAGCACAAGATATAAAAAATTTTGCATCTAGTTCTTGAAAGCTGTCACTGAAGTGGATTCTGTCATCAAGTCCATCAATGCTCAAAGCACCACACCAGTTACAACCTTTTATGGCTTAACATGCTTTCACTACTGAGCTCAATAATTGCAAATATGGTTCCTAACCGTAGGTTCAGTCTCTCCTCCGCTCAGAGGCGGTTACTGGACTTGATGAATTCCCAAGTTAAAGAAGCGATGCCAAACATCTGGCTTGACCACCCTTTGTCTTTCATTCCCTTTTTGTCTCTTTTTTAAGTTTAGACACACCAAGGGAGAAAGCAATTTGGTATTCATTTCAATTGTTAATTTGAGTTACCTCAATATAAAGGGAATTGAATTTTTGATACTGCTTCCTGTTTGATAGTATGCTTAATCCATCAAAGATCTTTGCTTGTGCTTATTTTTGTTTATCTTGGATGTTAGGCTTCCATTTGTTGTGGTGCTTATGGATTCATATTTTAATATGAATCTACAGGTTTGCAAGTTTTTAGAGGTATCCAGGCTATCCTTTTTGCCAGAGTATGGACCTAAACTAAAAGAGGACTATGTTTCAGTCAAACATTTGGCAAATATTCCAAAACGTGGGGATGATAACAGGTGTTGTGCATGCAAATGGTTTAGTTGTTGCAATGACAACTGGCAAAAGGTATTATATATGTAAGCTGTTTCATATATTTCAATTTTAGAAGTATGTAGATGAAATTTTTATTTCTTCTTGAGACATTAAGTTTCCAAGTATGTTTAAGTTTTACTCAAGCCTTACTAGAACAAAATATACATTGCCGGCAGAAGTATAATTGAATGCTGTTGACCCCTAAGAGGAGAATGCAAAGTAAGCTTTGAATCATGTCAAAGTTGCTATTATATTTGATAATGTTAGTATTCGGTCAAATCTTGGCTTTTCCACACGTAGTTATTTAACTTTCCTTGTATTATTTGTGAGGCTAGGTTTTAAGCCTGTTACATTAGCCATCCGCATGTGTACGCCCTTATTTATCTGTTTTCCCTTTTTCAGTTTAAAAAATGGGAGCAATTTTTATAAGATCTAATCATTAGATGCTACTTAACCAATCATTTTCTAATGCTTGTTCAGTTAAGTGTACTTTAACTACCTCAGGACGAACTGAAACCAGCCTTTTATTTTTTGGTTTGATTTTTTTTTTTTTGAAGTTCTAGTTTTAGGAGTATGAGCAGACCAGGAGCTAACCTAATTTTTTCATTTTCACAATTCAAGCTTTGGAACTGAAATGAATTTGTTCTAGAGCCAAATCTGAAGCTAAACGAGAAAATTGGAGTTCTTTTCTAGTTTGTGCTTGGATCAATCATGTTGAAAAAGGTGTGTTAGTAAGGGGCATAAGAACACGAGTAGTTTCCATGTTGCGTTGCTCTTAGCCTTCTAAAGAGATGGCTAGGGTGCAACTCCCATAATAAAAAACAAGTTAGGCTTAAAATCATTCCATTATTTCAGATCATATCTAGCATATAATAAAATAATAATCTCTGTACATTTGTATGCGTGTTTATTTACTTAGTTATATTCCTTGTATATTAACAGATATGGGATATACTTGTTGGGTTACTTGACACTTGCAACTGAGAACCAACCCAAGTAAACAATAAACCAAAGAAAAACAGTCAGTTTGTTCTTCTGTTCCAAATAACACGCATATTTTAATTATTTGCTATTTTCTTGAACTCTTTCAAGTTTGTTATGTTCATGTTCACGTGGTGTATGGTTTAGTAGATTCATTGCCTTTGTTTGAAATTGTTCTCTTAGACTATAAGGTGCATGTCTACTTTTTTGACCATAGGTACTTGTCTTATGGCACATTCCAAAAGTATAGTTCTTTTAATAAATTTTGTTTTGTGAAAGGATCAAAATAGCCCCTGACTATTTGCGGGGGGGCCTATTCTAGTCCATGGTCTGATTTAATCTCTAGCCCCTTAAATAGGAGACAAAATAGTCTTACTGTCGAAAGTAGCAAAATTTGATGATTAAAGTTAATAGATGGTGTTAAAAATAAGGATATTTTGGAAATATACTTGATCTTGAAATTTTTATAGAATTTAGTTTCCTACTTACATTGTTTTCTTGTGTGAAACAGCTAACTTCGTGTACAGTAGAAATAGATTAAGATCACACAAGTTGAGGAATAAGATTATTTTTTGTAGTAAATAATTTTATTTGAAGTTTTTTTTTTATTTTATTTTCATGAAATGCATTGAGTTCGATTTTATTTTTTCATTTTGGAAATTTGAAATAATAAATTTTTATATTGATTTTATTGAAATTATTTAAAAAAAAAACAAATTATGTGTTTGAATTATTTAATTCTTTTAATCAATTTAATAGACAAAGTCGAAATTAAGTAAATGCTTACTTATGTTTAATTAAGGCTATTTATTTATTGTTTATAACTGGAAGTCTTTCTTTAATTTTGACTTTATATATTACATTATTGAAAGGAATTAAACAATTCATACGCATATTTTGTTCTTTCTAAAAAAATCAATAACTCAATATAAAAATTTATAACTTATTTTGAAATGAAAAAATTAAACTCAATGCATTGTGTTACAATGGAATCAAGATAAAATTGCCAAACAAAATTATTTTTTATAAAAAAATCATCTCATTACGCAACTTGCATGATCTCAATCCACTTTTACTGCACGTGAAGTTCTGCTGTTGTATACTAGGAAGCAAAATAAGTAGGAAATTAGATTTTTATAAAAAAATTTAATAAGAAAATATACATTCCAAAATACCGTCATTTTTAACACTATGTTAAATTTAAGTTCAATTTTCATGACTTTTGATGGTTGGACTATTTTTCGCTCCTATTTAAGTAGTCTAGAGATTGAATCAGACCTTTTGTATAATCTGGGACTAAAATGCCTCCACCCAAATAGTTGGAGGACAATTTAAGTCATTTTCTCTTTTTTTTCTTGCTTACCTTAATGTCAATATGATGCAGGCAAATTAGAAAGAAAAGTCAAGATAGGAGAACAATTGGATAATAGAAACCAAACTCTATTTAATCTAGAATGCAAACATCCAAACAAACACCAAAACAAACAAAAAGTCGAACAAATGAAAACAAATTATAAAATAAAAACACTATCATCAGAACAACCGGCAAGCGATTTCTTCACATGCAACGAAAAGTAGGTAAAATATGATAAGTGCTTAGGGCTTGCAAACCAAGGGTCCACCATAGCAACAAGGTCCAACGTTCTAATCAAACTCCTCCAGCAAATGTCACCAAATTCTGCCAACAAACACCTCTAATAGTTCAAGAAGAAGGATACAAGTGGAGTGGAACTTGCGTAGGGAAGAAGAGATTAGAAGCCAAGACGAAATAGAGAGGAGGAAGAGATAATTTGAACAAGCTCTCAAGCTTTTCCAAGAAAAGAGAAGAAACCCTCAGGTTTTTAGAGACTTTTCTCAGGTTAATCAACAACCTTCTCATGACAAATACATCTCTAATTTATAAGAGAAAAAGGGGAGCCAAACAACCAATTTCCACCTCCAACCGAACCAATCAAGTAAGGGGAAGACCAGCAGACAAAATAGAACATCACCCGAAAAAGACAACACATGAACCAGGTAAAGCAGCCACGGAAAAGCAACCAGGGAAGAAACCGAAAAGACAACATAGGGACCGGAACCGGCACCCAACAAAGGGAGGAGAACCAACTACGGGAAACAACACCGGAAGAAACCGAGGGGACACAAAGAAGGGGAAGAGGCAAGTTCCAAATCCACATAATGAGCTAAAAGGAAGAGTACCTTTTCAAATTAATGAGCTAAATGGTGCAATTACTTCTCCAAATAATGAGCTAAACATCAGCTCAAGCAATAATGAGCTAGGACCAAGTAGCTTCTAAATTCTCAGCTCACAACCAAAGTAGCCACGGCCCAACCCAAGAGGCAACAAACAACCCAAGGACCAAAAGAACCCAAGAAGCTAGCATGCCCAAGGTTTGCCATGCCCAAGCACATCCTACTCATGATCATTGGATGTTTTCCATCATAGGATAGCATAAAAAAAATTAAACAAACATTATAATATTCAAATTACAATAAAATGAAAATAAACTGAAATAATGCATGCATCACAATCATGGTTAAACTTTGGATTCAGTTATGGAAGCTTATCTTATCATTTAAAACAAGAATTTTTATCCTTTGTGTTGTGTTTGTGTGAAATATTATTTAATAATACCATTAATATTTAATAAAACCATTTCTTGATGTGCTCATCATGCATGCTCTAAAGTCCATTTTTTACATTATCCTATTTTCTTCTTCAGCTCTCTTCAAAATTTTAAAGAGAAGCTAAATTTATCTTGTATTATTTTTTCCTTTGTTTTCTATGTGACCTTTATGGCAGGTCTGGGTTGTTCTTAAACCAGGCTTCTTGGCTTTTCTGGGAGATCCATTTGATACAAAACCTTTAGACATAATTGTCTTTGACGTACTACCTCCTTCAGATGGAAATGAAGAGGGTCGAGTTCTTCTAGCTAAAGAGACTAAAGAACCAAATCCTTTGCGGTTTGGGTTTACGGTGAGTTTTTAAAATTCTTAATAAGTTCCTTTAATTTTTTTTATGTTAGTTTGGTGTAGTGTTACTTTGATTGCATTTGAAAGCAGCATTCATTCCTATATTGGCTAATAGGTTCCATTCTAGATTTAATATTTGAAACATTTTTAGACAATTTGCAAAATGTTGTACAATGGTGATTAGTGTTACTCTAAAAAATTAAAAAAGTCCTTGCTGCATGATCAATCATTGATGCTTAGCTTTATTCATTTAAAGAAAACCTTTTCTTTTGAATGCTATTAATATTAATTATTTTGGCTAGCAAATTAAATTTTTAGTGTGCATTCCTGGTAATCATACTAGGAAGATTATTAGCAAATATTGCTGGTAATAAATTAATAATCAACTATGCAATTTATATTATTTTGGCTGACATAGAGGTTGGTTAAGTCATTAGTCATATAGTGCTGTAGGTACCATGAATAGAAATAAAATTTATATTTTCATCAGTTGTGCTATACATGAACATTGCGCATAAATGGTGCACAAAAAAATTAACCTAATCTGTGAGTTTTAAAGAAACTTTAGCCCAAGCTAATGACATGGTATTAGTGGCTTAGCTACACATGAATAATTAGGTTACATTTATCTATATGTATTATATGTTTCGTCAAAGAATAAAAATGTAAATGCCAATGCAAGATGGAGCAAATATAGCGATGGTGACCAACTTATTTTGCAACTCACAAAAATTCCTTCCATTATTCTATTGGTTGTATCATTATGCAATTTTGGTGCCATAGCAATTATCAAACGAAAAAAAAAAGACCAACTAATGAGGGTCTTGAAACTGGGAGGTAGAAGTCGAATGGGATGACAAAAAGCTAGATAGGAAGCGGGAAAGTACTTGGATAACTTGAGTATTTTGCGCACCCAATTAGGTGCCTATCTAAGCACATTACTTGGGTCTATGAAGCATGCAATTTTGCAAACAAATGTCACACAGAGAGAGGTGGTTGGAAGTCCTAGCTTGAGGAAGATTCTATTTAACCATAATCATTCATTCATTGAGCATTACATAAGTAAACCTACCCCCATATATAAAGAAGAGGGCAATACACCCAAAATATAGAAAAAAACTTAATATGCATATAAAAGCTCATAAATGCAATGGTGCCTATGAAATTTAGTCATCATGGTGTAGATGACCTATTAGGAGTCCTCAATTCATGTGTGGTTTTGCATCAGTTCTCTTAGCTTACGAAGAACTCTGCACTAAAAATTTTACCAATCCATGGGGAGGCAGAATTGTTCATGAATAGCTTGTGGAATTGTGGAAGCTTGTATCAGCACTTGTAAAAAGATTTGGAGTCTTTGAGGCAAGGTGATGTAGAACTATATGCGTAATTGGAGATTTGCACAAAGATTTTAAGAGCAACTTTAGATTCTCGTTAAAGCGATTAAAACAACAACGTAAAAACAATTAAGTAGTTACTTTCGCTTAGGCTAAACTATACAAGAGACTAAGCTAGATCAAAACACATAGGAAAACTAAAACGTTGCATGCGAAGTAGTTTCCAACTTAACCCTTGTTTAACAACGAGATCTAAAGCAAAGAAGTAACAAATCCTACGAATACTAGTGGATGGCAATAAAGGGACACAATCTCTCGCTTTGAACAAATTCTCATGAAGAATTCGGAATTCAAAAGTAAAAGAATCAAGAAGGAGAAAGAATCACCTTCACGGAGAGACGTCGTAGAAATCCCACGTATCTTCCAATGATTGTTCCGTCCAAGGCTAGGTGAGTCCTTCTCGAAGAAACGTCGTGATGAGCAAGGTTAACTCACGTGCCGGATTTATCTTCCATCTCCAATCCAAGTAGGAGCTATGCCTTGAGAGGAGGGTAGAAAGAGAGGGGGGTGGGGGAGAGGTTGGCCGGCGGGTTGTGAGAGAGGGGGAGAGGCGGCTAGGTTAGGGAGGCTAGGTTAGGTGAAGTGTGATTTGAGTAAATCCCAAATCTGAAATTGTTTCAGATTTAATTAAAATTGGAGGGAAAAATCTTGAATTTTGAATTTCAAAGATCATGCATTAACACCCTTAATGGGGCATTAAAGGAGAGAGGCCCACTAATGGGGCCGGCGGCATAGAGAGAGGGGAGAGGGGTTAGGGGAAACAATTATGCGTTTCCAAATCCGCTCCGATGAATTAATGACGAAAATTTCAAATCCGCCCAAATTCAAATTTGAATTTGACACGTCATTGAAACTTTCCTAATTTGGCGTCGGGAAAATATGGAAACTTCCACAATGAATTTTCAAAATTTGAAAATTCGTAGGGAGGATGGGATGTGGCCGGTAGAAAAAAGGTGGACGGGAGGGTGGTGGTGGCGGATAGGCCGGCGGCCAAAGTGGTGGCCGGCGGGATGAGGGGGGAAGGTGACGGGTTTCTTGGAGGAAGGGGAAAAATTCGGGAGGTAAGTTAGGAGGCGACGATTTGTGGTGGTGGAGGAATAACCTGTGGTGGAAACGGAAGGTAAACGTAGAGGGAAGGTGGGGAAAACCAAGAACCACCGGTGGTGGTTGTTGGGTACGACGGGTGGCCTCTCCTAGGCTCCACCGAGTTATCAACCTCTCTCTCTCTCAAGCTTCTACCAAGAAAGCTCCAAGAAGACTCATGTAAGAAGAAATTGTAATATCATTCATTAACCATGAAAATACAAGGAGGCTATAAATAGCCCATTACAATGTCATAAAAATAAAAGACTAAAATACCCTCGAGGGGCTACAAGACTCAATCCCTCAAGCAAGGGTAAAAAGGGAAAAGTGCAGAAATAAAAATTACATCAACTAAAACGATCATGCTGAAATAAAAAATACATCGGGTACATCGTGGCCGTAGATCTACGGCCACGTCGACGGTAGACTTTCCAACTGATGTCCCCATCATTCTCCCGGGGTGGGAGAAAACTCGACTCCGTCGAGTAAGCGTCTCTCTCGTAAAGCTCCAAAGCATCCGGGTCTATCCGCTGCAGCTCCTCGCGGTCTATCCACGTGTCCTCCGATTCAGGTTTTCCTCTCCACCTAATCAAATACCTTCTACTTCCTCCTTCTTTTGTAGAGATAATGTCATCACTCAAAACTGTGTCCACTTTATCAGCCATGGGTAGTTTGGGAATGGTAGGAAGGGGGGGGGGGCAAGTTTGGGTTTTCCAATGGTGGGGTTATATCAGGCTGTTGCAAAAATGGGTTGGGTGGATTGAAATCAGGGCCTTCATAAGCTACTAGATCCTCAATGTTAAAGGTCGGGTTGATGTTGAAATCCTCGGGGAGGTCTACCACATATGCATTGTCATTAATTTTCCTTAATATTTTGAAGGGCCCAGCACTCTTGGCGTGTAGTTTCTTAACGGTTCCTTGTGGGAACCGTTCCGGACGGATCCGCACCAACACGAAGTCACCTACTTTAAAAGTTTTAAGTCGTCGTTTTAAATCAGCATATAACTTGTAATCTTTGTTGCTCTTTTCAATATTTTGTGCAATTTCCTTATGCAGTTCATGTAGATGTGATGCAAATGCAGATGCAGACTCAGAAATTCTATACCTAGAATTCATAGGAACCAAATCTAAAGGTTGTCTAGGCTTAAACCCGTATACAATCTCAGAAGGACTTAGACCCGTGGTTCGGTTGACAGAATTATTGTACGCGAACTCAGCAGTGGGTAGGATAGTGTCCCAGTCTCTAATATGATCCCCAACCAAAGAACGCAGTAGGTTTCCCAAACTTCTGTTAACTACTTCTGTCTGACCATCCGTCTGTGGGTGAAAGGCAGTGAAAAATTGTAGCTTAGTACCCATCTTCATCCACAGGATTTTCCAGAAGTAACTTGTGAACTTAACATCTCGATCCGATACAATGGTTTTGGGTAAACCATGCAAGCGGACAACCTCATTAAAATAAAGCTTGGCAATGTGAGAGGCATCAGATGTTTTGGAACAGGGGAGGAAATGAGTCATTTTGGAAAATCGATCTACTACTACGCATATGGCATCATTCCTTCGCAGTGTCTTTGGCAGGCCTAAAATAAAATCCATACTGACGTCCTGCCAAGGACAACTAGGCACAGGTAACGGAGTGTAAAGCCCAGTGTTCTGCTTACGTTGCTTGGCTAATTGACATGTGTGATACCTAGCAACCATTCTACCAACATCCCTCTTAAGGCTTGGCCAAAAGAAACGGTATTCAACGGCCTCAATCGTCTTGTCTCTCCCAAAATGTCCAGCGAGGCCCCCGACGTGAAGTTCCCATACAAGAAATTCCCTAAGGGAAGTGCGAGGTATACAAAGCTTTTGGGCTTTGAAAAGGTACCCATCATCCAAAAGGAAATCGTCCACGAGGCGGGTGGTACCCGTGGACAGGGAAGAGTAAATTTCTTTGAAGTCTGGGCACTCAAGATAATCCATCTTCATCTGATCAAAACCCACGACTTCCGCTCTCAACTCAAGAGTAGTCATCATCCGACGGCTGAGAGCGTCAGCAGCCTTATTCTCGACCCCCGCCTTATGCCTAAGAGTGTAAGAGTACTCCTGAAGAAACTCTACCCATCGGCCATGTCGGGCATTAAGTTTCTTTTGAGAATTGATGTATCTCAAAGCCTCGTGATCCGAAAAGATGATGAACTATTGCGGGAGCAAGTAGTGCCGCCAGTAGCGAAGGGATTGGATCACGGCGTATAATTCCTTATCGTAAGTGGAGTAACGTTGCCTAATATCATTCAACTTCTCGCTGAAATAGGCTACCGGGTGACCCTCCTGGGAGAGGACTCCTCCAATTCCGACCCCCGAAGCATCGCAGGTCACTTCGAAGACTTTAGAGAAGTCGGGGAGTCTCATCACTGGGGCTTCCACCATTCGTTTCTTAATCTCATCGAATGCTCTGGTGGCAGCCGGGGTCCAATGAAAATCACCCTTAAGACAATCAGTGATAGGAGATACTATGGTGCTGAAATTTCGAATGAATCTCCTATAGAAGGTAGCTAACCCGTGGAAGCTGCGAACTTCCCGGATGTTCTGAGGAACGGGCCAGTCAACTATGGCTCTAACCTTCTCGGGGTCGGCAGAAACACCTTGTGCAGATACAATAAAGCCTAGAAAGATGACTTGGTCGACAAGGAAAGTTTATTTCTTAGGATTGGCATAAAGCTGTTCTTTCCTCAAGACATCACAAACTTGCCTAAGGTGGTCAAGGTGCTGATCAACAGAATGGCTATAGATAAGAATGTCATCAAAATAGACGACAACAAACTTACCCATAAAGGGGCGCAACACCTGAGTCATCACCCTCATAAAAGTGCTAGGGGCATTACTCAGTCCAAAGGGCATGACTAACCACTCATAAAGACCATCTTTCGTTTTGAACGCGGTTTTCCACTCATCACCGGGTCGGATCCGGATCTGGTGGTATTCACTCTTAAGATCAATTTTGGAGAATAAAGTCGCACCCGTCATCATATCAAGCATGTCATCGAGCCTCAGAATAGGGAAACGATATTTGACGGTGATCTTGTTGATAGCACGACTATCAACACACATTCTCCAAGTTCCGTCCTTCTTCGGTGTAAGAAGGGCCGGCACCGCGCAGGGACTAAGACTTTCCTTAATGAAACCTCGCTGCAGTAATTCGTCAAATTGCTTTTTAAAATCAGCATGTTCCGTGGGGTTCATGCGATAGTGTGGCAGGTTTGGAAGGGAGGCTCCAGGGACGAAGTCTATAGCATGCTGGATGTCTCTAAGTGGTGGTAACTGATCGGGGAGATCATCGGGAAAGACATCAGCATACTGTCCTAAAATAGGCTGTACCTCCTCAGGAATGGGCTCGTCAGATTCAGTGGAAATCTCACGGCCAACTAAGGCAAACAGAGGGGCGCCTTGGGCAAACTCAGTAATCAGAACCTTGGCGGTGACAAGGTTCACGCCCTTTTTAGATTTGGCTGGGTTGGATTTCGTGGCATCCGTAACCCGGGGTTGTGATGGTAAAAGCTTAATCTTTTTGCCAGCATGTTCAAACACGCAGGTGTTTGAACGCCCATAAATGTGGACATCGTTATCGTAGATCCAGGGGCGACCTAGCAAAATTTGTCCAACATTCATAGCCAACACATCACACCAGACATTCTCCTTATAAGTGACAAAGGAGATGGGTACGTGGCTTCGTTCCTTCACTTCCAAAGCATTGGAGTTGACCCACGATACCTTATACGGGTTGGGGTGAGGAACGACAGACAGACCTAACTGGGATACCATGCTGGAGGAAACAACATTAATGCAACTACCACTATCCACTATGACTTTACAGTTCTTGTCTTTGATTTTGGTGTAGGTATGGAAAATCGTGGTCCTACGCCAGTCATCAGTGGGTGTCGGGTGTGATAGTGCACATCTCACCACGCAGATGGGAGAGGTATCCGGCTTTTGAAGGTGATTGAGGACCGTAGTGTCGTCCTCCTCCTCGAAGTATTCGCCTTCTTCCTCTACTTGATGGATCTGATCAACCTCGGGCTCGAGATCTTCCTCAGTCATCTCCTCAACGATCGAAACCTTATAAGGACTGGAGCACTGAGAAGCGATATGCCCATACCCCTGGCATCAAAAACACTTGGTTCCGGGACTGGACCGAGGGGCATCCGTGGTGGGAGGCTTACTTTTAGAATCAGATCTAAGTGCAGGTGGACCCGTGGGTGGTCGGGTCGTGCTCCCCGGAGTAGGTCGTGAAGCAGGAGGGTGCGAGGTGGAACTACCGGCTGGTCTATATGAAGGTCTAGAGTCATGAGATCGACTCGGATGCTGAGGACGGGATTCCTCCAAATCAAGCACTAGGCTGTAGGCGTTCTCCAGAGTAGTGATGTTCTGGGCAAAAAGTTCGTTGCGCAAATCTTCCCGCAGTCCGGTATGAAACATCGACAAAATTTGCGCGGGGGTGGTTGAGGTCTCCCCTTTGCAACGAATCAGGTAATCATCAAAGGATGCAATGTAATCCTTAACGGGTTTACTTCCTTGGGTAAGTCGGTCCCACCTGTCAAGGAGTCTAGGGAAGTACGAAGGAGGTAGGTACTTCTGTTTAAGTTCACGTTTCATGGACGCCCAATCAGTAATGGGGTACTCGTTGCGGGACTCCCTAAGACTTTCTAAGTTCGACCAGAATTGGCTAGCCCTACCAATAAGCTTCATTTCCGCGAACGTAACCTTTCTGGCTTCCGAAATGTTATACCATTTGAAGAAACTATCCATGCCTTTGATCCAATCAAGGAAGAGTTGTGGATCTAAGGTGCCATCGAAAGTGGGTGCTTCTACCTTGATATTCTTTATCAAGTGAATGTCGGGGTCATGGTTGGTATCGTGTATGTAATGAGGATTTCGATAAGGGGCACGTGGGGGCCCATCATCTTGAAAGGTATCATCCCCATACATGGAAGGTGGCCTAGAAGGCGTGTAAAGGGGTGCGTGGTTCCTACCTCGTTCTAGGTTATCGAACCTATCAGTTGTCTGTCGCCGAAGTTCTGCTAGGTCAGACTGGTTTTCCTTAAGTTGCTGACTAATCGCGCCCATTTGTCCTACCAACAGGTCTAAAGTCCTGCTAAGTTGTTCCGGGTCCATTTCTAAACACTATGGGGTACTTAGAAGGTTTTCTAGGAAGTGGACAGCAAACCTACAGCAGAGAAAACACTCTATCGGGACTCTAAATGGTGCTGGAAACTCTTGGACAGCAAGCTACAAAGAAGGGTTAACGTCCTAAATGCAAATGCTGAAGTGGGGGAAGTGATTGACAGCACTTAGGCACCTAAACGGTGAACCTACAGCACACTATATGTTGCAGGAAACAATGTGGACAGCCACTAAACAAAGTGCAAAGTGATTCCTAGACAACTAGACGAGTTAATACTAAGAGGGCAGCAAATATAATGCAAAACCAACACGTATTGCTTACTAAATGCATGCAGAATTTTCTGGACAGCAAATGTAAGTGTCGATTAAAATGTTATTATAGATGTTATGCATGCCAAAATAGTTATGCAAGCCTAATTAATAGCCTAGGATGAATTCTAGCAAAAGTATCGCATGCTAGCCATGCTCTGATACCAAGATGATGTAGAACTATATGCGTAATTGGAGATTTGCACAAAGATTTTAAGAGCAACTTTAGATTCTCGTTAAAGCGATTAAAACAACAACGTAAAAACAATTAAGTAGTTACTTTCGCTTAGGCTAAACTACACAAGAGACTAAGCTAGATCAAAACACATAGGAAAACTAAAACGTTGCATGCGAAGTAGTTTCCAACTTAACCCTTGTTTAACAACGAGATCTAAAGCAAAGAAGTAACAAATCCTACGAATACTAGTGGATGGCAATAAAGGGACACAATCTCTCGCTTTGAACAAATTCTCATGAAGAATTCGGAATTCAAAAGTAAAAGAATCAAGAAGGAGAAAGAATCACCTTCACGGAGAGACGTCGTAGAAATCCCACGTATCTTCCAATGATTGTTCCGTCCAAGGCTAGGTGAGTCCTTCTCGAAGAAACGTCGTGATGAGCAAGGTTAACTCACGTGCCGGATTTATCTTCCATCTCCAATCCAAGTAGGAGCTATGCCTTGAGAGGAGGGTAGAAAGAGAGGGGGGTGGGGGAGAGGTTGGCCGGCGGGTTGTGAGAGAGGGGGAGAGGCGGCTAGGTTAGGGAGGCTAGGTTAGGTGAAGTGTGATTTGAGTAAATCCCAAATCTGAAATTGTTTCAGATTTAATTAAAATTGGAGGGAAAAATCTTGAATTTTGAATTTCAAAGATCATGCATTAACACCCTTAATGGGGCATTAAAGGAGAGAGGCCCACTAATGGGGCCGGCGGCATAGAGAGAGGGGAGAGGGGTTAGGGGAAACAATTATGCGTTTCCAAATCCGCTCCGATGAATTAATGACAAAAATTTCAAATCCGCCCAAATTCAAATTTGAATTTGACACGTCATTGAAACTTTCCTAATTTGGCGTCGGGCAAATATGGAAACTTCCACAATGAATTTTCAAAATTTGAAAATTCGTAGGGAGGATGGGGATGTGGCCGGTAGAAAAAAGGTGGACGGGAGGGTGGTGGTGGCGGATAGGCCGGCGGCCAAAGTGGTGGCCGGCGGGATGAGGGGGGAAGGTGACGGGTTTCTTGGAGGAAGGGGAAAAATTCGGGAGGTAAGTTAGGAGGCGACGATTTGTGGTGGTGGAGGAATAACCTGTGGTGGAAATGGAAGGTAAACGTAGAGGGAAGGTGGGGAAAACCAAGAACCACCGGTGGTGGTTGTTGGGTACGACGGGTGGCCTCTCCTAGGCTCCACCGAGTTATCAACCTCTCTCTCTCTCAAGCTTCTACCAAGAAAGCTCCAAGAAGACTCATGTAAGAAGAAATTGTAATATCATTCATTAACCATGAAAATACAAGAAGGAGGCTATAAATAGCCCATTACAATGTCATAAAAATAAAAGACTAAAATACCCTCGAGGGGCTACAAGACTCAATCCCTCAAGCAAGGGTAAAAAGGGAAAAGTGCAGAAATAAAAATTACATCAACTAAAACGATCATGCTGAAATCAAAAATACATCGGGTACATCGTGGCCGTAGATCTACGGCCACGTCGACGGTAGACTTTCCAACTGATGTCCCCATCACAAGGCTTCTCCAATATCCATGGACCTGTAAGCAACATCCATAGGTGAAGGATCTAGTAGAGTGGTTTTGATAATTACTGACGACAGAAGGTGGTAGCTGGGTATCTAAATTAGCTGGCACTATCTAAAACAAAGCAGCCTCACTTGCAAAAACAACTACAATCAAGATCATAGGCTTGAGAGCTTTTCAGTCAGGCAACTTAAGGATAACCATAAAAATTGAATTTATAAAAATTGAAGCATAATTTACAAATTTTGATCATTATCACGAACAGTTAAACTATATTTAAGAATATCATTATTATAAACAATCTAATGTTAGCCTGCATATGGGTTGTGTCTCAAAGTTTATGTTGTATTTGTTACTGAGGTGTACCCTCATTGAAAACTAGTATGAAATATTTGTCTCATTAATAGATGACATTCCACATCCTCAGATTGTGAAATTAATCTTGAGCATTTCCTCATCACCAAAACTCAAGTGTGTGGTCGAAGGAGCCAAAAGTCTCTCCCTACCTATGCTAAAGGATACAATCTGAGTGCTGCATGTAGGCAAGGAAATGCTGAAATATGATACAACCTCAATGCATATGCTCAAAACTATATCTAGATCCAACACTAATTTGATTTTAGGTTTAAACCGATTTGGACTTTCACACCAAAAGCCCTACAAGAATCTAGCTATAGAGAGTTGGGGTATCGATCATACGATGGATTCTAACTAAGAGACCCTCTTGGCTTAAATTAGCGTGCAGGTCCTTGCTATCATCACTCTGATAAGTTTAAAAGATAATAAAAGACAACCGAACATAAACAATTCAACAATGAGAATAAAAATATGACATAAGATCATGAACCAACATAGGGGTTGAGGATTGACTTGAGCTACATGTTTGATAATAATAAAAAAATGATATTCCCTATCTCTCGGAAGAAAATAGAGAGATATTTTAAGAGATTAAGTTTTAAAAAGTAAAAAAAGATAAAAAAGATAAAATGACACTTGCACGTGAGCCACATGTTTCATACTAAGTAGGAAAATAAAACAGTGAAGATAATTCCATTTTTGATATACCTTATCTTTGATGCATGTCCCTGGAAAACACCTAGAGAGGATCATCAGTTGGAATAATAATTTTTTTAATTCTTATTTGTTCCTTATATTTTAGTATCATTCTATTGGGGTTGGTAGGTGGTGGGTGTGTGGGGAATTGGGTGGTGAAAAAACTGCCATGTGTTTACATATTAACTCAAAAGAGATTGAGATGTGCATTAAAAATGACAGAAAATTAAAGGTCACAATGAATAGTAAAGAGCAAATGTGAGAAAGAATGAAAGATACACAAATCAAATTAGAGTAGTTTGTCCCAATGCTTGTCCACTTGAATTCCTCTAAATTCTCTCCTTTGAAAATCAGTAATGGAGAAATCTTGTACAATCCCCAAGCTTCTTTAAGACAACGAGTCTACTAATCCTAGTAATAACTAGCTAGATCACGTACAAAACTGGCGAATCCTTGGGAATGTCTCTTAGCCTTTACAACATACAAGAAATGAAAAATGGAAGCTCACTAAAGGATGAGAAAAGAAGAGAATTTTGCTCAGGAACTACTGCATTTTTTAGTAGAATGCAAAGAATAAACTTAGAAATAATGGAAGATTACTGCCACTACCAATGGGGTTTGATAGGCCTTAATGGGCTCTTATATATGGCAGAACGTTCCTAGAAATTGCTTATATTAATTCCGTCATATAGCTGCTGGAGCTAAGCAATAACAATTTCTTTTATTAAACAATCACCTGGGCCAAATGATTGAACATTTAGAAGATTGAAAGTTCATCCTGTTGGACCTGATCTTATTCCCGTGGATCGGCCAAATGATCATTGGTGTACTCAAGATGTTCAACTTGTATGGATTGATTAACAATGTCTTAACATTTAGCCAATTCTCCGTCACCTCAACCAATAATGAACCCACTAAATAGGGAAAGGAAAGAAATGGTTTCTTACCATTGTCTATGGATGGAATATTTTAGTTTCATGAGTATGAAATCTGAAATTCAGTAATCACGTATCTATGCATGGTTAATGAGTCATTTATTTAGTCTAATTTAGTATATATCATGTAAATTTTTTGAGTATTTTCTTGGTGCCCAGATTGGTGGAAGAGTATATTTTTTTGGCTATTCAACTGTTATCATAATCATTATTAGTGTTATCTTTAATTATTTTGGGTTGGATTTATGAATTATCCTCCATTAATTAAATATTGAGTGTTGCATGATTTTTAACTCTATTTTGGAAAATCATTTAGGGCTCTAATTATGTTATTTGGTCTATCCAATTTTTTTGTGTGGTCTTTATGCGATAATTAGTTTTAAGTTTCCATATAGCTCTGAAATAAACTACTGAATTTTAATTTTTTTTGCTTTTACTGAAGATCTGAGAAGTTCAATCTCTAATCAACATTCATCTCAAAAGGTATCTAGTGGAAGCCGAGCAATTAATCTGAGGGTAAAAAGTAGTTCCAAAGTGAAAGACTGGATTGCTGCAATAAATGATGCTGGTTTGAGGCCTCCCGAGGGGTGGTGTTATCCTCACCGTTTTGGTTCGTTTTCACCCCCAAGGGGCTTGATAGAAGATGGCAGTCAGGTACAATGGTTTGTTGATGGCCAGGCTGCATTTGATGCAATTGCTTCTTCCATTGAAGAAGCAAAGTCAGAGGTATTTCTACATTGTCTCTTTTTTTTTAAAGAGAAAATGGTTGTCCTTGTATATCTGATAGTTATTATTCCACCAGCTCTACCATCATTGGCAAGTTTTATGCAGATATTTATCGCTGATTGGTGGTTGTGCCCAGAGCTTTATCTTCGACGCCCTTTTCATGCTCATGGATCTTCGCGACTTGATTCATTGCTAGAAGCTAGGGCCAAGCAAGGTGTTCAGGTAGCTTCTATGCCAGCTCAACAATCCATACTGCTTCATGTATTTCTTAAACTCTTTTGAGTTCTTTGCTTTTATGCTACAAGCAATTGAGTACTAAGTAATATGGGTGGTTTTGCTTCCTAATATATTGGTTTGAACTTGAAGCTTCACACACAAATTTATATATATATATATATATCTCGGTTTCCATTAATTTTCACTTCCATTTGGTTTTGTTCGATAAAATCTTCATATTAATGAAGGGAAATATACCAACATAGTCCCCCGACTCTTTATTTGACAATTTAGTATCACATTTCTTCGTTTTAGTCTGTCTATACACAATTAATCCCAAATAGTCCATCAGTGACTAAATTGGGATCAATTTTTTTTATAATGGAGGGACTAATTGGTATCAATTTTGTCACAATCTTTATAAATTTTTACATGAAACCGTTTAGGATCAATTTATATAGTCGATGGACTAAACTGAAGAAATAAGATACTCTTGAAACTTTATTAACCATATATGAATAGTCCGGGGACTATTTAATGAAGATATGTTTCATTTTCTTCGAGAGTGTGGAGCTCGAGAAGCAATGATCAATATGCTTCCATTATGTTTTGAAGTGATTTGGTTTGAATCACAAAATAACCTCTTTGTAATGCAAGATATGACCTCTTGTTAAATCTTGGCCGTCCATTGGCATTTTGATCCCACGGATAGGATGTGAATCCATGGAAGACTCACTTGTTAAATCCCAGCCGTCCCTTGGCATTTTAATCCGACAGCCATGTTAGAAATTCGTGGGAGGCTCACCTGAATCACGCTGATCTCCTTCCATATTTAGTTGGCTGATTTAGGAAGGATTATATTAGAGCAATTATGCATGATTTTGTAATTATTTGTTTCTTTATTAAGTTATATTTTATAGATCTATAAATATGGATAGTTTTGTGTAATAAAATTAAGCCTTTTTTCTCTCCAATTCTCTAAATTTAACATGGTATCAGAGCCTTCATTGCCATTGTTTGATTTTTTAGTTTTTTTAACTAAATATTAGAATATAAAATGAAATAACTTGAACTTATTGTGCTTCAACATTTTCCTTTATTTTTTCTCTAACAACAAGCAGTATGAAAAGAATTGGTGAGCTATGAGGCTCAATAAGTTATGCAATTTATATAAAAATCAAATTTCAGATTATAAATAATAACATAATTAAATTAACTTAGAAATATTTGGAAAACAACATAAAAGTCTATATAGAATATCAATATTAGTCTTTAAAGATTTGGCTAAACTTTCATAAAAATGTTCAATGGAGCTCAAGTAAACTTGACATTATCGTCATTGAACTACATAGAGGTCCATTTTGTCTCTTTAGAGGTCTCTTCTGCCCCTCATACTATGCAAGTATCATATCTAGAGTTCCTTTCACCTCAAATGCTATTGTAAGTTTCATATCATTTTATAGCCAATCTTTACTAATATGATATTCAATAATTTTTATATATTCATAGTTCATATTTGTATTGTATGGTTGTATAATTTTATTACAACATAGGTTGTTATACTGTTTACATAAAGAGACTGTATATACAATATATAAAGAATTGTACTTCTTTTCAAATTGTTAGCAACTAGTAAAATGTTTAAATAATTATATCATATATTCTAGTAAATTCCAATTCCTCAAACATAGGTGTAGTCGCTCATACATGAATACTTGACTGTTAACGTGCATAATATAAAATCACCTTACTTTAATGACTATCTTTCTAAATTGTCGTTCAAAGTCAGTGTACATGTCTACAATGATAACATTTTCTCTTTAATTCAAATTTGTATTACTTATCTCTTTTACGATTTGTCTCCTCAATTCTTCCACCTCGTACTCTTTCCTTTTGTAAGTAACATATACAAATCACTTCTAAATCCCTATATTTTCTATAATTTATCATTCAAATAAATTTGCATAAAATCAATTTATACTAACATAATCATTTACCTCGTAACCTCCTTTATGCATGTATCTGAAGAATCCTAAATACAAGTTGAATAATCTTCTGTAGAAACTTGTACTAACCTTTCCAAATTTATCAACCACGTTAAAACAACTAAAATTTTCTTACCTCAATTTCGCTTCCTTCTTCCCTAAACTTCTTCTTCCTTTGCTTCTTTACTCAGCTGAAAATTTCGGATCCTTTCAGTGCTACTAATTCCTCACAATCACGGTTCCCTCACACAGAAATTTCTATAAATTAACTGCTGTTCTACTCACAGGATCCACAAGCCATGCTTCCCACTTCCTTCAGCACATAAAACCGAATTCTTCCCTACAGCCATTCTCTTCTTCACCTCACTGAGCCGAACTCCTCCTTCAGCACTGTGCCGAACACTGCTACAGTAATTCCTGCACTTGATTTTCTTCTCTTGGCTTGCCTGAAATCAAACGAAATAACTGCTCTAATAACTCCTTACAGCCAAAATATGCATCTTTCAGAAATTAGGAAATTACATAATTTTCTTCAATATATTATCTATTATTAATAAAAATTGTTTTCTTATCTTAAGAATAACTACTGTTAAGTAAATATTAATTTACTTAACTGTAACAATAATTGAAAAGTATTATTTAAACTAATTTAAACTTAAAAAAAATAGAATTTGTTGAAATTTTCATTACCTAAAATTTTGAATTTTATAAATATACAATACTTTACTCACCTTTCTTCTCCGCTATTTCTTCTACCTTACTAATATCTACAGAGCTGCGAGCCGTATCTTTCAAGAAGCACCAAGATAATTTTTTAGGAAAATAAGCAATGAGTTGCTGAGTGGTCTATGCGATATGGCTTCTGGAGCATTGTGGTGTTATACAATATTGTTCTACATGATGGTGAAACATTTAGAAGTATTGGAGCTTCACAATAGTTAACCTTAAAAAGTGGAATTGTAGTTTTTTTTCATACATATGACGTGAATTTTGCCATAATAATCAGGCATGCTAATATAGGTAATATTTTATAGATATTACCCTGGATCCCAAACATGCACATTTGCTATGTTTGGAAAATAAGTTCTTTCAACATTGACTATTTCCCTTGGCTAAAGCAGCTATTCGGGGAATGGATGGATTGGATCGATTAGAAATGAAATAATTTGTTTAATTTGCACGAGTTATATGATTCACCACCATTTTGTGGGGCATTGTTAGGAAAATATTTCTTTACCAGCACTAAGAATAATTTTGGATTCTATTGGTTAAAAAATTCATGATTTTTCTGTATATAAAATCATCATTACAGAAGTGGGCCTCTTCCACATAAAAAGGGAAATTTTTTGTTTCAATAGAATTATAAGTGGTGTGGAAGAAACAAAATTCAGTGGCATCTTTATGCTTCTTTTTAACATCATGCTTGTTGAAATGAGAAGACATCTTGTTCATGATATTGTTCTCTTAATTTTAGTCTGCAGATTATATGACTAATTGATATCAGATCCTCAAACTTATTTGGTCCTATTTATTCTTATGATCACTTATCCATTTTGCACATTTCACTATGACTGGGTTGGGACCCTTGCGGGGGAAAGGAGTTAGGTGGGTTGGGAGTATATCTTGTGTACAACATAGCATCTACATTATAGTCAAGATTATGATGTATAACAATTTGCAGATTTACATCCTTCTATACAAAGAAGTTGCTCTTGCCTTGAAAATTAATAGCGTATACAGTAAGCGAAGATTGTTGAACATTCATGAAAATGTGAAAGTTCTGCGTTATCCAGATCATTTTTCAACTGGCGTTTATTTGTGGTACGATATTCCATTCTACTAATCGAAACTTCATATTGATTTTCTAGCAAAAATAAACTAATTTTCTTTTTTAACTGTCCATTCATGTTAAAATTCCCATCCATTCTAGGTCCCATCATGAGAAAATCTTGATAGTTGATAATCGGGTTTGCTATTTGGGTGGACTTGATTTGTGCTTTGGCCGCTTTGACAACTCCAAACACCAAATTAGTGACCATCCTCCTTTGATTTGGCCTGGAAAAGACTACTATAATCCAAGGTAAATTTATTCTATGCTGTGATTACTTAGACCCTAACATTAAATTTGTTTCTTTTTCAAATTTAAATTAAACTTCTTTTTGTCAATTAAGGGAATCTGAACCAAATTCATGGGAAGATACAATGAAAGATGAGGTCGACCGAAGTAAGTATCCTCGCATGCCTTGGCATGATGTCCAGTGTGCTCTTTGGGGACCACCTTGTCGGGATGTTGCAAGACACTTTGTTCAGCGTTGGAATTATGCAAAGGTTGATTCTGCTTCAAGGTTCTTTAATTAATTATGTATGCTATTTTAGTCCTAATTATAATAGTTTTATTATTTATAGAGAAACAAAGCTCTACATGAGGAGGCGATTCCTTTGTTAATGCCTCATCATCATATGGTTATTCCTCATTATATGGGACCAAACAAAGAAGTTAAAGATGATATTAAGCCAAAAGATATCAATCCTAGAGGACTGAAAAGGCAAGAATCATTTTCCTCTCGTTCTTCATATCAGGACCTCCCATTACTTTTACCCCAAGAGCCAGACGGGCTAGACAAAGTTAGTGGAAATCCAAAGATGGAAATAAGTCAAATTCTTGCAGAACAACGGAGTAAGGCAAATTACAGTTCTGCTTTCTCATTTCGGAAGGCCAAAGTTGAGCATCCAATTCCAGATATGCAAATGAAGGACTTTGTTGATGATATTGATTGTTGTCAAACTCGGGGAGATGGGAATTATAATGGAATTGCGCAAACCTCTTTTCTTAATATTGATAAAGAGTGGTGGGAAGCACAAGAGCGTGGTGATCAGGTCTCTACAGAGGAAGTTGGACAAGTTGGTCCTCGTACGCCATGTCACTGCCAGGTTAGATCTTTTTGATAAATGAATTCGTTGATTAATTTGTCCTTGCAGTTGTGATTCATTATCACACCAATTTCTTGCTGACAATACATATTTTTTTAAATTGAGCATTGTACTCTTTTTGATCTGTGGATCAAGAAGATTTATTACATTGATGGATAATGTGAGGAAACAAATTGTTTGATACGTATCTATGTTTTTACGTTGTTACTTCACATATAACAAAAACCAAATCAGGGAATGCCAATTGCAATGTTTTTGCAAAAAACAAAATTTTGAGAAATAAAATTGACTTTCCTGTAGGCTTCTGATTCAGGTCTGTTTTTTCATATAATGAAGAACCTTTATAATTTGAGATGGGGGAAGTTGGTTGTGTGTCAGATTTACTCCTTGTTTTTTATTAAATGTTATGAATGCTTATATAAAATGATTTTTATTAACATTTCCATGACACCGCGATCAGATATCCAGTAGTCATGTCTACACTTTGGCTGGCGGTTCATTCCTCGGATATTCAAACTCCATTAATTCATTAAATATAGTATTACCATCAATAAATACATTATCTCAAGGAAAGCAACAATACATTCTATTCATAATTAGTTGGAAAAAGAGATTTTCTAGGCTCAATTTCCAATTCTGAAAGTGGCACTAATTCTTGTCTATATATATGTTTTATATATACAAGAATTGGAATATTAATGGAGTATTTCCTTTCATTATTTGTGCAAATTTATATAATCTTAGAAAAGCATCTAATAAGAAATATATAAAATCAAAAACTAAAAATAGCTTCAAATTAATTACAGTAGGACAACCCACATAGATTCATGAGGTGGATGTGGGCTCTGAAATTTGTGGCTCGGCTTTGCTAAGAGGGTTCTTATGATCATTAGATTCCTTAAGTTGGTGAAGAAAATCCCTTTCATTAGCAAGTCCAATAATCATCCTTCTGCGCTATTATTGAAAGATATAATGGGAATGATTAATCTTTAGTAGCTTTTGGAGAGTAACAAGTTGGTAAATAATTTAGGTACATGGATAGTATTTCAGAGTGTGATGGATTTATTTATAAGAATGTCTCATTGTTAGACATGATTGCTAAGGAATCATAAAAAAATGTTATTTTCTTATTGTTAGGACAATGAGAATATGAAAAAAATTGTGAGTGAGTCACATGATTTGTAGCTTCTAAATCAATGATTTAGTAGTTGGAAATGGGCATATTGAGATTTTAAAAGAATGCGAAGAGAAAGTCTTATTTGAGAATGATGGAGATTAAGTACCTATTACAGGACTTTTTTATAGTGATTCTAGTAAGTTTTTCATTTTTTTTTACTTCTTCACGGAACTTGATGGGTGATTCTTTGATATTTACCTTCTCCTAAATGCATTATATGTGCATGTCAATGTTCTTTTGTCTATCCTCTTTGTTTTATCCAATTTTGTCATCATAGTTTTCCATGAAGCTTATGATACCTTTCCTTTGCATGACGATTCTTTTTGCAAATATTGCATCATAGAGAATTTCTATTGATTTTTTTTTGCTAGGGACAACTTCTTGTTTCGAGGATTTTGAGTAAGAGTTTTTGATGTTAGCAGTCTTTATCACTATTGTTGAACTCTCAATGAATTTGTTGGTAATCTTGACTCCTCATCTTTAGTTTGGATTATCACAATAACCTTATTTAGTGATCTGAATAGTCTTTTTTGAGACTTTGAGTTTATTGTTTGATCATGTAAGATTTCGACAACAGTAATGAAGGTTACAACTTCAAAAAAAAAAAAAAAAAAAAAAAAGCCTGAAGCTCTATTACCATGAGAAGAATTGGTTGAGCATTTCATTCCATCATTTATACAAATTTTATACAATCCTAGGATAGACCTTCTAATAGGAAATGCACTAAATCACGAAATGAAAAATAGCCAAAAAATTAATTGTTATAGGTAGCCCACATGAATTGGTGAGGTGTTAGCAAATATTCCATCGATTGATGAGGTCACAATGGAAAGAATAAGCAAAGAGGCTAGCTAGTTGGCTCTTAGGAGTTAGGCTATGGCGGATGGACTGGCAGAATCCAACTGGGGTGAACAGGCTACCTGGCATGGAAGCCAATGCATGCCCGTTGGGAGCCAGTTGGAGGTTGATTTACATGGTTCCAAGTATCACACATACATGGACATGATTTCGAGTATATATCACACACATGCCCTTCAAGTGGTTGCAAATAGGTACTCTCAGTCCTTGGTGTGATCAATCTAAACTAAATGTCATAAATGCTCTTTACCAAAGCCGATATACCCTGACAGAGGACTTCATAAATGGATCATATATATGTTTTGACGAAGATTTGATCTAGCTTTGCCAAATTTGATACAGGCAAGACCATACCATTGGTCTGCTTGATTGATAAAGCAAGGGAACTCCGCCTATGTGTTCGGCCTAGACTAACCAACCATTATTGGCAAACATTCCTAGTGAAAGAAAGGATCATTATTCCTTTTGTTGATTCAGCCCATATATATTGATAATTAACAAATAGTACCACTTTGATTTTTGAGGGCATAATTATCTTGAAGAGAGTTCCAGTGACAATGCTGAAAGAATGACCGCTGTACATAAATAATTCCATTGCAATCAGTTATTGAGACTTTCTTTTCTTATTTCTCATTTTTCATACAAGATTAGCACTGCTTTTCTCTTTTATAGCGCACATACAAATATCTTATTTTCAATGACATGTGGAATCCAGGTCATTAGAAGTGTTGGCCAATGGTCTGCTGGAACAAGTCAAACAGAAGATAGCATCCACAATGCATACATTTCTCTAATTGAAAAGGCAGAACATTTCGTTTATATTGAGGTATGCAGCATGCTTCTTAAATCTTGCATGAAATCCAGATTGAACTTTTATATTGGATTATGTAGAGCACTTTGCTTCTCCTTTAGTAGTTTCAATACAAGTTGTATGCAGCATAATTGTAAGCACAATGCCATCTTGTATTTTGTTAGGAGTTGTCAAAATAAGTTCTAACATTAGCTTGAGTTCCTTATCATTCAGAATCCAGCTGAAGATAAAATTAATTCCTTTTGTTTATTTTTCATAACATACAATATTCATAATTATCACGGAAACGATTTAGTTTAGATCACTAACCCAAGTACCCTTCAATTTCCAGAATCAGTTTTTTATTTCAGGTCTTTCCGGAGATGATATAATACGAAATCGAGTTTTGGATGCATTGTATAGGCGTATCATGCGAGCACACAAGGAGAATAAGTGTTTTAGAGTTATTATTATCATACCCCTTTTACCTGGCTTCCAGGTATTATGTAAGAACATATATTGTTCTATCTGCTTCTGTAAGAAAATCATCTATCTGAAGATATATTTTATCAGGGAGGTATTGATGATAGTGGTGCTGCATCTGTAAGGGCACTGATGCATTGGCAATATCGAACAATTTGTAGAGGACCGAGTTCTATATTACAGAATCTTTACGACATAATGGGGCCTAAAGCCCAGGAGTACATATCCTTCTATGGTCTAAGATCATATGGCAGGCTTCAAGATAGTGGTAGCTTAGCCACCAATCAGGTATGTCTTTGTTCTAGTTATTCGAATTGTCACTTTAACTTGATTTTTCTTACTTCTCATTGTATAGTTAGGCAAAACTGATGCTATAAGTTGATTTGCTCATGTAAATATAGCATGATATGCACTAAATCGTGCAAACATTCAAATTTATAAAATCTTATTTTCAAAAACTTTCATTGCTTAGATGAAAACTAAAAAATAAAAAAAAACCTTTTTAGATAAGAATTTAAGAATCATTCACAAAAAATAATGCATTAAAATTTGATATCATAAAACTCATTCAATCAATTGAAATTCATGTAATCATAAAAGTTCAGATTGTATCAAGTTCAAATGTTCAATGAAACATCAATCACATTCTAAACTAATTACAAGAAAGAGAACATAAAAAAAGAAGGAATTTAAGTCAACAAGTCAAGCCTGCTACTTGTGCTAGGAGATAATTTCTCCCGGAAATCTTTTAGTCTCATTTTCACAGTTCTAGACTGAATGAGTTGCACATCCAACTAGGAATTTATTCAAAAAAAAAAAAACTTGATTAATTCCTTACATGCCTCATATTACTTTTTATAATCACAAAATTCCCTCAAATTTACAAATAAAATCATAAGATAATAAGTTATCCATCAATTCTAGCTAATTTTTTTTTTTAATAAAAGCAAATTTATAACCGATTAATGAAGTGGCACAACATGAAGCGCAGTTATAAAGAAATGTCAATCGATAGTATTGATCAAAATACAAGGAACAGAGGATAACATGATAGAAGGGAGAAAGTATACTATAAAATGTTGATTAGCCATATTCGCTCCTTACAAGTAAAGAATATCACAGTCAATAGGCGAACTATTGCATCTTGCTTGAAGTCTAGTAAATTTTGGTGAATGAAGAAATTTTTTTTCTTATTCCAGCCTCGTTCAACAAACATGGTTTGAAACCTTTTATGCAATTATTCTTTAATACTGGGAGACTTTTATCAGAAGCATACAACTAACTGATCATATCCTAGTCACCAACATCTTCTACAATAGGAAGATTGTAAGGAGCATGCGCTATCACAACTAATGAGTCTAAATCAAATTTGATATTTGAAGAGGAAGTTCCTTCCACTATGATGATACTATGGACATATGCAGTAGCTTCAAATGGAGGCTTTGAAAAGCAAGAGTTTGATTACAATCCAAATCGAATGTAGGATGAACTTTGACCACCAAGTTTGTATGTTGTATCTGTTAAGTTGTGTTATCCGCATTATATTGAATGATAGGATACATAGAAAATGATTGTCTCAGTTCAGGGTGACCCTTGTTGCAAGTTGAATTAATGTAGCAAGCTGAACAATATGAGTGAATGCTCTCAAAGTCAACTTTCTGCCAATAACCACTTGAGGAGCCAATCCAAATCTCCTTATCCAAAGGAGTAATAATTTCTATTTTAACCAAAACCTTAACCACTTATGGCCTAGAGAGACTTGAAGCAATAGGACTCTTGTAAAGGTGATGTGAAACATACATGCAAAGATGAATTACTTAAAGGAATTTGCACATTTAATATTCGTAGAACAAATAATTATATCTTGATGTTGGATTTAACGACGCAATAAAACACTAAGAGCGGTAAGACGAGCTTATGACGAATCACGTGCATAAAAGTTAAAATCAGAAAACAGTCAATTTAATCTAACGTTGCATACATGGATGGTTTCAACAATAAATCCCTATGCTAACAATAAGATTAGTCACTACAAGAGATCCCTCACTCAACTCTTCTAATTACTAGGCTTTAGCGGGGAAGCATTAATGTGATCGTCATGAATCTATTAAGACCACAATTGAGAAGTAACTACAAAGATAAAAGGGTCGGATGAAGAGTTTACCCAAAGAAATAGGAGACATGAAGCTTTAGTGGCTGTTTGGATGCTTGAGATGAAGTGGACGGCAACCCAGACTCTTCTTGATGTGGTGGACAGCAATCAGAAACTTTAGGACAGCATACGAAGATCTCCAGACTGGCTGGACAGCAGGAAGAGATGCAGAATTTCTCTGGACAACAGCAGTTTGGTCTTGGACAGATCTTGGACAGCAACCTTTCAGGCGCAAGAAACGTTGGACTGTTCTTCTAGGCTGCTGGAAACTTGGGAAAGCAAATTGTGGTCGTCCAGTGTGCTGGACAGCAAGATATTCTTGCTGGAATAAGGAGACAGCAAGCAAAACTTTAGGCCAGCGGCAGTTTTGACCCTGGAGGGGACCTGGACAGCACTCCGTCAGGCTTAGAAACGTCTGGGCTTGCTCCTTGGGTTGCTGGGAGCTATGGACAGCAAACCATGGCCTTCCTTGCCGCTGGATAGCAAAGCTCACGTGATGGATGAGGGGAGCATCAAGCAGGAATTTTTGGAAACATTTAATTGGGAGGGATTTGAATCTTTAATTTGAAATTCAAAATAATTCCAATAAGGGTGGCTTGATTGGGCGGCAGCCAATGGGGGTTTAATGAGGATTTAATGAGGATCTAGGTGGCAAAATTAGAGAGAGAAAGGGCTAGAGAGGGGAATGGGAGTTTCATTTCATAATCGGAAATTAATTTCAGATTATGAATGACATTAAGGGGGGTTATTTTGAAATTTGAATTTTGGATCAAGGCATTGATGGCATTAAACTACCATTAAATGGATTTCCCCCTTGATGAGGCCGACGGCATGTAGAGAGGAGAGGAGGGAGATTAGTGTGAATAAATCAATTTCCGATTAGGAGGATGCCACCTAGGATGAGAATTAGTAACTCCTCATGCCATGAAATTTGAATTGGATTCAATCCAATTCTTTCCTTATTTGGACTTTGGCAATTATGGAAATTTTGGAGCTCATTCAAATTTGAATTTTCGAAATTTGAAGAACAAGGTGGGTGATGACGTGGAGGTAAGTTATGAGAACTTTAATTTACTTTAATTTGAAATTAGAATTTATCAAATAAAATTTTCCTAAATTGGATTTCCACATTAGGAAAGAATTCGAAATTCAAATTTCAAATTTGAAGCATGCGGGAGGGAGGAGTGGACGGTTGGGGAGGTTGCCGGCAAAGTGGCCGGCCGGAGCCGTGAGGGTGGCCGGCGAGTGGACTCCAAGGGGCGGCGGCAATGGAGCTAGGGGAATACTTTGTGGATGAAGAGGGGAGAAAAGAGAAGAACAAGAAAATACGAGAAAGATAGAGATAACTAACGAACTCACAAAGAGATCGTAAGAACCGCGAACCTCGGACTCTTCCAAAGATTGGCGGGTATTGCGAATTACCCTCATCGGGCTTCTCCTCTCATGAACTCACTAAGAGATCACGTGAACTCACTAAGAGATCAACAAAACATGAAACTTTTCATTATCAATAATCATCATCCCAAAATACAAAATAACTAGCCTATAAATAGGCCTCATGAAAAGAAAAGAAATAAAATACTAAAATGCCCTTCGGGCTACAATACTACATGACCACCCATAAGGGTATAAAGGGAAAAATAATAATATGAAATAAACTAGTACATATAAATAACTCAAGATCGTAGCCGTTGATCTTCGATGTCCTCATCAAAAGGTTTGCAAAAATCTAACCGAAGAATTGGTTAAAGTAGAGAATTCAAAGTTGAGAAAAAGCAACCTAAACCAGAGTTTTAGGTAGCTCGTAAGAAGAATCAAAACATGGAAACCACCTAAGCATCTAATTCGAAGAGCTATTTACATAGAATGATCTCCTTCAGAAGAGTCTTCAATAATTTGCTTCTAGAGATTATTTGATTAGAACATGGTGAGAGTCAAAGTACCTTAACACATAATTCACCAACAGTCGCAATTTAAACATGAATCTGCAAATAATCTCAAGACAGGGATAACTCTAAGATAACTTGCTAGCTATTGAGTAAGTGGAAGCTACCAACTAATGAATCTCATCTTCAGAAAAGATGGGAGCAGGTTTATTGTGCAAGGTGTAGCACAACTTGTGTTGAGGTGGATAGGAACCTTTTGGAAAAAAAAAAAAGAGAAATGAGTCAGAACGAGGATGAAAGCCTGGAGCATTCATCCCCTCAATTGCTTTAACAAAAGAACTAGGGGCACCTGCACCAAGAGTCTCAACAATAACTGTTACCCTTAATACGGGAGTGGGATCCTTAGAGGAAGCATCACATGGAGAGGCCACCAGATTAGCATTATGTAAAGGAGGACTTCCAGCACACTAGCCAGATTTTAAACAGGCCTTGAAACTATAACCCTAAAAGAGACATTCTTAAAGTAGAGAATAGTTAAAAATTGACATGGAATTGAGAAAAGTGAGTGTATTTAACGAAAATCACAAAAATTAATGGATGAATGATGCTAAAAAAAGATTAGAGAGATTGATGAGGTCATCGACAAACATTTTAGGCAGGTCTAGCGGCGAAGGAATCGTAGATCGACGGCTACGATTAGGAGCTTATATTTCTGATATTTTCCATGTCATTTCCGATATTTTTCATGTATCTTTTAATTTCAGTTTTAGTTTACTATTTTGCCCTTATGGATGTTTAGTCATTGTTGTAGCCCTGTGGGCATTTGAGTCATGTTATTTTCTTTTGATGAGACCTATATAAAGAGGTCTTCTACTATTGTATGAGCTTAATGTTTGATTAATAAAATTTCTGAGAGTTCATTCTTCTTCTTGCTTGAGAGCTTGAGAGAAAGAGAGGAGACCTAGGAGAGGCTCCACCCGAAATACCCAACAGCCCACCTTGGTGAGCTCTTGGCTTTATTTTATTTTTGTTTGCTGTTTTCTTTCCCCACCAAACCCCCATCCACCCGAACCCGTCCCCTCCCCCTTCTTCTCGTCTCCCTGCAGCCGACCCAGCCAAAAGCCCACCCAAAACCCGCCGGCTCACCCCCCCTTCCCCCCAAGCCAGCCCGCCGTCTCCCCCCCTAGCCCAGCCCCTCTTCCCCTGGAGCAATCCCGCCGGCCCCTTCCCTGTGAAGTTTGAATTCCAACATTAAAACCCTCATTAATTCTTTCCTAAAATAGTTCACCACAATTAGAAAAAGGATTTAATTGAGGCCCAATCTATGTTGAATTCAAATTTCAAATCCCTCTTTTCTCTGCCCCCATTTGGAAACTTTCCTAAATTAATTAAAATCTGAAATTCAAAATCAGATTTGCATTAATTCCCTTGGCCCCACTAATTAATCAATTTCTCCCTTTTTCCTCCTTGCATGGCCGGCCACCCCACTTAGCCTTTTCTCTCTCCACTTGCCACCTAAGCCTCCATTAATTAGCCTATTAATCCCCCCCTAATAGCCGCCCCTCTCTCTAGCCTAATTTAGGGAGATTTTAATGGCAAATAATCTCTCCCTCCAATCCAAGAAAATCTGAAATTCAAATTCAGATTTTCTCCAAGCAAGATCTCCCTCCACATCCCTCTCCCTAGCTCACAGCAAACTCCTCCTCCTTTCTTTTTCTTCTTCCCCATTCAATCCCATTATGAATGGCGGATCCATAATTTGAAGGTAGACTCGTATTCGACGCCTATGGAAATATCCACGTTCTTCGATCTCCGTTCTTCGACGTGGGGTTTGATCACGAAGACACAGTTGGAGATTTCTTGGAGCGAATCCTCCCCACGCTTGTGCACGTCATCGACAACCAATTTCAAGACTACGTTTGGACAATCACCGGACGCCATCTACTACCACCTCCACCGGCGGCTACCTCTCCGGTAACGAAGTCCTTCGTCTCCTTCTCAGTAGTGGTGCTCTCCATCCTTGTATGGTTCTTTCTCCTCCGCTAAAAGCCAAAGAGTGAATGAGTGAGAAGGTGCTCGAGGTGAATTTTCTCATTATTAATCGTGAGATTTTGTTATGAGCATTTAAGTATTTCTTTTATCTTTGGATGTTTTGAATTGTTTGGTTATCTCAAAGCAACTCTTCGCCTAAGCAAGTTGATTACCTAGAATTTATTTAATCCTTTATTTTATTGGTGATAACTTTGTGGTGGTAACGCTTTATTTAATTTTCATCTTAATTTCCGCAAGCAACTCATACTTGATTCACATCAAAGATAGTTATAATACAATGGAAGAGGAAGGGTCTTACAGGAGGTGTTCTGGAATGACAAGGGCTCCAACCTAAACAAAGGCATAATCAAGGCCGATGCAGCACCAAGCGGTGGCCGAGCACTGACTTAGGAAACCATAGCCACAAGGTAATGTGTGGGACATCGATGCCATATGGCATCAATATCTAGTAGTGTACACCTAGGAAGAGATGCCTTAAAGGAGACAATGACTTGAGGTGAAATCAAAGGAGACTGGAGTTAATGAAAGCGTGAGGAACGCCCCGCATAAAAATAATTAATATAAAAAGGATTAATATTTATAAAAGCAATTAAAATTTAATTTAATGAGAAAAATTAAAATTTAAATAGAAAATTAAATAATTAAATAATTAACTACACTATATTTCATTAGATAATTGTAAATTCCTAGCCAATAAAATTGAACGATGGGAACCACAAATAGCTTGAGCCAACACTGGCATATGGCCACTGCACCCAACTTATCCTTCAGGATCGCAACAACCAGAAATGTTGACCTGATCAAGGCCTCCACTGTAAAACAGTGACAACCGCATAAAGCTTCAAATGACCAAGTCATAGAATACGGCTGCGAGAAACCAAGCAGCCATAAAACCTCATTAAACAGTAAAAATGCTTGAGGAAGCCATTTAATGGTAAGTAGTCAAACCGCAAGCAGCCAAGTCTAATAACCAAAATAACTCCAAACAATCTTCAAGTGTAGAGCAACAATTCCAAGAATTCAAATCATTCTCATAGCAGAGAACATAATAGGTATGCTTTAAGTGAAAGTGAACCATAAACTAAACATTAATAATAATAAAAAAACTAATATATATATATACTCCCTTCGAACTAGTTAAAACAATTTTTTTTTTTCAACAAACACATCTTGTGTATCTGATGGCAATAAACTTTAAGATTTGCATGAAAAAGATTATTTTTTGCATGCTTGGAATATGATAATTTACATTATGCTGTAATCTACATTAAAAAATAAAAATCCCCCAGCCATCACGCACCTCATCCCTCTTGCATGTTCCCGTACCCGAGCCGCTCTCAAATCGAACACTGTCCCCACTCCCATCCCCCATTCTCTCGCTTAGTTAGGCAACATCCCCAACCCTTAGCTTTCTACGTATCGTCACTTTTCTCTACCTCTCCCTCTCCCTACCTATTTATCTATCTTCCCTACCTATTTATCTCTCTTTCTTTCTCATTCTCTTTTTATCTCTTTTTCTTTTTTTCTCTCTCTATTTCTCTCTTCCTCTTACTCTCTCTTTCTCTCTCTTCTTCTCTCTCTTTCTCTCTCTTCTTATCTCTCCCCTTTCTAACAAGAGAGAAAAAATCCAAAAAAAAATCCAAAAAAAAAAGAAAAAAAAAATTTCAATGTGTTCGCATCGTCATCATTGTCATCATCTTGCATGCAAATCCATAAACTTGTAAACTCTCAAAACCTAAATGCGACACGTTTGACATGGCAAGTGGAACTCATGCTCGCTTTTCTTAGCACGGCGGGGGAATCTCGTTGGTGACATTTGCGATGCAACAGGTAAGCCCCATGCATGATTTTTTTAACATGGTGGTTGCATTCAATTATGAGTACTTGTGCACATCATTCTTGATGAATCTTAATAATTTAGATGCATGGCACAAATTCATAGGTTTGATGGTTCATTTTGAACACTAAGATGTTAGTTTTCTAAATAACAAATATTTAATGGTTAGGCATAAATATCCCTTATAAAAAGTTGTTCAATATGCCATGAACAAAATAGTTTTCCTCTAATTGAGTATCAGAAAAAAACTGAAGTCGTTGACGTCATTTTTTTTCATGGATTTATCTGTATGGAATGGAATTCTTGTGCAACTTGACTAATATCTTATGCGATTACTTTCTATGTTTCATTCAGATTTATGTGCACAGCAAGTTGATGATAATTGATGATCGTATGGCTTTAATTGGATCAGCTAACATAAATGATAGGAGCTTGCTAGGATCTCGAGATTCTGAGGTATTTTATTGGTTTTCTTATGAAGAGTAGCATTATAGTTGCCATGACATTTTAACTTTTTGAACACATTCAAGGAATTTGTTCAGTAGGTGATAATATTTGATTTTTCTTTACAATAATGATTTGATATTTTTTTTATTGTATCTAAATCTTGTATTTTGTTTTATTTTTGCTAAGTGTTAAAACTGGTTACTTCTTTTTTGTGTATTGCTACAGAGTCTGTGTTGATAATGAAATAGGTAATTTATGGATATATAATATATACCTATGGTGGGTATGATGTTCACTATTATCTTTTAATATTTTTAGAAGATGTGGTTATACCGAATCTTCTTGGATCTATTATTATAAAAGAATGAAGATGTTGATGGGAATATAGCTTCTAATTTTAACGTTGGATGGTTAAAATGAAAAAATTTCTTGGGAGTTTTGTGTGATAAGAGGATATCATGAGTGCTTAAAGCCAATTTCATAAAATTTAAATTGAGCCTGTGATATTGTATATATTTACATGTTGAGCTATAAAATAGTTATTAATATTTTAATTTAGTGTAAAAATGTTACGATGGATGTGTGACAAAGCTTAGGAAGAATAAATTAATGAATGATTATATTAGAGTAAATTGGAGTGATAGCTATTTAATATAAGGTGACTGAAAATAGACTTTCAGAATTTGGACATGTGCAATGAAGGGTAGAAATGAGTTTGTTAGACAAATGGTAAAATTGTTGTCAAATGATTAGGAAGGATAATGCATAGATCTAATGTTACATGGATTAAAATTGTTGTAAATGAGTTACAATGAATATGCTTAACACGTCAGAGAACCCTCAACAAAGCAAATGAAAAACAAGAATTTATTACGCCAATGCTAGCTACAATAATGTTAATGATGATGAGCGGTAAGAATGTGGGGTTTGATGTGAATGATGATACATTATTCTTGTTAAAAGAATAACCAGAAAAACAATAAACCCTTCTTCTATTGTGCTATTAGTTAAGACAAATAACTTGGCTAACGCATAGAAAGAAATAACCAAACACTATATAACTAAAAGTTTTTAACGCGGAAATCAATGAAGAGAAAAATCATTGGACCCAGTCCAGATAGATCAGGAGACGCTGGAGATCGACGGCCACGATCATGAGTTTTATTTTGAGTCATTTTATGTAGTAGTTTATTTGATTTTTATGTTTTTTCGTTTTTGCCCTTATGGGTAGTTAGTTGCTATTGTAGTCCAAGGGACATTTTAGTCTTTTGTTTTCTTTGTCATTTGGAGGCCTATATATATGGCCATTTTACTATGTATGAGGAGTTTTTTGGATGAATGAAAATTTGCCACTTATGTTCTCTTTGTGAGTTCACCCTCCTCGATCTCTTAGTGAGTTCGTAGGGGAAACTAGATATCTTTGTGAGTTTTAGGTTTCTTGTATTTCGTTTTCTTTTAGTTCTCTTTGATCTATTCGTTGTTGTGGAGAGTTGGATTGAAGCCACTAGTGGGAGATTGGAATTTCATGCTTTCGAATCCATTGAATTTTCCCTCTCTTCCTCCCCTTGCATTTGCCGTAGCCTAGCCTTGACCTGCTCAAGCCGCCGGCCACTTTGGCTGCCTCCTCCCGCCGGCTGGCCCCTCTCCAGGCTTTTGGCCACCGATCCAGAGCCCTCCCGTGCAGCCATCTTCCCCTCCCCCTCCACCGTTCCTCAACTCCACAGCAAACAGCCCAAGCCGTGAGCTCCAACTCACCGAAATTTCCCTTGTAGCCCCTTGCCGCCGATTCCCTCTGTGTTGCCCAACCCGTGGAATTTCAACATTTAATGCTGGATTAATTGCTTAATCAATCATCCATATTAAGCAAACAATTACTAGCATTTAATTATATTTGAAATTCAAATTCCAATTTTCCCTCTCATGTCAATTCAATTTGGGAAGTTACTTAAGTCCCAATTAAATTTGAAATTATAATTTTAGAATTTGATTTGGATTTAATTACTCTACCATGGGCCCCACTTAATGAAATTAATTTCTCTCTCCTCTAGCTTGGTCGGCCACCTCCTCTTCCTCTTTTCTCTCTCCAATCGTCACTTAATCACCTCTTAATTGCCCCTTTAATTCCCCTCCCTCTCTTTCTCAAATTTCGAATTTCAAAATCTGAAATTGAAATTAAAACTGCATTTTTTTTTTGGAATCAGGATTAAACTCCTTTGGTCGGCCACTTCTCTCCCCTCTCTCTCCATTTAATTGCACTACTAATTGCAATTAAGTCCCTCGTTCAAATTTTGGGTTTGAATCAATTCCTTTTGGAATAAAATATGAAATTTAATTCAAATTTTAATCCTAAACCTAATCACCCCATCCGCCCTCTTCACCCTAGCCGACCACCTCCCCTCTTGGAATTTTGTGGACGGCCGATCCGGACATCAACCACGGCTTCGTCTTTGATGATCAAGGAAGAAAGGATAAGACGTTGTAGTCTCACTAGTCATCCCATGGACTACCCGCCACCGGCTATCACTCCAACGGACTACACTTTGTGCGCCATTTGTCTCCTAGTGGCATCGCTCGGTTGCTCTCAATCTTCCTCCATTAAAAGTGCTACCAACAAGAGAGTGAGTGAGAGACCCAAGGTGAAAAGTTCTATTTGTTAATTGTGAATTATTGTTTCTCTCCATAACATTACTATCTAATTCTATGTTGTCAATTTGATATTGTCCCATTAATCTAGTTGTAACCACATGCCTTACTTAATTTCGACTTGATAATTCCAAGAACTTAATTTGGGTAAGCATTAATTCTATAACTAGCAAAGCTTTAATAATCTTATATTAAAATCCCCAAACAGTTCTTGTTTCCATGTATTACGTTTCACATCAATTCCTCTAAACAATATAAAGACTAATTGCGGACTAAAAAAATAACCACTTATTTTAAAGAAAAAATTATAACTAGTAAATGAAATGAGTATAACATGAAGCAATTACAAAGAATTTTCAAATGAAATGAAAAAATAAAAAATAAAAAATAAAATTAAAGATAATATAATGACATAAGGGAAAACATCCTTATGCTAAAAGGGAAAATCCTAAAAAATTCTTATATGTAGTGATTTTTATTTAAAGCATGGTGAGCTTTAGGGAATGTTTATAATTTTTTTTTTCTATTCTTGCCCAGTATGACAAACATGATTTGAAAACTCATGTCCAATTGTACTATCATCTAAATCATAAAGTTGGTTGAAGTTTGGGTCATATATATTGTAAAGACCATTTTGCTCCCAGGTTCGTCCGGACGAAGTTAGATCGTCCGGGACGATTGGTACAGGTTGTGCAGGAAAACATTTCTGGTTGCATGGTTCGTCTGGACGAAATTCGGATCGTCTGGACGAAAATCGTCCAGAGCCAAGTCGTCCGTGACGATAATTAATTTCGTCTGGACGAAAATCGTCCAGAGCCCAGTCGTCCGTGACGATAATTATTTCGTCTGGACGAAAATCGTCCAGAGCCAAGTCGTCCGTGACGATAATTAATTTCGTCTGGACGAAAATCGTCCAGAGCCTAGATCGTCCGGGACGAAGTTGCGATCGTCCGGTACGAACAGTCTTGATATATATGGAAATGAGATATTTTTGGAAAGAAAAGGACGTCCAGTAGAGAGAAAAATGAAGGAAAAGAGGATTTTTGAGCGACTCCGGTCTGTTTTCGTCCGTTGTGACAGTAAGAGAAGTTGACCGACTCGAGGTAAGGCACATTCCGCCTTTCTCAATTTTCAGAAACGAGATTTTTAACGCATTTTCTGTTCCGGATTTTGTTCCTGTTAGCGAATTTCTGGTATTATTTTCTTCTGACAAAGGTTTTACCGCGTAACTTTTGGTATGTCTCTGAGATGATAATTATGCACGTTTTGAGTATTTTCTGGAAGATTTTTACCGGACATTTTGGATTCTGCGGTGTTTTAATTGAACTGCAAATTATCAGGATGTTGAAAAATATTTTATCAGTACAATGAAAGTTTTATAATGTTGTTGTGAATGTTCTTGTGGTAATTTGGTAAATTTCTGGATCTGTGAATTTTGTGTAAATTCCGTATACTGCCGTTATGCCGTTGAATTTTCGTACGATTTCTGAATTTCTGAAATGAAATGATTTGCATGAATTGATTATTTGTATGCTATCAGAAGGGAGTTATAAGGGGCCAGAATCCTTTGTGATTCCGTTGTCTGGGTCCGGGAAGGGAGACATAAGGGGAAGTTCTGAAATCTTAAATTATGTATATCTGTTCTGTATTCTGGTGCTATAAGCACAAAAAGGGAGCCATAAGGGGAAGTTCTGGTGCTATAAGCACAAGGGAGATATAAGGGGAAGTTCCGACATCTGGAAGGAAGTTCTGTTCTGAAATTATCTGTTCCGTAAAACTGTAATGTGATTTTATCTGATTTCTGATTTCTGTACGACTCTGATTATTCCGTATGATTCTGTCTGCTCTGTGACATGAAAGCTTTATGATAATATGATTTCAGTTTTCGTATTCGATGTTTGATTCTGATTGAACTGTTATCTGTTCTGTCTGTTGTACGATTTCTGTATGATTGTTCGAATTCTGTACGGATACTTTTATGATGTGATTTTTGATGTGAGTTTCTGATGATTTTGATTGGTGATTGATGTCTTGCTGAGCTGTTAGCTCATCCTTGTTTTCTGCGTGGTTTTCAGGTTCTGGGAAAGGGAAGGAGGTCTTGGATTAGACGTTCTGAGTCTGATCTGTGATTAGGTACTTGATACTTTTGATTTTTGTACAGTCATGGTTTTTATGTTCTGTTCTGTTCTTTTCGTCTGAAGCCATGCACTGTATCTGTATATGATTATTTTGATGAAAGAAAAGATAGATGAACTACGCTGTGTTTGGATGTTGATAGTAGCTCTGTGTTTTTCTGTCTGTGTCATACTTGGAAGAAAGTTCTGAAGCAAATTCCAAAACCAGATCCTGGATTTGTTGGCTCTGTCGCGGCCCGATGCGAGCGGGATCCGTCCTGGTCGGGTTGGGCCGTAACATATTTCCTCAATAATAGGATAAAGATGAGAGGCTACTAGGATAATTTATCTAGAGGATCTGGATTAGGGGTGTAAATGAGCCGAGTCGGCTAGAGCTCGACTCATTTATGATCTCATGAGTCAAGCTTATCGAGACACGAGCTCGAGTTCGAGCACAAACTCGAGCCTGAATATTAAACGAGCTCAAGTTCGAGCTTGACAAAGCTTGACTGATCGGCTTGCGAGCCTGCTAGAATTAATTAATTATTTAAAATTAAGAGTAATATAAAATTTTATGTATTAAAAATAGTTAACATTTATTATAGCATTACTGTATTATTACCTTTACAACAATTGTTCAAGTTTCAATATGGTTCACCCAAAAGTCTTTTTTTACACCGGTACAATTTTCAAAAAATCAATTCAATAGCTGTTTTGAATTTTCTTTTTTTTGGAAAAAGCTGCTGCTCTATAAAGCAGCTTTACTAAAGCTGCACAACTTTTTGTCTCTTTCATCTTTTTTTCTTTTTCTCCAAGGCAGGGCAGGAGTACATTATGCTTTTCTCGTTTTTGAAAACAATCGATCTTCTTCTCCATAGCGGGCAGGTCCGACACTTCTCTAGCGATGATGAAGCAAGTTTCGGCCTCCATTTCATCACAAGTCGAGCTTGAGGGAAAATGGACGAGTTGAGCTCGAGCTCGTTCTTTGTACTCGAATTTGAGCTCAAGTTCGAGCTGCTCTTTTGAGGGATGAGTCGAGCTCGAGTTAGCCACTACTCGAGCTCGACTCGACTCATTTACACCCCTAATCTGGATTAATGTTTTTTGAATGGATATGAGGAGATGAATACATCCTTAGGGCTTAGGATAGTTGTCACACCCCGAGATCTAACTTGGAAAGAATGTCGATCAATTCGCAACAATTTACCAGAGTTATCTATAATCCTTCAGTAAGCAATTCATCACACATCTATAACATTTAAAACATCAATATAACAGACAATTCATATCTCAAAACATCATATACAATACTCAGGAACTACACTATCAATACAAGTAGAAAAGCTATCCTGTCCTGAGTACAAAAGAATCATCAATCTAACAAAAGCACTAAAAACCTGTAGATCTGGATCAATGCCTATCTCCTGCTCCCGAGCCCTGACCTGAAAATATCAACCACATATAATGAGCTTTACAAAGCCCAGCAGGTCACCTAATACCTATAACTGAAATCAGAGCACGGCAATGCGATCAATATGCATGTCAATCTATCAATCCGAATCAGTCAATGGTCAATGAGTCTATGCAGCGGAAATCAATAGTCAATAAAACCAGTCAATGATAGCAGCAGGCAATTCGATAAATCAACTCGATCAATCAACTAAATCAATACAACGTCGTCAATCAAATCAATAGGATCAAATCAATAGAATCAGTAGAGAAAAGCGATACGAGACAAGGATCTATAAAACAGTCAATACAGTGAAGAACAGTAGCGACAGTGAATCTATAAGTCTATATGCAGCAATATCAATGCTCAATGTCGATGCACAGAAATCAATCAGTGAAATCAATGAAATCGTACAATCTAGTAAATCCAATCAAAGTCGATAAAGCAGGAATCAATAAAACAAAACAGTAAACATGCAATTCAATACTATATACTGAACAAGTACAATCTACTGGTCATGTTGCTGTTGTAGAATCCATATTGCTGTTGTAGTATCTATACATTGGTTCAATCAATAAGAGTCGTCACTCTTTTCGCCCGTCGGCATTTCAATAAACTCCTTATGTCTCCCTTCAATAATCAATAATCAATGTTTAAAGGAAAGCCCGTCGGCCCACCATCCTGTACAGGTATCAATATCAATCTCCACCAATGTTCAACCAGGTTCCACTTGCGATCAGTATCAATAGTCAATTCAATCAATAAGCAATTCAATAGACAATATTAAAGCAATCATATCTATAATCAATGCATATCAGTTCAATCTATCAATTTCATACAATTCAGGAATCGTACGAAAATCGGGCAGCATAACGGTAGTCGGTCAAATTTACACAAAAATCCTGCAAAAAGACACAGTTTCCAAATCTATCCAAATTACAAAGGAATATCAATAACATCAATACAAGACTATCGATCTATAGAATCCAAATCAAATCAGGTCCCGATTATTTTCTATTCAATTAAAAGCACGTAAAATTCGATTAAAATCTCGTAGAATCAATTCCGACCGATAAAATCTTCGTAGAATACAATCAAATCGTGTACAATAATCATATCTATAACATACTAAAAGTTGTGCGGTGAAAGTCTTGTCAAATCAAAATCAGGTCGAAAAGTCGACTACGAAAACACAAAACAGATCACAACTAGGTCGAAACACAACATCTCTGAAAACAGAAACAGGGTTCGGAGTCCTTACCACGAGATCTACACTTTCTCCAACAGCAGCGTCGGACGAAAAGCGCTCCGCGGTCTCCGAAAATCAACTTCCCCTTCTCTTTCCTTTCTCTCTCTCTCTCTACAAATATCTGATATTTAATAAATGATTTTCTCTCTCCTCAAAACGAGCTCATTTCCTTAAGTAATGCTCTCATCGGCCCGGCCGATCGTCTCGATCGTCCTGGACGATCAGACCAAATTCCTATCGTCCTGGGACGATTTTTCAGGACGATTAATACTGTTCATAGGCGATAAAAACCCCTACTCACTGACTTGTGCCATCCACTAATCGTCCCGGGACGATACCTCGATCGGCCTGGACGATTTCGTCCAGAAATCATTCCAGAAAGCATTTCAGAAATCAGCTGTTCAATGCACTGATCGGCCTGGACGATCCCAACATCGTCCTGGCCGATCCTGGGAGGAAAATCCAATTCAGAGAGGAACAGTAAGGAAACGAGATATTACAATCTCCCCACCTTAGAAAAATGTCGTCCCGACATTTCCCTAAAGGTACGAAGCAAAACACGAAGCAAACCAAATCGATCAAATCCAAATCCAAAACAAAACTCGTCGAAATCCATACAGAACACACAATGCAATCAATCAAATGTCAATATGCGATGTTCATATGTCAATATCAATCGGTTAGTCAAATCAATCTTACCAGTAGAGTCTTCTGGTCGTTGCTGATCCTGATGCTGTAAACCCTGTAGACTGTAGATGCGTGGCACCACTGGAGGTCGTGGCGCAACTGTCTCCCTCTGATCTCTGACAGTCCTATCATGAATCCTGTTTGCTGATCTCTCACTGTAGGCCCTCGAGCCAATAGTCCTCTGCTGTCCTGTACCCGTGTCAGTCCTTCCACCCAGTCCTTTCTGAGGACAATTTGCTGCTCTGTGCCCTTGCTGTCCACAGTGAAAACACTGACCCGTCAATAGGTAGCACTGACCTGCATGTCGTTTGCCACAATGACTGCACGTGCCAGAACCACCAGACGATACCATCGATGCTGATCGTGACACAGATCCTGATGCAGATCCCTTCGAACCCTCGTACCTGCTTCTCTTCTCTCCATCTCTGGAATCATCTCGTCGTACGTCATCTCTCCTCCTCCTGGTATCCTCGTACCTCGATACCGGTGTCGCCAAATCAATCTCTATCAGTCGAGCCCGCTCCACCAGCTCAGAAAACTCATGGATCCGGAAAGGTACTAGTGGTTGCCTCAGCTCTCTATTCAATCCGTGCAGAAATCTATAACACTTGTCTTCAGAAGTAGGAATCAAGTGAGCAGCGTACCTCGCAAGTGCAGTAAACTCGGACTCGTACTGCATCACTGACTTGCGGCCTTGCTCCAATCTCATGAAAGCTTCCTGCATCTGTCGCTGAGCTGACGGTGGTACAAACCACATCCTGAACACTGTAGTGAACTCATCCCAGGTGATCTCAGCATTGGTCTTCCCCTGGAATTTCTCTCTCTGCTGTCCAATCCACCATCTCTCTGCCTCGCTCTCCAACATGAATGCTGCCAAAGGTACTTTCCTGTTCCCCGGACACTGCATGCTATCAAAAATCTTTTCTATCCTCATAATCCAGTCCTCAGCAGCCTGTGGTCCTACAGCCCCTTTGAACAACGGAGGCTTCAGCTTGTGGAACATCTGTAAATGTCTGTCAACTTCTTCCTCTTTGCTCCCACTCATCTTGCTCTGAGCATCTCCCATAACATGTGCAATTGCAGTAGCTAACTGCATCATACTCTCTGAAGGTACTGGAGATGCGCTGTGTTGCTCATTCGGTACACTGGATTCTGCCGGAGGATCCATATCTTTTCACCTGCACAATTCAGAACAAATGATACACATATGCAATGATGTATGCCAATGAAGCTCTTAAAGCTACCCAAGCTACCCAAACTCTCAATCCAACCTACAACTCTGGTAACAATCCATTCTTCCAATAACATTGCTCTGATACCAACTTGTCACACCCCGAGATCTAACTTGGAAAGAATGTCGATCAATTCGCAACAATTTACCAGAGTTATCTATAATCCTTCAGTAAGCAATTCATCACACATCTATAACATTTAAAACATCAATATAACAGACAATTCATATCTCAAAACATCATATACAATACTCAGGAACTACACTATCAATACAAGTAGAAAAGCTATCCTGTCCTGAGTACAAAAGAATCATCAATCTAACAAAAGCACTAAAAACCTGTAGATCTGGATCAATGCCTATCTCCTGCTCCCGAGCCCTGACCTGAAAATATCAACCACATATAATGAGCTTTACAAAGCCCAGCAGGTCACCTAATACCTATAACTGAAATCAGAGCACGGCAATGCGATCAATATGCATGTCAATCTATCAATCCGAATCAGTCAATGGTCAATGAGTCTATGCAGCGGAAATCAATAGTCAATAAAACCAGTCAATGATAGCAGCAGGCAATTCGATAAATCAACTCGATCAATCAACTAAATCAATACAACGTCGTCAATCAAATCAATAGGATCAAATCAATAGAATCAGTAGAGAAAAGCGATACGAGACAAGGATCTATAAAACAGTCAATACAGTGAAGAACAGTAGCGACAGTGAATCTATAAGTCTATATGCAGCAATATCAATGCTCAATGTCGATGCACAGAAATCAATCAGTGAAATCAATGAAATCGTACAATCTAGTAAATCCAATCAAAGTCGATAAAGCAGGAATCAATAAAACAAAACAGTAAACATGCAATTCAATACTATATACTGAACAAGTACAATCTACTGGTCATGTTGCTGTTGTAGAATCCATATTGCTGTTGTAGTATCTATACATTGGTTCAATCAATAAGAGTCGTCACTCTTTTCGCCCGTCGGCATTTCAATAAACTCCTTATGTCTCCCTTCAATAATCAATAATCAATGTTTAAAGGAAAGCCCGTCGGCCCACCATCCTGTACAGGTATCAATATCAATCTCCACCAATGTTCAACCAGGTTCCACTTGCGATCAGTATCAATAGTCAATTCAATCAATAAGCAATTCAATAGACAATATTAAAGCAATCATATCTATAATCAATGCATATCAGTTCAATCTATCAATTTCATACAATTCAGGAATCGTACGAAAATCGGGCAGCATAACGGTAGTCGGTCAAATTTACACAAAAATCCTGCAAAAAGACACAGTTTCCAAATCTATCCAAATTACAAAGGAATATCAATAACATCAATACAAGACTATCGATCTATAGAATCCAAATCAAATCAGGTCCCGATTATTTTCTATTCAATTAAAAGCACGTAAAATTCGATTAAAATCTCGTAGAATCAATTCCGACCGATAAAATCTTCGTAGAATACAATCAAATCGTGTACAATAATCATATCTATAACATACTAAAAGTTGTGCGGTGAAAGTCTTGTCAAATCAAAATCAGGTCGAAAAGTCGACTACGAAAACACAAAACAGATCACAACTAGGTCGAAACACAACATCTCTGAAAACAGAAACAGGGTTCGGAGTCCTTACCACGAGATCTACACTTTCTCCAACAGCAGCGTCGGACGAAAAGCGCTCCGCGGTCTCCGAAAATCAACTTCCCCTTCTCTTTCCTTTCTCTCTCTCTCTCTACAAATATCTGATATTTAATAAATGATTTTCTCTCTCCTCAAAACGAGCTCATTTCCTTAAGTAATGCTCTCATCGGCCCGGCCGATCGTCTCGATCGTCCTGGACGATCAGACCAAATTCCTATCGTCCTGGGACGATTTTTCAGGACGATTAATACTGTTCATAGGCGATAAAAACCCCTACTCACTGACTTGTGCCATCCACTAATCGTCCCGGGACGATACCTCGATCGGCCTGGACGATTTCGTCCAGAAATCATTCCAGAAAGCATTTCAGAAATCAGCTGTTCAATGCACTGATCGGCCTGGACGATCCCAACATCGTCCTGGCCGATCCTGGGAGGAAAATCCAATTCAGAGAGGAACAGTAAGGAAACGAGATATTACAATAGTAGTGGAGGGCTATGATTCCTTTATAAGATTTTGATTTATTCCAAATTTTGTTTGCATACTTGATCTTAAGTAGGAGGAATTGTAACTAACATGCTTGAAAGTAGATCTTGATCATTTGTATGCTCTCCCAAGAACCTAAATGTATAAACCAATACTAGTTGATTTCCTCAGTTGAAGGTGAGCCTTGAAAGATTTATATTGTAAAGAAATTCCAAACATGCGTGATAGGTGGTTTCATGGATGAGTTCAAGTGAGAAGACCACTTTATTATACACATTAGATAACCACTCACACAGTAGGATCAACATGAGAAAATTCAAGGATAATATGCTTTTAAGGATAATCTGATGATAGTATGAGAGGTAGCCACATATGCTCTGAACATGAGAGAAAGAACCACATGACAAATAAGGGTCCTTAGAATAGGTGGTGGTGAAGGATCAGGTCCAAATAGGGGAATTATCATGACCTTGCCCGAGAGCTTGGAATATTAGGGCAAGAACATATGTTTAGATGGAGCTTTAGAACACTTTTATTTACATAATTTTTTTTCAAAATAATTCCTTCAATTTTAACTTTCAATGCATTAAAAAGAGTCGCTAATCCTTAATTTTTTTTGTTATGAAACACCTACACACCATAATTATCACAACATTCAGGAAGCATAAATACCTATTCCTTTCAGCTCCATATCGGTTGTATACAAAATCCTTTCTCTTACTCATTTAGATCACAAAATTCTTTCTTGTATGTATTTATTAAATGGAAGGTGTGGGTTTTAAATATAACTTAGGGGATATATCACACTTCAAAATCATAATAACTCAAATGAAAAAGAAACATGTATGCTACTCATCTTTTTAAACTGTAAGGAAATCACAAACATTGCGTAGCAGTTAAAGTGATTTATAATTATAGAATCATAACATTCATCTTGCCTTTAAGAGCATGAGCATAATTGAACTTATCATATATGAACATATACTGTATTATATACTTAATACATTTGTTTTAGAAGCACCATCTTTACATTAACTTAACTCCCCATTGGATGATATGTCCCTCGTCGGCACAATCAGGCGTAGATTATGCCCACTATTATATGGGATTGGAAGTCACCAACTAACCGCTAGTTGATACATCTTCTATTAGTATAGCAAGATCTATGTTATATTTCTACTTGTTTAAGGTGGAAGGTAAAAATCATCAACATGGGGAACATTAGCATCCCTAGTTAGTATCATTATGTGGTAATTCTATCATTCAACATACACATACAAGCATACTTATATAACTCATTTCTTTTTCAATTTTCTGTTGTAGACAATATATTTTTTGTATGGAATATTGCAATGTATAGTTTAAAAACTTGAGATATAATATGAAAACATGCTTCACTCATAGCAATATGAACGATCATTCTCATGGAAAAGATTAATCATGTATGTTGATCTCACTTTTGTTTTTATAACAAGAAATCATCTCATGTATATAATGAACATAAATTATAATTAATTCAATAAATAAAGTCGGTCTTGAAGAAAGAAAATGTTGCGCAAATTTAGAAATGAGATCACCAATATCAACTTCAAAAGCTCTTAGTCACTTAATCCTTAGTTGCCACCTCGTTTAACTTGATACCAGTAATAATAATATATATATATATATATACACACACACAAATGATTTTTTATTAATTTCTATAAATTTGTTTTAATTTTTTCCCCAATTTCTTCTATAAAAATCTTTCTTGTCAAACTCAACTATAATTTGTTTTAGAACTATAATTATACTTAATAAATCCAATTTATTTTTTTACATAACAATGTGTCTGAATTACAAATATATCATCATATCTAAATATTCTTTTTAATCTCATTCAAAATTCTTGAATGACAATCTTATTATTTCTAAAATTAATTTCATAACATAAAGACAAACTTTGAATCAAAATAAATTCTAATTTTTTCTCTATCACAACTTTATTAAATTTCAGTTTTTTTATTAATTAAATTTTAAAATCTAGAAGGCAATATTGATCATTTAATAAAATTTTAACTTCCAGATTTCATCAATAAAATTCCTTTTCTTATGATTGGTATTCATACCTCAAATATCTTTTTATTTTCATTTGAAAAAATTATCGACTTCCTCTTGACCTGCTCTTCTGCTCTATGCCAAATCCTAAAAAAATTTATAGATATTTTTCCTTTCATGATTATGAGCGTTGTAGGTGGACATGTACTACTCTTGGGCATAGTTCTTGGTAAGAGGTGCCTTGCCAAACAGGATCCAAGGTTTACTCTGGTTTTTCTGATTGCATAATCTAGCTAATGCACATTAGTCGGCTGATTTATCTGTTTATCTTTGTTGTCCTTTCGTGATTCAAATCACTGCCGTTTATTTTCTACCCTCACATTGAGTTTTTTTTTTCTTTTTTTTTTTAATTATTGTTTTATTATCTTTTTATTTTTACCCTCACATTGAGTATGTTAGCTGTGCAGATTGGTGTGGTTATTGAAGACAAAGAATTTGTTAATTCTTCCATGAGTGGGAAGTCATGGAATGCAGGAAAGTTTACTCTTAGTCTTCGCCTCTCCCTATGGTCTGAACATCTCGGACTTCGTTGTCATGAGGTCTTGTCTGCACCCTAGCTTTTATTCCATCCTTCTTATTTACCTAACTTCTTGAAAAAAATGGTTCCCAGCTGAAACTGGGATTTACAGATAGTTGCTAGTTTGTCATGTGTTGTCTTAGTTTTTTATTACTATTTCTGTGGTTAATCATTCAATATATCTTTAAGCTGTTGTTTTGTCTTTACGCAACGTGCAGAAGTTATTTTAACCTGTCAAGATATAATTTAAGGCAACCTTCTTGTTGACCCTCATACTAGTGTCGGGGTCGGGTCGACCGCGCAAGGTGGGTTTTAAAAGAGAAAGAGCTCGAAATCGCGCAAAAACTCACCCGACGCGTGCTGACCGAAAACCCAAAATCGCCGAGACGACCTCTGTTTGCGAAACGGACAGCGCCGATGCGTCCGGAGCAACGGAAACAGCTAAGATTGACACCCATATTGATGGGGGTCGACGGTCGGCGAAAATTTTAATTTTGGGCGCGCGAATCGAGACGACGACATGTGCGAGCGGCGACGCGACGACCAACTCGATGCATAATTAAAAATTTATTTTATTGTGCAATATAATTAATTTTTTTTTTTTTTTTAGAAAGAGAGGGATGGAAAGAGAGCGTTTTTAAATAAAAAAAGGATTTTTTTTTAATAAAAAAATCCAAAAATACCCTAAACTACCCCTCACTTAAACCCCTTAACCCTCATAACTTTCCCAAACCGAGCCCTCCTCTCATTCTCACGCCAAACTCACGCTCCAAGCCGCGAACTCCCTCTCCTCTTGCGATTCTTCAAGCCGCCGGCCTCTCTTCCCTCCTCCAAGCTCAAGGTTTGATCTCTTCTTCATCTCTTCCTCTTCTTCCTCCATTTTCTCTTCCCCTCTCTTCTCCTTCCTCTCCTTCATCTTCTTCTTCCTCCTCCAACCTTTTTTCTCAAAAACTACATCAAACCCTAACCCTAATTTTTCATATCTCCACATCCACTCACTAAACCACCCACTACCCTTCACAAAAAATACTTCCCTACATCTCCTACACCCTTCCAACAAAAAAAAATTTTCATCCATCACTTTCTCTCTCTAACCTAGAGAGAGAAAATTTTCTCTCTCTAGAATGAGAGTGAAATCTCTTCATGAATAGCTCCATCATCCATCCCCCCACCATCCGCTTTAAGTGCAAGATGGTGAAATTTCTAATTTTAAATATCAAATCATTTCAACCCAAACATCCAAACTTCCAAATATTTCAAAATCCATATACATTGCTGCTACTATATGCCAGATGCCACGTATCTTTACGTATCTGATTAACGACTAGCCTTAATCGAAAGTTCTCTCTCGTGATCGGGAGGGGTAATTAACTATAGGGGCTTGCGCCTATAGGAAACCAGAACTCAGATCATAAAGTCCTCACAAAATGAGGGCGAAATCTCTGGGTAGTGTCTTATCTACAAACCCATCTGCCTTCCAAAATTTACCTCGGAACTTAGTTCGTTAAAACTCCCTCGCTCAAATAAAAGAAAAAAGCGCGGCGGGGAGGCCGGGGCCGAATTTTCGGAGCCCACAGATTTCTGGCGACTCCGCTGGGGATTGGTTTCTCTTTCCATCTTTGGCTAGTCATATATTTAAGCTATAGTAGCTGCAAAATTTGATGAGTTAAGAGTTAAATGTCTTTTTAATTGAACTCATTAAAAATTCTCTAAAAAGTATTTTGAAATTATAAGGATTATATGTTTATCATTTCGTTCTGTCGAGTCCCTGCGCTTTGAAAGTATGGGGGAATATATCAGATCTTGATTACTAATCCCCATCTTTCATTTTGTGCAGAATGGACCTCCAGAACACTCCTTTCACCGTTCAGCTAGGAAGTGGTGCCAACATCCAACTAGCAAATGCTATCATTAACACGGGAAACTCTGGAGCCACCATTCAATTTGGTGGGCTACAATTCTCCGCAGCTACTGCAAGCGCTGCTGCCGTTCCAGTATACGGCATTAACACTGAAAAGCCTGTCAGGAGGCCTTATACTGCTGATGTTGCTACTCGTCGCATGCTTCCAGTGCCACAACGACCACAACCAGCCCGGGTTGTTAATGCTAATGAGTTCCCCCAGAAGAGGGTCTCAGTCTTCAAAAGGCTGTCAAATTCTGAAATCCCGACAACAAGAAGGGTCCTGACCGGGAAACAATTTTCTGTGATTCCTGTTGCTACCACCACTCTGCCGACTGGGATATCTATGCCTGGAAGGAATGATGCTGAGGCCTCCTCATCTGGAGGAAGGCCGTCAGGAAGGCAGAGGAGAAGGATGAACGCTGAGCTGCGAGCTCAGCAGATGTTACAAGTCCACCCGTCCACACTGTCGGCTCAAGAACCGGAAGCGAGTGTTCCTACCCAGAATAAGTTTAAAAATTTGAAATGGGTAAAACGGAACAACTCTACTGGTGAACTTAAACAATCATTTTGGGAGCAACAACCCCAAGCCCTTGCTCCTCAAAAGAAGAAAGAGCCCGAGACTTTGTCCGCCAAAGTGCATAGGGTCCTGAAAACAGTGAAAGAAAAGGGTTTGATGAAAAAGAAATACCAAAGGCCAGTGGTGATTGAGGCCAGAAGATCTCCACCAAGAGAGTTGCCACCTTTGGTGACTCAAGGAAAATTTAAGTCAAGTTCGCAGGAAGCACATCGGGGTGTGACACTTGGACCACGTGTCCAAGAATCCGCCGTCGAAAGGGCCCAGCGAAAGGACAAACAAGTTTGGAGGTCAAGACCATATGAAAGAAGAGCACTTGACAAACAAACAAGTTCGGGCGTGACATCTGGTGCAGCCTCCCAGAGATCCGCTCCCATTAATAGAAATCATCAAAAATGGGTCCCTAAGAAGGTCCCAATTGATCATTCCTTTGATGGTCGACACCTTGAAGAATCATCCAGGGGATCCCATCATCAACCAACTGCATCATCCCAAGAGGAAACTAACTTCGATCGCAACCCACGGATCGAAGAGTTTTTTGTGCCAAGTAATGAACCGGAGATTCAGTGGAGACGCCGTTCAGAGATCCGTACACAAGAAGATGATGATGAAGATGATGAAGAGACCATGGGAGTTGAAGTGGTCTATATGGTGGAACATGATGATGAGCGGCCGCCTTTGCGGGTATACCAACGGCAATATGGGGCTGGATCCACTGCCGGTAGAGATGCTGACTCCTCGGAGAATGAAGAAGAGGAGGAATTCGAAGAAAATCCTTTGTTCCTTGATGCTACCACACTAGCTGAGACACAAAGGCAGATGCATCGTCAAATGAAGGCAAAGGATAAAGAAATTGCTCAGTTAAATGCCAAAATGACTGAGATGATGACGCAAATGACTATGATGATGCAGAGAAATATCACTGCTAATCCTACACCTGCTCAACAAACCAATCATCAGGCGATAAGTAGTGGTCTCGCTAATCCGCCAGCTCATCCTGCACCCCAAGTGTCGGGAGTACGAGGTTCACATGAAGGAGGAATTGAGAATGATCGTTTGGTCCGCCAACCTACTCCTCAAAATGTAGCAAGCACATCCGAGCCTGTGACAGTGGCGCAGTTGGAGACAATCATCAATGAGAAGATTAAAGCTGTCATAGCTTTGGATCAGGCAGAAAAACTAGTGAGCAAAGGCCGTCCATATCCTGCTGAATTTGACCAGGTGCCATACCCAAAGGGGTATTCTGTCCCGAAGTTTAACACATTCAATGGTAATAGTAACCCCAAACAGCATTTGGCTCAGTTTAAAGCCACATGTGGTAATACAGGAGGTGTTGACGCTCTACTTTTCAGACAATTTGTCAGTAGTTTAACCTCGACTGCGTTCGAATGGTATGCTAAATTGCCAAATGACTCTGTGAGAACATTCGCAGAGTTAGAAGTCATGTTTGTGAAAAGGTTCGTCAGCGCGACCGAAAAGATAACAATCGCTGATTTCGCTTTAGATAAACGAAGGAGGGATGAGTCAGTGACAAAATATATAACTCGCTGGCGCAATTTGAGCATGAAATGTGAGCAGCAATTAGAAGAAGAACATGCCGTGCAATTGTTAATGGGAAACATCGATGATAAGATGCAACCATTCTTATGTATGGCCACCATCACCACATTTCAGGATCTGCTGGACAGAGTGGCAAAGTTCAAAAAATTGAATTTATCAAAATCAGAAAATCACTCTGATAAGCTCAAGAAGGCTAAAGCCTCGGGTGCCAGAAGGGGTGATACCGACTCTACATTTTTCTCCAGAGTTAATAAAGGAAAACAAGTGGCTTACAATGTAGATAAAGGCAAGCAACCGATACAGTATGAAGATAAGCCGAAACAAGTCTATAACCCTAATCCTCAACCAAAGTTGACACTTGGGGGAAATGACAAACCACGAATGTTTCAGGGTGGAGTAGAACGCCCGAGGCAAATAACGGGAAATGGTGATCGAACGTTCCCGTCCCTCAAGGAAAGAATGAATAAAGAATATTCATTTAAGAGGGAGAGTGTTGCCAAATTATTTCGACAAGCGTTAAAAGCTGGCCTAGAACTGCCAGAGTGCAAGAGGCCCGAAGAATCGAAACATACTGGTGACCCGAATTATTGCCCATACCACCGAGTACTTAGTCATCCTATTGAAGATTGCTACATCTTTAAGGATTGGTTGGAAAGAAAATATCAGAAGGGGGAAGTCACATTGTCGGATAATGTGTTTGCACATCCTAGAAAAGTGTCAACTCGGGTGGTTACGTCCTCCTCCGTACCCCCGACTAAAGAAGAAAGAAACAAAAAGGAATCAGCCCAAGAAGGGAAGTGGGAGACTGCGGTCTCCAAGAAGACTGTAAAGATGTTAAAACAACTCGAAGGAGTTCCATTTGTGAAGTGGAAATCTCCTACCCACCCGGTGCTGGATTTGAAAGGGATGCCTGTGGCACGAGCATCAACTTCTAAGCAATATCCCAACCAAGTTGGTTGTTTAAAATCCGAAAAAGTACAGTCTTCCAAAAGAAGGACCAAACTAAAGAAGCTTAAGGAGAAGAAAACAACAACTCAAAGGGTCATCGACAGTTTGGATGAATATTACCAAACTGTTAGACATCCCATTAAGCTCGCTGACTTTATGTCAAAGCTTAGAGTGGCTGAAGCAGAAGAAGCGGGTGAAGATTCTCTTCCTGTGGAAACTTGCCGGGTTATTTCAGTAACACCAGTGACTCCAACAAAAGAAAAATACGTCGAAGAAGCAACTTCTTAAACTTGTCTTGTGGCATCATCAATGGACTATAGTTCGGAAGAAGATCTATTTTTTCCAAATGAGAATGAGTCCGAGCAGGATATAGCGTCACAAATGGGGCATGTGAGATTGGAGGGTGATTCTGAATTAGAAAATGAGTCTTTGGATGTTATGATGGCCAACTCTGAGGAAGATGCTCCATCAAGTGAGCCTGTGCCAGATGAAATAGCGCAAGTGCAATTAAGAAGCGGTAAGGTGTTGCCAACTCCGCTAAAGAAGGAAATCTCTAATAAAGATAAGGGGAAGGAGATAGTTGTTAATGAAGATATCATCCCCAAGGACTCCAAAAAGAAAGACACTCCAGTCAATGGGATAGATTACAATATCTTATCCCATCTGAGAAAAATCCCGGCACAGCTCAGCATATATGATGCTCTAGTCATGTCTAAAGACTTACGGGAGACTTTGATTCAGGCTCTCAAAGACCCCGAAAGGTACGAGGCATATTTTGCTGAACGTAATATGACGGAAGTCCTGCAAGCCCGTAACGAGCCGTTCATTACCTTATCCGAAGAAGACATGATGCTTGGGACGACAGATCATAACCGCCCTCTGTACGTTACTGCAGAGAGTGACGAAATGATAATCAGCCGAATTCTGATCGACCCTGGGTCCTCCATTAACCTTATAAGCTTGAAAGCACTGAGATCGTTATGCCTCGACGTGCAGCATCTCGGGTCAGATAAACTAATGGTGCATGGTTTCAACGAGAAAGGGCAGAAGACCCTAGGATCATTCTTGCTCTCCCTAACATTTGAGGAGCTTCATACAGAAGCCAAATTTCATGTGATTGATGCAGATACTTCATTCAAGGCGCTCCTGGGTCGTCCTTGGTTGCATGAGTATGGCATTGTCCCATCAACACTACATCATTGCATGAAGTACCTTAAGGATGGAGAAGAGTTCAGGATCTCTGGTGACATCCAACCTTTTGCAGTGCACGAAGCTACAATCTATGAGGATGCCAAGTATTTCATTCCAAAGAAGCAGAAGCCATCGAGCTCTCTTGAGGTCCAGGCATCAAGTACTAAAACTACAAAGCGACCAAAACAAGAAGGTGAAAAGAAGCAGGTTGGGAGAAAGAAGGCAACGCCAACTCTTTCCAAAGCAGCGATCGCTACTAAAGAAAGAAAACATGTACCGCACCTAGGGAGCGACATAGATGAAGATGAGGCCACCCCTACAAAATCTTGGAAGGCATGTCAGTCAATTGCCAAAGGGAAAAAGAAGGCTGAATACTCAGATTCTGACTATGATTATGAGTTTACCTACATGAGCAATGTGCAGTGTGTATTCTCAAGAAGAATGGGTAACTTGTCAATCTCGGACAGCGTATTCGTAGTCACGCGCGTTCCCATGCAACATTTCAAGGAAATTACTCCCCGGGAGGTACATCATATCGAAGAACTTGTAACATTCTATGTGCCACCTCATAGAAAAAGGGGCGGGCCATGAAGTTTATTCTATAAAGGTGGAGAGCGTGAAGAAGAAGCAAATCGCGACTGGTTTTGTAGGCTCGTTGATTCCGGAGAGCTAATACCTACGAGAATGCCCAGATTCATTACCAAAAATATCCGTAAAATGTTGCGAAAGCAAATCAATATTCCCACCTCTAAACAACAACTCCGCTTTTGCCTGAGCATTTGGTATGGAAGACATCCACGTCCATTACGAAAGAAAGATATTGCTGCAAGGAGAGGTCTCGGATTCATCGTGCAGAAATATCCCCAAAAGGAGACTTGCCAAGCAATCACATGCGCGGAAGTCAAATTAGATAATAGCGATGATGAGGAAATATATGAAGTTGATACTTATGATGATCAGCCCGTAGAGGCCAAGCCTGCACCTGAAGAATTAGAAGATGGTGAACAGACGGCTACTATGGATGAGCTAAAAGAAGTCAACTTGGGGACTGAAGAAGACCCTCGCCCAACCTTCATTAGCTCCCTTTTATCAGAAGAAACAAGCGGAAGAAATGAAAGAGCTTCTCTGTGAATTCAGGGATTGCTTTGCCTGGACATATGCCGAGATGCCCGGCTTATCCCCTATCGTGGCAGTTCACAAGTTAGCCATCAAGCACGATGCAGTGCCTGTAAAGCAAGCTCCAAGGAGAATGAGATTGGAGATTGAAGAACAGGTGATTGCAGAGACAAAGAAGCTTATAGAAGCGGGCTTTATCCGCGAAGAAAAATATGCTGATTGGATTGTCAATATTGTCCATGTTAAGAAGAAGAACGGTCAGATTCGTATCTGTATCGATTTTCGGGACCTCAATAAGGCTTGTCCAAAAGATGACTTTCCACTCCATGTATCAGAACTACTAGTGGATAACACAACCAATTATGACATGTTTTCATTTATGGACGGTTCGTCGGGTTACAATCAAATTAAGATGGCAACCGAGGATGAAAAACACACATCATTTAGAACGCCCATTGGTATTTTCTGTTATACAGTTATGCCCTTTGGCCTTAAGAACGCAGGTGCCACTTATCAACGGGCAATGACGTGTATATTTGATGAGTTAATACATCAAAAGGTCGAGTGCTATGTGGATGACCTTGTTGTCAAGAGCGTAGACCGAAGAGACCACTTGAATGACTTAAAGATTGTATTTGAAAGAATCAGGAAGTATGATTTGAAGATGAACCCTCTCAAGTGTGCTTTTGGAGTCTCTTCCGGCAAATTTTTGGGGTACGTTGTTCGACACCGAGGCATCGAGGTCGACCCCAATAAGATCAAGGCAATTATAGAGATGCCACCTCCCAGAAACCTCCGTCAACTTCGCTCGTTGCAAGGGCAACTAGCTTTCATTCGACGATTCATATCGAATCTGTCGGGTAGGTGCCAACCATTTTCAAAGTTGATGAAGAAAGATGTCCGCTTTAAATGGGATGATGAATGCCAAGAAGCATTTGATAGTATCAAGAGATACTTATTGAACCCTCCTATTCTTGCGGCGCCAATCCCCGGGAAGCCTCTTATACTGTATACAGCGGCATTAGAAGAGTCCCTCGGAGCACTGTTGGCCCAGCATAACGAAGAAGGCAAGGAAAATGCGTTATACTACATCAGTCGGAGGTTGATTGGAGCAGAAATTCGCTATTCCCCAATTGAGAAGCTTTGTTTGGCATTAATCTTTGCAGTTCAGAAGCTCCGCCACTATATGCTTTCGCACAAAATTACCTTAATATCAAAGATCGATCCGCTGAAGTTCTTGATGACAAGACCAGCGTTGACAGGTCGTTTAGCCAGGTGGACAGTGATATTACTACAATTTGATATCACGTACATGCCACAGAAAGCGGTAAAGGGACAAGCTTTGGCAGATTTTCTCGCAGCGCATCCTATCCCGGCAGACTCCCCGCTTAATGATGATTTGCCTGAGGAGCAAATCATGCAGGTCGAGGAAAGCGAAAAGTTATCATTTTGGGAGATGTATTTCGATGGGGCATCATCGATTAAGCCTGCCATACCACCAAATATTGCAAGAGCCCGAGCCGGCGTCGGTCTCATTTTCGTGGCACCCGGAGGAGGTATAATGAGATTTTCATTCAGTTTGACTGAACCTCGGACCAATAATGAAGCCGAATACGAAGCTCTAATAGCAGGGCTGGAGATTGCAATCGATATCAAAATTCAAAATCTTCAAATCTTCGGTGACTCTCAACTTGTGATAAATCAAGTCTTGGGCATTTACAAGATTTGTAAGGTTGAGCTGGCTCATTATCACCGGCGGACCCTTGAGCTCCTGAAGCAGGTGTCAAATGTTAAAATAGTTCAAGTTCCCCGAGGACAAAATGTCAAAGCAGATTGCTTGGCCAAATTGGCCAAGGAAATGACAAATACCAACGAGGAGAGACCTATATATATCGGAGTTTATAACCGTCGGGTGTTGGAACCCGCCCTGTTGCAATTCCCGCGAGCAGAAGAAGTATCAGATTCAAGCAAACGAGATACGACTCCGAGTGACCCTCAACCTCTTCACCAGATTATTATGGAAAATTATCCAGAAGGATATCATGTAGCCAAGAGACGTAAAGCTAGTCAAGCTTCAGAATCATGGTTGCATTGCTTAGAAGTTGAAGTAGAAGATGATTGTAGGCAACCCTTCATCGAATATTTCAAAGAAAGCAAACTCCCAACAGATAAATCTCTTGCCACACAAATTAGGAAGAGAGCATTGCGGTATGCATTTGTTAACGACACGTTATACCGACGAGCTTTTGATCAAATGTGGCTAAGATGCCTAGGGACCAAGGAAGCTGATAGAGTGGTGACAGAAGTTCATGAAGGACTTTGTGGTGCACATCAGTCAGGTCCCAAGATGGCGGCTAAAATTAAAAGAATGAGTTATTATTGGCCAACAATGGTGAGGGACAGTATCGACCACGCTAAAAGGTGTCACGAGTGTCAAATCCATGGTGATGTTATACATCAACCTCCAAATCCTCTGCACCCAACAATAGCATCCTGGCCATTCGAATGCTGGGGCACAGATATAATCGGACCAATAGATCCGCCATCATCAGCCGGGCACCGCTTTATTTTGGCAGCAACAAACTACTTCTCGAAGTGGGCAGAAGCGGCTCCATTCAGAGAGGTCACATCCGAGCATGTGATCAACTTCTTTACCCATAACGTTGTCTACAGATTTGGTGTACCACGTCGCATAATCTCAGATAACGGCACAGCATTCAAAAGCACCAAAATTTACAAGTTTGTTGATCGACACAAGATCGATTGGAGGTATTCATCAATATATAATCCAAGAGCGAATGGCTTGGCAGAAGCCTTTAACAAGACGCTGGTGAAACTGTTGAAGAAGATTCTCACAAAAAACAAAAGGGAGTGGCACACGAAGATGACAGAAGCACTATGGGCCTATCGTACAACTTGCAAAACGCCAACCAAAGCCACTCCTTATTCACTCGTATTCGGAGTTGAAGCAGTGTTGCTACTAGAGATTGAACTGCCGTCACTTCGAGTGGCAATTCAGCATGATCTAACCCAGGAACAAAATGCTCGCCTAAGAATGGAGGAACTTGATGCACTCGATGAGATTAGATTGCAAGCTCAACAGAACTTAGAGATCTATCAAGCAAGGATGGTGAAATCATTTGATCGGATGGTGCGCCATCGAGCATTTCAAGAAGGAGAATTGGTTCTGGTGCTGAGAAGACCAATCATCCCACATCGAAAAATCGGTGGCAAATTCGTATCCAATTGGGAAGGCCCATTCGTTATCGAAAAGGTGTACCAAGGAGGAGCCTATCAACTTATCGATCTGCAAGGTCAAAGGCCCATGCCGCCGATCAATGGTCGATACCTAAAGAAGTATTACGCGTAAAATTGCCCAAGAAAATATTTTGTTTACTGCGCTGTGTATTGTATACATGCTTACTAGCATATATGCTTTACATTTTGAAATTCTCTTGTGTCACAAGAATGCATTTCAAAGAACTCACAAAAATCCCCCATAAGACTGGGGGCATTTTAAATATTTATTCGGGTCGACATCGTGCCGCATGCCGAAATCCCCGAATAAATATTTAAAATCTCAAAATACAAGATTTATATGAAATCTCCTTGCGAGATAGGAGGCATTTTAAATATTTATTTAGGTTGACATCGTGCTATACGCCGAGATCCCCAAATAAATATTTAAAATTTCAAATTCCAACTTTATTCTGTTCTAGAATGACCCTTTGAAGCAGGGGACATTTTAAATATTTATTCGGGTCAACATCGCGCTGTATGCCGAGATCCCCGAATAAATATTTAAAATTATCAATGCAAATATTCTCTTAAAGAAGATACAATGAATTCTTTTCAAAGTATGTACAAGTGATCTTCAAGAAGCTTAAGACTCTATCTTCTCCAATGTACCAAGATTCAAAAGTCAGGGAAGAGATTTTTGTAACTACACACTCCAACAAATTGAGTCAGAAAAGCTTGAAGTCTTTCGACAGCCTAAAGCTTAAGGTTCGAATGGGTGTAAAAGGTCGGATCCAACACGCCCAAATATGGCCGGATCGCTGGCAGTTCTGTCTACTCATGTCACGACCCGACCCGGCTAGCCCGAGTTAACGGGGCGGGAGCAAAAGGTCGTACGGAAGAGCATTAGAAACATAAATCAAATTCATTAGATAAATAACATCAGTACATAAATATCATCCATAAATAAGAAAGAGCCACTAAAACAACATCAAATACAGATAATCCCAAACAGTTCAGATCATCTCAACACCAATAAAAACCTTTGAGTCAACATTACATAAACTCTACAATACAGTTCATACTCAGATACTAACTCAAACCTTAGACTTAAAGCATAAAATAAATGGAACCTTTCATCCTGAGGTCCCCTACGACGATACATGTAAGGTCGTCGTGCAGCCATTACTTTTCTCCTGAAAAAGATTTCCAAAACGAGGATTGAGCTAAAGCCCAGCAGGTAAATCATATCACAATTAATTTCATAAGATGCATATATTAAAAACATTTACAATTGAAAACTAATTCATTTCATTGAGCGAGTCATAACATGTACTATTCATTTTTCTTTTCATTCTTTCCTTTAACAATTGATTTCTTTCATTCATTTCTTTTCTCTTTCATATGCAATGCAAAATGTAAAAATGAATATGCTAATGTATCATCCGTCCCGGAAGTACCAGTTTTCGTACTGATCAGGTACGCAGTCAAAAGTTTTGGCCATTTCCTTTACCATTTGGCTCCGCAGAACCCCATTACCATTTGGCTTTTGAAAGCCCCATTACCATTAGTTTAGTACTTCCGGATCAACATGCATATGAAAGTTTATTTCATTAAATTCTTTTCATTTTCTTTCATAATCATTTCATTTATTCATATACCTTAATTGTCTTTCACATTAATGCATGAAATGAAAGCATGAACTGGGTATTCTTAAAATTAGGAACATCAAAACATTGACAGTAGATAAAATATTGACAGTAAAATAAACATATGAGATTGCATTATAAATAATGAATAAAATCTAACACTTATAAAATTAAAAAGGGTATGAATACCTACCTCAAACCAAATGTGGCACGCCTTCATACAATTCTTCCACCTTACCCTTTAATGGTCACTACCTAAGAAAGATTTATAAAGTAAACGTGTCACAATCATAAGTCAAATTCCTAAGTCAAATTGCTAAACTCGGCATTTTCCCTTTAACCATTCCTAACGAAAATTAAAGGATAATTAATTAAATAAACGTTGATTTTCGGATTTAATAAATAACTAAATTTTGAAAATTCATAAATCCTCAATTTAATCCAATTATTTATTTTAAATTGATCATTAACATATTATAATAATATAATAATAATTTTCGGATTAAAATAATCCTAAAAATTAAGAAAATGAAGTTTTCGATAAAAACTTAAAATTTTTTCTTTAAAAACATTTCCTAAACCCTTAGGAATCATTTTCATAAAGGCGCCTTACAAAATTAAGGTTTTAGGTCAAAAACCCTAGTTTCTAAATCTTCCAAAATTTCTCAAATTCTTTCATTTTTATTATTGAAACGCTTTGCTAATCGTCACCTAACAATCCCTTAAAGAAAATTTGAAAGAAAACTAGGTTTTGGAAAAACCCTAGATTTTTCAATCTCAAATATCTAGAGATTTAGAAGGATTCGCTACAAAATAATCGTACCTGAATGTTTCCCTCGTCGCCCTCTTCGATTTGACGTAAAGTTCTCGCCGGAAGATCGCCGCCGGAACACCCTCGCGGAAGCCACGCCGTCCGCCCGTCCGCCCTTTCTTCCGCTCGGTTCGTCTCTCACGCGTGAAATGAGAGGGGGAGAAGGGCCGGTTTGCATATTAAGGGAGAAAAGGTTTTGCTAAAAGTCCAAAATGCCCTTACTTACTCAATTTCGGCCTTAATACTAATGAGGGGTAAAATCGGCATTTAAAGACTTCTAAAAATAATAACTCTTTAAATAGGCAAAATTTGGTATAACTTCTATATACCAAAACGATCAGAATTTCGCGTAGGATTTTCTAAAATTAATTTCGTTGCATTCCGATAACCTTGAAAATTTCACTTAAACCTCGTCGCGGCGCTTTAAAAAGCGTGCGATGCCTAAATTAGGATTTTCGGGTTTTACAACTCAATACGCCATAAAAACGGCCGTAGTAGCGGAACCCCCGCTTCGTCAACCCGTTAGTGAGGACTATAGGAAGAACGAAGGCCAATTTGATTCGACAAGTTCAAGTGGTTGTAGTCCACTAAATTCTCCTAATTGACCGGAGAATCAAAGTTCCAATGGAAAGCTGAGTCTTGAGCAACTATCAAATGTTCGTAGACTCCAAAATCCTCAACCACAAAGGAGAACTCTAAATCTACCAACTGCAGTGAAATCAGCATTGGGAAGCACATTTCTCATGGCTCAAGTCTGAAGCCCGAATGGGTGTAAAAGGTCGGATCCAACAAGCCCAAATATGGCCGGATCGCTGGCAGCTCCATCTACTCAACAAGCCATAAGAAAAGCCGCAGTAGAGGAACCCCCATTTCAGCAACCAGAGGACGAAGGGCTATCAAATCATAGCTCTCCTGATCTGATGACTCAAGTGACTTAGATTAAATTCTCCTCAAATGGTTGAGGATTAAGATACTACCTTCATTTGATAGTGTCGACCAAATCCAAAGCTTACAAATCCTTCAATAAATCCGTAAAGCACAAAGCGATGATCGAAGAAATTCTTCTTCAACAAGTCCGTCAAAGCACAAAGCAAATGACCGAAGAAAATTATCCCAAAGTTCACACAAAGCCTAAGGCTGAACTAAGAGGATTCCGTCATCAACAAGTCCGTTATGCACAAAGCTCTGGACCGATGACTTTTCGCCATCGACCTAATACAAACCTAAGGGTTTAGGTCATCGACATCTACTCCTTCATCAAGCCCGCCAAAGCTAGAAGCATAGGGCCGAAGGTATAAAAATCACTTGACAAGCCAATAAAGACAAATCAGAAAATTCTCCATCATTGTCCGCAGCACAAAGCATAGGGCAAAAGAAATCAGTATCTCAACCATCTATTGATACATCAAAGAAATCTATGGAGAAAGAAAATCTTAGTGTGACATCCAAATAAGCTTTTGGAGATCCACTAAATGAAAGCCCTAGTGTGACATCTAGAACAAATATCTAGAGATCCACAGGGTCAATCAGCATACAACAAACGTGATTCGCTCTAGGCGCGAACCACATTTGTTGGGGGGCATTTGTTGACCCTCATACTAGTGTCGGGGTCGGGTCGACCGCGCAAGGTGGGTTTTAAAAGAGAAAGAGCTCGAAATCGCGCAAAAACTCACCTGACGCGTGTCGACCGAAAACCCAAAATCGCCGAGACGACCTCTGTTTGCGAAACGGACAGCGCCGATGCGTCCGGAGCAACGGAAACAGCTAAGATTGACACCCATATTGACGAGGGTCGACGGTCGGCGAAAATTTTAATTTTGGGTGTGCGAATCGAGACGACGACGTGTGCGAGCGGCGACGCGACGACCAACTCGATGCATAATTAAAAATTTATTTTATTGTGCAATATAATTAATTTTTTTTTTTAGAAAGAGAGGGATGGAAAGAGAGTGTTTTTAAATAAAAAAAGGATTTTGTTTTAATAAAAAAATCCAAAAATACCCTAAACTACCCCTCACTTAAACCCCTTAACCCTCATAACTTCCCCAAACCGAGCCCTCCTCTCATTCTCACGCCAAACTCACGCTCCAAGCCGCGAACTCCCTCTCCTCTTGCGATTCTTCAAGCCGCCGGCCTCTCTTCCCTCCTCCAAGCTCAAGGTTTGATCTCTTCTTCATCTTCTTCCTCTTCTTCCTCCATTTTCTCTTCCCCTCTCTTCTCCTTCCTCTCCTTCATCTTCTTCTTCCTCCTCCAACCTTTTTTCTCAAAACCTACACCAAACCCTAACCCTAATTTTCCATATCTCCACATCCACTCACTAAACCACCCACTACCCTTCACAAAAAACACTTCCCTACATCTCCTACACCCTTCCAACAAAAAAAAAATTTCATCCATCACTTTCTCTCTCTAACCTAGAGAGAGAAAATTTTCTCTCTAGAATGAGAGTGAAATCTCTTCATGAATAGCTCCATCATCCATTCCCCCACCATCCGCTTTAAGTGCAAGATGGTGAAATTTCTAATTTTAAATATCAAATCATTTCAACCCAAACATCCAAACTTCCAAATATTTCAAAATCCATATACATTGCTGCTACTATATGCCAGATGCCACGTATCTTTACGTATCTGATTAACGACTAGCCTTAATCGAAAGTTCTCTCTCGTGATCGGGAGGGGTAATTAACTATAGGGGCTTGCGCCTATAGGAAACCAGAACTCAGATCATAAAGTCCTCACAAAATGAGGGCGAAATCTCTGGGTAGTGTCTTATCTACAAACCCATCTGCCTTCCAAAATTTACCTCGGAACTTAGTTCGTTAAAACTCCCTCGCTCAAATAAAAGAAAAAAAGCGCGGCGGGGAGGCCGGGGCCGAATTTTCGGAGCCCACACTTCTTTTGATTTATATTTGTGGAAATAAAATTTTATCACATGCATTATGCGTCTATGCTATGTAGTATTTTATTTATCTCGCAGTACATTCTTTCAAAGGTTATAATGTTTTGGAAAACTCCTTTTCTTGATTCATTATTTGGGGAAAAAAAAAACTCGCTAGGAATGTTTTTCTTAAAGGCAATTTTCTAGGGCACGTTTTTTCTTTTATTTTATTTACGAAGCTTGCTCGAATTCAAATCAGTTAGATTGGTCTCATGCTTAAGATTAAAAATAGTGGTTTGCAGAGGCATCTTTATTTATGTTAAGTTCGATCTTGATAGTGACTGGATTGTTCTTTTAAAACTTTCTCTGGTCCTCTAATGTTGAGCAGAACATAATCATTAAATCCATCCATCGTTTTCATGTGTTACTCATGTTCTTGTCCCACTGACATGCTTATGTTGTGTTTCATGTTTACTTTGTATCACATTTATTTTATGTTATGTTGGTTTCATGTTTATGTCATACTAGTCCTTTATTAGTATTTAGTCAGTCGTATGCTGGTCGTTATATGATAACCATTACTCCATATAAAGGTTCCTCACTTTGTATTGCACACATTATGATATTATGAATGAATATTGGATTCAAGGTTGTTATTTCTATCCCACTCCTCTTTGGTCTCCTTGCTCTCTCACTCTAGTTCCTCTCTCGCACTTGAGTGATACTTTCTCTTTACCTCTTTTGGTCTCTATCTCCTAGACCACCTGCTTTTCTCTCTACTAAGTCAGCATTAAGAATAAAATGTTTTTTTTACCTTCATCAATTGGTATTTAAGCCAAAGAGATCCATTTTAATCCTGCCACATAAACCCTGAAAATCCCTTCATGCAATTTCTTTCTCATATTTCAGTTTTTGCTTCCTTAATTTTCTTGCAATTTTCCTTGTTCTTAGTTATCCTTGATTTCATGCAAAACCCAAAAAATTCTAATCCCTTCTCAACCTTTCTCGATTGATCACCTCTTGCATTGTTTCAATATATTTTTTATTGCATGCACGACACCATCACCATGAAAGCAAGCTCAAAAGATTTCTAAACCCAGAAGAAACTCCTCAACATCTTAATTTCTTCGTGCATCCATCAATTTTGAAACTTCCCTCTTCATTTTCTAAAAATACCATTTTGTTCAAAATCCTTCCTAATTCAAATTCTAATATTTTTTTATAATCCAATAGGTACATAATATGTTCTTTCCTTAATCCATGATATACTATCATAATTTAACCCAAATCGTAACCACCCTTGCCCTCACTCACTAAAGATGGCTCATCAATTTATCTTAGACAATCTAAAATTTATTAGCATAGAGATTGGATTGTCAATTCATATTATTCACATATCTTTCATGATATCTATGATGACTATTCTCTAGTTGAAGATATGTATGAGTGGTATGCATTATTTTTTGGAAGTTATCCTTCTTTAAGGGTTATATTGTGATTATGTGCCCGTCATCATTCATATTGTCACATCCCGAGTCCGAAAGACGGTACACTACAACAACACAAGACTTGATGAAGGAATAAAATGACTTGTTTTGTACTCACAAGAAGAAAAAAGTGCATAAATCAATAATAAAATTAAATATATCTGAGTAAATAATGATAGAAAAAATTAACTTTCATTGCATTTGTTATAAATTCAAAAATAGTACATCAATACGAAAGGGATTACTACGAGCAAATGAAATATCAAACCAAATAATGGGAAATAAACTACCCAACCCATGAAATTAAATATATGGTAATCTACTATAAAATATAACGGTACTAAATATAATCTACTGCTGATAGATATGCTTCTGAGGTGACAATCCACCTAACACTCTGATAGGACCTGCTATAAAAAAGTAACGAGTGAATTTGATGGATCAAACTCTGCATGTAACTTCTATGATTCTATCTATAAAAGTATAAATAATAATGTAGTATGAACAACCAAAAGATGGGAGTAGCTACTCATAGTTACTATTAAAGTGTAAGTGAGCTGAGCCGGCTTGAGAGCCTACATGAGCTCTACTCCTTAATGAGCTTACGAGTAAGTTTATCGAGCTGCAAGTTTGAGCATGAGCCTACTATACTCGAGCTCGTATATGAAAAGAGCTTGAGCTTGAGCTCAACCCGACTCGACTCAAAAGTTCGTTGAGTTGTTCGATTAACTTAAAATATATTTAAAAATTAATTTTAATTAATATAATATAATAGATTTAAATATTTATAAATTAATTCTATATTAAAAATAAAAATTCTTATAAAAAAAATGAAAATTAAAATTAAGAAATCAAGCTTAACAATCGAGTCATGCTTTCCAAACGAGCTTGAGCAATCGAGTCGAGCTTCAGCCTATAAATTTTTTAACAAGACCAAGCTCGAGCTCGAGCTCAGTAAGAACCAAACAACCTTAGCTCGATTAGGCAGATATTCGACTCAACTTAGACTCGTTTACACCCCTATTCACTATATCAAACTAGTAATGACATATGTTATGTTTCCTATGACATTTTTAATATGCTGATGTAACCAATTTTACATCAAAGTGCTACACATATAGTATCATTATAATGCAACCACGTTAGGTATCATACCTCCATATGACTTATTAGTTATTTATACTTTTAGCTCAAGTCCATATATATAAGTTTATTAAGTACCCTTCATTGAGAAGGTAAACATCAATTCAAGAAAATCCAATGATTTTTCTATAGAGTTGTTATGTGGGCCCATGTAACATATCCATATGTAGGCCAAAAATGTTTCCCTAAGTGGGAATCCAGCAGCCCCCATTGAGGGGCGAAACCCGCCTTTTTTTTTAGGGTGGGCAAAATAGAGTTGTGAAATGCATAATCTTATGTATAATAGAAAAAAGAATTTTTTTTTCTTAGAGTTTGGGCAATTGCATTTATTGAAGGTGGGAAAAATAGTTAAAATGTTTATTCTTCTACGTTAAAAAAATATTTTAGGGTGTGCATTTGCCAACCATGATATCTTCCTGGTTCCACCCCTGCCCCCATTCGATGAATTAGAATGCTAGTGATGATGGCTCAGTGACCTGCACTGCTTGATATGCTCAACAATATTAGTGGTTAGTCTAAGATGTCGCATAGCCCATAACTCACCTAATTGATCATACTCTCTAATAGGTTAAATGCCTCACACTTTAGCTTGATAGTGGTCACACAATGTAAAAGTTCCAAATAAATAAAGGCGTAAAGCTCATATGATGTTAAGCAAGAACAAGTGAGGGGAAAAGCCGTCATAAATGTTGCAACCTCGCAATATCTCCTTGTGTTGCTCAAGTCTGTTGTCAACCTCATTAATCCCTTAGAGGGTCATGTATGTCTATCATAGCCCAAATAGTCTCCTCAATAGGCTCGTCACGTGGCATATCAACAAGAATCTTCCAACTAAATGTTTCCCTCCAAAAGAAAGGGGGATATGTTGAAAACAAGATGAAAAAAGGGCATGATTTTAAAGTGCAAAAAATAAACCCAATGCATGAATCTAATAATCTATAGATTGCAAGGTGACATAATGGTAACTCTTGTATTTTGAAAATTAAAGTTAGAAGCCAGCTAACTCTCCACTAAAACTAAGGTATGATGCATACTGGAGATCAATCTACGATAATGAATGCCTATGTGCTGAAGTTAAATTGCATGCTTCACATCAATATGCACATATGTTCTTGAAGGTCTACATAGTCAATCCCTGATGCGACACACAAACAAATTTTTAGAGATTCACAGAGTCAATAAATTTGCAACAAAATATGTTCAACTCCAACCACTCACTATATTTATTAGGCGGCATCTATTGACCTCAATATCAACTTCACAATTGAACCAATCAATCGTGATGAAAGTGGTGAACGATGAATAAGACGTCGTTTAAAATTGCCCAAGTATTGCTCATTTCACAAAATGAATCACGTCATTACATTTAGAAGTTGTCATTACTAAGCAAGGACTCTCGTGGTTGATTTGAGCAAAACAAAGTGATGAATTATGAGCGTGACATTGAACACCCATATTTTTGCCCAGGTTCCTATTCAAGAAAGACCGCAAAACATTCACCTATGCATGCCAAATGAATAGATACACAATTTAAATAAATAAATAATATATATAGTGATTAAAATGCAATGCAATCCAAGTAAGACATCTTAAAAAATATATTCTTTCTTTGTAAGGGAATGATCTTTAGCTTGCTTTTCTTAGGAATGGTACTTCTTCAGATATCTCCCATTGATCAGGGGCATAGGTCGTCGACCTTCCATATTGATAAGTTGATAGGCTCCTCCTTGGTATTCCTTCTCGATGACAAAAGGGCCTTCTCAATTTGGTTTGAATTTATCACTAATTTTTCGTCACGGGATGATAGACATTCTCAGCCCCAGGACAAATTCTCCTTCTTGAAATGCTCGATGCCGTACCATACGATCGAAAGATTTTATCATACTTGCTCGATAAATTTTTAAATTCTGTTGAGATTGAAGTCTAACTTCATCTAGTGATTAGCTCTTCCATTCACAAGCGAGCATTTTGTTCTTTTGTGAGGTCGTACTGAATAGCTACTCGAAGTGATGTTAACTTCAAGTGGCGGTACTAATTCAGCTATGAGCGTCAACGCATAAGGAGTTACTTTTGTTAGTGTTTTGTATGTAGTATGCTATTTTTTTAGTGCACTGCTTATGTTCACATTCATTGTCAAAATAGAGAAAAAATAGATCCAAGAGCACTCAAGTGTATCTTTGTTAGATATTCATCCAGCCAGAGATGTTATAAGTGTTATCACCTCTCCACCAAGAAAACCCTTGTATTTGTTTACGTCACATTTGACGAACAAAAATCCTATTTCACCAAACCTCCTATTCAGAGGGAGACTAAAACAGAGGAAGACGAGGAAAGTGAGTTTACCCCATTGACCTTTTAGCTCCATCTCAAATCGATCCACCTAAACTTGAAACCAAAACTAGGAAAATTGAGGACAAAGCTATTATTGGATAACATGAGATTTGGAAAGGTATATTCTGGGCATACAAATCCAAACTATTGAGGTAAACACAAGTTCACCTAAAAAATCTCCCGTGTACCCCGTAACCAACTTTCTATCATTCCATAATTTTCACGGGGATGATATCATCTTGACTAAGAATGATGAAAATGAGAAAGTGATTATAAGGAAATGTCTTGTCAAGGAATTTGAGATCAAAGAATTGTGGGAAAATAGTTTTAGGAATTGAATTGACTCAATCCAGTAGAGAAATTTTCATTTCACAACAAAAATACATTACTTATTTTCTTAAAGAAACAAGTAAACTAGCTTGTAAACCGGTACCAACACTAGTAGAATCTAATCTCAAATTGGGGGAAGCTAAAGAGGATTCAGACGTAGATAAGGGATCTTACCAGAGACTTGTGAGGAAATTGATCTACCTTTCTCACACTAGACCATGCATAGTCTTTGTTGTAAGCATGATCAACTAATTCATGCAGAATCCAAAGTAGACTCATATGCAAGTGGTAGATAGAATACTGCACTGCCTCGAGGGAAATCTAGGAAAGGGGATTCTCTTTAAAAGAAAGCGTGGAATAACCCTAGAGCTTATAATGATGCAGATTACGCAGGATCACCGACTATTTTAGACTACTACACATTCATTGGAGGTAACCTAGTTACATGTAGGAACAATAAACAAAATGTGGTGGCAAGGTTTAGTGATGCAGGACATATGCAATGTTTAATTCATTTAGATTTTGGCACAACTTATGATTAGAATAATTCTAGAACAAATCTACGAGCAAATTCAAACAACGAAATAAAGCATTATCCGCTTAGGTTTGAATCACATGGTAAGAACTTACTTCCAAAATAAATAGGAAAACAACATGATGAGTAGTAGTAGCTTTCAAAATAATTCCTAGTCTGACAATGAGAATTTGAAAGCATAGAGGTGCGCTCAATCCTATGATTACTAAGCTTAAGCAAGAGCAATATGGAGTAGCTCGTCGTGACTTCAATCAAATCAGGAGAATTTAGACTAGAAGATATAAGATGCACGGGAGAAAAAAACCTTCGTCAAGGATTGGTGGAGATCCTCCACTCGATGCCTTCAAAGTGCTCGTCAATGGTCTCCACCAAGGTATCTAGGATCCGTTCGAAGTAGTCTTCAACGGTGAGGTCGATCCTCGGATTCACGTCGAAGAAAGTGGATCTTAGGATGTCGGTGAAACCGTCGTTGTCCCAATTTATTCTGTACTCAGTTTCTGGATCCGCCATTCATAGGTGCTAGGAGAGGATTCTTCCAAAGAATGCGTCTTCTTCACTATTGGGGTGAGAAAGAAGTTTCTCGTCCGCGGAAAAGGAGAGGCGTAGTGAAGAACGTATACCGCTCAAAATCTGAAATTAAATTTCAGATTTTGAGAGTTAAGAAACAAGACTTTAGGAAGAAGATTTCCAAACCCTAAGTCTTGTGGAGAATTAAGTGGAGAGAGATGGCGTTGAGAGAGAGGGGCGGCTAGAGAGAAAAGTGGGGAAGGGGCGGCGGGATGATGGGGAAGGGGGGGGGAATTGATTTCCTAAATCAAGTAGTTAGTTAGGAAATAATTTGGAGGAATTATGAGGAGGGAATTTTCGGCCAAATAGAGGAGATGAGGTTTGGAAATATTTCCTAAAACTAGACTTGAGTTTAGGAGACAATTGGGGAGCATTTAATGAGATAGGAGAGAGGGGAGGCCGGCGACATACATGGGCAAGGGGGATTTGGGGTGAGGTGTCATGCTTGCCTAAATTAGATTTGGGATTAGGAAAGTAATTAATCAAGTCCAATTGAATTTGAAATTCAAATAGAGTTGATTTAGAAACTTTCCAAAAATAGAATTGTAATTTAGGAAAGTTTTCAAATTTCAAATGAGTGAATTTGAATTTTGAAAATCAGTCCAAAATTATCCATCCAAATTAGGCAAGGGTTTTAATGGGGATGAGGAGGTGGATGGGGACCGGCGGCTAGATGATTGGGCCGGCGGTATAGGGCTCGGGTGGGGTGTTGGCCATGGGTGTTGGACGGGGAGGAGGAGGGGGTTTCGGGTGAGGGCTCTAACCGAGAGGTTGGGGGGAAAGGATGAAGGGTGGAGAACCAAGAGCCACCGGTGGTGACTGTTGGGTACGACGGGGTGGCCTATCCTAGGCTCCACCAAGCTCTCGAACTCTCTATCTCAAGCTCTTCTCAAAGCTCTAAGAAAACAAGTGCAGGAAATTTTCTTCAATCATTCATTAACATGAAACAATAAGCAAATGACTATATATAGCCAAGTACAATGGACTCAAAGAAATAAAAGACTCAATTGCCCTTTGGGCTCATACAAGACACATCCCATTAAAGGGGTACAAACGGAAAGACCAAAATAACAATAAGCAAATAAAAATACATAAATAATGAAATAACAAAAAAGGACTCAGAAATACAAAGACTCGATCGTGGCCGTAGATCGGCGGCCACGTCTCTGATAAACCTTCCACGATATGATGTCCTCATCATTTAGTATAGAGGCAGAGTTCAGAGCTATAGCCTTAGGTAGCTATGAGTTACTATGGATCAAAATAATTCAAGAACACCTAAAGATTAAGTGGGAAGGACCCATGGAGCTACACTGTGACAACAAATTTGCAATTATCATAGCTCATAATCCAATTCAACATGATAATACCAAGCACATAGAAGTGAACAAATATTTCATAAAGGAGAAATCAGACTGTGGACTTATTTGTATTTATCATGTCTCATCAAAAGATTAACTTGCAAACATTGTTATAAAGGGACTTGACAATAATACATTTCTGGGACTGATTACCAAGCTAGGAATAAAAGATCTATATTTTTTAGTTTGAGGGGGAGTGTCAAAGACTGTCCCAACCGTCCCTTCCCTCTTGATCCCATGGCCAGTACGAGGATCCGTGAGAAGTTCACCTGGATTACGCTAATCTCCTTCCATATATGGGTGGTTGATTTAAGAAGGATTATATTAGTGTAATTATGTATTATTTTGTAATTATGTGCTTCCTTATTAAGATATCTTGTATTGATCTATAAATAGGAATAACTTTGCACAATAACATAATGCTTTTTTCCCTTTCCAATTCTCTGAATTTAATAAAGAATACTGTAGAATTTTGTTTTATAGATAGTCATGATATCATCTCTGAAAATAAAAAGCAAGGTTGTTAATTTTCTCCTACCTCTTTTCGTTCTCTTTTCTCCTTTGATTCTCTTATAGTCTAATGCCATTAACTTTTTCCTTTTCGGTCACTTTCTCCTAGACCTATTCCTTCTCTCTCTAATGCCTTGGGGGTGTTTCTGATAGAATGAAAGGGCAACTGCATCTAACTTATGTGATGTACTCAGTACTGTTAAGCTTCTTGCAGTGGTTTACGTACTTACATTGATGAAATATAGAATAGCATGATCGCAATGGCATAATGTCACGTTTTATTTTTAACCTATGGAGTCCTTTCAATGCTTCCAGATCACTCAGATTCGTGACCCTGTGGTTGATGCAACGTACAAAGACATCTGGATGGCTACAGCAAAGGTACGGATTGCATATTCAATTCATCTTTTTTCTATTGACTCGCTGGTTGGTCCAATTGGTTCAAATTTTTGTGATTAGCTTGACAACCTTTCCACAGACATGACAATGAAGTATATTTATGAGGAACTATATGCAGATCTTGAGCCTTATATAGGACAGGCATTATTATTTCATGCTATGCTAAGCTTAGAATTCTTCTGCACGAGTTATGACTTGTCATAAATTGTGAGCTGAAATAATCCACAATATATGTTACTTTTACTTATTAGCCATTTAGTATGATGCTTGATATGCAGTAATAGGCTACTTTGCCACATATTTTGAAGTACAAAAAAATAAAAAATTCATGACGAGTGCAAAGTCTTTGGAGACATTGATGTATGTAATCTTACACCTTTACAAAGAGCCTATTTTTATTTCTGTGACTTGAACCCATGATCCCAAAATGCTATGGTGATTGTCTATTTGCTCAGAATAGGAATTACTCCCTTTGGAATATCTGCATTTTGATACGGTTCCTGTAGAACCGACCCAGCCGGCCCAGGTGGGGCTGGCCCAGGTTTACCGGAGACAGGCTAAACCGCCTCCTTGAAAATCATGTGAGGCCCTCTAGGGCTGCAAGAGGAGAGAGAGAGGGGGGCAGCAACAACAAAGTAGGAAATTTGTATTAGGAAAGCTTGTATTGGGAATTAATTAAATGAAGGAATTATGTATTGAGTAGTATAAAATAGCATGAAAGGCTAGGGTTAGGGCATGCATGCTTTGGGTTATTTCTCTTGTAGTTACTTTGATGTCTTGGGCTCTAGATTCCTTGCCTAGAGATTGGGAGCGACGGTCCTTTCGAATTGAGGATCACTTGTATCTTATTTTCGTGTTTGTTTGGCTTTGATTCCCTTATCTTAATACAATGTTTTGGGGCTGTTTTCACCCAGATTATGCATTATTCTCGCTAATTTCACCAATTAGTGATAGGTTCCCTTATGAACTCAAATATTTCCCTTAGGGTTACTTGCGAACTCTAGTATTTCCTATCACATTTTTGATCAAGGAACATGCAAATGTATATGGTTCTATTACATAATGATTTTTATAGCTATGGTCTTGCTCTTATATTTCCTTTGATGTTGGCAGACAAACACTATGATCTACCAAGATGTTTTTTCGTGTGTGCCGAGTGATCTAATCCACTCCAGGTATAATTCATGTCACCATTTTTGCTTCAGGCTACCATCTGAGTTAAAAAATCCATGAATTCTAATTCAAGAAAGTCTTTTAACATTCACAGAGCTGTCTTTCGTCAAAGCACTTCTCACTGGAAGGAGAAGCTTGGCCACACAACCATTGATCTAGGCATTGCACCAGAAAAGCTTGAGGCATATCAGGATGGAAATCCAAAAGAAACTGACCCTCTGGAGAGACTACAATCCGTGAGGGGACATCTCGTCTCCTTTCCTCTTGATTTCATGTGTCATGAAGATCTGAGACCATTCTTCAATGAGAGCGAGTTTTATGCCTCTCAGGTATTTCACTAGGTCTCATTACTTGATTCATATTTATAATCATCTTCTTTGAGAAAAAATAATAAAATGATCACCGGATTATTTATGGGAAGTCATTTTAGGCTTCGTTTGGGATGGCTGTCTTCCTACTTCTTAAAGCAGCTTTCTAGTACAAAAATTTTAAATTTTGTATTAAAAAGTTATTTTAAGAAGCAGGAAGAAAGCCGTCCCAAACGAAGCCTTAGTTCCAAATTATTTAATGTGTCTAATATAGTCATTTGACTCTTCAACAAATTTGATACAAAATAATTTGGACTATTTTGAATCATATTTGAAGGATCAAGAGACTAATTTGATGATATTTATACTCTGGAACTATAATGATCTCGTATAAATAGTCAGGAATCATTTTGATTTTTTTCTCGATCTTCTTACATCATTCAAGCTATTGTATTTCGACATTGATGCCTGTAAATTGCTGTAAAACATAGAAATTTAGAATGAGCAAACGCATTTTTGGCTAACGATATTGGCGTTTTCTTAAGCCAAGCAAGATACCGAACAGTATGCAATTTAATCAGGGGTGGCATTTTAACTGCCCTCGTACTGTTGTAAAATAGCAAATTTACTATGTAAATTTTGTTCTTCTTGAGTGTAAAAAGTATATTGCCAGTGTAAAAGTACAAGAGTCTTAGCTTAAGATATTTAAACATTCATGGCAAAGATAGGAATTTACCTGAGAAAATTCCTATAGCCTTTGCAAGAATCTATTAGTTGAAATTTGTTGAGGGGATTTTAGGTTCTTAATGTTGATTTTGAGGGCATCTTAGATAGTCATTAGATGCCTTAGATATAAATATAGAGATAAGGATAAAAAAAAAGTCCCCCGACTATTTACAAAGGATCAAAATGATTTTCTACTATTTAAAAGTCTTATTTTTATCCTTCAATATAAATAAGGCTTAAATGATCTATAAAAGGGCTAATTTGATCCCTACTTAAATAGTCAAGCGATCAAATTAGTATTTTTGTATAATTGGGGACTTTTGGTCCTTAAAATAAAAGGGGGATTAATTCGCTCATTTTGTCTATAAATATATTATAGGCGAGTGATAATAACGTCAATAATATCATCAATCGATAATGATGTTAATGTCTCTAGGTAATGTTATCATTAAAAATGAGCTTGAGGTGAGTGATAATAAGCTTGATTAGTGAAAATGTAAATGTAAATGGAAGTATTCTCACAAGTTGTGGTGCTTAACTTGTGATTTTTAATGTTATTGGGTTGATGACATAAACATATAGATCAAGAAAATTTTTGTATCAAGATATTTTGATAAAATGATTATCATGATTGGTTTTAAAGTTCTTAATATTAATTTCCTAAGTATTTTACTTATCTCAAAATAAATATAAGAGTTTTGAGATCTATTGAGATCAATATTTTGATCAGGATTTTTTTTTTTTTTTTTTTTTTTTTTTTTTTTTTTTTTTTTTTTTTTTGAGAGTGAAGTAAATGTATTGAACAGAAAATAATATAAATTGGTATTTTTGGCATCAAGCAATTACACAGCATCCCAAGCATGCATCTACCATTCCAAATCACTGGCACAAATGGACTTGACATTTTCATGTTTCCACTCTTTCATCCATTTCAAAATAGAATAAAGCTATGTGTATTTTCTATAGTATTACTTTCTATAACTCAATTAATGTGGCCAAGGCCTATCATCTTCCTTCTCATATAAACCATTGGAACTGATTCAATCAGTAATATGGGGGCCTTCCCCATTCTTTCTATCCAATGTTACAAATAATATGCTAGTTTCTCTCACGCTTTATTTGGGTGTTCTCTAGATAAATAAATAGGAAGTTATACAATAGTTTACTTGTTCAAAAATAGGATTGAAAATTAATTCCATATCCATATTATAATTTTCTAAATTGATGTTGGTGATGAATAAATTAACCATAACTTTTAAAAACTCTTTATAACCCAAGGCACATGTACCAAACAAACTATCTATTCACCTTGTAACAAAATCAGCTTGCGAAAATAAATATCGTTGCATTCTCAAGATCAGTTATATCCTTCTACATGAGGCAAATTTACATTATAATATATGGCCTGGCAGTTACGTAGCGAGGATTTACCTTTTAAATCAAATACCATATTTGACTACCAAACAAAGATCTCACTGTGGGCTCCGAAAAATTCCAATTTTGTGGGTATGATGATCCCGGGGGAATTTTCAGAAGGCAGATTGGGTTTGTAGATAAGACACTACCCAGAGATTTCGCCCTCATTTGGTGAGGACTTTTTGATCTGAGTTCTGGTTTCCTATAGGCGCAAGTCCCTATAGTTAATTACCCCTCCTGATAACAGGAGAGAACTTTCGATTAAGGCTAGTCATAAAAAGAGGTCAAATAGGTTATAAACCTATCGTATAATAGCAATAGTTTAGGGTTTTAACTCTTGAATTTGGATTTGAATTTTGAAATTGGAAATTTGGAATTTTGAGATTTTAAATATTCATTTAGGGATCCCGGCATACAGCGCGATATCGACCCAAATGAATATTTAAAATGCCCCCAGTATTTAGGAATATTTGTAGATGTCATTCAGGATGCTTCTTTTCGTAGCTTTAGCTTGACTCCTGAGATTTTGATTCTTTCTACCTAGTGTTCTGGGTAGCGAACTTGATGAAGGGTTATCTGATTTGTCTGTACTGACTTGTCAGAAAATTCGCGTGCCTTCTGCCCTCTGCTTCTAGCTTTGGCGGGCTTGATGAAAGACGCCGGTGACCTAAACTCTTAAGTTTATATAAGGTCGGTGGCAAGATGTCATCCATTGTGGTCGCAGATTTGAATTCTACGAGCATTTGTAATTTCTCGCGACTCATTCTTTCCACTGGAACTTTGATTCTCCTGTCAATTAGGAGTCTTTTGGACTACGAATACTAGAACTCGTCGAATCAAATTGGCCTTCGTTCTTCCTACAGTCCTTACTAACGGGTTGACGGAGTGGGGGTTCCGCTACTACGGCCTTTCTTATGGCTTGTTGAGTAGACGGAGCTGCCAGCGATCCGACCATATTTGAGCGTGTTGGATCCGACCTTTTACACCCATCCGAACCTTAAGCTTCAGGCTGTTGGAAGACTTCAAGCTTCTTCAGCTCAATTTCTTGAAGTGCATAATCACAAAAGTCTCTTTCTTGACTTTTAAAAGCTTGGTATACTCGAAAGAATGAAGTCACGAACTTTTAGAAAAATCACCCACATACACTTTGAAAAAAAAATTATTATATTCTTTAGCATGAAAGAATATATGTATTGATAATTTTAAATATTTATTCGGGGATCTCGGCAAACGGCGCGATGTCGACCCGAATAAATATTTAAATGCCCCCTGTCTCATAGGGAGATTTTGGATAGGCTTTTTATTTTAAAATTTTTATTCGGGGATCTCGGCATGCGGCGCGATGTCGACCCGAATAAATATTTAAAATGCCCCCAGTCTGATGGGGGATTTTGAAATGCATTCTTGCTATACAAGAGAATTTCAAAATATGAATGTATCGCACATAAATATGTATGAAATACATAGCATTTTTTTTAAAAGCAATTTTATGCGTAGTATTTTTTTTTTTTAGATATCGACCGTTGCTCGACGATCATAGGTCTCTGACCCTCCAGGTTGAATAACTTATAAGCTCCTCTCTGAAATACCTCCTCGATAATAAAGGGGGCCCTCTCAATTGGATACGAATTTGCCACAATTTTTTTTTTGTGAGATGATTGATCTTCTCAACACCTAGACCAATTCTTCTTCTTGAAATGTCGAAGGACGCACCATCTGATCGAATGATTTTGTCATTCTTCCTCGATAGATTTTTAGATTTTTTTTTTTGAGCTTCTAACCTGAGTTCATCAAGTGCGTCGAACTCTTCCATTCTTAAATGAGCATTCTTGGTTTTGGCAATCATCTGTTCTTTTATCTCCAATCTCATTCTCCTTGAAGCTTGCTTGACATGTATGACATCTAGTTTGATGACTAATCTGTGAATCTCCACATCATGGGATAAACTTGACATCTCAGCATAAGTCCAGGCAAAGCAATCCCTAAATTTATAGAAGATCTCTTTTATTTCCTCTACTTGCTCTTTGAGAAGAACGTCACTGGTGAAGTCGAGCAATGATCTTCTTCAGTCTGAGAGGATATATTTAGAAAGTGATGGGATTTCTTGAAGGATTCTTCAAAATGTTGACCATCAAGAACATTATATGTAAGGGTCATCTTTGTAACCCACTTTTTGATGATTTTCTTTAATGGAATATCTCTAGGAGTACACACTAGATGTCACACCATTCTTTGAGTATATATATTTTTTTCTAGAGATGTGAGTCTCTATATATTTTTTTTTTCTTATGTCAGGACCTCTCGGCAGTGGATTCTTGGATATATATCCAAGTGTCACACCCCGATGCTCACCGTACATATATTTATTCTTTCTTTGCTTTACCATCATAAAAAGATGATAGCTTTCAGCTATATCGGGACCTTTCATTGATGGATCTTTGGACATAAAGACCAAATGTCACATCATAATATTCACCATATAGAGCATAATATTTTAGCTGCTACTATAGCATTTAAATGACTAGCCAAAGATGAAAAGAGAAACCATCCCCAGCGGAGTCGCCAGAAATCTGTGGGCTCCGAAAAATTCCAATTTTGTGGGTATGATGATCCCGGGGGAATTTTCAGAAGGCAGATTGGGTTTGTAGATAAGACACTACCCAGAGATTTCGCCCTCATTTGGTGAGGACTTTTTGATCTGAGTTCTGGTTTCCTATAGGCGCAAGCCCCTATAGTTAATTACCCCTCCTGATAACAGGAGAGAACTTTCGATTAAGGCTAGTCATAAAAAGAGGTCAAATAGGTTATAAACCTATCGTATAATAGCAATAGTTTAGGGTTTTAACTCTTGAATTTGGATTTGAATTTTGAAATTGGAAATTTGGAATTTGGAATTTTATCACCATAAACTTAAAACTGGTGGTGGGGGGAATGAAGACGAGCCCGATCAAGATCCCATGGTTCCGTCGTCCCGGGCTGTCATGATCCCTGGTCTACTTAGTCAGAGGAGGTAGTCGACCCAACCTGACAGAAGGCATCTTGTCGGCAGCCATGGGTTGCTTCGTCCAAGGATACCTTGTAGACCTGGGTTGATATTTGTCTAAGGGGATATATCTGAATCTACCTTAGATGACAGAGGGCTTTATGCCTATTGAATATACCCTATGATCCATCGCTCAAGGGTTTGACGCCTTTAGGGAACGTACGGGCTTTGGCCGTGATCGTAATATAATGGTGCCATTTTGCGGCAAAACCACCCGATCAGAGGGCACGTGCCACGTCCCTGTTGGCAAGAGACTGTTTCAGGATGAATCGTAGTGATACACCCGACATGCATTCGCTCTTTGTGAGCTGAGGTTAATTTCAAATTTATCACCCCCGACAAATAATTGCGGGAGGTGGATGATTTTTAGTTTTGAGTTTTCAGTTGATAGATTTTATTTCAAGAATTTAGATTTTTTTGTTGATTTGAGATTTGACATTTGAGATTTAAAATTTGACCCCTCCGGTTGAGATTTTCGATCAACACGGCCATCATCGGGGTGATTTGATTTGAGATTTAAGATTTGAGATTTGAAATTTGGAACTATACCATTTATGAATGGTGAATTTGATAGAGTATTAATTATTACAACTTGAACCATTAAATTGCCACAGTAAACACACTAATCATTGGCCATCTATGGTTTCATTATCCCCTTTTTCTTGGAAGTTCAATTCCATTACCGTATGATGGTAAAAGATATGCTAAAGGTCATTGTTGTAGATGTGGATGTGGCACTTAAGAGAACAACTGATGAGTATTATCTTATTATAATATTGCAATAGAAAAATTCCAAAATCATTGGAAATATTAATCCTTTCTGATGATCATCATAACTTCATTGTCATTTATTATAAAATTGGAAAAATTAGAACACTTCAATCTATCAATTCTCTAACTTAACTGAGGAGCCATATTCTTGATCAAGATCTTTTAGAAGACTAATATAGGTATATTAAAATTTCACCACTCATCACCTGAGAATTATATCTTCCTTCAATAATTTAGTTTCGCACATTTTGCAATGTGATAGCATTTTATCAATTAATTATTCAAGAGCTTTAAATCAATGTTAATTTAAAATTTTGAATATTTGATAAGATAATCAAATATCAATATAATCTATTTGAACCGCAATAGAAATAAGTATCATTTATGATTTGATAGTGGCTCAAATATATTAGTTGCTTCGTTGAGTGCAAGACCTTAACGAAAAGTCCAATTTGAATGTAACGCATATTCAAGTCGATTTCAAATCAAATTAGATCTGAGTTCATTCTGAATTTAGGTCTAAAATTATTTGATCAAATTTTATTTAAAATTGATTTTTAAATTTGAATTAAATTCAAATCAATTTTAATTTTTTTTTTTTTAGTCCAAGTCTTTTGTTCAATGAAAATTTCGGCAGCCTCCCGGCGTCTCCTCCCCACCGAGGGAAAAATCGGGACGGCACTGCCGTAGTTCTTCCTACCCGGACCTAAGGTCGACGGCGTAGGGGCTTCGAATTCAAACCATCCCGGTCGGACCTAAGGTACGACGACCGGGGTCTTCAATTTTGGAACCATCCCGGCCGGATCTAAGATGCGACGGCCGGGGTCTTCAAATTTTAAACCATCCCGGTCGGACCTAAGGTACGACGGCCGGGGTCTTCGACACCTGTTGAAAATTATATCATTTCCCCTCATCTTTTTTTTTTATATGTATATTACAATATAAAATATATATTATAATATGATATATTTAATATAATATGTATTATAATATATATTATAATATAACATCATATTATATGTTATATATAACATAATACATAATATATATTATATATTATATATTATATTATATGTTATAATATATAACAGAGAGAGAGGGAGGGAAATAATCGGGATAGAGCAAAGGGCAGAGCCCGATCGGGCAAGGAGACGGGATCGGAAGGATCACGCACGGGCTCGGGATTCCTTGGTCGGCGACGGAGGCGGCGGCTGGTCGGTAGGCGGCGGCGGCGGCGGCGGCGTCGACCAGAGTCGGCTAGGGCACGGCAGCAGTGGGAGCAGGAGGCCGGATCGATTAGGGCACGCCGGAGCAGAAGATTGGAGATCGGCGTCCAGTCCGAAGTTCGACGGAGCCGAGAGGTAAGTTCCGAAGTTCCTCTTTCGTTCCTTGCTTGCGATCTTCTTCCTCGGTTTCGATTTTCAGAGCGTATGTGTGCGTATCTTTCTAACCGAATGAGAAGAAGTGTTTTATTTCGTGAGAGAGGCGGTGAAGGAGCGGATGTGTCGTTTGGGATTTTTAGTCGGTGGAATGAGCGATTTTGTCGTGAGGTGGGACCGACAGAGGCGGTTGTGTCGTTTGGGGCTTAAGTCGGTCGGGAGCGGTTTGTCCGCCTGGAGTTATTCGTGTGCGATGGTTACAGTCAACAAAGACTCACTACCACTTAGTATTTTAGAAAACAACATACTATAAACATTTGAGAATCTTTGTTTATGTTTGTTACATGTGGCTCCCACCATCATATCATAAAAAATGAGCTCTCCTATCAAATCAATTTGTTTTTGGGACATAATGGCAACCATAAAGGTTATAATTTCTTAGATCAATCCACTAGTTGAATTATTCTTTCCCTTCATGTTGTCTATGATGAACAAACTTTTCCTTACAAAACTCAACCTATTGTCTTTAATCTACACTCTTTCACAAATCCTTATACTACATTTCAACTTGTGCTTTCTCTCCACAACTAGCACCACTCTCTCCACCAACAAACTCATCTGATAATGCCCAGCCATTTGAAAAAGTAGGCATTATTAATTATAGATCTAAACTTATGAAATTTTACAAAAAGTGGTTTATAATTAACTTTTCACATGTGATCGAGGTTGAATTTTTCACTTGATCTTAGAGTAGGAATCAAGAGTTAGGCAGGGGTGGCTCCATCCCCTTCGGATTTGAGAAAAACTTCATGAAATCATGTTTAGTGCGAATTCAAAATATTTAGATTTTCTTGTAATTATGCATTCAACAAAAGTTCCGTTCATCTTAAATTTAGGTTAATCTCATTCACCTCATTTTACTTGATGTTCTAATTTCGTCACTGCGTGTGACAATGAATATTTGATTTCTTAATGCATTGGGTCTTTTCTTCAAGACCATAATGCTCAAATGTTTGTTAATTGTTATCAATATTTTGTTAGCTATCATCTTTTTTTTCTATTTAATATATGAATATGAAACACCTAAAGTTTTGAATTATGTCATGGTTTATGTCAATTGAAGTTCATTCAGCCAAAAATGATACAAACGGAGGCTTCGCTTCAAAAAGTTCTTCATGCTTTATTTCAAAGATATTAAACAAAGCAAAATAATATTATTTATGATTTGATTTAATATTTCTCTTTTTTAATTAATGTTATAAATTCTAATTAATGGAGTGGTGTAATTTTACTTAATAGAGATTATTGTCTAATTGGTCTAGTGAATTGATTTAATATTTACTAAGTAATGATTAATGGAGTTGTTATCCTAATTAAAATGTCATTTATGCTAATTATAATCACGGGCAATATAAAATTTTTAATGTAATCATAAATAATAATTATTAAAATCTTATTTTAGCTAAAATATTTAAATCTTAAAATAAATAGCCAAATAATTCAACCAAATTTAATCAAATTCAGGGTCTCTTTGAGGAAAAATTATTATGTGCGGAGTTTAAACAAGAATAATCATCCGGACATGTAAGTGTACACACTGAGTGTACACAGTGTAATTTCTCTTTTTTGAGACAAGTTTCTAGCTGCATTATCATTCAGACGTTTACTACAATTTAATTTGACTATTGCTTTATGGTTATTTTTTTAAAGATTTATGTAGTAGAAAGCTACTTTTGTAACTAGGACAGTCATGTTACTTTCCCCACAACAACTTTATATCAAACTTTATAAAACATTGCAGCAATCCCAAATAGACCCTTAATCTTCATAAGGCCAACTAGTTTTGCAAATTTAATAGCCTGAAGTTATAGGCTTCGTTTGGGACGGTTTTTTTACTGCTTTCTAAAATAATTTTTTGTGTAAAAATTTTTTAAACTAAAAAATTTTGTACTAAAAAAATGCTGCATAAAGCAGTAAGAAAGCCCTCTCAAAAGAAGTATTATTAAGGCTTCGTTTGGGACGGCTTTTTTATTGCTTTCTAAAACGGAGTTTTAGTACAAATTTTTTTATTTTTGAACTAAAACTCCGTTTTAGAAAGCAATAAAAAAGCCGTCCCAAACGAAGCCTAAATCCCAATATAAAAACTACTTTTGTCTATTTTTTTAATAAAAACGTATGCTTAAGTAAAATCCTCAAATTAAATTCCAACTATTTTAAATAATTTAGATAACTCAAAATCTGTACAACCATGCAATGGAATTACAATCATATTTCAATTTAAATTCAAATTGCTGAAAACTATTAAACATTTATATGTGGATAAAAATGTATAAGATAATTATTCATTAAAAAGAATTTGTCTATCTCCAATTTATTCTTATAACAATATTTATATTCTCTATTAATGGTACATTTTATGAATAAAAATCTTAATAAAGATGAATGTGATAATAAGTTTAATATATGATTTATAATAAGCAACGTCTTGCACTATTTGCATCCCAATAGTGTATTTTTTATTAATCATTTTCTCTCTTTAAAATTTACATCTATATTATTAGTAAAAAAGTCGCATGTTATTATATAAATAAACATTAACAACCTTTTACTTAGAAAAAAAAAAAAAAAACTCAATTGTTGGATTAAATTCTACTCTTTGAATTCTTTGATCGGGCAAGCTGTTAGATTCGAATTTGTTTGTGAATGATATTGACTTTACCAGCAAGCAGTCTTCTAGATAAGAGCTAGAGATCCTGATAGGACTTCGATAAGTATGGAGGGTGGAAGAGAGACAAGCGACCTTGGGAGGCATATCTCCATCGAGGCAAGTTTTTCTCTTGTGCTTGGAAGGGTTTACACCTATCCCTTGATGTGCATGTTCGGGATGACTACTTGATTAAGTCGATTCGAATGAGTTGGGTTCCTTGCGAGTGAGTGCCTTAAGCAAATGATGTGATTCCTTTGAGTGAGTTCTCTTGTTGAAACTTAATAGGTACATATGAAATATCTCTATGAACATCTAAGAATTTATATATTCGAAAGGTAGAATTCTAAGCATAAAAATAATTTTATGAAAAACATTATAATTTGATCATATATGTATGAAATATACAAATACCAATGAGAATACTAGAAAAATTATTCTGTCAGGTTACGTGACATAGAGCTACATCAGGTAGCCTATAATATGTCGTCACGTGCACTTACTCTTTACCGCGCGGCCCGACGACCCGACCCGGAACGGACCCGGGAGTTTGCGTAGCTCGGTATTGCTCGATTTTGCTCGACAAAAATGAAAAATGCTATTATGTGAAGACCAATACCGAGTTCAATACCGAGTTCTTTTAGGCATTACTCGATATTGCTCGGTATTGGTCTTCATATAGCGGTATTTCTCGTTATTGCCAAACAATACCGAGTAATACCTAGCAATATCGAGCAATACGCGAACATAGTAATCCCGGATTCGGTCCGAGTCGAGTCGTCGGGCCGCACGGTAAAGAGTAAGTGCACGTGGCGACATATTATAAGCTACCTGATGTAGCTCTACGTCAGGTAACCTGACAGAATAATTTTTCAGAATACTAAGAGTTCAATCTAATTTAAAATAGTGATCATAAAATAATTTTGTGATAACTACTCATTTGGATTTTTTTTTTTTTTTGCATTTATAAATCTTTATTAAGCACTTAAAAATAATCAAAATTCATTTAAAATTAATTCTAAAATTTTAATCAAAATCAATAAAATTTCAAAATAATTAAAAATTAATTTATAATACAAGTATTTGTTTAATTTTAATCTTATTTTATTTCTTAAAAGTCTTAAATAAAAATTATAATATTTTTATATTGCAAATTTAGGACAGGTTTTATTTATTAATTTACGAGATGCAACAACAGTTAATAAATATTATATCAAATAAATTTAAATTTTATTCCCTGAAAAAGTTTATTTAATCTAAATCCTAAAAGCGTCGGCGACGCAAAACGGCAACGAGGTCCTCCTGGAAACGAACGGCAGCGGCGCTTATCCCTCTGTTTCCGAGGCGAACAGCGTCGTCTTTCTCTAGCAGGCGGCATAACAGCCAGCAGTAGAATCACCCGGCGAACAACTACTTCTCTTCGGCTTCACGCTGTAATGTTCTCATCGCAGTCATCGTCCTACACTTCTTTCGTCTGCTCTTCGATGTGCTTATGAACATGCTTGAACTTCTTACCCTAGAATGGATAAAATTTATCAATTAGTAAGTACTTGGTGGCTTGAGAAACATTTCTTGAGAAAAAAAGGAGTATCAAAAGGTTTGGATTCAAGCATGTCGGTTTCCTTAAGAAGATCTAGAATATATTTCCTCTGAGAAACAACAATGTCCTTTCTTTCCAAGAAATATTTATTAAGGTTTTCAAGATCTTTAACTTCAAAACTTTCCGAAAAATATTTCTTCAAATTTTGTAATGCCTCCACATCATTACTGGATAGAATAATATAATCGACATAGACTATCAATATAGCAATTTTCCTAGCATGAGATTTCTTGACCCTCTATGTTGGCATAGCTTCAAAACAACCTTTGTGAATTTGCCAAATCAAGCTTGAGGAGATTGTTTAAGGCTGGAAAAGGACTTCTTGAGTTTGCAAACCTATTTCTTTGCCATGCTTTTTTCAAAACCAGATGAGATTTTCATGTAGACTTCTTCTTCATGATCACCATTTAGAAAGACATTTTTTGTGTCCAGTTATTGCAAGTACAATCTTGGTTGACATCTAATGAGTGAAGGATTTTGATAGTGTTAAGTTTTGCAACACAAGCAAAAGTTTCTTGATAGCCTCTTCCATTGGATTGTGTAAATCCTCTAGCTTCCAACCAAGTCTTGAATATCTCAACTGATCCATCTGCTTCATACTTTATACTGAAAATTCGCTTGTACCCCACTGGCCTTTTTCCAGCTGGCAAATCAGTAATAGTCCATGTTCCATTCTTCTCAAGTGCATCAATCTCATCTTGTACCGTCTTCTTCCACTCTGAATTTTGTAATGCCTGTTGTATTGTGCTAGGAACCTAGATATTTAGCAAATGCTTTGTAAGATGATGATAACCCTTCATAAGTAACATTATTGCCAATCGGATGACTGTTACATCTCTTAATATCCTTCCTCAATGCAATCAACATGGTGGAGTCATCAATGTTGGGAATTGGCACATCTCTGGCCTTTTTTGTACCTATATTTTCTTTAGGTGGACTTGAAATTGAGTCAATATCTTGGTCAAATACTTGTTGTGATCCATGCTCTAACTCTTGTCTTTTCCTCCTCCTGATGTAGACTTGAAATTTCTTATTAGCAAGTTGTGGGGCCACAGATTAAGCAGTCACAAGAGAAGAAATATTTGTTGTCTAGACTGATGACTGAACATGCATGAGTGTGGTGAAGTCTTATGTACGGTCTTTGGGCATAAAGATGGGTCAAGAAGAACTTGAAAACTCTAAGTGGGCTAAGGGAATAAACTCGAGAAAGAACTCCTAAACTTGATATTCATTCATACTCTTCCCCTAAGCATGAGATTTGTGATAGAAGGACACATACTCAAATAAAGAGATATCCATGGTGGTGTAAAATTTTTTGTTGGTTTGAGAATAACATTTGTACCCTTTTTGAGTTGGAGAATATCCTAAAAAAATACACTTATTAGCTCTAGGATCAATTTTCTTACGATGTTGAGGATACACATGACCAAATGTTGTGCAACCAAATACCTTAAGTGGGAAATCAGACGAAGCTGCATGGGTTTGAGGAAAATTTTTCAAAAGAAGTTGATGTGGAGATTGAAATTTAAGGACTCTAGATGGCATACGATTGATCAAATAGGTAGCTGTGAGAATGGCTTCCCCCTAGAAATAATCTAAAAAATAGGTACCCGATAACTAGCTCTAATAACATGAAGAATTTCTTAATTGATTATTTTTTTATTGAAAAAAGGCACCATATATACACACACACTCACACAAAGTACCTAATAAAGGAAATAACTAACTAGTTTAATTCTCTCCTAAATTTTAGGAAATAGAATCATAGGAGAATAACTCTTTTTTAAAATTAGGAAACAAAATCATAAGAGAATATCACTATTGATCTATATTTTTATTCCTAAAAGTACTTTCCTATCATAGGAGAAAATCACAATTGATATCTCCTTTTATTCTTAAAAATACTTGCCTAAATAAATTCTCTAATTTTGACTCTCAAAATTCAACACATAGCTATTGTAATTGCCACCCCCTCCATTATATGAAAAAAATAATGAAAAAAACTTCCCTAGAACTAAAGATTTAAGGGTATATATTTGCAATATAATTTGGTTGATTATTGTTAAATTTGTTAAATCAAACATTTATTGATTTTATTATTTTGTCAGAAGCCTCATTTGCATTCTTGCGCTTCTTCGGAAGTTTCATGACTATTCATTTCTTTTGTTATTTTTTTTATTATGATTAAGTACCTATTGTTAGTGGAGCATCCACTGACGGCTCAGTGGAAAAGATTGATTTACAATCGAGCTAGGAACAAGTTGGAAATCTTGTCTGCTGTAACTACTACATGTACATCTTTCTCCAGATAAACATGCAATGACCTATTGACTGATCACTTTGCATGCCTTTGAAGCTGCTAATTGGTATCTATTGTTTGGTTTGTTTATGAATCAAATGGGCTGCCCTGCCCTGTGACAAGCACTGAACTGCAACTATGATGTCGAGGTATTGAATTAAAGTTTTGCTAACAAGTGATGGAAAATGTTGGAGGGAATTTAAAACAAGTTTCAAAGAAAAACAGCGCATATTGCCTTGGAAAACTGCACAAAATTGAGTGGTCTGCTTTATGAATAAAATTGGGAATATGGGCCAAATAATATCTAATATTTTCAATTGATGAAGGTACCTTGCACCTCGAGTTTTATGAACTTAATAACTGTGAACATCCATGGCAATTTTGCATCTATGCATTTAGAAAACCTTTTAATTGCATGAATGTTGGTGTCAAAAGCATTAATTTAAACTTCTTCTTATAGGACCTTGAATTTTTATTAGTATACAAACCATAACTTTCCATTTATGACCATCCCCTGAATTGTGGTTCAACATGAATTTATCAGACAATTTTTTCTAAAAAACCATTTTTGACTTTAAAGCTATTTTAATTAATCTTTTCATCAGTATTTTGTGTTCCTTGTGACTTTTTTATGAGGGTATGTAATTCATCTTCGCAGAAGAGCATCTTTCATCTCTATTATATTATGGACTTTCATGGAATGGGAGAATGAGAAATGTTTTTATTGGTTATTGATGTAATAACCTGTTGATGCGCACATGAGAGATAGTCCTACCCTCCTATAATTCCATTGTCTTTGGATGCACAAATCACATATGAACTCATTGTAGAAAGCTGAGTCAATTTGATGAAATGGAAACTGTCCTTAGATGTTCAAATCAAATACGAACTCATTGTAGAAAGCTGAGTCAAATTCATGAAACGGAAAATTGAATGGAAAGTCATATGAAATTATGAATTAACTTTTCTCGTCGACATTTTTAGTTAAGCTAACATGTTGCCCTTCAATGTGAAATATTTCACTGGTCGGTTGCTAGTTTCTGTTAGAAGTAATATTAGATCGTTTTTACATTCATAAAATGATAAAATCAAAATAGTTTTGCTTAATACTTTTCAAAGCACAATTTTTCTTTGTATTTCTTGTCATATTGCCACTATCTACTTAGATTTTAGTAATTCGTTAACTTCTCCCTTAATCTTTTCCCTTTTGCAGATCTAGTTCTTCACGCCAAGAGCATTCCAAGATTTTTGTTCATAAATATCTTGCTGTCAAATGGCATCCTCTTATATAAAACCTGGTTTGCTGGTTGCTTTACAGGAGCTAGAGCCTTCTTCTCCGTTCTTTAAGGAAGGGCAATCTATTCGAGTTACTGGAAAGTTGGTAACGATGACCTTATATTTGTCTTCCGCAAAGTTCGTTTAAGCCATTCATCTTTGTAAATGTACATGTTATTTGATTTTTTTTTCATGGCTTTAGTCATAATATTCATTATGCATGATGTTTTACATGGAATTGTCAAGACGTCAAAAGCAAGTTGTGGAGGACTGGTCAAGAAAACTTGATACCTTATTTCTAGCAACAATAATGTAACTCCCCAACTAAACCCACTCTTAAAATAGATTTCCTCAATTCGTGCGGACTATGTCAGCATGTGTACAATTCTTTTGCTTTTTTTATATGGGGACCATGTAGGCAACCATATGCAAAAGTACTTGTATACATAAAGTTTCAAAATCGTTGAAATTCTTTCACTCCTCTAGCAAGTCACCTAAATCATTCATTTTTCCTCCCATAAGTTGGGTTAGATCCGGCTGGGTAGAATTCTTAAAGAAAACTCATCAGTATAATTCCCCTAAGATAATCATTTAATTATCTCAGCTTTACCTGAAGCTAGTGTTTACTTCATTTTAATAGCTTTAAGAAGCGTTGCGTGCGATTCTAGTAAATATAGCAGGCCTAAACTGAACATGCTTCCTTTCTTTGATCGAACACTTTTTTTTTTTCATTTCTGTTGTTCATACAGAAGCAGTCTGTGGCAAGTAATGCCACATAGAATTAATTTGTTTTATCCTCAAGAATTTCTGCATCCATCAGTGGATACGTTATCCTCAGCAAGAAATCCTCTCTGTGCATGTGTTCTAATCGGTATGTCGAGTATAAAACGTACTTCGATCATATTTTTAACAACATAATTCCTTAACTATTGAGTGATTGTCCGCTTTGGCTTAATAGGTTCATGATTTTGTCTTATTGATGTAACTCAAGAAGGCCACCCATCTTAACAATGCTTTCGTATGAGCACCTATGATGCACCGACACTTCTTTTCAAAGAAGTATGTAGTGTATGACACGTATCCGACACGCCTCCGACATGTGTCGGACATGAAAAAAATGTGTCCGATTAAAAAAATTATTAAATACAAATTGGACATGTGTGTCTTAAATTTTTTATGAAATTTTTTATAAATATAATTTATTATGTTTAATTTTTTTTATTTAAAATATAAAAACTAAATTTCTTATTTCCTATCCACAACACTAAATCAGTCTCGCGCACTCAATACCTCATTCATCAAATATTCTCATTTTAGCTTCTCTTTGGTGGGTTTTGACTTTTGTTCACAGCAATGACTGATGTCATTTCAATATTGACGTCTGACATCGTTACAACGTAGACATTTCAAAATCATCTCAAAATCAAAGTGTAACACTGTCTTGACATTGATGCTCGATGCTAACAATTTCTACACATACAACTTGACGACTCATCTTTGTTCAACATCGACGCCCTCTTGACATTGACATCCGCTACTTATTGCATAACATCGATGCCCAACTCTCGGTAGCATTGCATCTCCTCTCTCGATGTCTGATACACGGCATCGACACCTGACTCTAGATATCCTAATATTAATCATTTTAAGCAAAATTTTAGTTAAATGACTTATTATTTCTAAATTATTGTTAATATTATATTTATTCAGTTTTTATATACTATTTTTAAAATATAAAAATTATAATGTTATGTCCAACCCGTGTCCGTGTCCTATATTTTTAATAATTGACATGTTCCGTGTCCATGTCCTGTCGTATCCACATCGTCGTGTTTGTGTATGTGCATCATAGATGAGCACACATACTTTTGGATTGTCTAAAGAATTCCAATAGTTATACTAAAGGCATATCGATAGTTAAGAGTTTAGCTTCGTTTTATTTAAGGTTTCACGATATTTTTGCTATATTTCTTCTTTTTTCATACATCAAACTCAATTCTTTGAGCACTGAAGCACTAAAAGGTGTAAATTTTGCCCTCCAGGTTACAGTCTTACAACGTTGAAAGTGCCATTGCAATTATAGTAGACGGTGGCGCCACACTTCTTATTGACACCCACCATTTAAGAGACATCAACTTCCGCATCAATTCCATCTATCAATTCATTGGCGAGCTCCTTATTCCACATGATGGTCAAGTAAGTCTTCAATAAGTAGTGCACTGCTTTTTGCACCCTAGTGCCAGACTGGCCAGTGGGCCCATGCCGCCCACCTGGTCCTAGCAGCATTAATCTTTATGTTAGAAACTCCTCATTTTTTGTCCACCTAAAAAATGGACTCTCTATATATATATTTTTAAATACAAATTATATCAAGATGAGTTTCAAAACTCTTATATTTACTTTTTGGGGCGAATATAACATATTGATAATGAATCAACTGTTGCATCGCTCATCTAAAAGTAAATTCAAAGATCTTAAAACTCATTCTGATATGCCTCCAGTAAAGATATCATCATACTTCTTTTGTTCTATTTTTTATGTGAATTTATTTGGGGAGTTGTAGCAATACAACAACAACATCAAGCCTTTATCCCACTATATGGGGACGGCTACGTGAATCCTTTTTTTCCTTTGTGCCATGTTAAAAGTTAAATTCTTATTTAAATCTAATAAAGAAAGATCAGTTTTAATATTTTCTAACCAAGTCTTTTTAGATCTACCTCTACTTTTCTTAACATAAGTCTAATCTAATACATCTACTTTCCTAACTGGGTCATCGGAGGGCCGCCATTTTATGTGATCAAACCATCTAAGGCGACTCTCTCTAATCTTATCTTCCATTAGTGCTACTCCAACCTTTTTATTTATATGATCATTTCGTATCTTGTTTTTAAGAGAAAAGACACCTGAGCATCCTCATCTCTACAACACTCAACTTAATATTATGCTTCTCTTTTAATGCCAACATTCTGCACTATAAAGTATTCAGGTCTAACCACCTTCTTATAAAATTTTTCCTTAAGTTTGAGGGGGACTTTTCTATCACACAGCAAGCCCGATGCATTCCTCCACTTCAACCATCTAATTTGAATTCTACTAATAATACCCCTCATATATTTCACCATCACTCTGAATAATAGACCCAAGATTTCTAAAACGTGTACTCTTATTAATGACTTGATTACCCAAAGTCACAACCCCCTCACTAGAATTATTATTACTAAAATTACATTCCATATATTCAGTTTTAGGTGTACTCAAACGAAAGCCTTTAGACTCTAAGGCTGACCTCCACAATTCAAGTTTAAACATTTCATTCAATGCTACTCTTAAATCATTTCATGCAACTCATCTTGATCTGTTGGTTGGGAGCATTGGCTACCAATCAAGAGGTCTTGAGTTCGAAACTTACGTACGATGTGTGAGTGAGTTTGCCTTAACTTGCTTATGTCCCCAAAAAATTTAAATCATTCCAAAATTTCTGTGAAGTTACTTGAAAAGGACTCCTTATGCTTCTTCCCATCCAAAACTTACCTCAAAACTCCTCTTTTTATCTTTTCATTGCAGGTGGTACTGAAGGCACGCATAGGAAGGAATGTGGATGGCATTGATCTCAACCTCTACCACCAATCCATCCGGCTTCGACGTAAATTCGAAGCCGACATTGTGAGATCGAAAACAACCTAATCAATTTTTCTGTAGTCTTGATCTTTTGAAACCTCTGAAAGGTTAGACTTTTCAAATTCTTGAACAAAATAGAAGTTTCAGAGTAAGCAATGCCATTTCTTGAGCTTTTCTCCTTTGCCTTTCTGTTAAGTGCAAAATAAATGTAGTAGATTACTTTTTGGTGTGCAGTTTGAAGTAAAATGAATTTAGAATAAAGGTGATGTTGGTTGGTAATGCAATAGCTAGGCGATGATGGGCGGCAGTGGCAATAGCAAGTGGCGGTGATCAGAGTTGACATTGGCCGACAATAGTATAGCCATGGTTCTGATGAGCGTTGGGCGGTGATGGTGATGACGGTTGTCAATGGTGATTCACAAAAGTTTGTGTGGTGTATATCATATTAGTTCTTTTTGAAATTCATACAAAATAAATGAGGTGAATTCTAATTTTTTAAAAGCTTACTCGATATTTCATTAAATTAAATCAAATGCCAATGTCTTCTATAACTCAATTTTATCATAGAAATTTCTGAAAATCTGTAAAAAATTATAATAACGTGCAAAATAAACTTTGAAAACCTTTGAGCATATTCGAATATAATGCTTGCGTAAATGTGCTGTGAAAATATTTATATGTCCAAGCCTTTGCTTAATATAAGGAAAATTGCAATATTGTTTTTTTATTTACACTTTTTGTCGGCAAACCCGAGATGAAAATCAAGTAGTCATGCAAGTTGCTTTGAATTGATATCAGATGTATCATGTGAAGATTGGCCCTTTGGTAGATGGAATCCAGCCTTCTCTTTTGAAGGAAAACAAATAATGTGGGATGCAGCTCTTCTTGGTTGGACAGATTATTAAGTGTGGAATTCGGATTTAGAATAATAACTACGTTTTTATTATTCGTAATCACAAAATCGTATGGTTCTTTGGATCCGAAACCCGCACGTAATAATCTCTCTTGGTTGAGAGTTTTAGGCTTTTAGCTATCAATTATGAGATTTTGAATCTGTGTGCAAGTCACACAAGTAATGTGTAAGTGAGTTTGTCTTAATTTTCTTAGCAATTTTAAGAAAATTTATATAAGACTACTCAATGGTAAAATAAATTAAGATAAATTTTAATATTTTGAATTCATATTAAAATTAATCTTACATATGATATTTCGAATTGTATTAATTTTAATATAAATTCAAAATTTTTTCAATTCATTCTAATAAACTTAGATCGAAATATTATATTATAACTTTTATTTTTTATTTTTATATCGACTAAAGGTCAAATTAGCCTTCATAGCCATTTGACCGTCTATTTTTGAAACTTCCATTTTGCATTAATTTTAAAAATAAGAAGTGTGCGATGTGGTACTCACATATATGAAGACTCAAGATTATATTTGAAAGCATAAAATTATTTGTTTTTTATTTACAAATTAAACAAATTCAAAATTAATGAAATAATTGTTATAAAATTTCTCATAAAATAATAATAAAATAATAATAATTGTTGCAGACTAGAATATACGCGGCGATAGAGTTAAAAATTTTCTGTCTTAGCGTTGAACGGATATCTAACATCCAAACAGAGGATAAATAATAACACCAGGATTTTTACGTGGAAAACTCTGAAAAGGGAAAAACCACGGGGTCAAGCCCAGTTGAAATAATTTCAATAGTATTTGTTTGAGGTACAAGAGGCTGACTCATTCTTAAAATTTAGGACGATCAGATTACAATGCTTCACTTCTAGATTGAAATCAAATTACAACGTCGGCAGAGTTTTGGCATCACTTGGAGATCGAGCAGAATTCCGTCGTTTGGAAGTCGAGTAGAATTCCGGCGTCACTCAGGCGTTAGGCTGAATTCTGGCGGTGCTCATGGAGGAGTTTCTTCCTTCCAATCATTCTTTTCTTCTTCTTGCTTCCTTGGAATCCCCCCCCTAAGAAAAATGAGAGGTCTATTTATAGATATTATAGAGTTGCATGACTTGTAAATAGGTGAGAGATCATAGATAAATATGGAGTGGTAGGATGGACGGTCGATATTGAAACCCTTGGTCATGTATCGTTTGTTAGACATTTGAAGGTCTTAATCATGTTGGAATTTGGCGATCTTGGGTTCTTTGGATTCGTCTCGTCGAGCCGCTCGATTCGACTATAAGAACATCATATTTAGAAACAGTTTGATAGCTCAAATTGTGGTTTGAACTTTCCAATAGCGCTTTCGGTGCTTGATTTGAACTCATTTGGGCTCAGATTGAGTCGATTTTGGTGTCGTTGAGTTCATATTTCCGAGACGCTCAGTTTAACTGTAAGTTCGCTGAATTCAGAGTTTAGGCAATCCCAAATTTAATTTTTGAAATTTCCGGCTTGATTTTGCCTCGAGATTCATGCCCGATCAAGATAATTTTTTGATGATATATCAATAATAATAATAATAATAATAATAATAACTTTTGGCATTGGAATTAGTGGCCATTGCATTGGATGAAGGCCAACAAAGAGGAGCCCAGTTTATTTCTCTTAGATTAAATGGGAAAAACAAAGGATGAATGGATTTGGTGGCTTGCCCCTTAATCCTCATTTATTTATGGTAATTGTCGCAGCCTACAACTTATGCGTTTGAATTTTCAATTCCGAAGGGCGGTTCCGTTGTTGAAATATTTGCTGGATTATTTGAGAAGGACTATCGCTAACATTATTAATTTAGGGTTTAGAACTCAAATCAATCAAAATCAGATATATTTGATTCACGTTCTCTAATAAATAATAGTAGACCTGACCTGATCATTTGACCAAGACTTCTTATGGGCGGCTTTCTTATTGCTTTTTAAAATATTTTTTTAGACCCATCGTTGTTTAATTTGGTTGGTAGCCGAGTACAGTTGGAAAACCTCCAACCCGTGCTCGATTCCCATTGAGCGGCAGCGCCTCTTAAGTGAGGCCCAATCAAGTGCAAGGTATGAGGTTTCTGGGGTGGGTGTCTCTTCTAGGTCAACTGAGGATTAGTCACGCAACCAAGCATTCTTTCGGGGTTGTCAGTGGATGGATACCCCGTTCCAGATATATATATATATATATTAGCATACAAATTTTTAGTTCAAAAAATATTTTTACTAAAAAACTGTTTTAAAAAGTGATAAAAAAGTCGTCCAAAATGAAAACTTAGCTTTCTTATTATTTTCTAAATTTATTTTTTAATACAACATTTTCTAAAAAGCAACGACAAGAGCTATTCTAAACGAAGCCTTAAATCAATAGATATATGTCATTTGTGACACCAATGAATTTTAGCTCTCTGATATCATGGTTGCATAAATTTAAGAGAGGATGAATCCTATGATGTCATTATATGATTAATTGGATTTTTTACACATAAAATATTATATATATATATATATATATATATATATAACCGCGATTTTCTCGATGCTTTTAAAAAAGTTTGGTACTAAAAAATTAGTTTCTACAACTTTAAAATGCTCTTTCTTTTTATAAATTTTACAAAATAGTGCTACATTTAAAAATATTATATAAAAAAATACCAAGTGATTACTCTTAATTTAGATTGGATTACATTATAGGGCTCGGACTAGTTAAAGTGATTTCACTAGTATTTGCATTTTATTACAAGTAAAATCATTTCTTAGGGGATTATATTATAAAGAACACATTAGTTGGTTGAAGCTAAATGAACCATTTGACAGGAATCCAATATAAATCCATGTGTTGAAGTTAAGAGTCAGAGTTGATATAGTCGAGCGACTGTGGTCCAGGAACTATAGTCGAATGACCATGATTTTGCACTATATTGACATGTTTTGCGTCATAAAGGACTTCAACACCGTTGGAGTAAAGTCAAATTAGCGAAGCACTTTGATATCATAGTTGAAATAGTCGGCGACCGTGGTCTGGAAACTATAGTCGAATGATCATGATTTTGCACTATATTGACATGTTTTGCGTCATATTGGACTTCAATTCCCTTTGAGTAAGTCAAATTAGCGAAGTACTTTGATATCATAATAATAGGAATCTCAATATAAATCTAAAGACTCGAAGCTGATCTTGTCGTAAAATAAAAATGAATATCGCACCAGAAATTTTGATATTCTATTAAGAATCGTCTAATCTTAATATTCTACTAAAATTTTAATGCATGTATTATACTTTATTTAGATTTGAAACAAAAAAATTATGTTAGAAAGTTCCATAAAAAAATGAATTTTAAAGTCTTTAAACTTATATTAAGATACGTGCAATACATAAATAATTTGTGTTGCACCAATCGCAAAGCAAATTCAAATAAAATTATCATATTTTAAAAATAATAATTATTTTTTATTAAATCTTAGAAACATTCCAAATAAATAAAAAAACAACTTTATAAAACAAGAAAATATATGCCATATTGTTAACAAATTTGAGTGCGGTTAAAATTATGATTATGTGATTCTTTGTAATGTGATTTTTTTTTTTTTTTTGGCTCTTGGCTGATTCTTAAGCCCAATCATTAAAGAGACAGCACAACATTACAGCACAACTTTCTGACAGGCGTCCTCCTCCAAGTCATTTTGTCGGATACGGAGAGCTTTATGTCCTATATATTAGGATCATTTTCTAAACTTTTAAATTTCTACAGAGATTATGATAAATAAGAGTATTTTTTATTAATTTCAGCATTATAAATTTTGTTGTGGGTTATAATATTCATGGTGGCCGAGTGAGTAAACTTTTTATCTTAGCAATACATGAATATCCAACATATAAACACAGAGATAGAAGTAAAGCATATGATCTTTTTTACGTGAAAAGTCCGAAGAGAAAAAAATCACGGGGCTTCGCCAATAATTATACTAAATTTGAGTGAATTACAAAGGTTGACCAGTCCCTTGATTCAGAGGCGGTATATTATAATAGTTTGGAGAGTTAGACAACAGAAGTCTGATGGTGTCTGAATAGAAGTCCATCTGATGGGGAATGATTTGACGAAGGTTGGGCGGAAGTTCGACGACTCTCAACTTTGGGTTGGAAGTTCGGAGGCAGACGACGGCCCGACGGTGATCCGACGAAGGTTGGGTTGAAGTTCGGTGGCTATCGGCAGCCGGACAGAGGTTTGACGACGATCGGGTTGAAGTCCGACGACAGTCAGTGACCAGGTGGAAGTCCAGTGACGGTCGATAGCTGGACAGTGATCCAACGATGGTCTGGTGGAAGTCCGATAGGTTCAGCAGCTAAGTGGACGTCAGGCAGGAGTTGACGACAAGCGGTGGCTTGATGATGGTCGAGTTGAAGTCCGATGGCAGTCGGCAGAAAGGTGGAAGTTCAGCGATGGTCGGCGGTCGGGCGTGTCACGACCCGACCCGAGACGAGACGGATCCCGTTCGCACCGGGCCGCGACGGAGAAGCTAACCAGGATCTAGCTTTGGAATTTGGTTCGGAACTGAATCTTCCAAACATTTAACTCCAAATCAAAAAGAAAAAGAAAAACACAGAGCCACTAAAAACATCAAATACAGCGGAACAAAAGATCTATATGTTTTTCATTCTTTTCCTCAAAACAATCATCTACAAATACATTACATGGCTTTTAGACAGAAAGAAAGACAGAACAGAAAAGCCATGACTGTACAAAAATCAAAAGATTCAAAACAATACCTATACTGATCAGACTCTGAACTAATCCTGGACTTCCTTCCCTTTCCCAGAACCTGAAAACCACCAGAAAGCAAGGGTGAGCTCAACAACTCAGAAAAGCAACAAACCTTCAATCAAAATCCTCAGAATCTCAAAACCAACACATCAGACAAATCCGTACAGAAATCAGAACGGAAACGGACAGATATCAAATCGAACAGAACTGTACGGAAACAGAAGTCGTATCAAATCAGAAACAGAACAGATCAGACTTATCAAATCCACAGAATCAAACTCGTACAAAAATCAGAAATTCAGATCATATCGGAACATAACAAATCGCATCAGAATCATATCAGAATCGGATATCAGATATTATTTAATTCATAGCTAAATTCCCTGACACTGACTGAATCTCATAGGATCCAGGCCCCTTATGCCTCCCTTTGTGCTCACGGCACCAGAACAGATATGCTTATAGCACAAGAATACATATATATAGTGCTTATAGCACCTAAACAGATTTCCTCGGATCCGGAACAGAACATATATCAGATTTCATATTGAGCTCATTCCAGAATTTTCTAGACACTAACTAAATCTCATAGGATCCAGGCCCCTTATAACTCCCTTTGTATAGCATATACAAATAGCATATCAATTCAGAGAAAATCCGGATAAATCATAAATTACTCAAAAATCGGGCAGCACAACGGCAGTATACAAAATTTACACAATTTTCCTGAAAATCAAAATTCACCAAATTCGCACAGAATATAGATATCAACATTTCAGAACATTTATTCTACTGCACAGATAATTTCCAAGTTCACAGAAAAATCCAGTCGACTAAAAACACAGTCGAATCAAAAATACCCGGACAAAAATCTTCAGAAAATAACCAAAATGTGCACACTCGGCACTTCAACAAAATACAGAAAGTTACGCGGTAAAAACTAAACCAGTCGGAAATTACGGACGAAAATCACGAACAAAACTTAATTCCGGACAGATAATACCGCCAAAAGCGACGGTTCTGAAAATTGAGAAAGTCGGATTGTGCCTTACCTTGCGTACAGCAATATCTTCAACTGTCACAACGGACGAAAACAGACCGGCGTCGCCCGAAAATCCACTTTTCCACTTTTTCCTTCGTTTTTCTCTCTCCTCAGCTTTTTCTCTCTCTTCAAAATATCTCATTTCTATATATATCCAGACTGATCGTCCTGGACGATCACTCTTCGTCCCGGACGATCCATGCAGAGAATAATTTCGTCCAGACGAAAATTATATATCGTCCTCAGACGAAGGGGCTCTGGAAATTTTTCGTCCAGACGATCCCAACTTCGTCCAGACGAACTAATCAGCCAAACAGGGTTTTTCTGCACAACCTGTACCGATCGTCCCGGACGATCCGACTTCGTCCGGACGAACCTGGAGCAAAACTGATATTACAATCTCCCCAACTTAAAAAAAAAAATGTCGTACTCGACATTATCCAATCCAAACTCAGTCAAAACAAATACGGGTACAACTGTCTCATGTCAGACTCCTTCTCCCAAGTGGCTTCCCGTGCAGTACGGTGCTTCCACTGGACTTTAACCATCGGAATCTGTTTATTTCTTAACTTTCGGACGTCGTACGCCAAAATCAACTCTGGCTCTTCCTTGTACGCCAAATTCTCCTGAATCTCAACCTCATCAGCAGATACCTTCTTCCCAGAGTCGGATACCCACTTCCTCAGAGTGGATACGTGAAACACGTTATGCACGTCAGACATAGAATCAGAAAGCAATAACTTGTAACCAGCTTTTCCAATCCTTTCCAGGATTTCAAAAGGTCCAACATACCTCGGACTAAGCTTGCTCACCTGACCAAATCTGCTCACACTTTTCATCGGGCTGACTTTGACATACACAAAGTCACCAACCTGAAACTCTACAAATCTGTGCTTCTGATTGTAATACTTCTGCTGACGATCTTGAACAGCTTTCAATCTTTCTTTAATCAAACTGATCTTCTGGGCAGTTTCATCAGCAAAAGTGGCCCCCAAAGCCTGTCTTTCTCCGACCTCCGTCAGAGTCAAAGGAGTACGGCACTTCCTGTCATAAAGAGCCTCGTACGGTGCCATACCGATACTGGACTGAAAACTGTTGTTATAAGCAAACTCAATCAGCGGAATATGATCCTCCCAGCTTCCGCTAAAATCCAGAACACAAAGTCTCAACAGATCTTCCAGCACCTGAATAGTCCTCTCAGACTGTCCATCTGTCTGAGGATGAAAGACTGTACTAAAATGCAATTTCGTACCCAAGCCTTGCTGAATGCCTTTCCAAAGTCTGGAAGTAAAGCGTCCATCTCGATCAGATACGATCACACGAGGCACACCGTGTAATCTGACTATCTCCTTCACATATATCTGTGCCAAGCGATCAACTGAATCCGTCTGTCTGATCGGAAGAAAATGGGCGGACTTCGTCAATCGATCTACAACCACCCAAATAGCGTCGTGTCCTTGTCTAGATCGAGGAAAACCCATCGCAAAGTCCATTGTTACCTCCTCCCATTTCCACTCAGGGATAGGCAACGACTGCAACAGTCCACCGGGTCGCTGATGCTCTGCCTTCACCAACTGACAGGCTTCGCATCTCGACACAAACTCTACCACATCTTTCTTCATTCCAGGCCACCAAAACAAAAGTTTCATATCAGCATACATCTTACCACTGCCCGGATGTACCGTGTAGCCTGAATGATGAGATTCGTACAGAATCTCCTGCCTCAAATCTCCAAACACCGGTACCCACAACCTGTTCTTACAGAAAATAACACCAGAATCAGAAATTCGAAGTTCAGGAGTCTTACCAGATCCAATCTGAGCAATCAACTTCGAATAATCTGAATCTGACTTCTGGGTTTCTTGAATCTTTGTCTCCAAAGAAGACTGAATGCTCATCTGAGCCAACTCCAAACCACTGGAGGAAATCACCTCTAACTGCAATCGCTCCATATCACATATCAGGAAATCATCACAAGTAAGCTGAATACCTGATAATCCAGAAGACTTCCTGCTCAGAGCATCTGCTACCACATTCGCCTTTCCAGGCTGGTACTGAATAGTCAAATCATAGTCTTTGATCAACTCGAGCCATCTTCTCTGCCTCAAATTCAGATCCTTCTGAGTAAAAATGTACTTCAGGCTCTTATGATCAGTGAAAATCTCACATCTGACGCCATACAGATAATGACGCCAAATCTTCAAAGCAAACACAACTGCAGCCAACTCCAAATCATGTGTCGGGTAATTCTTCTCATGTGGTTTTAACTGTCTCGAAGCATAAGAAATTACCTGACCATGTTGCATCAGGACACAACCTAGTCCTTTCAGTGAAGCATCACTGAACACTTGAAAACCTTCCGTACCTGACGGAAGTGCTAACACTGGAGCTGAAGTCAGACAATCCTTCAATCTCTGAAAACTAGCTTCACACTCCGGTGTCCAAATAAAAGGGACTGACTTCTGCGTCAGTCTCGTTAGAGGCGTCGAAATCTGTGAAAATCCTTTCACAAATTTCCTGTAATATCCGGCCATGCCCAAGAAACTACGTAGCTCAAATACCGTAGTCGGCCTTGGCCAATCAGCAACTGCCTGAATCTTATGGGGATCTACAGAAATGCCTTCTCCGCTAATCACGTGCCCCAGAAAAGAAATGCTCTTCAACCAGAATTCACACTTGGAGAACTTGACATACAGCTGATGCCTCCTCAAAGTCTCCAACACAATCCTCAAATGTCTGGCATGTTCATCCTCAAATGCAGAATATACCAGAATATCGTCAATGAAGACGATCACAAACTGATCCAAATACTCCCTGAATACTCGGTTCATCAGATCCATGAAAATAGCAGGCGCATTGGTTACCCCAAAAGGCATAACCAAGAACTTGTAGTGCCCGTACCGAGTACTGAAAGCTGTCTTCACAACATCAACTTCCTTCACCTTCACCTGATAATATCCGGATCGCAAATCAATCTTCGAAAATACTGAAGATCCGGAAAGCTGATCAAACAAGTCGTCAATCCGAGGTAAAGGATACTTGTTCTTGATCGTGACCTTGTTCAAATCTCTGTAATCAATACACATACGGAGTGTACCGTCCTTCTTCTTCACAAACAAAACAGGTGCTCCCCAGGGCGAAACACTAGGACGTACAAAACCTCTGTCAACCAACTCCTAAAGCTGAACTTTCAACTCAGAAAGTTCTTTCGGTGCCATCCTGTACGGAGCTTTCGATATCGGAGCGGTACCCGGAAAAATATCGATAGAGAACTCCACATCTCTATCCGGAGGTAAACCAACCAACTCCTCAGAAAAAACATCAGCAAACTCCCGTACCACAGGGATCTCAGAAACATAACCAACCTCTAGGTTCAGATCCCGCACCGAAGCCAAAAACACTGGGCATCCCTTCTTCCACATCCTGCTCACCTCCAACACAGAAACCAGACTGGAGAGAACACCTTGTAATCCCTGAAATACAACTCTCTCTCCATCCATAAGCAAACTCACTTGCTTCTTCAGACAGTCTATCTGGGCTTCATACTGACTCAGCCAATCCATGCCCAGAATCACATCATACGATGAAATCGGCAACCGAATCAAACTTGATTTCCACTTCTTGTCAGAAATCTCAATCTCACACAAACAAAACTGTCGAGCAATCAAAGGATTCCCAGCCGGTAAAATCACAGACAAAGAAATCGAAAGAAAAAACGAGTCCAAATGCAAAATCTCAAAACAACGCTCGGACAGGAAAGAGTGACTCGCTCCAGAGTCAAACAAAACACGACAGGGCTGATCAGAAATATAAATCGTACCTGTCACAACATCGGGAGCATCTCGAGCCTCCTGCTGACTCATGTTGTAGACTCGGGGCTGAACTGGAACAGGAGCTGAAGCAACAAAACTACTCTGCTCCCTCTAAACCGTAGGTGGTCTCCGTGGTCCAGAACTAGATCCACCACCTCTACCAGCAAATCCCTCAGGGCGTGGAGAAACAGTCCTCGGTCTCCCTGCTGCTGAACCGGCAGGTCTGACAAAGCCCTCAGATCGAAACTCAGAACGCTGATCAAATCCCAACTGTGGACACTCTGCAATCCGATGTCCTGACTGACCACATCGAAAGCACAGACCAGCCATCCTGTAGCACTGGCCAAAGTGTCGTCGTCCACAGTTCGGGCACACAGGTGCCGTACTGACTGATCCAGAACTCGTCGTACTGGTAGCAGTACCAGACGACCCTCCGCTCCTCCTGTAGTCTCCAGATCCTGAGCCGGAAACAAATCTCCTCTTTCCAGAGGAACCACTGCCTGAAGCCTCACCTCCAAATCTCTTCCTACTCGCAGTCCACCGCTGCTGAGTAGCCATCAGATCGTTCTTTATCAGACGAGCTCGCTCCACAAGCTCAGCGAAGTCGGTGATCCGAAACGGTATCAGGGGCTGCCTCAAAGTATCTCGTAATCCCCTCAGAAATCTGTAACACCTCTCAACAGAAGTGCTAACCAGCTGCGGAGCGTACCTGGCTAATGCAGTAAACTCAGCCTCGTACTGCATCACCGTCTTGCTCCCCTGAACAAGCCTCAGAAAAGTCTCCTGCATCTGCTGTCGTGCAGAAGGGGGAACGAACCAATCTCGGAATACCTCAGTGAACTCTTCCCACAAAATCAAAGAGTTCAGTCTGCCCTGAAATCTGGCTGCCTGCTGGCCTTCCCACCAGTGCTCAGCCTCTCCGTCCAACAGAAAAACTGCCAATGGAACCTTCCTATCTGACGGACACTGCATCCTGTCAAAGGTCTTCTCCAATCTCCTCAGCCATTCCTCAGCAGCTCTGGGCTCAACAGCGCCCTCAAACCTCGGAGGTTTCAACCTCAGAAACAACTGCAAATGTCTATCCAGGTCATCAGATCGGACAGTAGAAGCTCTACTCTGAGTCTCGCTCATCATCTGAGCAACGAGTGAAGCAAACTGAGAAAGCGTATCAGCACCGACCACTGGGGCTGTACTCCCCACTGGTGCTGCCTGATCGGCACTCTGCCCATCTGTCATGTCTGGGTTTGGCTGATCCATACAGAAAAATCCAGAAAATCCGGAAAACTATCACAAAAACAACACAATAAAAAACCGAACAAACCAAAACTACCCCCCAGACAGACTCACTGATCACTTCCTATAGCTCTATTTCACACAATTCCCAAATTCCAAAATCATTGCTCTGATACCAAAAAGTTTGTCACGACCCGACCCGAGACGAGACGGATCCCGTTCGCACCGGGCCGCGACGGAGAAGCTAACCAGGATCTAGCTTTGGAATTTGGTTCGGAACTGAATCTTCCAAACATTTAACTCCAAATCAAAAAGAAAAAGAAAAACACAGAGCCACTAAAAACATCAAATGCAGCGGAACAAAAGATCTATATATTTTTCATTCTTTTCCTCAAAACAATCATCTACAAATACAGTACATGGCTTTTAGACAGAAAGAAAGACAGAACAGAAAAGCCATGACTGTACAAAAATCAAAAGGTACAAAATAATACCTATACTGATCAGACTCTGAACTAATCCTGGACTTCCTTCCCTTTCCCAGAACCTGAAAACCACCAGAAAGCAAAGGTGAGCTCAACAGCTCAGCAAAGCAACAAACCTTCAATCAAAATCCTTAGAATCTCAAAACCAACACATCAGACAAATCCGTACAGAAATCAGAACGGAAACGGACAGATATCAAATCGAATAGAACTGTATGGAAATAGAAGTCGTATCAAATCAGAAACAGAACAGATCGGACTTATCAAATCCATAGAATCAAACTCGTACAAAAATCAGAAATTCAGATCATATCGGAACAGAACAAATCGCATCAGAATCATATCAGAATCGGATATCAGATATTATTTAATTCATAGCTAAATTCCCTGACACTGACTGAATCTCATAGGATCCAGGCCCCTTATGCCTCCCTTTGTGCTCACGGCACCAGAACAGATGTGCTTATAGCACCAGAATACATATATATAGTGCTTATAGCACCTAAACAGATTTCCTCGGATCCGGAACAGAACATATATCAGATTTCATATTGAGCTCATTCCAGAATTTCCCAGACACTAACTGAATCTCATAGGATCCAGGCCCCTTATAACTCCCTTTGTATAGCATATACAAATAGCATATCAATTCAGAGAAAATCCGGATAAATCATAAATTACCCAAAAATCGGGCAGCACAACGGCAGTATACATAATTTACACAATTTTCCTGAAAATCAAAATTCACCAAATTCGCACAGAATATAGATATCAACATTTCAGAACATTTATTCTACTGCACAGATAATTTTCAAGTTCACAGAAAAATCCAGTCGACTAAAAACACAGTCGAATCAAAAATACCCGGACAAAAATCTTCAGAAAATAACCAAAATGTGCACACTCGGCACTTCAACAAAATACAGAAAGTTACGCGGTAAAAACTAAACCAGTCGGAAATTACGGACGAAAATCACGAACAAAACTTAATTCCGGACAGATAATACCGCCAAAAGCGACGGTTCTGAAAATTGAGAAAGTCGGATTATGCCTTACCTTGCGTACAACAATATCTTCAACTGTCACAACGGACGAAAACAGACCGGCGTCGCCCGAAAATCCACTTTTTTCTCTCTCCTCAGCTTTTTCTCTCTCTTCAAAATATCTCATTTCTATATATATCCAGACTGATCGTCCTGGACGATCACTCTTCGTCCCGGACGATCCATGCAGAGAATAATTTCGTCCAGACGAAAATTATATATCGTCCTCAGACGAAGGGGCTCTGGAAATTTTTCGTCCAGACGATCCCAACTTCGTCCAGACGAACTAATCAGCCAAACAGGGTTTTTCTGCACAACCTGTACCGATCGTCCCGGACGATCCGACTTCGTCCGGACGAACCTGGAGCAAAACTGATATTACAGGGCGGTGGTCCGAGGACGGATAGGCTGAAGTGCAACGGTGGCCGGGCGGAAGTTCGGCTGTGATTGATTGCTGATCTGTTGTTCGATGGTAGTTGATGGGAGTTCGCCAGCGGTGGTGTTGGACCTTTTGAAACCTTAAAGCTCTCTCCAATCTTTACCCAAAGGTCCCCTTCATGTATAGAGCGGAGGTCTATTTATAGATTTTCATGAATGACACATCCCGTAAATATAAAGAAGATATAGGGTAAGTTTGGAGTGCTCCATCGGATGACCCGTATTGATTCCTCCGATTATAGAGAGTTTTTTTTTACTATTTAAGTGTTTTGACGATGTCGGAATTTAGTGATCTTGAGCTTGTTGGATTGGCCTGGCCGAGCCGCTCGATTTGATTATAAACATGTCATATTTGAATATCATTTTGTCATCCAAATAATGCTTTGAACATTCCAAATGTGGTTCGAGCCCCGGATTAGGACCCATTTGGGCTCAGGTTGGACCGGTGTTAGTGTTGTTAGGCTCGTGTCTTTGAGACATTCAATCTGACTTTGAGTTTGCTGAAATTGGTATTTAGACGATCTCAAATTTTATTTTTAAAATTTTCAATTAGAATATCAAGATAATTTTTGATGATGTATCATATTTTATATTAAAATATTTGATATTAATTTTTTTTCTTTTATCTAATGAATCCATATATAAATACTATTTTCAAATTTATTTTATTTTATACAGCTAATTTTAGTCTCTCCATCAAGATTTGAATTTTAAATATATTTTTTTTTTGTTTGAGATTAATTTTATTATAAATAAATAATAAAAATTTTATTTGAAGATTTATAGAATATGTAAATTTCATTAGTTTTCCTTAATCAATAATTTTGACATTCATCGTGAGGCAATTTTCTCACATTCCCAAAGTACCTTGTCCGTTCCTCTGCTCCGCTTCCCCGCCCAGGGATCCTAAGGGTTACAATAGTAATTAATCATCTTGTAATCCCCGCTACCGCCTACGGCCTATGGCATTCCGGTAACCAGTCGAAAAACAACAAAACGATAAGAACCCCGATATCGCGATGAATGTATTCGATCGAACATTACGCTTCGTTGGCAACTATGGCTACTACGGCGGACTCCGTCGCGAGCCGCGAGGGAGTAGGTCCAGGCGAAGGAAATCCGATTTGTATGGCGGAGATAGTATTTTTTCTTCACTTCTCTGCCTCATAGTTGCTCCACTCCGAACCACGTGCTTCTCCTGGCTGCTGCTTCTTCTTCTTCTCGTTCTTTCTCTTTTTCTCCGAAGTGAAGCTGAGATGGAGTGGGTAGATTTGTAGTGTTTGTTTTGGATTGCTTTGAGGAGTTCGAGTAATGAAGCATCTATTTTCGTTGATAAATGGGTGGGCAAAGGGTCTGTATTTGGGCAGAGGGTGGGGGGAGGCGGTGGAGGAGGGAAGAGATGTGGCGGATGAGCTGTTGATGGAGGCAATGAAGAATAATATGATACTGAAGAATTCGGGAACGGTTTGTGGAGAAGGATCGAATTGCTTCGCGGCGGCTTGCTCGCAGAGAGGGGAGAAAGGGATCAATCAGGATTGTTCTATTGTTTGTGAGGTGGTACTCTGTTCTTCCTCGTTAATCTTATGAGGAATTGGGTTCTTTCTGTTTTTTCTAGTCTGGTTCCAATTTGAGTTTATATTTTTGCTTCTTCACTCTTAATCAGCCGGAAAACGAAGGTATAATTAATTTTTACGTTTTCTTACTAAGATCTGAAACTTCTTTAATATAAATTTTAATCGATTTAGGAATCGCTGCTTTCATTTTTTGGTTTGTTGCTTTCGCCTCTCGGTTTTATTTGTAAGTGTTTATGTTATTTTGGCGATGAAAGTTTTGCTGGGTAACAAGTTGGAATCTATGTGTTTCACTTGGTTTTTGTATGGTTCCACCACGATGAGGTCTTATTATTGTTTTTTTTTTCAGGTGTAAACATTAATCTTCGAATTTAACTAGAGTTGATTTTTGACGGTTCCGTGCTTCCATCTTCAGTATAACCTCTAATGCAATCGTACAGAAGCATTTGCAAATTATAATAACCCGCAAATAATTAAACACATGGCATCGGTCATTCTAATGGAATTTAAAATGTAATCTTTTGGGTTTAGTCATCTTCTTGGTAAGAAAAGTAGCCCAATTTTGAGAGGCGACCTTGTCAAATATGATTTTTAATTTGCATGAAGTTTCGATTTCTTAAGTGGTTTTTAGATGTAACATTGTGTGAGCATTTCAACGAACTGAAAAAAATCTATTATAGATCTTTTCTCATTTCTCTAAATTATGTTTGTGTAACTGTTTGATTTGACTTCAGAAATTTGGATCCCAAGAAGACATGATATTCTGTGGGATATTTGATGGTCATGGTTCTTGGGGACACTACGTGGCTAGAAAGGTCCGGAAATCCCTTCCTGCTTCTCTGCTATGCAACTGGCAGAAAGCTCTTGCTTTGACCTCCCTTGACGGTAATAGTACAAGCATCTGCCATTCCGAAATATGGAAGGAGTCATTTTTAAGATCTTGTGCAGCCATAGATAAGGAGCTTAAGGAAAATCCCAAGCTAGATTCCTTCAATAGTGGCACCACTGCTCTGTCTATTGTTAAACAGGTTGGGAATAAATTACGTATATGTTTCGGTTTTTAAATTTATCGCTTTGGTTGAAGATGGGTCGTCTTTTGGTTTGCTTATTAAAATTATATAGCTCCTGATATTAACGTTTAATGCTATTGCTATGAGTTTAGTTGGTTCTATGTTTTTATTGATGAATCAGTTATGTATTTAATAGACTTTCCCTAAGGGCGTCTCCAGCCTTACTCCAAACGATTGTAAGGCGTACCTAGTTTGTTCCATTCGAACGGCAAAAAAATTGCTAATCGGTGGAGGGTGAACAGTGCGAAGTCAATATTGACGTTGCACTGCATATTTTCCCAAGAAACGCGCGAAATAGGAGAAAGACTGTTACCTTTGCAGAAGAGATCAAAATGGAGTTCGATTGGAGATGAATCATGACATTTTTGAGTTTCACTGCATTTTGGAGTGAAAAATAGCATTTTCAGTCGGAGATGCCCTAAAGAAAGAAGAAAGGACTTTTATAGAGAAATTTAGAAGTTAAAATAGCTCTTAATAGACTTCCCTTCCTTTTTTTTAGAATGCTTTTATGCGGAGTCCTATGCATTGACTTGTGCATTATAAATTTCTCTAATCTGAATTAGAAAAATTTCTCGAAAATATTCTAACAGAATCTGATCAGTTATGTGGGTGTTCATTTTTTCCATAGGGCCAACTCTTGGTTATAGCTAATGTTGGGGACTCCCGTGCTATTATGGCAACCAGAGCTGATGATGGTCGCTTGGTTCCTATCCAACTTACCGTTGATTTCAAGCCTAGTTTACCACGTAAGTTTTCACCTTCACTATATCATTGCGGAAGGTGGTGGCAGTTCTAATTCTAAGTCACTTAAAACAGTTTCATCAAACTGTTATAATCTATTAAACAAAAGTTAGATTTAGGCTTCCTTTGGGACAGCTTTCTCCTTGCTTTCTAAAATACTATTTTAGTAAGAAAGCTGTCCCAAACGAACACTTAAGGATACTAATGTACTAACGCATCAAGACTATGTTTGTAGAGGAAGCTGAACGCATAACTCACTGCAATGGTCGTGTGTTTTGCCTGCGAGATGAACCTGGTGTGCATAGGGTATGGCTACCTAATGTAGAAATGCCTGGGCTAGCAATGTCAAGGGCATTTGGAGACTATTGCGTCAAAAACTTTGGGGTTATCTCTGTTCCTGAAATCACTCAAAGGCTTATATCTGGAAGAGATCAGTTTATTGTACTTGCTACGGATGGTGTAAGTAATTTATTTTTTTGAAGAACCTTGATTCATATTTGTTATTTGATTCTGCCCAATTTTATTATGGAATTAATCTTATTGATTTTCTCATGGGCAACCATATAGATTTTTATATTAATATTAGTAATTAATCATCATTAAATTGCAATAATGTATTAGAAATTCTCTAAGTTTGCATAGCGGTATTGTGGTTTTTGTACTTTATATTTAATATTTAAATAAATCCGAAAATTACTAAAAAATTTCCAAACCATGGTTCTTCTTCATTAGCATAGAATCAGTCCTAATGTTGTGAATTTTTATTAAATTATCTTCATTTAAGTAATTTGAATCGAATTCATAAATTTGGGAATGATTTGGGTAAAACCATAATAGATCTCAACTTTGACCACTTTGATGCAAAGAATTATTGGATTCATGTTTATTACAAGGAACAACGTATTATTAAGTTTTTCATTGAACTAAAGAATCAAATTAGGTAAACTTGTGAGTATCTTAGTTCAGGGCTTGATTTTTCATATCAAAATAGAGATTCCTACAAAATTTAATTGCATATAAAAATCCTTGCAAAAGGAGCTATCCATATTTTATTTCAACGGAGATTTGGTCATCAACTGAATACATGGAGTGTAATTTTAATAGTAATAGATATAGTGAGAGGATTGTAACTTTAGGCGATCAAGTCATTAATAAGATTACGTGTTTTAAATATTTTGTATCTATTGTTCAGAGTGATGGTAAAATAGATGGAGAAATTATCAGTAAAATTTAAGTTGGATGGTTGAAGTTGAGGAATGCATCGGGCTTGTTGTGTGATAGAAAAGTTACCCTCAAACTTTACATATGTAGCTTAGGCTTAGTTTGGGACGGTTTTTTTACTGCTTCTTAAAGTAGTTTTTTAGTATAAAAATTAAAATTTTTATACTAGAAAGCTGCTTCAGAAAGCAATAAATAAGCCGTCTCAAACGAAAGAAATTGTTCTTTGTGCATGATTAGAATTCTTTTTGAATGGAATCGTTCAGAAGATTAAAAATTTTCTGAAACATTATAATATTCAGTTTGTATTGTTTTCCCTCAGGTTTGGGATGTAATCTCCAATCAAGAGGCTGTAGATATTGTTTCCTCAACCAAAGATCGAAGAAAATCAGCCCGACGGCTCGTCAAATGTGCAGTTCATGCATGGAAGCGTAAGAGGCCAGCCATCGCACTTGATGACTGCTCTGCAGTATGCCTCTTCTTCCATTCCTCCCATCCTGAGCCTATCTATTCTACCATTCCTCTAAGTTCTAGAAAGGCATAGCAAAGATCAGAGGTACTTCATTCATGTTCTTCTCTGTATGCTTCCTCCTTCATCCTGACATGAATCCTCTCAGTGTTAAATCTTTATCCTGTTGTGATAAAGCAGAGGATTAATGTTCTTCTTTGATGTTCCATAATAATTTTCAATAATTGCTGATAGTTCTATGTAGTGGTTACAGAATCTCCTTTTCCATTTTGCTTAGTGGCTCTTTACAATAAAGTTAGTTGTCAATATCAAATAGAAAATGGTGAATGATTTGGTATAGCCACTTAGAAGCCTTTCAACACACAACTCCTAATGATTGGATCTATAAAGAAACCCTATACTTGATTATTCATTGCTTTGCCTAAACCTTAGGGAATGGATTGCTACTCAGATAGGCTCTAATTAAAATAACCATTTGCATCAATTTTTTTGGGACTTTTAATCGAGCTACTCGAGTATATATCACATATATAAGAGCTTTAAATTTAAAGCCTTTTGATTGATAGTCTAAGCTCTCAACTAACAAATTCAGCTGCACCGCATTAAATTGTAACTTCAAACAATAACTAATTATATATATATATATATATATATATATATATATATGGTCTTCTAAGATGCTTTATTTTGGACGGCTTTTTTTTTGCTTTTTAAAGCAGTTTTTTATATTTTATTGATATGAAATTTAGATTTTTATGATATTTTAGATTGGACGAAGTTTAAAGATTTGAATGATGAAGATGACCATTATAAAATAGAAAAATCAAAATATTATGAAAATAATAAATTTATCCCTGGAAATTTTCAGATATGCCCTTAAAATTTAGAACTCCTTGAGGGTTAGGTAAGGGAGAGCTCATACAATGATTGAGGTGAAGCTCCACAAATATTCAAATGATAAGTGTTGTAGATTCTACAGCATTAAATTTTGAATGACCTTTTGGCCATCCACTTGTAAAATATTAATCACCACTTACAAGATATTATTCGTACGAACACAATTTATGTTTGCAGTGACTTTGACGTGTCAGCATAGTCATCAATCAATTATGAGGGCACTATGTGTGTGGACCCATATCACATCTGTTCCTAAAAATTATTTAGAGACTAATCAAAATATGCCACGTTATTTTTTTTTGCGCCGTTGTGTATCAGATGACATGACATATTCTAATTCGTCTACGGACAATCTGATGCCCGCACATAATAATTTCTACATTAGTCTGGCCTCAATTTATAAATTTGTTGTTAAATTTAGGTTGAGACTAAAATTATCTATTACAAATCTAATTATGTTAATTTTAAAATAAAATTAATATTTTAAAATTTATTTTAATATTATTTATATTCAAATATTCTTGCATTTTTTTATTGATAAACATTATTTGTTTAGAGCTGTCCCTTTGCATGAGGGGTGTAAACTAGTCGAGCCGAGCTCAAGTCACACGAAACTCGAGCTAGACTCATCACTCAAATAAATAGCTCGAGCTGGAGTCGAGCCCAGAGAACGAGTTCGAAATAAACTCGAGCATTCATACTCAAGCTCGAGAGCCCAACTTGATATATAGTCACGGTGGGATTTATTGAAGGCTACTGCAATTGAGTTAAACCTCACGATTTTTTTCGTTTGGATTCTTTTTTTCTTTTTTAGAATTACGATGTCTCTTATAATTTTTACTTTGTTGTGAGATAGATATAAGCCCTAAACTACTTTATTATTGTTGCCTCATGGAATATTCATGGCAGTAGAGAAATATATAGTTTAACGTCTTAGCATTGTACGAAGATCAAGCACACAAGCAGATAAGAGATAGATAGTAGCATTCATAAGAGACACCTGAGTTTTTATGTAAAAACCCCTAAAAAGGGGGAAAACCATGGGGCTTAGCCCAATTTGAATGAATCCACTAGTATTTGCAGTCGATTACAAATGAGGCACTTCTTAGGGAGAAGATCTTGACTTGATGTTACAAATGTACGTCATATAAAGCGCATTACATGGTGGAAGTTACAATAATTAACATAGACATGTTTATTTGGTTGGAAGGGCCATAGTTAGCATGGGACAGGGGTCCGAAAGATTGTAGTTGGCAGGAGACTGAGGTCCGAAAGACCGTTGTAAGGTGATAGAGGTCAGAAGAACCATAATCGGCAGGAGACAGGGGTATAAAAGACCATAATAGGAAGGAGACCGATGTCAGAAAGACCGTTGTGTGGGAATGGAGGTCGGAAGGACCATAATCGATAGGAGACAGGGGTCCAAAAAATCGTAATAGAAGGGCGGTACTCCAAGAGACAGGGTTTTGAAAGACCGTAGTAGAAGGGCGATACTCCAGGAGAACTCTCGGCGTCAAGTGGTGGCCCGGTAGAAGTCCGAGTCTCAGGTTCTGGTCTGGTAGAATTCCGAGTTTCAGGTGGCTGTCCTGCAGAAGTCCAGGACCAAGGTGGTGGTCCGACAGAACGCCGGGCGTCAGGTGCTGTCCTGGTGGAGCTCGGGGCCTGAAGTAGTGGTCTGGCGGAAGTCTGGGCCTCAGGTGGTGGCCTGGTGGAGCACAAAGTCTCAAGTGGTGGTCCGGCGGAAGTCCGGGCCTCAAGTGATGGTCTGGCGAAGAAACGATATCAGGTGGTGATCCGGCGTTTAAGCGGTGGTTCGACGGAGCAATGACGTCAGGCGGTGGTTCGGCGGAGGTGAGGGCTTCAAGTGATGGTCTAGCAGAGCAATGACGTCAAGCGGTGGTTCGACGGTGGTCCGGCGGAGGCGACGACCTCAAGTGGTGGTCCGACAGAGCAACGGTCCGGCGGAGGTGCGGGCCTCAAGTAGTGGTACGGCGGAGGAGAGGGACTCCAGTGGTGGTCCGACGGAGCAACGACGTCAGACGATGGTCCGACGGAGGTGAGGGCCTCAAGTGGTGGTCCGGCGGAGGTGAGGGCCTCAAGTGGTGGTCCGGTGGAACAACAATGTCAGGCGATGGTCTGGCGGAGGTAAGGGCCTCAAGTGGTGGTCCGGTGGAGCAAAGACATCAGGCGGTGGTTCGACGGAAGTGAGGGCCTCAAGTGGTGGTCTGGCGGAGCAACGACGTCAGGTGGTGGTCCGGCGGAAGTTGACGGTGGTTGAGGAGGAGCTTCTTCTTTCTCTTCCTTTTCTTCCTCCTCTTCTTGCCTAGATCCCCTTTTCAAGAGAAATGAGAGGTCTATTTATATATTTCTGGAGTAGCATGGTCCTTAAACAGGTGAGAGATCAAAGAATAAATGGGGAGTGGTTGGATGGACGGCGGATATTGAATCCCTAGATTGTGGACCGTTCGTCAGACATTTGAAGGTCTTAGTGATGTCGGAATTCAATGATCTTAGGCTCGTTGCATTCGTCTTGTCGATCCGTTCGATTTGACTATAAAGATGTTATGTTTGGAAATCGTTTTATAATCCAAATTGTGGTTTGATCCTTCCAACAACGCTTCTAACTCTTGATTTGGACCCGTTTGGGCTCGGATTTGGTGTCGTTAGGTTCGTATTCCCGAGACGCTCAGTTTGACTATAAGTTTGCTAAAATAGGAGTTCCGATGGTTCCAATTTTAATTTCGGAAGTTTCCAATTTGATTTTGCCTCGAGATTCGTGCCGATCAAGATAAATTTTTGATGATATATCAATTATAATCTTTATTAACAGAAATTAATATTAATTAAAATTGACTTTAAACACTCAACTTTAAAATTAAAAAATAAACCAAATTTACCCAAGGCCCTTCCTCTATTGATAATTTATGAAAAGTTTTGAGAAATATTTCTAAAAATATGAAAATTCATTTTCCTTCGAGAACACATTTTCTTGAGAAATGGTAAATAATTTGCATGCATTACTTGTTTTTTTAATTATAGAATTATAAATTCTCATTAATTTTGCTAAGAATATGCAATATTTTCTTTATGCATTTCATGACATTGCACAAAATTATATTATGCAGGGGATGTCAATATTTGTTTCAATCCGAAATCCGATCAGAATTCGATCAAAAAAAATTTGAGGTACGGATCAACCTTTTTACCTGACAGGTCGAGTTCGGATTTCGTTTCAAATATGCTTACAAAGTTAAGTCGGGTTCTGAGTTGACCCGAAAACATAAAATAAACCCGATTAAACCGAAATCAACCCAGTCTGCACTCTGTTCCCCGGCAGTTTGCATCGGTCCGACCCGTCCAGTGTCGGGTTTGGGTTTGAAGCTTCTCGGTGCTGCGGCGTTAGACCTAAACCTATTTGGGCTTCCCGCAACCCACACGCATCGGTCTCGCGTCCGATGTCCCGCAGGACCCGCACCCACGCCCGTGAGCCTCGCTCAGACTTGTCACATCGGCACCTGCGCCTGTAACCTGCCCGGACCCGCCACCTCACCTGCGCCTCTTGTCGTTCCGGCAGGCGTCAGCCCCGCCCAAACCCGCGCCTGCTCGCCTTGTTGCTGCCTCAACCGCTACCGTGCGCCGCCCTGCCGCACTCGAGCTGCATGACATTTTTATTTTCACTTTTTTTTTTAAGAGTGAAAATAATGTCTTTACTTACAAAAAGAAATATGTTTATAAATTTAAAATTCATATTTACTTCTAATTAAACAAACAATTGTTGCAATCTAGACCCTTAAGCTTTTTTTTTGGAATGGGATATCCATCCACTATCACCCCCGAAAGGGCGCTTGACAGCGTGACTAATCCTCGACTGACCTAAAATAATTACTCACCCCAGAAACCTGTTGGCCCACACTTGATTGAACCCCACTTAAGAGACGCTGCCACTCGAGAGGAAACAAACACGGGTTGAGGAATTCTCAACCATATTCGCCCACTAACCAAACTAACCAACCATGAATCATAATAGATTTGTTACTTGTCCTAAAAAAGCTTAACAATTTTCTAACATCCACATGAGGGGTTAAATGGCCATTAAAGTAACAGCCCTGCAACTGCAAAGTTTCTCAGATATGTTGTAATTAGGTGCTTATCCTTTTGTAGTACTTTATTAAACATACATAACAAATGTGTTAGCCCTTTGGAGAACCTTGTTTAATATGTAGCTGACCAATCATCATTAGTTTATAGAATCCTTAACCATATTCACAACCCAAACCTTCAAATAGCTTTTAGGACTAGTTTGGGACAACTACGACTTTTTATAAAGATGATTGTAAAATTACAATGAAGAAATAAATTTTTGAAAGATGCTATAAAAAATAATATTCTAATACAAAATTGTCTTGAAAACAGTCAAAAAAGAATTTGAAAATTAAAACAATAAAAAAATTATCTCAAATAAAACCTTAATTTACAAAAGAATGACATAAATTTACAATTTTTTTTACATCTTCTCAGGTGCTTTCCTTCTTTTTGAGGTTCTCAATCATCAGCTCAATCATCTTCTTATACACAGGCATATAATGGTCCTTGATCATATTTGGTGATAAGCGAATTTTACCATATAAATGTCTTGGAGTTTCATACATGCTAATATTCGATTCATCAACAACAATCTTACCAGAATTCGCATCCAATACTTGTTCTGCTACTATATGCCTAATTCTACCAGGAGGAAAGAAGTGGATCTCCTCTGCTGAAACTGGCTGTTTGCTCCCAATATTTCCATAAACAGATTTTTCTTCGTCTATTCTATCTTCTGAAGCTGAAGCACCAGAAGCTTCTTGTTGCCTCTGAAGCTCCTTTCCAAGCTCAAGCCATAATTCTCTTTCAATCATTTCGTCTTCAGTAGCAGCAACAAAAATTTTGTCCGGCTGCATCGAAGCATCTTCCTCGGTTCCATTGCAGTAGTACTGATTACTACAGGAACCAGTGTGATCAATTTGTTCAGCAAAAATTTCATCAAGATTTTGTTTGATCGCTGAGGAATCCATATCCTTTATTGGCAAGTTTCTACCTTGGTGTTCAATCTTCTCTTCATGGCAAGAGAGAATGCCTAGACAATCCATGCACCTAGCAAATGTCAGGACAGCTTGCTGTGCATTTCTGAGAAGGTTCTGGAAGGTTAAACAGGACATGAAATCTCTCATTTGATGAGATAGATCATATAGATCAATAATAACCAAGCATTGACTTGTGTATTGTTAGACATTGGTCCTAGATTTAAGTTGTTTTTTGTATGGCTTGTATAGTCAATAGTGTAGCTTTTGGTGTTGCTATTTTGTGTTTATAAATAGGAGCTTTAGGCTGTAATAGGATGGTTAAGAAATAGAAATCTGATTTAGTGCTCTCCCTCTCCCCTTTCCTCTCCCTCCTCTCCCAAGAAGCTCATGTAGGAAGGGTTTCTTCCTCTCAAGCAAGATCTAGCATGTATAAAACATAAAGCATCAAAGCCGCAAAGAGGATTGCAAGTGGTCATACCTGGCTTTTACTGGATATTGTTTGAGCACATGAAGCAAATGGTTGATGCATTTGATCACGCAGGTCATTTAGCCAAGAGGAAGCTGCCACCTGATCGGGTAAAATATTAAAGCATGCGATCAAATTGTAAAATTAGATCAAGAACTTGAAGAGTTTCATTGAATATTATAATAGATTTGAATCTCAAAATGTTGAATATACTAAAGCAAAATTAGTAGGAGATGGGCAATCATTTTGGCGAAGTGTTCCTGCTAAAAATTTAAGTTGGTTGATATGAAACATAAGCTTCACGAGTAGGATTTGTTTAAATTGGTGATTAAGAATCAATTGATTAATTAATTTAGGGAATATAAACAAAGTGATTTTAAAGTGTTTGAATGCCATGCAGAGTTCATAGGTCGTGTAATTGAATATTATTTGCCTCTAAACTATTATGTTATTATGATTTATTTTATTAAGGGACTTAGGTGATCGATTAAGGATGTATTAAGATGCAACATTCCAAAGACATTACCTAGGAATTTATATAGATTTTTTAATATTGAGGAATATTATAATCATTCTATTAGAACTATTAAATCTATAATTAATACCCTTTAAAGAGAAATCAATATTACTTCCTCTAAAACCCATCAAATTCACAACAATACAAAGATCATGCATGATTGAATATAATCATATTAATAAAATTATAGTTTAGGAATTTCCTATTGAGCATGCTTTAGATATAGTAGATGATGATAGTTACAGTATAAATCTTCATCTAATGTTACAGAATTGGAATCTAAACCTACAATAGGACATGTTTGTGATCAAAATTTATAATTGACAAAAGTGCAAAGTTTTGAAATTGAAATAGAAACTGAGCATGGATCATATATGAACATGAACTTCCAATAGAAATTGAGTCTACTTCTTGATTTGATATCATACCTACTGTAATTGGTGAACCAATTAAGCAAATTGAAAATATTACCCTTGATTAAATTTCTAATGAGAAAAGGGCCAAAAAAGTCCCTCAACTCTTTGCGAGGGATTAAAATGGTCTCCAACTCTTTTGAGAGACCAAATTCATCTCTCAACTCTCTAAAATGGGACATTTTTTATCCTAATATTTAATGTTGGAGTTAATTGTGTTAAATGTAAGTGTATTTTGGTCATTTTTTAATTAAGCATTTATTAAATATAATTTTCAAATAATTATAAATTTTCTAAAAGAATTTATTAAATATTTTTAATAAAAAATTAATAATAATTTTAGTTTTAATTTTTAAGCATGCTGAGGATTTGCAAGACCACCACTAATTGTACAAAGGACATTTGGGAAGGTAAATATTTGGGAGAGGAAATATGAGATGATAACTAATGAAGCAACAATTGGTCATGATTTATATTTTATAATAAGCATACCACTTGAAGTGGGTTTGGACTTTCTAATCATGAAATCAATTCATCAGAAATCATGCTGCATTCATGATTCTTTTTTAATTTCAGTCTCAAATTTATAAATTGACATCTATCTGAGTCATGCATGAGGTCTTCCTCCTAATTACCTATGCATATCATTGAAACGTGAAAAATTCAATGTAGAGATTCACATATGCGTAGTTCACCTCAAGTCGGAGGTTGTCAGCGGAAACAAGTGAAAACGTTGGCACCATATCAGAACCATTAATGATAGTGGTGATGAAGTTCTGTCCAGATTCCGCAAGGTCCCATGTCATGCATGCAGCTGCCAAACACTAAGCAATGTTAAAAGCAGTAATAACTTCTCTTCAGAATCAAAAGATTTTATGCGAAATCATTACAATGCAAGCAAACAAGGAAGTTTAATATGTTAGGCTGCAAACAAATGGAGTAATTCCTACTATTTTTTCATGATAAAACATGCCCAGTACCTAATTCAAGTAGCAAACTGAACCCAACTACACCGGACTGGCAATCCCTTATCCTAAACCAGCTCGAGTGACACAAAGCCTTCCCACAATCACGTTAATCACCCGGCTGGCGCTGCCTCTGTTTCAATCAAGCGTGAAAATCTCACATCACCCAACAACCTCTGATGCGATTTAATGAGGCGATAGCTAGGACATCGAACCTCTCCCCATTTTCTTCACCCGAGCCACTAAAACTCTCCATGCTCTCTCTCTCTCTCTCTCTCTCTCTCTCTCTCTCTCTCTCTCTCTCTCACTATAAGCCGACAATAAAAAACCTCCTCCCTCGCTGCAAGCCATCTCCCTCTTCTTCTTCTTCCTCAACCAAGAGAAATTGAAAACAAGACCTCTCTCCTTGTCTCCCTCTTTGAATGAGAGGTGACAACAAATCTTCCTCTTCTTCCCATAATCAATCTTCTTCTTTCTTGTCTTCTGTTCTTTTTAAACTCAAAATATAATTTCATCTTTTCAGTCCAATTAATCTAAAAATGAGATTAAATATTTTAGTATTACGGTATTACCTACTCTTAAGAAAAGATTAAATTAGTTTAGGTTTTATTTAGGCAGTTAAAATATTTTTTGTGCTGGGAAATATATTTGGAGAAATAATGATTTAGTACACAAGGATGGGTCAAATCATTACAATGATTATTTAAGGTCGATTATTTAGGTTTTATTTTTATTGACTAACACTTGGTTTTTAATGCCTTTCTTTGCGTATTGATAATTGATTGAAAGTTTATATTTATGAGCAATAAAATAAATTTATTATTATATGAATTCATTTCATATTTATTTAATTTGAATAATTACTATAATTTTTTTTAAAGATATAATATTATAATATTATGTCTAATGTGTGTCCATATCCTACCTTTTTAATAATAGGTGTATCCTGTTCATGTCCATGTCCCTATGTTTATGTTGATGCATCATATATTGACGCTAAGTATACCCACACTTTTCAACATATTTGAAGAATCTATTAAACCAGGATCATAGAAATTGTTTGAAGACATATGGAGCTTTTCAGAGTATATGTTGGCATTTTTTATTGACATCTTTGATTTTCCAGTCCATATGAGATCTCTATGTATACTTTCTACTCAATGTCCCTATTATAAAAGGCATTACTAATTTCAAGGAGATGTAGAAGCCAATCCAAATTTATCCTAAGAGAGATCAAAACTCAAATTGTACTAAGTTTGTAACAGGTGAGAAAACTTTTTGATAGTCAATATCATAAAATTGAGTGTAACATTTTGCAACAAGTCAAACTTTAAATTTATCCATGCTTTGATCTAATTTATATTTGACTGTAATGATCCATTTGCAAAGATTTTTTTTTCCTAGTGAAATTAAGATACTTACCATGTATCATTCTTTCTAAGGCCTGAATTTCTTCCATTATAGCTTTCTTCCACTTCGGAATCCTGAGGCTTCAAGAACATTATTTGAAATTTGTATTTTATCAAACGAAGTGATTGAAGCACGAAATCGAGGTGAAAGCCCATTATAAACCATACAACTATAAATTGGATGTTTGGTACATGACCTCACTACCTTTCTTAAGATAATAGGACTATCGAGATTGTTAACATCATTAATTAATTTATTCTCACTATTTTGTACTTCATTGGTCCTTGAACCAAGTTTGAGTTCTTGGTTGTGCTAGAGATATATTGGTTAATCCTCTTCTTAGTTTTCTCTTTTTCCTCTTAGCATAGAAACGAAGCTCAATCACAATAAGTTAGGTGTATTGATGACGTGATGATGGATTTTGAGGTTCTAGTGAGGATTCAATATGTTGAATATATTAATAAGTTGATGAAGGAGTTTACAGTATTGGCGAGGCCTCAATAAGTTGAAACTTGAAAGTAAAGCAATGCAAAATGTTATTTATCCATGGGCTTGATTAGAAATGATAGTGAATGATCAAATAAGTTCAAAACTTAGAATTCTTGTTCTTAAATTTCCTTCCCCTAAATTCTTGTTCTTAACTTTTGGATCACTTTGGGGGTGTGCATAGCAATTAATCTGCAATGGAATGCTTGAAATAGCACTTCATCAAGAAGTATGCTCATTAAGAGATGGTGGAGACAAAAGTCCTGGATAAATGCAAGTATTTACATTCACATATATGAAAATAAGCTTGCAAAAATTTGTGTTTGAATTCGGATGATACATACCTGGAGCAAATGCAATACAGGTGGCCGAAGCAAAATCTTTGTGTTCATGAAGAATGTAGGTTAATATTGCAGCAATGCCAGCGCCTAAAGAATTGCCCACAATCTGGTGATATCAAAACGAGGGTTAATACTTAATATTAGCCATTATCCTGTAACAAAATACTATAAACACAGAAATCAGTAACTCATTGATGCTCCGAAGAGTTTATTGCACAACATAGAGTGATTGAATCATAAAAATGCTTCATCTTCGGTTCAAGTTAATGCTTGACTGATTGTTTAAGAATCAACACATCTTCAGCAAAGAAATGAAAGCACCATTTCAAGTTACAGTTTGACTTTATGAAACCAGGATGTAGAAAAACTGTTTAAGGCCGCTGGGGCTTTTGGATTAAAAATCAATAGCCTTTTTTGTCCTATCAAAAATCGAGGTCAAAATTCAATGAAACATAGACCATCTCATAAACTCCAAGAATATTCTGAAATTGATAGCCTTTAATAGTCATGTGTATTGACTAAACATTGGATAATCAATAATCCTAAGCCTCACATACACACTTAATAACTTGGAAAAGACCAAAACAGAAACTTCTCTTCTTTCCTCTTGATCATTATCCCTAATCCGAACATTATTACTTTAAGCATGGTTTTACACAACCAAGTTTAATGGCATCCATCGGTGTTGCATATTTTGCTAATTTTAGTAATACTATGCAAATTTCTCTAGCTCATTATAACTTAATATAGCTTTTCCATCATAAGACACCATCAAAGTTTGATCAGTTCATAATGGTGCCAATAACCAATAAGTTCATAGGATTACACATCGGTAAACTAGCTTGGAGTCCTTTTACCATGGGTTTTTCAGTTTATATTTGTCATCAGAGATTGTTTATCTTTTTCATCTAGCATTTTTTCTTAGCATATAAAAACCAAGGAGCCAACTTATCCAAGGGGTCTCAAATCACATCCGACACATATTACATTCATGGACGCTATATGTACCACATGGGATATCCTAAAAATGATATCAGATGTTTAGTAGCTTTAAAAAAAGCTTTTAGATACCACATTCATATATTATACTGAATTGAGCATTTTTAGACGACAGATGGATGCATTTCAAATACAGAAAAATTACTATCCCATATACTGAATACTATTACAGAGCAAGTACTATTCACCTTTATTATTTATGTTCTTGCAAACTATGTGCGCTCATATGAAGTAAATATTGTACAACAATGCATTTTTTTGTAATTGTGGCTGACCATAAGAGTATGCATATTTAATTACATTTTTACATGGTGCTCATATCAGTAGAAGCAAGCATGCAATAAACAGAATTTTAGTATCGTGATAATGCTCTTTTCGAATTATAAATGCAGATAGGAATGAGACATTAGTCATTAGGTCAAAGTTACAAATCGGAAGAAATACAAGAAATCTTCAGCAGGAGATTGCTCAGATTATTCTACTTCTGATGAAATTTCGGGGAAAAATGCTTCAGGGACATTGATGATGCAGTTATTCAAGTTATACATAGAGCCCTCTACCTTGACTTTGTAGGCAGGATATTGTTCAACTGCTTTAAGGATATAAGGAGTTGCACATTTTGCAATCCAATGGGCAGCAGAAACCATCCCATAATGTGCATATCCCGATACCACTTTAGTAATGCCAAATTCGTCCAAAATTGAATGGTGAAAAGGAACCACCAAACCAATTGCAGCAGTCAATGTATCCTTGATACTATGCAACCCCCGAACAATAAGGAGAATGCATTTTGAACTTTTATCACGTAAAATGGTAAAAGCAGGCTTTAGTAGCTGCAGAAATTACCAAAATTATGCGTTATCGATCATTTAATTTGGTAAACTCAGTCAAAGAAGCAAAGCTAAAAATAGTGATTGAAAAGAATACAACCAAGTGATATTCTTAATATTTACGCACCCCCGCTTTATGCTTTCGAAAGAGAATATCCTCCGGACAATAGTTAGAGCATTTTAAAAAGACTGAGAAAGGTTTCTTTGAAAAGACTATGCAAAGATCCAACAACCTTGACAGATAGATCAACTCGTCCATAAGATCTGGTCCTTCTAATTTGATATAATTGCTTCCGCCAAATACACTTGCTACTTGTAAGCCCTGAAAGGCATGCAATCATTGTAATGATCATTTAAGTTAGACGTGTATGGAATGATGTCAGTCCATTATCAAAAGCTAAATAATTACTGATCACTTTCTCAATGCAACATACAAACTAAAAAAGGATTAAAAAAATACTACAATTATCTATTATTTTCACTTGACAATGGTTTAGAACCTCATTATGCATTACATAATATAGTCGCTTGTTTTTAAAACCATGCAAAAATGATAGCATTTTCACAACTTTATTTTATCAAATTTTGAGGATTTATACAATATAATCAAACAGATGATATTAAAAATTTTCTATTTGACTAGTACATTTATTTCAATTTCATTTCTTAAAACCTGATAATTCTTCTGTAAGGGACTCTAATCATTAATGAACATTTACCGATTGATAAATGGTTAAAATAATTAAAATTTTGAATTTTTGTCCCTGTAATACTATATAAGAATCTTCATATATTAATTTTCGCACAACAAACTGAAAGATAAAACTATGATGCCGCTTCTGCAAAACAATGCTGTGACGTCTACCTTTTTTCTGCAACTTCTTCCATTTTAGTGTTAAAACTTATTATGTTAAAAGTTTATCTAATTTTTAGGATACTATACCATTAGCAGTAGCGGCAGCTTTACCTTAACTATCCAGGGTTCTGTTTATGACTCCTTCGCATTAATTGCTGCAAGAGAAATTTATTGAAATGTAATTATTCAATAAGGATGTCCTATCCATTTTTGGCAGCTGTATTTAATAAAGAAAATTGAAGAACGTAAAATGAAATTCAGATAAATCTGTAAATTTTTAGTGATTTAGAACCTCTGGCTATAGGTTTTCATTTTTTTTTTGGGGGGGAAATATAGGTTTTCATTCACTTCATTCATTTCCTAAAAATCTGATTCCTCGCATCCAAACAGAGCTTTCATTTCTCCTATCATACATCGTACAATTTGCATGGTTCACGTCGTCTCCAACTTTACCCGATTGCACTGGTAAGGCTTGTTATATAATATGATAGATGTTCTTCCTTCAAAATAATGGATTTTTTTATGAGAAGCGGTTCTTGTTATAATTCATATATGCATTCTTAATTCTTATAAACATTACCTAATGGATAACAGAACTATCTTTCCCCATCTAAGGTGCAGAGTTAAACGCCAATGTACAATGATCAAATCTAAGCAGTAAATGACTAAAACCCCAACAAAAACAGCAAAATCCAAAGGGTTCCGGTCCAATTTTAACATTTCCCGATTCAACACAAGCAATAGTTCTCATCTAGCATGATAAAAATCCAACAAATCATCATCATCAAACTATCATAACAATGACAGGGAACCATGTCAACAAGAACTAGTCTCAGTTGCTCTCAATTTAAATCCACCTACCTGCTTTCTCATATGAAGCCTGATGCCAAAAGCTAAATCTCCAATCGGCCACCTCCCAAGGGTTTCCGAGTAAGTGAACCGGATAGTCTCCGCCACCGTCGCCACAGCCTCCTGCCAAGTCGAAGGTGGCTCCGCCGGTCGCCAAGACAATCTCCTTTCCATCTCCGCCTCTCTCGACCTCTGCTCTCTGCTGCGGCCACCAGCAGAAGAGATCCCCTTCTCATCCCCATCTTCCTCCCGCTTCACCATGCAAGGCCGGTTCAGCACGATACAGAGCAGCATGGCCACTCCGGCGGCGGTCGCCGTCGACGCCACCGCCAATGTCGTCGTCACCATCAGGGTTCAATTCAAAACCCTAGCTTGAAGGAGATGGCAGGTGATGCATTGATGAGGTTTCAGATCGAAGTGCGCCCGCCGCCCAGCGGGGGAAATTTTGTGGGGAGACGGAGACAGCGCTACAAAATTCGAGTTTTTTTAACTACAAGCCAATATTCGTGCTTTTTTCTCCTTAGCACCTTGCGATAATGGTATTTCTATAAATAACATGAAAATTGCAAAACAATTTGTGGAATTGCGTGTTTGGATTGATTTAATTAAGTATTTTTTAGATAAATATTATAATTTTAATTTAATATTAATGCACTGTGATTGGCCAGGATTAATAAAACTAATCATTGAATTTTATTTTCATTTAAAATTAATGTACATTTTCTCCTTAAACAAATTATTACACTTAAAAAAAAATGTCACAACACTTCAAAACTCTCATAGGAAGCATTTCATTAACCCTTTTTATGATAATTGATGAAGAGATCTTCCCTCTTTTTATGGAGATTGGCAATCTCAATCGTCTATGATTTCATTTAAGACAGCTTTCTTACTGCTTTTCAAAATAGTATAAATAATTTTATTTTAAAAATTTTTGTATTAAAAAATTGCTTTAAAAAATAGTAAGAAAATTAATCCTAAACAAAACTTAAGTCACACCTGATATTACCAGTCAAGATCACATTAGCTAGCACCAAATGAGACTAATTTGGTTTTGTATTAAATTGATTGAATCAAAAGCCATTAGGGTTTTATTTAAGACTGCATTTTTATTACTTTTTAAAACAAAATTTTAGTATAAAAATGTACTAAAATTCCATTTTAATAATCAACAAAAAAAAAAATTATTTCAAACAAAACCTAACATAATGGCATAGAGCCATAGATCCAACCGCCCCAATTTACAGAATCTATATGATTTGTTCATTCATCATGTCTGAGAAATTAGCCAAAATCTAAACTACCAATCAAGAACAATAACATAAATTATTGGGTCACAGGTGACCAGAGGCGAAAAATAAGTTCAGACATCCAATAAAAATTTGATGCGTCTCCTTGCGCTTTTGACTTGCGCTTTAGTTACGTTTTACTTGCGCTTTACCTGCACTTTACTTACGCTTTAGTTGCGCTTTACCTACACTTTACTTGCGCTAAATTTAAAATAATATTTTATTAATATCCGGACCTATCTCTGCGTTCGATCACCTAACCCTATAATTTGCCTTATTTTTGACAAACTTTTATTCTATCAAGTGAACGTACGCAGAGGAAGGTTCGGTTTTAGACAAAAAAGCGCCTCTACCGAGGTTTTTCAAAAAACTCGGTACAGGCGCGAAAAACTCAGTACAGACACTTTTTTATTTAAAACCGAACCTTCCTCTGCGTACGTTCACTGGATAGAATAAAAGTTCATTTTTGACGGCCTTTGCAGCAATCGTGTGGAATTAATAAAGAATGCATTCTCGCATATACCTTGCATGTCCGGGACGGCACCAGAATCCACACGCTTTTTTAATTATTGAAAATTGTATGCCAATCTAAAATTTCGTGGTTCATAGGGACCCAAATGAAAATTTCCTTGCAATTTTAGGCTTCGTTTCAAAGAAAATTTAAGGTTTTTTTTTTAAATTAACTTTTTAAAACAAAAAATTTAACCTAAAAAACTGTTTTAAAAAAAAGTAAAAAATTATACTTCCTTTATGATAATTTTTTTTTTAAATCTTTCCTAAGATAGCTTTTTATTTTCCTAATATGAGGTAATTTTAAGAAAGCAACCATTTGATTATATATATATATATATCATTGCCTCGCTTTGCAATCATCTAGACCATGCAAGCAACCATCGTCACTCGCTACTACCGATCTCCATCCCTGACTGTTGAGATCGCTTGCAATTGTTCGCTATCGCCACCATTGCTGAAGGACATAGCCTCCCACAAATGAAAACCATTGCATGCATACCGCCACCACCACTGACCACTGCCTCCAGCATTACATTAAAATTAATTTACTTAAAACTAAATACAAAAAAGTAAATAATCTATTGCATTTATTTTACGCTTAACTAAATAATCCAAATAACTATACTTATTTAACTTTTTTTTTTGCTTTTACTCTATACTTCTATATTTCTTCTTCGACAAATCAAGCTCCTAGGAAGGGAGGCATTATTTCGTGTAGTTACCGAACGGTTCGGAGACAAATCAGGATGTGTCACATCACTCGGTACACAGTAAGAGTACATAACTAAAAAGTAACGTGAAGCGGCCTAATTTGCTTCCGGACGGTGCCAGGTGACTACACAAAATAATTTCACCCTAGGAGGAGGGTGGCTTTCCCAGCCTAAATTAAGTCGAGATTAAGGATATCAAAAACATTCAACCACTTCAATTGTTTATCCAAACAACGCAGCATAGTTCTGTTTCCTTCATGTGGCCTAAGAGGAAGAAGAATACTGACTTCTTTTTTGCTGGCAAGGCCTAAACTCTTACAAGCTAAAAAATAAGTTGCCAGAAACAAAAACCTGGCGATCAAATTATTCAAAATGAATAACTGATAGGAAATAATAGTAGGGAAGTTGAAGGGTGAGTAAAACCAGTTGGTTGAATCATGAGTAGCATTGGCTGGGCAGCTAATTCATCCCAGGTCAATCAGATGGTCCAATCATTTTCTCTGGCACAACCAGCTCATCAAATTCTTCACTACTTAGCACTCCGAGATTCAATGCAGCAGCCTGCATGCAAAAGCAATTAAGGGCAATCAGAACACATTGATATAATTAGTGTAATAAGAAAGACATTGTGAGGGAGGGAGGAAGGGTGATAGAATCATCCAATCTAAATATTATTCTAGTATTACCAATTGTTTTGTACGACAAGTATTTCTCCATGATAATTGCAATGTACAGTAGAATGCCACCGCTCAGTTAACCAACAAAGTTATTATGATCGAAGGGGGCTTGTAATATTAATTTTGCACTACCTAATTATCTTATGTCAATGATTTAGGCTTCGTTTGGGACGACTTTCTTACTGCTGCTTAAAAGCAGCAGTTTTTTTAGTACAAAAATTGTACTAAAAAGATATTTTAAGAAGCAGCAAAAAAACCGTCTCAAATGAAGCCTTAAGCTTTCTTCAAAAGAAGAGAAAGCCGTCTCAAATGTCATTGATTATATTTTTACATAGGACCTCCATTGACTTGGGACACCACCACTGACTACTTCAAAGCTTTACCACAAATAGTCTATATAATTGTCAATCTCTATTGTTCACCACCATCTCAGCCATTAACTTGTCGTTAGCTTTAGCCCAGGGAACTCAAGTGAATATAGAAGAAAAACCATCAATCACATATTTTATAAGCATTTAAAGGCGATCGATAGAAAACAAATTTGCTATTCTTAAGCATGAGTTTATGCAGTTTATTTTCCAATGAATTCGATTCATAACTTTCATCGAATTACATCAGCTATAGATTTTGAACACCATGCTGTCAAGGATTGATTTATCAAGAAAATTGGTGCGGAAATTATTTTCCACATCTTGATAATCTCCTAATTGTACACTAATTTTCAATATGTTGTCAAGATAGTGAAATCTCTATTCAACGCCTCTCTCAATCAACCTTAGGGGTTAACTGAGGCATTACAATACCTAAATTTATCCGTGATAAACATGCCAAAGTTTATTGCAGTTCTTGCTTTGTGCCTGGCATTGCTACTATGCTCCTTAATCTTGAAATATCATCCGGCAAACAATGCCTTCCTTTCCTCTGATAGTAGCCACATGATAGAAATTAATAGGATACAATGGAGAAAAAAAATCTTGCAGCCAACTCCACGTAGTGGAATAAAGGCTCGTTGTTGTTGTTTTAGTCCTCCAAATTCACCAACATCTGAGTCCATAATGGCTCCCATTGTTTTGTTGTTTGAAGACATGTATTATAGGTGTCATCCTTGATAAAATTTAGAATGAAAAAACAAACATGAATCCAAGATTCATGGCCCATGAAACTTTTCAAACGAAAATAAGTACATCATAGATATCTTCACTTACAGCATTCATAGATTATAATGTAATTTCAAATATATCTGCCCATCCCTGTGGACAATCCTTCTTCATGTGGCCAATCTTTCTACAATGCTAGCAAGCATTAATGAAATCTTTGGATTGGCTCCTTATTTGAGTTTGACTCTCTATAATTATCACAATCTGGAGGAACTCTTTTGTCTTAAAACATTGATAATAATAAAAAAAATTCTAATAATTTAACATGCTCTTAGTCTTCAATTTTTTTAATTAAAATATTTCTTAATAAAACCATTACAATATCTCCCTATAACTTTGCAACCTTAATAGATATCCTATTTGAATCAAAAGCTTTATTTTCTCTCCAAATCCCCAAATCAATTACCCGCACTCAATATCTCATTCCCTGAACATTCACATTTTCATTTCTCTGGTAGGTTGCAGCTAAGGTTTCACAACAACACTCGAAGCCATATCAATAGCGACGTCCAATGCTGTCACAACATTATTTCAAAATCAAAGTCTGATGTAGTGTTGACATTGAAGCTTGACGCACTCACAACCACAGCCCGTGCCATCTAGACATCTCATCTTTGTCTAATATCATCTTAACATCGACAACCAACGTCATTTTGAGATCGACGACCGAAGCTATCTTGACAATAATTCTTGATGCCAATTACACGATAACGATGCATGATTGTTGAAAGCATTGTCGTCTCCCCTCTTGATAGCAAACATGACATCGACGACTGACTCTCGACATTCTAATATTAATCATTTGAAGCACTATATATATATATAATCACTTTATGTTGAATGCTCAACCTTCCTTTTGAAATAACCATATATGTGTGATTTAGTAGTGCCGCATTTTAAAAAAACTAAGCACTACTTTAGTTCTCAAAAACACAGCCTAAACCCTAAACTAAGGCCTCGTTTGATTGGGCTTTTCTTTGCCTTTCAATCTTCAAACGGCGTAATTATTTTTTTGTCCATGTTTGGATGTGACGCTTCTGTAAAAGGGCTTTTTACGGAACTTTATTTTTCTATTGTTTTGAGAAGCTTTCTGATATTGGTTTCTCCGTTACAAAACTCCATTCCCTCAAACAACATTTCTAAAAACACCGTTTACAAAAGGAATGGGATAACCAAACGAAGCCTAAAACTTTTCAGATTCAGGCCACTCATTCAAGTTTGAGTCTTGTTCAACTAGCTTGCAGGAGACTGGGAAAAATTAAGTCAGGCTTGGGTTGAGATTAAAACTTGACGAAGATCCGTGCCATGGCATTTTCAAGTAAAGCGGTGAGAAAGTGCATTATGCAGCAAACTACATAAGGTAACAGAGCTAAAAGAATCAGAGACAGATAGCAAACAATAACAGTTCATGTCTAAGCAACATCTTTGAATACTTTAACAGCTCGTCAATGTCTATAAAAATTAAATTAAACCAGTCAGTTAGTGCAAGAGCAAGATAAACTATCGTCCAATGAGTAAAAACTATGGAATAGAAGCAAAGACTATACCTTCAGGGTTGTCCCTTCCTTATGAGCTTTCTTGGCAACAGCCGCAGCCTTATCATAGCCAATTTTCTGTTTATAAATAATATACGTCAGACAATTAAATAATCCTCCAGCCTTTCAGATCCAGAAATTGAACACGGAATGCTAACTTACAGGATTCAATGATGTAACAAGCATCAGAGACTGAAATTAACAAGGATTTCGTTAATCGATCAGCTGGTTATCTTTAACATCTAAAGAAAGTCAGAATGATACCAGGTCACGCATAAAAAAATTACCTCATGCAGCAACTTTGAAATTCTTTCCCTGTTTGCTTCAATTCCTCGCACACAATTCTTTTCAAAGGAAGACGACGCATCCCCAAGTAACCTCAAAGACTGCCAAGAAACCAATTAAAAAAATTAGAATATTATGAACCAAGTAGTAGGTAGAACTGAATGATTGGCAAATGGGCAAATGGCCTAGCTCAAGAGAATTATAATCCAAATCAAGCTCACTATACAAGAGAGCATACCCGAAGAAAAGCACTGGCTATCATTGGCTTGAAAACATTAAGCTCAAAATGACCATTTGATCCACCGACGGTAATGGCCACATGGTTACCCATAACCTGCATTACAATAACCAGTCAAACAACTTATATTATTAATTAATAGGATGCTAATGAAACGCTTGCTGGAAAAAAAAAAAGGCTCCTACAAATTGTACAGGAACATAGTCTAAACTACAAAAATAAATAATAAGTCATAAGCAAATAAAGAATGAGCAAGCAGAAGCCTAAAATTTCAAACATAGTTGTATCACTGAACATAATGAAACGAAATCAAACTTGGAGGTCCAAGAAAAGTGAAACTGTAAATATTGCCAAAGAAGATCAACAGGACAATTCCTCTTTAGAATAGTTGTAACAACTCAAATTCTTAACTACCAAGGTATTGTCCATTTTAACTTAATGGCCTTACGATTTTGTTCCGTTGGTGTAATTTCCCAGGAAATCGCCCATCCCATGTTTGCTCCTGCACGAGAATGCTTAAACTTAGAGTTTCTTAATGAAATTCCAATTGTTACACTAAAAAGGGTCTTGATGTTTAAGAGTTTAGATTCTTATTACTTAAGAGATTTCACAATCTCCCTCACTAAAATAACTGATATCCTCATCAGTATCCTTATCCTAGAATCATCCACCAGGCAAATATAATTCTAGAGGTGACCCCTACAATTTTAAGTGATGGCTCCCACCATGTAGCCCCTTGTCCCATATATGGTTCAAGTGGTGGCCCCTATGACGTAGCACTTTGTCATGTATGACACTTGGTTCTCATCTTTCGGCTGATGTGTTGCTCTAATACCATTTTATAACAGCTCAAACTCTTGAATATCGAGGTATTGCTTTGGCCTAACGGCCTCACAATTTTATCCCGTTGGTGCAGCATCCCAGGAGGTCACCCATCTCAGGATTGCTCTTGCACGAGCAAGCTTAACCTTGATATTTTTTTGATGGAATTCCAAACATTACACTAAAAGACAACTCATTGTTTAAGAGTTCAACTTATTTTTGCTCAAGGAACTTCACAATAGTATAGAAAGAAAATAGTCCACCAATTGAAAATGCAAACTCACGGATTCAAATCATTCTTTATCATTATCATTAGCCTAACCCCAACCACCTGAGAAAGGCTTTATCAACCCTCCTTGCCCATTCAATTGCTAACTCTATTTTCCACAAATCTTTCTGAAAAACTTCTAGCCATGTTATGGTATTGTTTTTGAACTACCTATTTTTACTCCTAACACTTGCACATTAATTTTACCTACCACTTTAGTAGTACATCTTCTAAACTTTTGTGTCACATGCATAAATTACATAAAAGGCCATTTTCTAAATCTCCAACAAATGCCATTCCTACCATCTGATATGGGATAACCTTCCAAATAACTAGATAAATAATATGAAAATTTTAAAAGATAAAAAGTAATAAAAGTAACGAGATTCACGCTTCGACAAAAAGAAAACATTTTTTAAAGGGTTTTAGGTTTCACATATGATCTATGATTAAATTCTGGAATATTTAAAAATAAAATAAGGTATGCATGTTTAAGATAGATGTTTATTTACGCCATAGATAGTCTTACAGGACCCATAATTCTCATATCTACAGTGGTAAGGAATAACGAATTGCAAAGAGGCCATTAACAAACTATCAAATTGCTAACAAAATACAAAGAAATTGCTAATAAATTTAATAACAAAAACAAGAATAATACTAATAAAATAATGAAACCAAGATAACATAATTTAACTCCAACAACAACGGAAAAAAAAAAATTTCAGAATTTATGTCCACATCAATTTTCACGGTTGCAAAACAGTTTTTTCCAATGAGCAGAATTGGTAATACATTTGAACTACACATCAAGCTTCATGAGCATGAATCAACAAATGGTGTTTACTTCAAATGTATTATCTCATGTAGCAACTTCAAAATAGACTAGAGGACAGTACGATTTTGAAGGAACAATAGATAGCTCATCTGAAAGTAGTGAAAAAAAAAAAAATCTGAAAGAAGTAGTGTAAGAACAAAATAATAATAATAATAATAATAATAATAATAATAATAATAATAATAAATAAATAATAAAAAAATAAAAATATTGTAAAAATTGATGCCTATGTTACAAATGGAAACGTAGAAAATCAACATCAATTATGTTGATTCCTTTGAGGATGATTTAAATACATGAGCACAAGGTGGATGCTTTATAGAAGTTGGATTGAATTGCCAAAGATTCACAATTTATTTGTAAAACATAATATAATTATTCTCTTTTTGTTTTCTTTCTTTTCCTTTTTTACCTCTACTTTTTCTCATTTTCCCTTGATTTGAGCCATCCTCTTTTCTTTTTCTTTTTCAATTTCTTTTTCTTCTCTTTTTTTTTCTGTTTTTTCAATATTTCACTTCCTCGTGCATAAATCTCATTACCGCACATGGTAATGCTCAGGGACGTGTGCATCCGAGATACAAGTAGTTGGATGAGGTAGGAAAAAAATTTTATGGGTTTATTACTTGCGCTGAATAGGCCATAGGAAAGATGGAAATGATTCAAACCATAGCCTGAATACCAATCTGATGCTCAACAACCATAAATCAAATTAGATAAAATAGTAAGGTAGATGAAAAAGATAAAATGATTAATAAAAGTAAGAAGATAAGCAAGCCTTACGCCTAAATAAAAAGAACCTCTTCTAAAAGGTTTTCACCGTTTAAGGTCTCACAACTGATCAAGAATCAAACCCCAAAAGAGATGATAATGAATTTTATTCATCCTGCAAACTGTCTTATATGACAGGATTCCCTAACTTATATATAGAAGAAATAATACACTACTAATAGTAATTAACAAATTGCTAACAAAATAACTCTTGATTTTTGTAATTCAAGTCAATAAAGGATTCATCTTGCAGAGTACTTTATCATCTAAAAGAATAATTGTAGAGCTTTTGAACAAATCCAAGCGACAGCTTCACTCAATCGTAGTGTTTAGAATTGCATTCAAATGATACATAGGGCCTGGGTGCAATGCGGAGCCACATGAGTAGACTTCTAATGAAGCTACTAGAGAGTTTAGGATGAGCGTGCTGATCATCAAAGAAAAATAGTAGAAAAAGAAATTGAGTTGGAAGTAAACAATGAATACAAATATGAAAGGGAAATTTGGGAAATGCTATGATTTTTTTTTTAAATAAAGTAAAGAACATATTATTATCAGTCAATAACAAAGAAAACAACATCAAGCAATTGCATAATAAAGAACTAAAAATAAAATACACTGATGAGGTTAATTGGTGGAAAATGAAACAGCTTTCAAAAAAGAAGAGCTGAAAGGTCCTCATTAATAACAACTAATTTGAAGCCCTGTTTATTTTGAAGAGTGGTGATATACTTTTTTTTTTATCTATCCCTTCAATAAAATTGGAGTTTTTGTTTGGTATCTCTTATGTGCTACAAAATGCTAATATTAGCGCCAAAATATAGTGATTATGAATCATCTATATCCTAACATTGGATGTTAGGACAAAAAAGGTCCCATTTGAAAGAGTTGAGGGATCAAATTAATCTCTCAAAAGAGTTGGGATTATTTTGATCCCCACAAATAGTTGAGGGACCATTTTGATCATTTTCTCTTAAATAAGAATATCACGAGAATCAATAAGTTCAACAATATGTCAATATTATCCTCAACCAAAATCAAATCATCTATGAATCTATGAATAATCTCCATATTAGGATGGCCCAAAGAAAATTTGCAACCAAGGGAGAAAGAAAAAGCAATGTCAGCTTAAAGATCTCCTTGTTAGATAAAATGAGAGCTAATTTACCTTGAAAGGAGGATGACAGCTAGCTTTGAGTTATTAAAGCCCTTACTGAAAATATGTGGGGAAATGAGAGGTATCAGGTAAGGGAACAAGACCCTTATCCCCACTAACCTTAGCAAATAATCAAAAAGCAAAAGGCAAAGAAGATTCAAAAGAGAGCGTAACCCTCACAGCAAGATTAGCCATATGGGTAGCATCACAATGCGATAGTACCTAAGGCGTAGCCTACAAAATGGATGGAATGGGTATTGATGAAAGATCCAAAGCTAGTGGAAGTAATGAGGCAAGATCCCGAATATAAAGAGTAGATCACAAAATGATAAGATACGAGATTTAGCAAAGCAATAAGGGCACCACCCTAGGCACTGAGGACAAAGATGGCATATGCACCTCCACAAAGGGAACAACACTCTAGAACAAAAAGAGCACCAAGTGCACCACCAGCCACACGCACATAGGAGCCATATTACGGGAGAGCAGTTTACAAATCGATGCAATAGGGAGAGCACAAAGAACACATGGCGCTCACAACCACAATTGAGGAATCAAGGGTGCAAGAACTTGCGAGATCGGCAAGTGATCACAAGGGAAGAGGCATCAAAGCTTAGCCAGAGCTGAGCACAAGAATGCACAACCTGAATTGAATGCAAGGGATCACCCGCAAAGGGTTACCATTGGGTGTTAAGGGATGCCCGCTAGGATGAACAATCTACATCAACATACTTTTTAGCTTGAAATGCTGTGAATATGTCAAGATAAATTTGCAAAGTTTATGTACTCACTCAAAAATGGTACAGCAGTTTGAAAATATAAAAAAATTGCCTTGGAAAGGATGCAAACGGGATAATAGGAATAGCCAAAATGAAATCTCTGGACAAGTATAGTTTTGTATAGATGAAGGGGTGTCAGTTGTTCAACAATATGCATACACAACTGGTTGAAGCTACGAAGTTTTAAATAAGAACTAAGGAACAGATAATATGGAGAAAAGAACATAAGACTCTCTGGCACAAGGAAAAACCACACTCATAATAGAAAGAAGCTAAAACAAATATTTGCAAATCACCCCGGAATGTCAATTGATAAGAGTATTTTCTGCATCAACACATACATCAACATGAAAATCAAAATCAAAGGAGATGGAGTCCATATTAACCCACTTCTCTAAACATAGTAGTTAGAATTCTTTTTCTGCAATTAAAGGGCTAGATAGCAAATCCAACATAAAAATGGTACCAGAAAAGAAAGAAAGCTTACCTGAGCACAAACCATGGTGAGTGCTTCACATTGCGTAGGATTAACCTTTCCCTGAAACAAAGAAAGTGCCCCAATTATATCTGCAATAGCAATTAATTTCAAACTGAAAGAACTTGCAAGGGTTACACTTCAAATGCAAGAACAAAAAATAAGGGAAAAAAACTTAATCATTAAGGTTCATGCAGAAGGCATATACAGGCATGATACTGCTGCCCGGCTCATTCTCAGGTAGAATCAGCTCACCAAGTCCACACCGAGGCCCACTAAGACAAGTTTTCAAAGGAAGTGTAAGTGTAAAGCCCTGGATATGATTTATATTTCAGTCACCGATACAAAGTTCTATGAATTTTTCGGAAAAATTACCTTCCAAGAAGTCGTATATCATTTGCAATCTTCATAAAAGAAGTTGCAATTGTATTTAAGGCTCCACTACTCTCTACAAAGGCATCATGTGCTGCCTGCATAACTTTATAAATGAGATTTCATAAATTAAATTAAATAAAACTTCTAAAAAGATGGCATGGAATACACTCAATGAAAGTGCATTATTTAAATCAAAACAAAGTATTAAGGAACTGTAGTTTAAATTATTAAGGAACAGTAGTTAAATAATATTACTAATTAATAACTGAGAAAATCCCTTTCTCATCCTCAAAAGCACGACAATGAGAAGAGAGAACATGTGATTTTATCACATGGAATAAAGTCTACGGAGGAAATGTTTAGTACCAAGTGACCAAAATAATATTTGAAAAAGTAAAGCAAGGCTTCCGCATAATAAATTTGTGACCTCTGCTAAAGGCTCCATGGGATGGGCCATAATTTCTCCTTCAAGCTCTACACTAAGTAATCAGATATTTCCGGAAATCAGTCCTACCTGGTACGATCAAGTATTTTATTAGCAATCTCTTTTCTAGAGCATGCCAAGGTTTTACATGAAAATTATTCCTCTGGCAGAATTCCACTCTTCTATAGGTGCAGCCTCAAATGAGGGAATCCATGACTCCTTATGAGGCAATCAACAATCACATTGAAAACTCCTTGGCTCTTTAAATTAAATCTACTCAATAAATTTTTAGTGAGAAAATCATGGGAGATAAGGTTTACCATAACAAGTATTCTTTATGAATGAAGCAAAAAAACTTTATGAGGTATATACGAAAAGCATAATAAAAGTAAATCAATGTAACCTACATAATTGAAATTGTTATCCATTCAAGAGGAGTAATTACTCATTGAAGGTTTTTTCTAGCTCACATCAATACATAACTAATTGATCATGGGAAAAGGAAAAAGGAATCCATAGCTCCTAACAAGGCAACAAACAGCCACAATGAAAGCTCTCTGGCTCTTTGGATGGGTCTTCCTGATAAATCCTTGTGTTATAGGGATCTAAATAGTGTTTACCATCAGCTCTTTACCCATTACCTAAGCATGAAGCAACAAGTTAACTGGGTTTACAGAATGCAATAAAAGATTAAAGCCATGCAACCTCCTTAATTGAGAGTTCTTGCACACCCAAGAAATGTAGTTAATCCTAAGAACATGTACCCATTGAAAGCCTCGAACGCCATAAAACTAACGCCCTAGCTATGAAATAAAATCTACCAAAGATTCAGGTTTTATAATAGCAACACTTGGGAGTTGTCAAAGGCATGATAACCATGGCAAGCAGCTTTGTATAGAACTGCCTTCACTAATACCAATTGTGCAATTAGATTGTTTTTTTAAGTCCAATACCATTAAAAAAATGGATCATTATCCCTACAAAAATGACAAACAAAAATACAATATGCAACACAATTTCCTTAGAAAGATAACGGAAAGGCAGGGGGCTAACCAATGCTTCAAATTTGTTTTCTGCTGTAATAAAAGGTAAATTAGTTTCCTCAGCAACCGCAGCTGCAATCTTGACATCAAACCTGAAAAAGTATGCCAGTATGAAATAAAAGCTGGTTGAACCAATAAAGCTACAAGTGGAACGTGATTATCCACATAAAAGCAAAAGACATGTTGCGTGTAAATCACAAAGTAAATAACTCCTGAATGAGGTGGGGGTCCAAGGCCAAATTTCCTCAAAATACGGACAACAACAAAAACCGTAATGAAGTTCTAATGCACAAATTAATATAAAGATCTTCATAACGCCAACAAACTCCCTAACTAGTGCAGAAAACTTGAAGGCAAGTGCATAGATTCTCAAGCCTGCTAGTTATGGAGAGGCAATGAACCAAAAATAATTAATCAAGCAATTAAACATTCTCGCAAGGTATACGAAGTAAATGACAGTAGAAATAGAAGAGCTCAAGTATGAAACAGTAAGCTTTTCCACATTCATTTTCTATCAAGAAAAACCCCAAATAATGTAAATCGTTTGCCAACTCCTTTTCAAGGAAAAGAAAAAATATAACTTAGTGGCAAACCAAAGCAGTTCATAAAGCATAACTAATCTCATGGAAGGTTCATGAAAAGAATAGAAGAAAAATAAATCACTTGAAAGATCTATGAGAAGGGAGGGTAAAAAATAGCAAGTTCACTGAAGCCTACCCTTTTTTCGTGTTCAATCCTGTTCCCACTGCCGTACCACCTTGTGCAAGCTGTTTAAGGTGCAGATCAGTAACGATCTAGCAATATAGTTTGCTAAAGTACATTAGCTTGGAATGGTTACCTGATACAAGCGTGGCAGAGTGTCATTTATCCGAGCAATTCCATATTTCACCTACAAGAAGAGCATATGAAGATGCATTATAAGTTTATAACCAATGAAAAGAGTAAAGATGTCAACAAAAGGCATCACGCTATGAGTAAAGATACTGCTGAAAGGAAACCTGTGTTGTATATCCACTGAACTCTTGTCCAAGAGTTAAAGGAGTTGCATCCTGGGTATGTGTTCGCCCGATCTTCACAATATCTTTAAACTCAACAGACTAGGAAAATAAATAAGAGATTATTACATGGAATAAAGAAAGATGTTTTTTCTAAATATTAAATTTGTGATGTGGACAATTCAAACCAACCTAAGTTACACAATTTATGAATGGACATAACTTATCATGCTAAATTACACCATAGTCCAAAATCATTGGAAAAGAGAATGCTTTAAAAAGAAAAAAAATGATGCCGTGCTAAAATGGACATAACCTTTTTGATAACTTAAAATTCTTATAAGTGCATCCATTTATGGTCACTGAACAAAAAAGATACCAAACACAGATGGACGAACACAAGGCAAAAGCAGAAAGGTGATCATTTATGAATATAATTGATATAATGTGAGATGTTTATTTATGGTTATCAATATTGAGTATAATTTCTAAAAATAATAATAATGTCAATCAGGTATTTTAGGTTGGTTGTCCGTTTGTCATTTTATCAGTAATGAAGGGTAAGATATTAATTGGACTTTTTAGATGCACTTGTCATCATTTTAATTTTAGTAGACTTAAAGTTTCCATTAACTTATGGATATTAATATAATTAGTAAGCCTTAGATTGTTATCCAGTTGATTGATGGTAGAATAGCAACAAAAGTTTTCTTTTGGCATCACCATGGGCGATTAAACCCTTAATTGTCTTACTCATAGGGTTTCTTTATGTCTTCTTTCCCTTTGCTTTCTATCTCCATTCTTTCAGATATTCATTATTCCAATTTTCTCAATCTACTACTTCTAACTAAATTCTTCCCTTTTCAAAAATCAACATATCAAAAGCCAATCATAATCTTCACTATTTTTTCTCTACTTACATCAATTAGCAACCATACAAATATTCTTGCATTCCATGAAGAAATGATAGGATGAGCTTTCGATAGGGATTCATCACCAGCATCATTAGCCTTATCCCAATCATTTAGGAATGATGTTATGAATCCTCATTTTGCATTCGTTGTTTTTGTGTAATGTTTGATGTGTTAAACCTATATTTCACAAACCATACAAATATTCTTGCATTCCATGAATATATGATTGGATAATCTCTCCTTAACTTTGAGCCTTTGATAGAGATTCATCACCATCATCATTAGCCTTATCCCAATCATTTAGGAATGATTTTATGAATCCTCATTTTGCATTCATTGCTATTGGGTGATTTTTGATGTGTTAAAACTATATTTCACAAACCATTTTGATCAAATTTTATCCATCTAATCTTAGGCCAACCATGATTCTTTTTAGGGTCTGTTTGGTTGGTAGCATTTTGAGTATAAAATAAACGCAAGGGTGACAATCTAAAGTTTACAAGAAACAAAAAGTGTAGACACTATACCTAGAATTATAATTAACAAGCCTTATTGAGGCTTGAGAAGTTTAGGAAAGACACTTGCAACAAGTTTCTTGACCAGAAAACAAATTAGGACTACAGCTAGAAAAGACAAATTGCAACTGTCTAGGACAGATGGAGGTTGGCCAGCAATTTTCTTGGTGGAGGGAAGAAGGACAGCAGCAATCCAGTCTTCTTGGAAGGAGTTCTGCACCTTCGGGTCGGCTGGAATGTAGACTGGCTGGCTGGAAGAAGAGAATTGAAGCCCCGGGACTGCTGGCTGGCTGGCTGGAATAAAGAGGCTATCCGCTGGAGGAAGAAGGCTGTTGGCTGGAAGAGGAGGAAGCGATGCTAGAGCAGTAGGCTGGCTGGAACAAGGGGTTGCTGGGTTTCCATGGACTGGAAGGCGACGAATGAAGGCTAGAAGGGAGGCTGACGACAGAGGAAAGGAGGAAAGGAGGTTTGGCCACCACCTGGAGGGCTTCCAGGATATAGAGAACAAGAAGAGCTGTAGCTCTCTTTCTAAACATCAAAATTTGAAATCTCTTCTTAAGGACTCCTCTATTTTTAACCTTTTAAAGGCAAGAGGAGTAAGTAAAAAAAAAATTAAAGAAGCAACCATAATAATAAAAAAGAAAAGAAGAGGAGGATTAGGAGCCATTTTGGTTGAACCACCCCTCCCTAAGCGCCTGCGTCGAAGGGTTTTGAAAATTCAAGCGTTTGGATGGATATATTTCAAATGCAAAGTGTTTTCCAAGTGCATTTGGAAATAAACATCTAGTTCATTTTGTGTGTATTTTAAATTCACCCATTTTGAGCAAATTCCAAATACAATGCGCAAGTAAAAGTGATGCTAACCAGCAATTGGCCATCGCCGCCCACCTCAGGCCACCACTGTCGCACTAGCTATCGAGATCACGAATCAACTATTTTTTCAAATGCACTACTATTTTACTTTGCATTCTCTGACTTCAAATAAATAAATAAATCTTGCATTTGCAATATACTAAACCAAACAATTAAAAGTATTGTTAATATGCTACTTTTACTTTACACATCATTCAATTTTCATCAAATCAAACAACCCCTCAATCCTCTGACATTTCTTTTATCTATTCATACAACAGACACTTTCTATATCCTTAACTGAACATATCCAGCCATATAAGTCTATTAAAATCATCTTATATTTAATAGATGCTACTCTATCATTTTTTTCTAATATAACAAATATTTAATTTATCATTCCTAATTTTTTCACATAGCCATCATAATATTCACTTGTACTAAACTTAAATATCAATAACATTTCTACAACTCAACATTCGGATCGATATATCATCACATACTTAATTGTGACATTTATTTTTAAGTCACATGGTATCCTTTATCACACAATATTTCTGAGGTAGTTCCCCATTTTAATTACTCAATATTGAATATGAAAGTTATATCCTTATTTATAACTATATTTTTTGTATAATAGATTTAGGCCTCGTTTGATAAGGCTTTTTTTCTCCGTTTCCGTTTGAATAAGCCGAAATCAATTAGTATTTACTGTTTGGAATCAAAGCTTAACAATAATTCTTTTTTAATAAACATCGTTTTTTCAGCGGTTACAAAATTCTTTTCGTATCTGCTTCTTCGGTCACAAAACGGAGTTTCGGAAGCGAATTACTGATTTAAAATTACTTTCAAGTATTAAATAATAAAATCTCAAAAGCAGAACTCCTAAACAAACAATTTAAAATTACTTTCAAGTATTAATAAGCACTTTTAAAAATATTAGTCAAACATATCTCATTATTGAAACTCCATTTTATTGAATGGCTTTTTCTCAACCTCCTTTTCTAAAACACCTTTTTATGTAAGCATAAACCGAATCAAACGAAGCCTTAGAATACTTTAATATATCAGATCAGATATCACCTTATCTTATACTAATATTAAATGATAATTGTTAACATAATATCCACAAAAATTGCATACATATATCTCATATTTGTTCTACTAATTACAAGGCCTCTAACTTCTAAGCATTTACTTCATTATTCCAATTTTTATTGAGTTTGTTGATGTCCCATCAATTATATATATATATATATATATATATATATATATATATATATATATATATAAACCAAAGCACATCACTTTGAATATTCTTTATATACATATCTATAACCAATACAAAAAAAAAAAAAATATTAAGTCAATGTCAGTCTTTAATATAAACCTAAAATAACTGAAAACACTTTAAGTCATCCCACAACTACTTCTAATGACAAACTATATTATATTATACATATTTTTATTTAAGTCAGCATATCTTCAACACACATTCCTTCCTTGAAAAATACCAAATTAATCTCCAATGTACTAAATCATATGCTCTCTCTAAATGAATAAAAATCATGTGAAGATCATTTATTTGTTCTCTATACTTTTTGTTAGTTGTCCTAACACAAAAATCACTTGCATAGTAGATCTTTCTAATATAGAATCAAATCAATTCACAAAAATAAATGTAATTTATCTAATTCAACATCCTTGATGACTTCTAACTTGAAAAAAAAAAGTTAAAACCACATGAACTAAAATTTTTTATGACCTCAGGCACAAAATAGTGTTATGATTCGCCCCCTCATAAGCGTACCATGCTCACCCTTGTTTACACTTGTGCTTAACATGCGCACTCTATGAATCATCTCATAACAACCATCATTCTCGTGTAGGTCACATTAGTCATTTGCATGTATCGCACCCATTGCTCACAATTGCAATAACCCTATTACTCACAACTTCCATTGTTGTTGAGCTCTCTATATGTCATCAGGTCGATCTTTTTGTAACTATTTTTGTATGACTTGTGCTCGCTTTCTTGGCCCCTACGTCGATGTTTCATGGTGTCGGCATCCAAATCATCCTACGCTCAGACTTACGGAGGGCATTTGATGTTGGTGTCTCTTGCAATAAAAACAGTCATGCTGCTTTCTTCTAATGTATGTTTTATCTTTTGGCAATTTTCACTCTTCCTATCACCTTTGTGTCATGCTTGTTCACATCCTTTGGCTTAGGTTGTTACCACAACCATTACGGCTTCTAATTTGGATTGTCCTACTTTACCACAAATTTTTCATTAGACCTCACCTTTTTACACATTTGTTTCTCCTAGGATTTTGGATGAACCTCCAACTATGACATCACCTTCCATCCTGGTGACATCTTGCTTCCTAGAAGTTCATCCTCCTGTTTCAATTCCTTTACAAATGTCATCTCCAATTGCCCGCTCTCACTCGTTTGCAAATGACATTAAAGGGAAAAAAGATCCATGATTTCATTCCTTCTCACCAAACAACAAGTTCCCTTTATTTTTTCATTAAGATTCAGTGTCAATTCCTTATAAGCATCCATCCACATGTTTGGGCAAACCTCCTCTCATCGCCATTCAATAATTTAACTTTAATAATATGAAGTAGAATATCACATCACGTTACTCAGGAAAAAATAAAAAATAGTTTTACCTTTGCATGAAGTGAATCATGAAGTTGTTTCAAGCTTGGTATAAAACTGGCATTTACTTCTGTAGCAGCAGCTATGTGCATAACCTGAAAGAGGTAAGAAGATACAAAATTACCACAAAGAACAATATGTAAATCAATTGCACTCATATATCTACAAACACAAATAAAGAGACCAAAAATTGAAGCATTAAAATAACTAAACTTATATCTGATGAGAATTCTGGATGATAGCTCAAATGCAACAAGATTAAATGTTCTCAACAAGATGAGATAACATGCAAAAAAACTAAAGACTAAAGAGCTGTTTAGGATCACTTCTTGCTTTTTTTTTTTTTTTTTGTGTTAATATTTTAATATGAAATAAAATCATGTTAGATCCCATGTAGCGGCCCTTGTACATTTTTTGTTGTATTCAGACAATACAACACATCGCTTTCAAGGAACACCCTAGCATTAATCCAATAAATTAAAGGATTCATGTCATTATTATTGGATAAATTTTACACTTGTTGTCAACTACCTAATGCAACCATCCACTATTCTCATCTAGGACTTGGGACTAGCAACGGTAGTGACATATATATTGGCAACAACAACCCAGCCAATTAGCATAAATCATGCTCGTCTTTGACATGAAATTTGACCAGTCTGAATCGACTGGTCAAAGTTTAGGGAAAAGTTTTCTAAAAGGTATACCAACCTTACAGAACCTCTGCTATAGGATAACACATATATATTGGCTCATTCTCATCCAAAAGGGCAACAGACTTCAGATGGGTGTAACGAAAATAAAAAACATCTGCCATTCACTTTCAATCCAGCAATCCATAACCTAACCTTGCCCCTCCTAATAAAAATACGTGGAAAATATATTGGCTCATTCTCATCCAAAAGGGCAAAAAAAAAATCAAACTAGCCTACGAAAACCAGAAAAATCTACCATGCACTCTAAAACTAGCAATCGTGTGCTGCAAAAAATAAGATAGATAACTCCTAAGGTTTCACCTGTGGGAATCTGTTAGAGTGTTAGATATAGCATTAACGGATTACTTCTATGGCTCCATAAGTTTCACAAATGAAATGGTTTTCCCACATCCATCTATTTTAGCAAGCATACTATTTACAAATGAGTGCGTCGCATCAAGTGACAGTATCCTCTGAATTGCATCAGGTAGAGAAACAAACCGTCGGAAAGGTATCATTTGATGATTGGGATCTGTTCACATGGTCATTTGGATGAACAAACTTCTCACCGTGTTTATGGCCAAGAATTTCAGAAGCTCTATTAGCTATCACCTGTGGAGCGAAAAACAGAAAGAAATATATCAATTGGGTAAATAGATTAAAGCAAAAAAAACAAATAGAAATAATAAATAAATGAAAAAATAAACTTTGTGGATAACTGGAGGATATCAATAACATAGATGAGGGAATTATATTGAATTTTGAAGGATTAAATATTTAGAAAAGATATATAATGGAATATAGTCAGATAAAAATTATTTCAACTGCTACATAAGGATTAAATATTTTGCATCACATGTTTATGATCACACGCATATATAGCTCCTATGAAATCCAAACAAATAAAAAAAACTTGTAAATATGTGTTGGAGTAGCACGCCCCAACACACACCAAACATATTGAAAATTTTGTTATCCAAAATAAGAGTAGGAGTGTCAGACATAGCAAGCACACACAACGGCATAGACAGAACATACTAGTTTAGTAAATTTTAGATTCAGGTTGGAAAATCAGTGGGTATCCTGGTGCCATGCTTGTAGAGTCCAATTGGTAGTGTTAATATTTTGTATGGTTATTTTGAAAATTATATAATTTATTTTGGGTTTTGATATTTTGGGTAAATAGTACAATACTAAAATGTTAATGATGGTTTGTTGCAGGGGAATAGGCAAACTTTATGATATTTTAAAATTTAATTGTAATTAAACCAATGTTATCTTTTATTTTGCTAATACTTAAGCTTTTTATGTAATATATGTGATTATACTTTGTGATGATTTTTGATAGAAAATATTAGCATTAGGTGTTTAATTACACATTGTATAACAATATTTTATTAAAAAAATTATTGTGCACATGAGATACTGTGTCCTATGTTTTATTGTTCTCATGTCCTTGTGCTTGTGTAATGTTTTTTTTGTTGGTATATGTGCTTTATAATATAGTGCCATAAAAATGGCTATAGGGCATTCCCTGAGTCACATGTCCATGAAATATGCCAAGATGATCTGCTAGTCCGTTAAGAAATTGAGAGAACTGTTTGTTGTGGGCTTCCACATCAATGTTGTAACAAAGCCATGCTGAATGATACAGATAGCATGCAAACAGCTTCCTGACAGCTGCCCAACCAAATAAGTAGCTTTCCCAATCTAACACAAGGAGGAATGGAAACAAGGTGTGAAATCACAGCCCACGCCAACGCCAATGCCTCAAATATACTCTAAAACTAGAATTTAATGCTGCATATTTAATTATTAAAAAACAAAAATGCATGAAAGCAAAGATGCTACCTCATTTGCATTCATGTTGCTCTGCGTTCCACTCCCTGTCTGCCATATTACAAGAGGAAAATGTTCATTTAACTTTCCCTCTGAAACTTCTTGCGCAGCTTGCATTATTGCTTTACCTATAGTAGGATCTAGACCATACTCCATGTTCACCTGCATAGAAATGTATTTTGCATTACAACTTCAATGATGTCCTTCAGCCAGAGAAGGTCAATTAGAAAGCTACATAAAAGTTGCATCAAATTACAAAAAAAAAAAATAATAATAATAATAATTTAACAACCCGGAAGAAAATTTTGCATGCAAGTCCATAATTTCATGAAATGATAATATCTGTCGAAGATTCATTCATATATTAAGAGAAACAAAAGAAAATGAAGTAATTAGCTTTTTACTTGAAATCCATACACCAAATTTTTTAACTGCTAGAAAACAAGGGAGATTATAATACATAAGATTTATAATAAGAGTTCATTATTTCCAAAAAACATGTTGGGCAAAATATTAGATCCTCCTTAATGATGCTTAACAAAAATCCCTAATATTAACTACGTGTTATAATTAAAATAGAGTGGAGAAAGATAATACAGATTACAGAAAAAGGTACAGTAAGAAAAAAAAACTGAGAAGCAAAATCAAATGCTGGTAGCACTTTGAAATGGACGTAATCTGAAGAACTGGAGATAAAACCCAAACATTGTACCACATGAAATTTTGAATGGCAAAGTTATACTACAAAGAATTTTGAATGGAAAAAGTTATACTACCAAGAAAGAAATGAGAGTGATGTTGCACAGAACTACCGCATCGATGAATAACCAATAGATTTTTCCCTCCCTCCACAATTCAAGGAGGCAAAACGAAATTGTAGTATCTAAAAAACAAGAAGATAATGCCTACGATAAACATTCATATCTTTGCATTTTCCATCCTCAGTCAGAGTTCATGACATTATCTCACACACAGAAACCTTCTTGAAGACTATGTTTAGCACCGAACTTTTATAAGAAATGCTGCAAAAAGGGTCAGGCAGATTGACTGCGCACACATGCCACTGCCCTTACCCTAGGAGATTAATATTTTCATAACCATAGGGCACAACATATGTTGCAAACCTACAAACTATAGAAACATCTTCTTCATCATCATTATTAAGTATTAACATTATCCCAGCTATTTATAATTGTTACAAAGCTGTCAAATACAACATCATCATCAACAACCTTATCCCAACTAGTTGGATTAAGCTTCATGATTTATCTTTTTCAATTAGTTATTACTGAGTGCTACATGAGGGATCAAAATTATATTTTGCAAATCATTTTAACATATTCTATTCAAATAAACTTAAATTTCTCTTTTCCTATGACTATAATTTTATCAACCCCACCAACGGTGTATTTTCTATCATTTATTGTACATATCCAAGCCACGCCCTAATTGTAGTTTTATAGCGTTTGCCAAGCAACCATATGCGTAAGCATGAATTCATCGCACCACATTAGTTAAATTCGTTGCAGAATACCATGCGGGTAAGCTTCAATTTATCGCAGCACAAAAACATTCTTACATATGCCGTTAAGTTCGGCTTAGATCCCGTATCCCCGCATTACAGTTATAATATGAATCCCTAGCCCACCTTAGCAGCACATTTCTTGAGGATTCCAAAGGCTCGGATGATCTGCTCGGGCATCCGTTCACGCTCCCCACCGATATCAAAGTTCTGCAACGATCTCTGCGTCTGCGCTCCCCATAGCCTGCGACAAAGCCAAAAAAAATGCAATTGGAGCAAGTGATAAACCCAACTGGGTTAACAAACGCGAAAAGCAATCTCATTTGTAATAGTTGAAATCTAGGAAAGAAGAGGGAGAAGAATACGACGAACTTGTCGGCGGGGACCAGGATCGGGCCGAACGTGTCGCGTTCTTCCCTGAATGCCGTCGAGATAGGACGAGCAAGGGCTGAGCGCAAGAACGTGGAGAGCAGCGCCGGCGCCGTTGCACCAAACCGGAAAGCCTGACGTCTTGAAGATCCGTACAAAGCCATGATTTTCCGATCGGAGAAAGCTTGGCGGAGGTAAGATAGGCGCGAGAACGGGAAAGGTGGCAGTTTTGGGGCTTTTGGCCTCTCCGACAGCAGCCAAAGAGAAATAATCGTAGACGAGACGCGATCACTGGGTCGAATGTTCAGTATTCAGCATTCTGCTTCCTGATTGGAAATTTGTTTTTTTAATATATATTTCTTTATTGAGTTTAAAAAATAATTATTTTTAATTATGGTCCAATTCACTCTGATTAATGTTTTATTCTGTTTTTTTTTAATAAAAAATGTCTGATTCATAATATTAAAAAGTTTTAATAATAATAATAATTATATTATTATATTAAAATAATGCAAACTAATTCATTTTTACTAGTATAAGTGAATCAATATAGTGTTGTCTATAATAAATCATCAGAATGAGAACCCTTATTTAATTGAAAAACTATGAATTAATAAACATCAACATGTTAATAAAAGTTGTTACAAATAATAATAATAATAATTTTCTTTTAACATTCATTTATATTTATTTGTCATCATTGAATAATCATTTTACATTCCAATAGGAATGAAATTTACAACATCACATTTATTTAGCTTTTAAATTGGGTCTTTTTTTTTTTTACAAAATAAATAATTGATGCAATTTATTTCAACATTTTATATTCATCATCATGTTCATAATCATATGATGTATCAATAATTAATTAAAATATCTCATTATATCTAATTATAATTTTAATAATTATAATATTTATAAATTTTAAAATCATCTAGAAAATATTTTATTTTATTTTTCTAATACTTTTCTTTTCTTTCTATGTAATTGTATATTCATGAATATCTATGTAAGTACCAATTCATATGTATCTTGAAGGTTACATTCAGGTTGAGCCATAGAGAACGCACTGCACTCTCGGAATAGCTCATGCAAGGGACTCGCTCAAGAGCTAAAAGGAGCTTAACACTAGAGCACAACGAATTGGGACCACATTCTCCAGGTAGTTATATCCCCTCGGGGAAAGACAACCTCAGAAGTTCCTTTCTCGGCTAGATAAAATATTATAGAAAACACAAAAAAAATGAATTATGGCGCCACGACGGTCGGGGCGCCCATAAAATGAACTAACGCCGCAGTGCTGAAGGATTTCCTCCGTTGCAACGCTTGCTGATGTGGACCCGCTGTTTAATGAGTAGGTGTATCGCTTCACTAGTAGATCATGTCATGAACGGTTACAAATGTAGCACTCCGGAACTACTGACGGTTAAACGCTGAAGCGTCTACATGGCACTCACATTGACTTGGCAACATTATGCAGATAGAGACTGGGCTTTACAGCGCTGACTCCTCAGGCGTTGCAATGCTATTAAATAAAGACTTGGCACCATCATGTCCATATTGGACGCTCCGGCTGTGCAAATGATGGCAGTGTAATGTCCGACGCCACAGCACTATATAATATTTAAAATTTTTACACATTTCCTATATTTTCCTACACAAACACAAATGTAAAACTTTTTATAATTTATTACCTAAATATCAATGGTGACAAAGAATTACATATTATCGATTGTTATCATTCTATCTACTTCTGTTGAATTATTTTTCTATAACATTTACAAACAAATATGGTTAAAAAATAGAATAGAGCTTGAAATAACTTTTCACCTTATTTCGCTCTTCCTTTCACCTCGAGGAACTCCCCAATTGCGAGAATAAGTTTCAAATTAAATTTCATTTGACCTAGGAACTCATGAATCCCTACAAGCTAAAATTCCTAGAGTCCCTTTTATGATAGATCAAAGAGTCATATTTCTAATTTTTTTAAAAGAATATGAAATTTACATTTGACCTTTTATCGAATTAACCTATTTGATAGTACAACATTTTGCAACACAGTATTATTTGAATAAAATAATAGTGCAAAAAGCACAGTGCATCATACCTTAAACAATGGAAACAATAAATAATATTCTATCTATATAACATTAAACAAAACTGTCCCTAAGTGGCTTACACGCTCAGATGCAGCCAAAGATGTTCGTTAAAATGGATTGGATTGCTGTCTGTGATATCCACGTTTAGGTCGCAATAGCACAGGAGAAACTGCACAGCACAGATAACAAAAGAGCATAAACGGGATGCTTCAGCACAGCAGAAGAACAATCGAGCTTAGCAATTATGCAAACAGAGGCAATAATACTTCCCTTTACTCATTAAACAGATGTATTGAAATCTTATGTTTATGTTGAATCTCTTTTATGCATCATTATCTTTTGCAATGGCTTGTTTCAACCATATGTAAAACTAGTATAATTTCATGAACTATAAAGAAATTTTCTTATACATAAGAAAATATATAAAATTTACTTCAAACAATCGAAGTAATTAACATTTAATTAGTGAATCCACTTATATTTCATAAATTAACTAAAATTTCACTAAAATAGCAAGTAGGTGCATCATAGCATCAGTAAAAAGATTTCGAGTGATGCATAGGTAGGGGTGTAAACGAGTCGAGCTTAGGCCTTACCGAGCTCGGCTCATCAGTTGTAAAGGGAGCTAGAGCTCGTTCCATTATAACGTTCCATTAACGAGCTTGAGCCAGCTCACGAGCTAGGGGCGGGAATAGGAGTGCAAACGTAGACGAGTTCCACCGTAAAAATCAATCGAGCTCGTTGTCTTTTACAACTGCAGCGGTAGGAAGAGAGAGAGAAAGAGTGTGTGTGTGTGGGTGTGTGAGAGAGAGAGCAGATAGGTTTGCCATTTATTATTTCGTGGTTGTCAAAGAAGAGAGAGAAAGAGAGATTGCCATTTATTATTATTTGGCTGTCATAGAAGAGAGAGAGCGGGACGGGAATTTAATTTGCCATTTATTATTCTTTGGCTGTCAGAGAAGAGAGAGAGAGAGCTGGGCGGGAATTTAAAATGCAAGTAAAAAATTATTATTAATTTTAAAAATATTTAAATTGAATAATTTCAAGCCGGCTTGCGAGCTCGCGAGCAGAGCCTCATCAATCTCGAACTCGTTTAATAAACGAGATCAAGTTTGAGCTCGAGCTTGTTAACGAGTCAAGCTCGAGCCAGCTCTGCTCACTTATGCACCTATGCATAGGTAAGACAACAAAAGAATAATAAACTTTGCTTTAGATGACTGCCTAAATTATCAGTGACATGCACTAAGTATAAAGGCAGATATGTTTAAGGAAGACTGCTGCTAAATTATCTAAATGAAACCTGCAACGTCACAATTTGTCAACAAATCAACTGTGGACTCGCTATCAAGAAAAATAGATTGTAAGTTAAGAATTCAAACCTGGATTAACCCCTAATGAATCAAGCCACTGTTGCTGTAGGATATAGCTGAACCCATGCAAATTCCTCCTTGTAGCTTATGTTAGCATCACAAGAAGCTAAACAAGTGTACGCAACAATGGTTCCCCAATCAAGGGAGTCGGGGTCATTCTTTACACCGAAATAGAAAAGCAACTGAGGCATAATCTGAAATCAAGCCAAATAGCTTCTTTATATAATAGCCAAGTAATCAAGAAATTTAAAAAAAAAAAAAAAAAAGTATATAAATAGCAGCAATTCATTAAACATCAATAGCCAGGCAGACAAGTGAGATTAAGGTTTCTTTTGGGACGACTTTTTCTGCTTCTTAAAGTAAGCATTCTAGTATAAAAATTTTAATTTTTGTACTAAAAAGCTGCATTATGAAGCAATAAGAAAACTGTCTCAATCGAAGCCTAAGAAGATTGGGTGACAATTTTCTCAAGATTATTGTAAAAACAAAATCTCATGAGAAGAATATGCTGCGGGAGATGAAAGTAGAAGATTTCTGACAGTATGAAATATCCAACTGTGCTTTGTGAGTATACAGAGCTCATGAATACCAGAACAATGGAAAAGATGTGGCAAAGCTTTAAAATAGAAGATTTAGAGCACTACCTGAAATTCATAGCAAAGAGGGCCTTTACAGTAGTTGCATCTGGGAATATCTGCTTTAGACGGGCGACCAATTGTCAAAGGCCAAAGCGGTTTGGCAGCGGGATCCTGACAATATCTACAAAATTTTACATGTTCAGATCATAAATCAAAATCTAACATAATTTCCAAAATAAAGGAAAAAAAATTAAGAAAATGCATTTATTCAATTTGTTCTTTCCGTTCTTTCATACAACTAAATGAAAGTAAAAATTTGCTAAGAAAAATGGTCAGGCGCGTGTGTAATATATATATATATAACGTATTCCATGACAATTATAAATGAAAATTTGTTTTGACCCTTGGGCTTATGGTGTTCTCGGATGGACCTTGGTTGCTTGATATTGAGCTCAAAATGCTGGAATTCTACTTAGTGCTAGCTCATTAATGTTGAGCTGAAGTTTTAGTTCATTTAATGGGGGAATTTATTGAACTACCTAGCTCATTAATCTACTAAGGTATGCTCATAAATTGGATTC